>OU830602.1:46333961-47533961 GCA_917563855.2 Limnephilus lunatus
TAAAAATTTAAAGTACTCCTCAATATTTAAGCGAAAATTTAAAATTTTCTAATATATTTCTGGTGCGATAATGCGTATTTCAGAGTGGAAAGAGGCTTTCAGTATAGACCACCGTTCATAATCCAAAAGTTGGTTGCATGGCTTTTCATTTACGTTGTATGGCTTTATACTTTTCCACCTTCCGATAACTATAACCCCTTCCCACTTCCTTTAGCCGCACAACATACCCCACTTAGAGATGCCATATTGTAGAACTTTTGTGCGGTACTTACATAATATATAAAAGAATCCCTGCCAAATTACGTCATCAGTTAAACTGTTAAGGTATTGCTTACATTCATAGGTAAATATTAAACGTGCAATTATTCCGAAGGAGCGTGCAAGGAAATTCATACGTAATAAATACGTGAGAAGTTGAGCTCTATTTATTTAGAGAATGTAATTAAGTTGGAGATTATAATAAAACAAATGCGGGGTTACGATTGGCTGGTTCTCTGCTGCACGATATCAACCATCTTTTACGATTCCAAATATTTATTCCAACAATAATTAATGGAAACTAAACACTCTTAATTACATCCCTCAATTATGAAAAATGTGCGTCTTGTAATAGGTAATAGGAAATATAGAACGTAATAAAAGGAGGGCACGGCAATAATTATTTTTTTTCTTGTATGGCAACACCAAAATGGTTCAAAGTTAAAATGACACAGTTATCTCGGGTTTATAGATTACTTTAATGTTGTCTGGGGAATGAGGAATACCTTACTTATAATTCCCCAGACAACATTAAAGTAATCTATAAACCAGAGATAATTATGTATACTGCTAATAGACAAAAAAATAGAAATTCAATCGTCGAAGACGACATGGCAACAAATATGGAAAAACCATATAATAATAATAATAATATTTGGACGATTTATATAGGACCGTTTTTGTGAAAAATCACCCCAAGGGCGCTGTAATATAAATTGAATACAATCCTTGTAGACTACCCTCCCCCATATGTTATGTATTGTCTGAAGAAGGCTTTAATAGGTTACGGTCACAAATAAATTAAGTTAACATAATTTTATGCGTGTTTTATTATATTTATTGAACTGCTCTATTTAAAAGATCCATACATGTCTTAAATCTTCCTATAGAAGCAACAAAACTACTTGTAAACTCCTACGTAGTCTCACGGCTCGACTACTGTAACGGTATCTACGCTAGCCTTCCAAAATATCAAACTGACAAACTTCAATCCGTGTTTAATGCAGCCGCTCGACTCATAACCGGAGTCTCTAAATATTCACATATTTCAGAACACCTTCGTAATCTTCACTGGCTCAAGTGCCCTCAAAGAATCCAGTACAAATTGTGCTGGATGGTGTTTAAATCAATTAATGAAATGGCCCCATCTTACATCTCTGAACTATGTGTCCCAGAAAATACTGGTCTGAGGCAGTCAACCCTTAGATCAGCAACATCATCAGCTATAGGCAGACTAATGGAACCTAAACGCAAGCCAAATACGAAATTTGGAGATCGCGCTTTCGGAGTGTCTGGACCTAAGGCTTGGAATAAACTCCCACCGGAACTTAGATGCATAACAAGCCCAACAGAATTTAGGTCCAAATTAAAAACGTACCTTTTTGGGCTCTCATACCCTTAAATAAAAATACCTATCGGAGTATCATAAAATTTTGCTTTTGTTTTCAAAATACGCTCATTACAGAACATTTTATATATTATAATTATAGTTCCCAATTATGTCCTCTGCGTGCGAACTGTGTCTTAATTGCTCTAAATAAACAATAACAGTGTTAATCTCTAGTGACCCTCCAGGTAAGTGTGGTCTTGTATATATTTTCTGCCTGTACAGTGCATTTTTACAGCAGCATCGCGTTCATTGGTCAAATCATTGCACATATAGTTTCGTATCGGTGATCGATGAACCGATGGATGCAATTTTTAGCCATAATATGTTGTTGTATATAGTTTAAAATAAGATTGTATAAACGTTTTATAAATTTGTACAGCGCCCTTGAGGTGATTTTTCACAAAAACGGCGCTATACAAGTCATCCAAATATTATTATTATTATTATTATAATTGATATGGGTCTATAAAAATCTCTGTGATAGGTGACATAATTGGGTAAGGAAGCTAATCTGTAACTAAATTATCCTTACGTAAGTTTTCCCGGTTCCGCGACTTTTCATCCTGCGACAAAATATTCCCGACAAACTATCCTACGGAGAAAACATCCCCCGACAAAATATCTCCTAAAACCTAACCTAACCTCAACCAACCTAACCTAACCTAAACTAACAAAAAAATGGAAAAAATACAGATAACCTGTAAAGACAATAAATTATATTGTTCAAAAATAGTAAATTATGAAATAAGGTTCGGTTTGGTTAGATTTTAGTAGGTATTTTGTTGTAAGGATGTTTTGTCCGTAGGATATTTTGTCCTTGGAATATTATGTGGAGGGATATTTTGTCGCGAGATGAAAACGCGCAGTACCAGTTTTCGCATCTAGAATTTTCGGACACCCTGTCAACTGTTAACGTCAGAAATCTAAGAGTTTAATGTCAATTAGAATTAGCTAAACAAGAAGTCAACTCACAGCAGATAAATTCGATCGAGCATTACCTGCAAGACAAACTGTCTATTTCTCAATCAGTAATTAATCAATGTT
Organism: Limnephilus lunatus; assembly: GCA_917563855.2. Classification (NCBI taxonomy): domain Eukaryota; kingdom Metazoa; phylum Arthropoda; class Insecta; order Trichoptera; family Limnephilidae; genus Limnephilus; species Limnephilus lunatus. The sequence goes on from OU830602.1 coordinate 46,336,654, forward strand.
TAGAAATTCTAGTAAATCGATTGATCTGCCGCTGTTGGTTATTCTGTAACCTGATGGTTTTGGTTACGTATTGCTTGCCCATTTATGTGATATAATCACGACTTAACAGCGATTATCTTTGATTTAGATGAAAATAATTACCGGCATCTGTACCGGTGAAATACTGTGTAAGAAACGATTCCGCGTAATCAATTAATACAGTTTTTATTTTTAACATAATAAGTAAAACCTCAAATTGTAATATTTAATTCATATTCGAATACAGAAAAATAACCGGTCACATCTAGAACTCGAACCCAGACCCTTCGCCTTGTCGGGGCGCAACTCTACCAAGTGAGCTAATGTGTTTCATATCCGATTCGGTCCGATTATTTAAGGCGCCGTATCCCCGCTCAAAAAGAAAAAGATGGAGAGATACGTAATTAGGAATGTTGGAGAGAGTGCGCTAATATTTAAAACGGTAAAATTCAAGCGAAATTTGTGAAAATGTTTAATAAAACACGACTCTTTTAAAATATAGCAAAACTCTCTTGGGGGCTGTCTAAAACAGCAATTAAAGAAACACTGAATTTTTTCATACATATAACTTGTAATATAACTGAAACAGACGTGAAAATAATAATTTTCGGAGCATACTTTGCGATTTTTTTCTATCGAGCGAATTTCATATAATTTGCGTTTCGGCGTGGGGAATGTACAGATATTATTATCTTCAAAAATAACATATATTTTTTGAAGAGCTTAAAAACTAAAATGTTTAAGGGGATATGTAAGAAATCGGTAGAAATTCGGGTAGCGGCGGCTTAACTATATCACACTTCGACTAAGAACTATCAACTTTATCTTCATTTTCTTAAAGCATGTTTTTATTGGCTATCTTTACATAACTAATAAATAAAACGTTCAGGCTATAAAACCGGGAGGTATAACAGTCCGGTACATTAAAATAACATTTTGAAATATCCTGCTAGTGACCCAGAAAACATCCACTTTTTTTAATTCACTACAAGTTTTTCTGCATTATAATTGATTTGGTGGTGTTTATGAGTAATCTGAGTATTGTACCAGAGAGAGGGTACACTTTTACATATAACTGCATACTCAACTCAAATTTCGATTTTTCGGAGATGTCTGACTAGTCAATTGGACTACTGGACGATCGACATTTAAACTGTTATACTTAAGGCCCGGCTTCCCGCATTTTTACCGATATTACATATTGTTAGGGTACCCCGATGTCAGCTACTAAACCAACATCAGCACACCAACACGTCCCTGGCTAGCTCTCAGCGGGACAATGGTACTCTCTATTCAGGGGGTGAGCCGCTCAAAGCTAGGGAATTTCTCTCTATCTTCCGGCGTCCCACGGGATCCACACTGGTCAACAATCCTCCCGCCGTAGCAGAATAATAACAAAGTTAAATCATTAAGACATGTATTGTAAACTCAAACACGGTACATAGGTTTCTACAGTACAATTCAATACAAGAAATGCAAATTACACAAACCTAGCTAAAGTGTTTAACTCTCACTGTCTCTCTCTCAAAACGAAACTCTCCGAGTGGTGATTTTCGCGGGGGCCCTACATTTCACTGATTACGGACACATTTAAAAGAGGAAATCAAGATACAGCTTACATGTGGGTTGGCAGGAACCTCGTCTCATCTGGTAGTTCCATCAGGCACTTTCATAGTCTAAATAGACCGAACTATATGGCGCGGCAAAAAGGCCGACTCTACTCGTAGGTATTTCAATAATACATCGCGGCCACATTGAATTGGTCCGCCGGCCACAGGCCGCGTACGTGTACTTCCCAAGGCTCTCGAATCTCGTCTGGCGAGGGGCCGCGGACTGCGCGAGTGGCAGGGCAAGCGGGGAGAAGCAGGGGGAAACAGGAAACAGGGGGGAGAGAGGTGTTGTTGTGCGGACTGCTGCGTTCTGTGCTCTAGGTATCTGAATCCGCTACAGGGGCGTATCGTAACACTTCCCCCCGCGCTTGGAAAAAAAAGCGACGTGGCAATGGAGCTGTAGGAAAAAAAAATCCTCTTAAGCTTCCATTGGGGTTTTTGAGAGATTCGTTGCTTGAGAGATGCCTAGCTAGAACATGCAATTTATGTTATAGTTTAGGTTACAATGTTTGTAGGGAATGGATGAGGGGTACACACAATGTTTGGAAAAGAACAGTTTTGGTAAAAGTACATGGTGTGAAACAACATACAAGGTTATGCAATTGAAAGATGACAATACATGGTTATGCAATTGAAAAAAAATAACAATACATGGTTATGCAATTGAAAAATAACAATTCATATTTGTACAATAGAAGGACAAAAAGCAAGAACAAAAATGCCTGTGTGATTCTAAGGTTTCATTGGTCTGGGAGCTAAGTTTGCGAAGCGTGGATTTGTTTGGTTTCGGAGAATTTCGAAGAGGAGGACGTGGTTTCACAGATTCTAAGGATTACATTATCACTGTAATCAGACCCCTTTGAGATAACACTCAGAAGTACACTTGGGCCTTAGAAAACACTTGGTTTTGTCGAAGACGTCGAAGTTCATGAAGTGGAGACTGTGGTTGCTGTGCCGCGACTATGGTTACAGAGGTCATTGAAGAGGAGAATCCAGTGTCTGCAGACATGCCAGTACGAATCCTAAAGTGTTATTAAGGTAAACACGGATCGTATATAATGGTTATTGAAGCATAATGTAGCTCAACATAACTTGTATTGGTACGCATTCAGCGAATACTGGAGGTCAAGGTAATGATGGTTTACACATGACGATATATGCGTCACTGCATGACAGCGCAAGAGACGACATGGTTGGCATTGATAGCAAGAGTAAGAACAAACCTAGGAGCTAGCGTGCCCAAAAGGTGGTTCAGAGTGTCATAATGTATAGTGGGACAACTCAACTTGCTGTGGCATGACAAAACAACATACATATGGGCGGTATGGTCTGTGCTTTCAGGAACAAATGCGTAGAAAAATGGCAGCAGGAGGGACCTAGTAACCACAGCGCGTGCTGTCAGGAAGTGAAGCTCAGCTTGGCTGTTGGTGATGACATCCGCCTGGGCTTCTTTTTAATCCGGGAGAAATTATTATTAGAGAAAAATTCTTGAAGTTTACCTGCCTAGGGACCAATGAAGAAAAGGTTTGGAGAGAAACAAAATGTGTCCAGATAATGAAATAAACGAAGTTTTAACCACCGACCCAGAGAGTGACGAAGAGAGAGTTTTCTAACTAAATTGTGGTTACATGAACATTTTCCTTTACCAGGATGACTTGGCGTTTGCCGAGTGACAATATGTCTTGGTTAAAAAAACAACCGGCCTTCCATGGCCTATGTTAACATAAAGGTGGTAACATTTTTTGTAGAATTTCAAAGAACAAGACAAAGAAGTCGTGAATGAGTCACGGTAAAAGCAGAGAAACCAATTCATGAATAAAGGTTGTCAAAAGGAGACAGACGGTACGCCAAGTGCATATCGTACATTTCCAACATTCATGAATGTGTTTCGTAAAATTGAGAAAGAGAACAAAGGGTGAGACATATGCAGAGAGTGAGGGAGAAAGCCTGCTGATAATTGGTCAATTTACCGATTCGTACTCCCAGTGAGGGCGAATTATGGTCAACAACAGATTTTCCTCTTCATAACATATACCTGAGAACATGATGGTGAGGAGAAAGGAAAGGAAAAGGAAAGGAGTTGAGTGACGAAATTTGCTAGAGACTGGACTAATTTCCACTTCAAACTCCATGTGAGAATGAAACATGATCAACCAGCAGATTTCCTGACTCTTTACAATTGTTAAAAGGATGAGGAGAAGTTTGAATACACATTATCAAAGAGACTAATCCTTTGCGTGTATTGGGCAAAAAATTAGGGGTCATTTTTAAAAACTCCTGCGTGATTGTGAGAAAAGACAGACCCTTGCTCCAATTTCACAAACCTGGGGGTTTTCTTATCCGTTCCCCAGACAACGAGTTATGCAAAAAAGGCACAAATTGCATCATAAAAGATGACACACGATATTGTATCGTTCGCACGAATCATGGTAAGTGTTTTAACGTCTCCACGTATAGTGTACAAAACATGTAAGTACATACAAGATAAAACTCAATTATAGACAGAAGTCAAGAGTTTATACAATGCCTCTTAAAGAAGATGGCAAGGCCGATATTATGTCGTTCGCACGAATCACGGTAAGTGTTTTAACGTCTCCACGTCTCGTGTACAAGGGTTGTACACAATTATACATACAAGCGGTACTCATGACAAATTAATGACACTCGACCAAAATACAAGAGCGGTACTCATGACAAATTAATGACACACGACCAAAATACAAAAGCGGTACTCATGACAAATGAATGACACACGACCAAAATACAAAAGCGGTACTCATGACAAATGAATGACACACGACCAAAATACAAAAGCGGTACTCATGACAAATGAATGACACACGACCAAAATAGATTGTACAGAAAGGGTGGTACTCATGACAAATATGTCACACGACCAACTCAATAACATTTAGCTATGAGCAAAAGTGATTATGACGAACTTCTCGTATCGTGGCAGGTATTTTAAGGATCCCTCCTATGACGGTGGATGTTCTAAGGATCTCTCCTATGACGGTGGGTTACGTTTAAATACAACACAATAAACGTTAACGATGCTTGTTTTAACACATTTTATAAAAATTCGTTAGATTAACTAACTCCGTAGCCCAAGAGCGTACGATAGAATAACAGAGAAGATAGACAATTTGATGTTACTTCATGTGTTATAAAGTATAAGGGTGATGGCAGAGTATAATTCTACTTACACCAAGTATTTAAAACAAAGACAGACCTATAATGGTTTTACATACTGTCTGTTGTGGCAACCTACAGTGAGGAAGACCAAAGAAAAGGGACCAATTACGGTTTTACATACCCTTTGTGCAGTTACAAACATACCAGGTTATGTGCAATTTGGGTTGCAAAAACTTGGTTAAATGAACACCTAAAAGTTGTGAATTCCAAAATCAGGATGACCATAAGGTTTTATTAACCTGTCTCGTAGGGTTGAAACGTGTCATATAAGACATACGTAACGTTCAAGCAAAAAAAAACAAAATAACAAAAAAGCAGTGGCTTTGTTATAACAACCAAAGACCGGATGATTCGGTTTTACGTACTTTAGTTGAAACGAGCCAAATTGATTTATATACAGGGTTATAAAGACCAATCATTGGTTTTATAAATACGAGTTCCAAAATGGACGTGTCGATATCCAATTTGGGTACATGAGCATGAATTTGGGTAGGACGCCATCAATTTTTAATTTAAGAAGAAAAAATTGAAAAAACTTATATACACGAGAGGCGACTATGTAAGTAACCACTGTTTGATTTTCATGCTAGAGATACCTCGGAAGGTTTTACAACTCATGATGAACAAAATAAAAGGGAAAAAATTGTAGAAATAGTTAACTGGTTCTGAGTCGGAATTTAACACTTTGGAATTTACAAAACCCGACTTCTAGAACGACACGCCGATGGGCAATTGTCAACTACTTTACATGAACAAAATAAACAGGTGAGAAAGTTCCTTTCCACACGACAAAAATGCAACAAAAAATAGGAGAAAAATTACAAAATTACATGACAAGGCAGGGTATGACATGGCATGAACATTGCGTAGTGTATGTGTTGAGACAATAAATGGGCTCGCGACTTCCCAAACATTGAAACTCGAAAAGTGTCTCCGTTCCAAAGTGATCAGTTTTAGAACAGGTGAAAAAAAAAATAAAGAAAAAAATTGCCGTGAGGGAAAGAAAAAAACAGTGCAAAAACAACATTTGAAAGTAACTTCAAGGAGAGTATGCATTAATTTACAAAATAATTTACAACTTGTTTCATTTACGAAACGATGGGCATGTGATTGACACAATACACGCCTGACGTAGTAAGACTTTGTAAGCTTACAAAAAAATGTGATACAAACTAGATCATTTTACGTTTGCTGAGATAGTGGGGGCAGTTTTACTTGACTCCTCACTTCCAGACTTTACAATGTCCTTAATGTGGTAATTACCAATGTGCTTTCCAGATGAGTCAGACAAGGAGTACACTAGGTCTGATATTTTCCTTAGGACTTTGGCCTTCACGAAACGTGGTGCCAGCTTAGCAGAGAAATACATGGCTCCTTGGGAAAGTGTGTTGTTCTTTCTCCAAACTATGTCTCCTGTATTGAAGGTGACATGTTTTCTACGTAAGTTATATCTGTCCGCACTCTTTTGGTGAGCCAGGAGCAAAGCATCAGTGACTTCACTGTAAATGGCCGACAGTTCTTCCAAGCGATGGGCATAGTCTGCGGTAGGGTTGCTTGTGGTGGCAGATGACGTAGGAAAGTTTGTGTCCCTATGTAGAGAACCATGGACGACTTGTTCCATACCGTGTTTTAAGAAGAAAGGTGTGTATCCAGTGGCCAGATTAACAGTGTTGTTCATAGCGGCCTGAATTTTATCTAGGTTTTTACACCAAGTGCGTTGGTCTTTATCAACTAGAATAGCTAGAGCTGTGTTGATTGTTTGGTTGTAACGTTGGACAGTGTTATTTTGGGGAGTGTACAAGGTGTTATAATAAATGTCCTTGATTCCGTATTTGGCAAGAAATTCTTTGAATTCCTGGGCAATAAACTGTTTTCCGTTATCAACAATTACGGTTCTGGGTGTTCCGTAAGGTATAAAAATGTGTTTTTCCAGAAGTTTGATGATGGCGGACGCATTGGCTCTTTTTAAAGGGAAGATCCAACAGAATTTGGTGAAAACATCCACTACACTAAGTATGTGCATGTGTCCGGCATAACTTCGAGGAAAAGGTCCGACGAGGTCCATTGACAATGACTGTAGGGGTCTGTCGGCACGTTTGGGGTTACCCATTAGGCCGGCAGGTGCTGCCGTGCTATGTTTATAGGCTTTACAAGTTTCACATTTAGAGATGTAATTGCGAATTTGTTTGAAAAGACCAGGCCAGTAATACTTCAAGGAAATCTTTTTATACGTCTTGAAAGTTCCTGGGTGTATAGAGTCGGGAGCACTATGATTGTCAATTATTATTTGTTCTCTTCCTTCGAGGGGAACGACAAGTTTCCAAGAGTAATCTTCGAGGATGGATAGTGGTACCTTGCAATTACGGTATAGTTGTCCTTCTTTTATGATAAAATTAGGAAACTTTTGTTGATTATTTTTACAACCTTCGAAGATTTTCAAGTACCATTCATCTTTTGTAGATGGAGGGGGGGCAATTGTGTCAACATTTAATGAAGCCAATTCAATTCTTGAAAGAGCGTCGGGAACAATATTGTCCGCGCCTTTACGGTGTACAACATCAAAATTGAATTGAGACAAACGGGAGGCCCAACGAGCGAGTCTACCGGAGGGATTACTTAAAGAGATCAACCATTTCAAACTACTATGGTCTGTGACTACAGTAAATTTGCTACCGTCTATGTAACCGCGGAAATGGTGAACAGAATCCAATACAGCCAATAACTCCTTTTCGGTAATTCCGTAGTTTTTCTCGTGTTTATTTAATGTACGGGAAAAATACGTTACAGGGTGTTCGCCATCTGGGAATTCTTGAGTTAGGACTCCACCGATTCCTACGTTGGAGGCATCCGTGTGGAGGGTAAAAGAGAGTGCAAAATCCGGGCAATTCAGAACGGGGGCTTTTTGAAGGGCATTTTTTAAAGTTGTAAACGCTTCTTCAGTTTCAGCAGACCATCGGAAGTTGCTGACACCTTTACGGGTGCCGGTAATTTTATTTAAGGGGGCTGCAATTGTGGAAAAGTCTTTGATGAATCTTCTGTAGTAACCTGCAAGTCCAAGGAAACCTTTGACTTCCTTCGCGTTTTTGGGTCGGGGAAAATTTGCCATGGCTTCCACCTTAGCGGGGTCTGTTCTTAGACCTTTTTCGTCGACAATGAATCCCAAATAACGTAGACGGGACTTACAGAATTCAGACTTCTTCAAGTTGATGGTTAAACCGGCGAACTTGAGTTGTTGAAAAACCTTTTCCAGCATTAATATGTGTTTTTCAAAGGTGTCGCTGACGATGATGAGGTCGTCAAGGTAACAGAACAGGCTGTTATCGACTTCAGGACCGAAGAGTTTGTCCATTAGTCTTTGTAATTCGGCGGGGCTGTTCTTTAGACCAAAGGGTAATCTTTTAAAGTGGAACATTCCCCTACCAGGTACAACGAAAGCAGTTTTTTCATACGATTCTGCGTCCAAAGGTATTTGCCAAAAAGCTTTGCTTAGGTCAAGAGAGGAGATGAACTTGGCGTTGCGCAGTTTGTCTAAGGTCGCGTGGACTTAAGGTAAGGGGTATGCGTCAGCTTCCGTACAAGAATTTAAACGTCTACTGTCGAGACAGAAACGTGCGGAGCCATCTTTTTTAGAAACCAAAAGAGTTGGGTTGGTCCATGCACTTCTGCTGGGAACCACCACACCCATTTTTAACATTTCATCAAGTTCTTTTTCTAAAAGTTTAAGCTTTTGGGGGGCTAAGTTGTAATAACGTTGCTTTATGGGTGGACCATTGGTTTTAATGTGGTGTTCTACCAAATTTGTCAAACCCAATCCACATTTTTCGAAAGATATTGATTCGAATTTATTGACCATTTCCTTTAGTTGGAGAGCTTGGTCCGTGCTTAAATTTTCGTGAGGTATTATTGTGCGGATCTCACTAATTTGAGCAGCAGTGGAGGTTTCGCCAAGAGTATTAAATACTTGGGGAGCAACGTTGAATGCCTTCCAGAAGTCAACGCCAAGGATGAAATTCTGGGATATAGAGGGCACTATTAGAAAATTGATTGTAACTATTTTATTGTTACAATTAATTGGTAGTGCAAGGGTACCGATGACCGGCTGGGAAACATTATCCGCAGTCGTCAGGTGTGTTGTTTGTGGCGAAATTTTAAAATCGCTGTTAACAAAAGGCAGGTGAGCATTGTTGCCAAGACAGCTGACAGATGCACCGCTATCAAGTAATCCGGAAAAGGGCACATTGTTAACAGAGAAAAGGGCATAGGGTCTCCCATCTTTAGCTTGTTTGCAACAAACCGAGGAAACATTTAAGACCTGGTTAAAATACTTAATGTTTGATAACCAATCAGTCCATTCTTTAGACCTTGGTTCAGAATGGGTGCCTGAGAGGTTATTATTTAGTTTTTTGGCCTCTTCATGTAGAAATTTGGTGGGGGCTTGGAGAAATCCACCTGAGGTCTGACATCGCTTGGGTTTTGTAACCTTTCTGCATTGTGCCTTGATTTCTTGAAAATGTTGCGCAGTTCGTCGCGTGGAGGAGAGCGGTCCCTAGAGTGGTGTCTCTTGGAGGTTCGGGGTTCCTTGGATTCTAGAAGTCTTGCTTGCTTGAAACAAGTAGCGGCCAGGTGGCCTACTTTTTTGCAAAAGGAGCACACTTTTTTGTTGTCGAATTCTGGCTTTAAACCAGACGAACGGCTTGGCACAACCACATTATTTGACACATCCTTTATGTTCTTCCTATCCTGGTACGATTCCAGGAGGAGACAGACTTCGTTTAGCTGGGCCAGGGATGCAATTTTCTGTGAGGTGATGATGTTCTCGTATTTGCTTAAAAGGCCATCAGTTATGACTGGTAATAGTTCAGCTTCCGGAACAGGATGTGAAAGCTTGATGTTGATGGACTCAGCCCTTTCTATGAATGTTGCCACAGGTTCATCTACTAGCTGTTTAATAGATAGTAAAGATAATTTGATCCGGTGCTGGGCCTCCTTTTTTCCAAAGCTAGAGATTAGGGCAGATCTGAGTTTATTCCAATCATTGCATTTAGTCTTTTGGATGCGGTGCCACGGAATTAATTCTGGGGAGATGAGTTCTATAAAGTTTCTCCGTAGGATCTCGAATGGGATATTTTTGATTGTAGCCGTTTCTTCAATACGGTCAATGAAATCCAGCACATCGGAGACGCCATTATATTTGACTTTCCAAGAGGATAAATCGTAAGTTTTATCTTGTGTCAAGATGGGTGCGACGTCCTGTTTTATCATTACATGCGGCGTAGGTTCTTTGTCAAGATTATCCAAAACTTGCGTAGCCGAACGTGAATTATTTTCGTTGGAGGGGGCGAGGTTTATTCTCCTAATGTACTTTTTGTTGAATAAAAGTGCATATGCCTTCAATGTAGATTTAGATTTGCTTGATGGCGAGAGTCCTCTATCCCTTAAAGCGGCTTGTAAGTGGGCTTTGGATAAACTATGCACATTGGGAATGGTACCCAAGTTGGATGGTGTAATAGCTTGCTTGTCCTCCATTGTGAGTTTCCTGGGTGGTGAGAAAAAGAAAAAATTGGCCAGGGGTTTCCTTTAGAAAGCGCAAAATTAATTTTTGTGAGGCACTTTTCACTTGGTGATCACTGTTGGCACTTCCAAAATATGTTTGGTATACATGACACCAGAATTCTTGTCAAAGGGAGGTAGACGAGAAAAAAATTTGCGTGGAAAGACTTTAATGGTAAAGGTTTTTGTATTTCACTGACCACTTTTGAGAAAACTGTGAAATTCACAAGTATTTATTTATTTTTGAAAAATTTTGCCAGGACTGACCTTTAGAAAACAGGTTTTTTATTTTCACAAATCACTTTGCACTGAGAAAGGCACTAAAGTTCACAAAAGGCACTTTTCTGGCAAATAAAGGACAAACTTCCGGATGAAAATGACTGAATATGGGATTTATTTCGTCAATCATATTAAAATTATTTTATTTATTCATGGAATCAGTCATTGGCTTTATTATTATTCCACTTTTCACTTATGTAAGGGAAAAAACACAATTCACTTTTACTTATGCTGAAAAAAAAGCAGTACCTATAGTGTATAATGGGGAAAGAAAGTCATTATTTTGTCCATTTGGAGAAACATTAAGTTGTACTAATTTGACAGACACAAGTGGGCCAATTGGTATATTGTGCAGAAACAATAAAAATACGTAAGTCCGAAATTTTTCATTAAGGAATTCGCAAAATAACTGGGGTTCCAGAATCAAATTTATAATAATAATTTCTGTTGGTATCCGGTTCAGTCATAAAAGCGGTTTGGATTTAAACGCTGCCTAGCAACAGTCAGTTGTTCATTCCGACGGCTTTTTTCCGTTGGGATATTGGCGCGATCAAAGCATTTGCGCGCGCAATCCAGAGAATATCGCGTGAAACATCGGCCGTTAGATTTGGCGCGGATCACTGTTGCTACGCGCTCGTTGTTTGGTGACGCGTGCGCAATCCAGATTCGCGGTCAAAGGTTGGCGTTTCGGGTACTCAAAATGGCCGTCGCTTCAAATGTGATTCAATTCATAACTTCAATCAGATCTGTTATGGATCTAATTTACATATTGGTTTCTGTGGTTTTTTCACAGGATTCACAGTAGAATATCAAGGCATAATTAATGTTTACAAAACAGTTGCCATGCGGGGAGGATTTCGACAAACAAAGGTCCCGCAAAGCGACCGGGACAGAAAAAAAATTCCAGCCCCACGTTCTGGCGTCAGTTGTTAGGGTACCCCGATGTCGGCTACTAAACCAACATCAGCACACCAACACGTCCCGGGCTAGCTCTCAGCGGGACAATGGTACTCTCTATTCAGGGGGTGAGCCGCTCAAAGCTAGGGAATTTCTCTCTATCTTCCGGCGTCCCACGGGATCCACACTGGTCAACAATCCTCCCGCCGTAGCAGAATAATAACAAAGTTAAATCATTAAGACATGTATTGTAAACTCAAACACGGTACATAGGTTTCTACAGTACAATTCAAAACAAGAAATGCAAATTACACAAACCTAGCTAAAGTGTTTAACTCTCACTGTCTCTCTCTCAAAACGAAACTCTCCGAGTGGTGATTTTCGCGGGGGCCCTACATTTCACTGATTACGGACACATTTAAAAGAGGAAATCAAGATACAGCTTACATGTGGGTTGGCAGGAACCTCGTCTCATGTGGTAGTTCCATCAGGCACTTTCATAGTCTAAATAGACCGAACTATATGGCGCGGCAAAAAGGCCGACTCTACTCGTAGGTATTTCAATAATACATCGCGGCCACATTGAATTGGTCCGCCGGCCACAGGCCGCGTACGTGTACTTCCCAAGGCTCTCGAATCTCGTCTGGCGAGGGGCCGCGGACTGCGCGAGTGGCAGGGCAAGCGGAGAGAAGCAGGGGGAAACAGGAAACAGGGGGGAGAGAGGTGTTGTTGTGCGGACTGCTGCGTTCTGTGCTCTAGGTATCTGAATCCGCTACAGGGGCGTATCGTAACAATATTTTCCTTAAATACTTTAAGTTTTAAAGCTCTAAAATTATGTGTTATTCTTGAAGATAATATCTATACATTTCCCGCATCGAAACGACAATTTTATGAAATTCCCTCGATAAAAAAAATCGCAAAATATGCTCGGAAAATTATTAGAAACACGTTTTTTTCAGTTATTTTACAAGTTATATGTATAAAAAAAATTACAGTGTTTTTATAAATGCTATTTTAGACATTAACTGCGAGATTTTTGCTCTATTTTAAACGAGTGGTGTTTTATTAAACATTTTCACAATTTTCGCTTAAATATTATCGTTTTTAATATTAGCGCGCTCTCTCTAACATTCGCATTTACGTATATCTCCATCTTCTTCCTTTTGAGCAAGAACACCGCCTGAAAGTCGGAATTACGTTTTTTGGCACGTGATTACATATGACCCAAAAAATCCCAGAAGCACAGAAGTTTTCAGCAGATGTTATTGGACCATGTTTAGTTTTCTAGTTTCTCCCATCGCAGGACGCTATTCCTGGACTTATAAATAAACTGAGATTTGTTCCCGAAGCAGCGAGGTGTCGAGAGTCCGGTGGATTTGTTGGATTTTGACGCGATTCGGAGACGTGGCCGTTTCTTTGGTTACTTCAAAGAGCCAGAAAACTGGAGTCATGGAGATTAACGAGTTGACTGAAATAACGCGGAGTGACTATTTGATCTACTAAAAAGGTTACTCGTGTAGAATCAGATCCGTTCTGTATAAATAACGCTTTGACTTGACAGCTAACTGATAGATATATTATGTTCAAACATAATTTCTTAAATGGTGGAAATTTACTTCTCAACCATCAATTATCAAAAACACAAATTTCGGATGTTTGTGCGTAAGCCTTGCGTGAAATCTGGTTCAATGAACTGAAATTTGGTTTGGATTAAGTATTTATTGTTATCAAGTTTAATTTGTAGAACTCCATTTTAATTTTTATTTATTTAATATATTCAATAATTTTATTAATTTAATAATAAAATTATTGAATATATAAAATATGGATTAAGTATCATTTTAAATTTGTTGATGCCGTGTGGAGGGTTTTTTTATGGAAAGGAAGGAGAGGAGAAGTTCTGGGAAAGAATAAAGCATGAAGGGTGGGTAGGAATATGGGGTTCAACGTGTCCAGGAATGACGGACGTGTGAACCCATCCCTCCCACTGCGGTGCAAGGGTCGAGAGAGTCCGAAGGTCTCCCTCAACCGGTCTATCCTGATCCTGCCTGCCAAGCATTAGGTGGGAAACATATCTGTCGCCGAGACTTGGACCAATCTCACCCCGAACCCGGGCACCCCTGCTAAGTCACCAAACGTAGAGAACCACTCGGGGTGACCTATTATCTAATAAATGTTGAGGTCTTGGTTATCCAATAAATTGTTCCCGTGGCGGCGGTACCTGCCTCTCAAATTCTACCTATGTTTTAACAGAAAATATAATAATAATAATAACGTAATATTTGTATAGCGCAGCTTTGTGTCATTTCACTTCAAGTGCGCTTAACTATAATAAATTTAAAAATAATCCTACAGTGTTCCTTACAAGTTCATTACAAAATATTGATAAAATAATACCCATGAAATAAAGAATAATACCTAATAAATAATACCTATGAAATAATAAAAAAAATACCTATGGAATAAAGAATATACATTATTTACAAAACAATGACAAGAGAACAAAGATTAAAAAAACAGTGCTGTTATAGCACAGAGGAAAATAATAATATAACACTAACACTAACTTCTTACAATAAATTCAGATATTAAACATAAAAGTACAATTAGGAGGAAACCGAAACCAAACGTTTACCGGATACTTGAGAACATGACTTATTACATCATTGTCCTCCACGTGCAAAGTCTCACCTTTCCCAAGCATAAACTTTCTAATAAAGTGTGTTTTTCGGAAGTGACCTGCAGGTAAGTATGTTTTTGTATCTTTCTGTAAATAATGAAATTAAATGTCAAAAATTATGTATATGTGGGTGTTACTATTGACTGCTACATGAAATGGGATGTACACATTACTAATGTTTGTAAACGTCTACGGGCTATTGTGGGTAGGATTTATAAAATAAAATATTTCATGCCTGTAAGTACTTTAAAACTAATCTATGTATCTCTGGCTGAATCCACCATCCGTTATGAACTTACTTCTTGGGGACATTCTTGTAAAACTAATATAAACTATATCCAAACATTGCAAAACTCCTTGACAAAATTATTAATCCATAAGTACACTAATGAACACAGAAGCGACACTAAATTAATATACAAGTCTCTCAATGTCTTACCTGTCAGAGGATTGTTGTTCTATAATATTGTAAGTCAACATGTTATATTGTCCGACTCATTGTATAGGGAAAGAGTTTACCATAAACATAATACAAGATTCACTCAAAATGAAGGATTGGTGGTTCCGAAATGCACCAATAAATACGGTGAAAGAACCCTAAACTACATTGTACCCAAAATATTTAATAAACTACCAATGTCAATCAAAAATAATAACGTTTTTAATGGTAAAGTCAAATATAATCTAAGGAAATGGATATTAGACAGGGATGATTTATATTGATGCCCTCCCGAAGTCCTTGTATTCTTTATTGAAACTCACATTCGAAGGATTGGAAAATTCATTATAATTTCTGTAATACCTCATGTATACGAAACCATTCATTTACTTGTTGATCATATTCATTTGTTATATACTAAATCTATTTGTACTTTTTTATTATATGTATAAGAATTGAAATAATTTATTTAATTGATATTTTAGCATCAAAATCATATATATATATATATATACAATGTTTGAAAATGTACCAACGTTGTCATTATGTACCTGCTGACAAACTACATAAGTAGTTTAGCGGGTTTAAATGTTAAATAAATAAAAAAAATAAAAAAAAAATAGAACCTAGGAATTCATAATGAATTGTAACGCGCCCTTGTGGTGATTTTTCACAAAAACGGCGCTCTACAAATTGTCCAATTATTATAATTATTATATGTTTGGGGTCTATGTTTTTTGTCTTTGCGAATGCTTGTTTTTTTTTTCTTTTAAACGCTTCTCATATTTCAATTCATCATAATATCACCACGCCGAATTATTTTCAAATAGTGATACCTACCCTAACCACTTTATTAAGCTAACCTCAAAAGTTTCTTACGACCAAGTCCTTTGCCTATCCCATTATTTTAGAGGCCAAAGATGGTGACGACGATTCCCCTAATTCTGAGGTCACTGAAAGACAAAGGTCAATGTCTACCTTCAAACAATACACCAAACGCTACACACACAGTATGACAGTATTCTCGGGTCACCAGTCGCCTCGTCAGGGACCACGCCTCGCAGAAAGCGATAAGCGATGGCGGCGTCCATTCTTCCGTGAAATATTTGCTAATATCGGGACATGGGCGGAAATGCAAGCTTATTGAATATTGAATACCTACCTACAATATAGTCAACAACGAATGGAAAGCAATAGTAATACCTGGACTTCAAAGTAATTCCACAGTCACTAAACTTCTTTATTAATATTGGCCGCCAAAAGCTTAGTTCATGAGTTTTCCTTTTTAGTAATCGACGTAATCGTCTTTTTTAAATAGACTCGCCTCTCGTCGTGACCCATTCTTATTAGACGCTTTTATTGTAACGGTACCTGACGGTAAAAAAGGCAATAAAACATACGTTCCTTATTGTTTTAAAGCTGCTGCTTTTTCTTACACATTAAGCGAGATGAGACACAAAAAATACGTGTGACTGTTTCTTCCAAAATACTTCTTTTTCAATTGGAGGAATCAGATACTCGTATATCGACGGGATTTTTTATCGTTTTATTTACTTTATATGTTTGAGTCAGATATATGATAATGGTTGCATGTTTCCTTTAGGGGGGGTGCAGATATACGTTCACCATTTATCTAATTTTCGTAACTCCACACAGGAGGCTCCGAGGAAAATAATTCCCCTCAGTGCCTATATCATCTTTGGGGATGCTGTGTGGAGAGCCTTTTTTAGGAAAAGAAGGAGAGGAAGTTCTGGGAAGAAAAAGGTATGAGGGGTGTGTAGGAATCTGGGGGGTCAGTGTGTCCAGGAGTGACGGCCGTACGAATCCATCCCTTCTACTGCGGTGCAAGGCGTTGTTCCAACTCGGAGTATGATTGGTGAAGTCAAATGAACTATCTCAACCATTCTCTCCCGATCCTGCCCGCCACACAGCAGGTGGGTAGACACATCGGCCGCTAAGACCTAGATAAACCTCATCCCATGAACCCAGACACCGCTACTAAGTCACCAAACGTAGCGCACCACTTAGGGCGACCTATGGCAGAGGTGATTGGGGCGGCGTTACCCATAGCAACCTCCAAAAAATAGTCCCTAAAAAATTTTTTTTCTCAGGGCCTCCCGAGTGGAGCTAATGTAAAAAAAACATGAACTTTTCCTGGAAAATTTGCATACTAAGTTCACTAAGCCACCGTGGTTTCCTGTTTTCCATCAACAAGCACCATTCATTCGATTTAATCTGCGAACGTCATTAGCAATATTTACCAGCCAAACAAAACATACTCACGAGTTTGTATCGGGTGACACCAAACTGCGTTATCCAATTTCAGGTACCTACTCGGGTCATAGACCACCAAGGGAGAAAATTTATTCATACCCTTGAGCAGTAACACCCACACACTCAAACCACTCGTAAATATGTCCACATCACAAACATCCTTGGGGCGTGATATCGATTTGGTATCTTTTGTAAGTAAATAAAAACATCTTGAACCTTCTCATTTAAGTACATCATTTTTTAAATTTAAAGTTACAGCTATCGAGCGTTGTTTGGTTATTGAAACGAATAGACTTGTATCATTGAAGAAGAAGATAACACTAATAATTAATAATCTAAACGAAAATATGAATGAGAACAGGACACAGAAAAATAAAAAAAGGTAAAAGCAATTAGCAATAATTGAAAATAGTTTTTGCCAATAATATGGAAAAAAAAAGAAAAAAAAGCAAGTGTGCAGTTCACACGCGGTAGAAGTAAAACCTTCAGAAAACTAAGCAGGCAAGAATGGGGAGGCTACGAAGCACCGCATAAAGAAGAGACCGATTATACTTTCTCACTCTCTCGCATGCTAAATCATATAGATGTATGCGTTTGTCTCTTTTTAGTGTCGTTATTTTTCGTTTCATCGAGTTTCAAATCACAGCGGTGCTAAAGAAGTTTTCACTCCAAAAGTCTCTTTTGCTAATGTTTCTTAGAAATTAAGGTTTATTATGTATTCAAATTAATTTTAGGTAAGGGGGGGGGGGGGGGGGAGGAAGAGGAATATAGGATAAGGAAAGGAAATTCTCGCGATGCATCGTACGCGTTACCTATTCGATATTTCTGAATATTTATATACAATATGCAGTCGGTTTAGAGAAAATACAGTATACCTATTTGCAAAAAAACATAACTAAGTATCCCCGGAGGGGTGCACACATGGCACAATGCATTGATTTATTTATGTAGGTAAGTACATACTAGGTTTTTATAATTTCGTCTTGTTGAAGGGAAAATTACAGGTCCGATAGCGCTATGACAACAGATTTTTACTGATCATGAAACGTAGATAAGGACAGTACCGTTACAATAAACATAAATATTCCGTTTTGTAATAGTATTCGTCACAATTATTCGGATGACTTTCACGCATTCTAATGTGCCGCTTTACGATCTCTTTCCGACAGTTTTTCTTTGTGGGGAAAATTTTGAAAGGAGTATTACATATTACAAGGGAAATAGAGTGGAGTGTCAATTTCCTGCAATATTCGGATTGATGTGTTACCCTTTTGTAACGTACTTACAAATAGCAATATGTTCTTTTAGAGTAAATGTTCTGTGTATTCAAGTTCTGCATGTAGTGACCCACTAGTACTTGAAAAATTCAAAATCGTAATCCCCGCCTATTTTTTTGGGAGGTATTTAAAAATACTTGAGAAAACTTTTTTGGAGAAGATATTTGAGAGTTGTTTTTACAGGTTGATTTGGTAAATTTCTTTAAAAAAACATTTACACCTTTCTTATACATTGTTTATTACAATAACAAAGAAATTTAAAATTTAATTTCACGGAACCAAGCGACGCAGAGTCTAGGAACGTCCACTCGCCATCTAAATGGAGCGACTGCTGTTAACTGATACAAAATGCACAAAGTCTTTATGCCGGACCGCATAAGGTTTAATTCTCAATCTGAAATTCCTTTAACGCCGCCCATTTTAATTCATGCCGAAAAAAATGGCGCAAAGTCGCAATATTTTGTGACATTCTAACACAAATATTAAAATGCTTTCTGATTATTTTCTAAAAAACTTAATTTGCCACATTATACAATAAAACTTTACCCGAAAAGGGGTTCGTTAGTAGGAGATTTTGCACTTAAAAGTATTTTTATAGGCCTTCTATTTTTTTTCCAGACTTGCAAAAATACTTCTTTAAAAAATACTCGATTATTTCCAAGGCTAAGGCGTGTTGCAGTATTTAATTGAAGCATCTATAATATTTCTAAGCGATCGAATTTACAAACCAAAAGCACATGATTTTTATAATTTTGCATTATTTCGGGTTGCAGCGTTGTTTTTTTTAAGTTCCTGCGTGGGTTACAAAAACTCCACCGTAATTTCACAGCAGGAGTATAAAGGAATTTAAGGGAACGCTAAACGCTTTCAAAGTTTATTCACCCTTATGTGCCGCAGCACTTTTTTTGCAATTATTTTTAAACCCTTTATCGCTGTTGGACACGCACGCGAACACGAACAAGCATTTACTGCGTGTGATTTGGTTCAATATGTCAATTGCTCTGGCTGTACTTACCTTAGATGAATTAAAAGAGAAGATATGTAACTGAGACAAGGCGCGTGGTTGCACTGAACCAGGTCCAGTGGACATACTTGAAATTTAATGCATTAAGAATCGCTTAAAAGCTCGTTCATGGGACAAGCTGTCACCAGCTGCCACAAATACATAACACCGAGTTCTTTTATGTGAAAAAATGGCGACCCGTGCTTTTGAGTGCTGCAAAAATCATTCTCGAGCAAAAAACAAACGACCCGACCTTTTTATTAAAATTATGAAATTCTAAATTCGATTTTTGTTAACTCCTGCAATTAATAAATCAACATGTACCTACACGAACAATAAGATATTAGATATACATTAACATTTTATATACATACATCTCATTCCAATTATAGCTTGAATTCCCTAATAGAGCGTTTACATTTTCTTGGTAACAAATACTTAAGCCGCCACTGCCCGAATTTCTACCGATTTCTTACATATCTCCCTTAAACATTTGAAGTTTTTAAGCTCTTATAAAATGTATATTATTTTTGAAGATAATATCCATACATTCCCGTGCCGGAACGTAAATTATATGAAATTCCCTCGATAGAAAAAAATCGCAAAGTGTGCTCCGAAAATTATTATAAACACGTTTGTTTCAGTTATTTTTCAGTTGTTTGAAAAAAATCACAGTATTTTTTTATGCTGTTTTAGACAGCCCCCAATAGATTTTTGATATATTTTAAACGAGTCGTGTTTTATTAAACATTTTCATAATTTTCGCTTCAATTTTATCGTTTTAAATATTAGCGCGCTCTCTCCAACATTCGTAATAACATATCTCTCCATCTTCTTCTTTTTGAGCGGGATACGGGCGGCGTCTTACAATATGGATGTAGGTATTTGAAAACATTTTACACTTGGCATTATTAAATTTTTAAATACTTCACAAACAAACACCCATTTTAAACATTTTTATTAACGTTATGGCTGATTGGAGGATATTGGGATTATCTTGTTTTACTTACTTTACATTCTATATTACCACTGTATCAACTCTTATACCGAGTATTTTATGTAACATATATTTTGTTTCTTATATTTTATATTATCTGTATTTTGTCAACTCGTAATTTAAAAAAAAAACATGTGCGGCATTATATTATGTAAAAGCCCTTTGGATATTTTAATAAATAAAATAAAAAATAAGAAATGAGCATGCTATATTTTTTGTTCGATTAGCATGACTGTAGCCTGTCTTCGAATTTATTTAGTCTATGGGCAGTACGTTGCGTAATACATAAATGTTATATTTTTTACTTATCAACTCAATTCTCTACATAGTTTTATACGAAGGGGGTGAAACAAGTCTGACCTCGAATCTCTAATAATATGTTTGTCGGTTAACTGTGTTCGGAAGGGGAGGGTAGTAATTCTTCCACAAAATCAATTAGACGTGAAAGGCGGAGTGTTTGGCATTGACCTAGCTTTACTAACTGAGTTTGCACAGTAGATTTCCGCTCTTTTCCAAGTAACGCCAATAGATAAAGGAAGTTTTATCCGCAGTCAATCAATTTGAAAGGAAGAGGATATAATTAGTAGGCACTCTCATTGTTTTGTTTTTTTTTTGTATGAACGTTTGCGTGTGTGTATTACTTGCACAGTCCGCTGGGACCGAATTAAATTTTATAGCATTCCATCTAATTTTGATTTTATTACAATCATTTTTTATATTTTTTTTATACGAATATCTCACAAGAGTCCCAGCTGCTCTCGTCAGAAGCCAGTGAGACTATATCATCCACAATTGGAGTATGTTGTGAGGCCGTAGGTAGTGGGGAGGGGAAGGAGATGGGAAGGGAAGAGTAAGGTGGGGAAGTACCTGGATATTCCGATCTGGCCACCAAACACGGCTAAATCCATTTCAAGCAACGTTTCAATTCTAAATTGTGGTCTTATACCAGAGCGATACTGAGAATATTTTAAAAAACTCTGGAATGTGCCGCAAATATACCTACGATACATGTATTAGTTTTTAATTAATTGTGAAATAACACAAATTAATCAAATAAATTTTATTATCCCACGCCGGGATTCGCTCCCGCGATCATTGGATTGCGATGAACATTTTATTCCAACTATGGTTTCGCCATTTTTTTTTGTTGGAAGTAGGTAACAATTTGAAAGGTGGGTATGGGTGCCGCCGCCTTGAGAATCTTTTATTGGATAACCAACACCCCTGCTCACCCAAAATGTTTCGCTATGTTTGGTGACTTAGCAGGGGTGCCCGGGTTCATATGGTGAGGTTTGTCTAGGTCTTGGCGGTGAATGCATCTGTCCACATAATGCCTGGCGGGCCTCAGGATTAGGACTAAGGACTTCCTATGTGAAGCTTAAGTAAAAAAAAAAACGTTAGGGGCAAAGAAAATTTTGAAAACCACGGAAAGAAAATAAACCTCTTTAAAAATTTGTCAAATTAAGAAAAATGCGACATCTGTCTTAATGCAAAATTGTTTTTTTTTTTTTTAATAATATAAATACAACAAATATAAATACAGTTTTATTTTGTGCCCGTACTAAACAAATGTATAATCATAATGTTCTATACAGAGTTAAATTGTTTTCATGTAATTTTATTACTGTCAATTTTACTACCAATCCAATCATCAAAATTGGGAACGTAGTCACGCAATCCTTACGCAGATGGAAGTAAGGTTTACATCAGCCGCCTGTTTTGATTTATAATGCAAAAAAACATCTCCCAAATACGTATTCAATATTTTTTGTGAATTCGAAGCTCAGGTACAAATATTTTCCGATCCAGAACTTAATCTTCCACATTATACAATATATATATTCCATATCCGAAAAGCAATCCCTAATTAGGAAATTTTACTCTTCAATGTATTTTTTATAGGCCTGACATTTTATCTATAATATTTCTAGGCGATCAAATTATCAAACTAAAAACACAGGATTTTGTATTTGGTTCTTTGCCTTTCATCGCCTTCATTTTAATGGTTTGAAATTTATGCTAATCAAAGCAAGGATAGCTTATCAACAACTAATCAAATTGATTGGAATAACAAATTATCAACTTATTAAATTTATTGAAGTAACGAAATAACAATTTATTTAATTTATTGAAATATAGAAACAACTATTTATCTAATCTATTGAAATAACAAAATAACAACTTATAAAATTTATTGAAAAAACAAAATAACAACTTATCAAATTTATTGAAATAACTAAAAAACGACTTTATAATTTATCAATAATTTATTGAAATAACAACTTATCAAATTTAGTTAGACCAGTTGAGTTACGATCGTGTTTAGATCCCACTTATGCGTCGTGTGTTTAATTCCTTGGCTGGCTAAGACCTTCATCACGACATAAGCAACATTTTTCCGCTTAAATGTGGTGGTAGTAGGAGAATTTCAAATATTGTCAGGTTATTCTTAACCCGGGAATGTTTGTCTTTTTATTGTCCGGATCTTGACGGCGGTTACATCTGCCCCTTAACTGCGTGGCAGACCCGATGGGGAGAGACCGATTGAAGGAGACCTTTTGAAATCTCCAGCAGGACTCTATCGGAACATCGCCTTGCACCGCAGTGGGGGAATAGATTCATACTTTCGTCACTCCTAGATACACTGACCCCCAGATTCCCACAGACTCATGCCTCTTTCCTTCTCAGAACTTTCTTTCTTTCCTTTCCTAAAAATACCCTCCATACAGCATCCCTAAATATGACTAAGCCCTGAGAAAAAATATTTTCCTCAGGACCTCTGTGTGGAGTTGATGTACAAAAAAGTTGTAAAATCAAACAATATTTTCTTGCACGTAACTAAGATATTAGTGGGAGGGATGGATTCATATCTCCTTCACTCCTAGACACACTGACCCCCAGATTCCTACTTACCCCTAATACCTTTTTCCTTTCCAGAACTTTTCTCGATGCTTTCCTAAAAATACCCTCCACACACCATCCTCGTAGACAGTAAAGTTTGAAAAAATCGGGTTAGTGAAATACAATTATGATACTGTAGCCGAGCAACGAACAACCTTAAAAAGGTTTTTCAAATTAGTTTTTATAGACTGGTATCACCGGGCACCGCTCTCCGGTCTAGTGCATATCGATGCAAACTTATTCTGGTTTCAACGTTTGTTCCGTCCGCCTGCTTTTCTTCTAAGCGAGATAAATGTTAAATCTGTGCTTACTTATTGTAACATAAATTTTCAATGTGAATATATTAGAAAATCTCCACAACACACGCATCCAGTTTACAGACGTAGCAAGGCCTGTAAACTATCAAACCCTCTTAATAAAATATCTAAACATATCCCACATTGCTAAAATATTAAGTTTATTTTAAATTGCATTTTTCAACATTGCAATCACCTATTCAAACTCTGACTTCTACAAATATTGCTTAACCTTTACGATCGCCTGGCAAGAGCTCTTGCAGTGCAACTACTCCGTCATCGAAGCAACTGATAAAAGTTATCCTGTTTTGACAGATGATTTTACCGGAAAATGTTTATTTTGTTATATTTATAGCCAGCTGTTTACAGTTTATAGCAGTTCGTCTTCAACAGGAAGGATGTTTAGTTTAATTTAACTGAGCATTAATGAAAAACAAAACAACCTTAAATTTTAACTGCAAAATGGTCTGAACGTACATAAACACGTGGGCTATGGATGTGCTTATATCATACTGGTTACTTAGGGGAAGCTTAAAATAGCCATACACCTCGTGAAACGATGATGTGCAATAATAATAATAATTAATTTTAAATAAATGTAGGATTTTGAAAGATTTTTTCAAATATTTAAATTGAGGGATCAGTAGGATTTATCGGTCCAGTTAGGAGTTCTACCAAGCCGAATCCTCTGATATGAAAATATTTGGAGTCGGGGAATTATTTTCCCATTTGTTCTCTGGTAGGTTAACATGTTGTTCTTGTATTGTTTTGTGTTTATTATACTTATATAGTGCATTAACATAACGTGGATTGACTAGATGATAATTTGTGGAAAAGTGTGTGGAAGGGTTTAGTTTTTCCTGTGGGGAAGATTTAACCCGGACATAAAATCTGAAGCACCAATAATGTTTTATTCCAGGAAGTGGGGAGGATAGTGCAAGCCTAAACGTCCCATATAGTCATACATTTATTTACACAACAGATTTTAAGTAAAAAATCAAGTACATAGAATAGGAAAAAAATAGTCATAAAAATAAAAATAAAATAAATAATCAATTATTATGTAGGGCATGGTCTAGTGAGCTCGGGCCCAGC
Organism: Limnephilus lunatus; assembly: GCA_917563855.2. Lineage (NCBI taxonomy): Eukaryota > Metazoa > Arthropoda > Insecta > Trichoptera > Limnephilidae > Limnephilus > Limnephilus lunatus. The sequence continues at coordinate 46,361,165 of OU830602.1, forward strand.
GCTCACTCAGGAGTGGCGCTTGGTGCTGGAAGGCTGCGGTCACCACTGTGTTGTCGGAGCCGCATCCTGGCTTCAGTGACCCGGTGTCTCATCAGACCGACGAATCCGTGCAGTCCTAGCTCCGTAAACATTGTCGATGCGCTGCTGTATCTTCTGTATCCAAATGTAATTCTGCATGTATAATTATATTGGATTCGGAGCCGTTCTATCGAGTTGATTCGGTAGTGCCTGCACCATGTTTTGCACCTCTGCCATAGGTCACCCCAAGTGGTACCTTTCCATTATAATAAACACTCATCTACAAGCGTGATGAGTCTATGGTTTTACAATCTCGATAATGTGTTCATCCGGTTCCAGGAACATCAGTGCGCCATACGATAACAAACAATACCAAAAATTTCCTCTCTTATTCACTGCGTTATGAGTCTGCGCCCTGCGATAGTTATGTAGGTTTTACCCGATCTCTTTTTTCAGCCCGATTCCCACATAGAGAGAGACCAAAGACAAAAAATTTTCGCTTTACGCGATCCCTATTTTCATCTCTATTATTTCTTTTTTTAAATCATATTTATTATCGTGGCTTCTGACGTTGTTAATTTTTGCCTTTTTTTAAAAATTATAATATTAAGTATCTTTATTTTCTCTAATGTTCTTTAAGAAGCCTTTATAAAGATTTCACATTCAAATATTTTCCAGTTTACATGATATAATAATTTTTTAATTAAATGAAGACAATATTGGCGAAACTCATTCGAAAATCTGGAGACGGAAAAATCAGAAAAAATATATTGTCTTCATTTAATTAAACATTATAATTTGAGATTTTACTCATAAAGTTAAAATAAAAAATGTAAAATGATGTAATAAAAATTAATTATTCTCGATATGGCATGGAACTCAGTGGAGGCTATTAAATTCTGAACTTCTGATGAGGTCGAGGTCATCAATATGGCACTTAGATAATGCATGTTCAACATCTTCAATTTTTTCACATATTGAGCATATTTTCACATACAGAGAGGCCTGACAAACACAATTTTCTTCCCATTAGTGCATGTCCGGATCTTAATCTAAAAATGATTCTCATTTCCGATCTATTCAGATTAACCTCATTGAACCACGGTCTTTTAAAGGGTTCCTTTTGGAGCTTTCTCTACCATATTCCCTTATCAATAGACAACGTTTCAAAATTATTATTCCACATATTATTGCAAAAAGGAAATTTATTTTTTTGGCAGTAATCTTCATCGTCTGGCGTCCAGTCATAAACATCTCCATTTTCTTATCTACGATTTCAGTTGGCATCACAGCAAACATAATTCATGTGTTGTATGCAGTGATGCCAATTGAAATCAAAGATATGAATACAGAGATGAAAATAGCGATCGCGTAAAGCGAAAAATTTTGTCTTTTGTGCTTTAGACCACACGACTGAAGTAAAACTTCAGTAACTTATAGTGCGACGAAAATGTGCGTGCGCACTGCTCTCTCTTGCTCCTACAGTGTGATACAGACAATAGGCCTGCACTGTGTCTTAGATATGCGAAACGTAACTGGCTATGAGAGAAAAAGAACGAAAACGTGTGCTCGCACCTCTCTCTCTTGCCCCTATAGCAATATACGAAACGTAACTCTCTCTCTTTCTATCTTCACTAACTTATATCTTCCTCTCAACTTCTGTTCGCCTCGCCCGATCACACTTTTCGTAAAGCTCTCGTCACGCATTCACCAGCTTACTCCCCAAGTCAAGCGTGCGTAAAGAAGTTTTACTTCAAAAAGAGATGGTGTAAAACCTACATTAGCAGGGCACATCAAATGCAATAAAGGCCGGTCCTGGCCCAAGTTAACATAAAAAACTCAATGGAGGGAAGAGAAAAAAAACAAATAAAAGAGAAAAACCGACAGCTTTGGGCACGCGCGGTTAGTGCTCGAGGACAAAGGCAAGTCCCTTCTAAATTTAAATTTAGAATACCGCGACCGGTTTGATATTTAAATTTGAATTTGGAAGGTCTTGTTATAATCAGTTTATTTATCCCTTTTATGGTTGTTCGAATAAGTGGATGAAATGTCAATGAATTTATTATTGTTTTTATAATATATTTATGGGTTAAATAAATCACAATTTTTTAACATTTTAAATCTTCGCATCAGTACAAATACAAATACGGTATCTTCTTTTAACGCTGATTACGTCTGCAATATTTATCAATATTTTACATTAATTAATTAGCAATCTGGCGACCTCCAAGGTCGAGTTGTTAAAAGGAAACAGGGCAGCTTTTTGTGCATACAAACGTATTCCCGTATTTCCTTTCTGGATTTTTATACCAGTGAAAATATATATTTAGTATAATTTAGATATCAACCACCGGCATGTCTCCACATTTTGCTTTTTTGATTAGTTACTTCTTATAGGAGTTAGGACCCTCCAAAAATCCTTAAACTTGCCTGGTTTAACATCATTAAAAGATGTTCAGTTTGCAAATTTTATAACAAATTTAAAAATAAACAAAACGTAAAGACATATTACTTTTTTTTTTAATACAGTTGGTGAAAAAAATCTTAAAAATAGGCTTAGTTTTAGAGGAGAAAACAGTACAATATTATGAAGCCTCGACTTTGACGATTTAATTTATGTATAATCAGCCCGAGCTGCAGTTCTTCCTTTCGCTCAGTATTTGGGTGAACAGAAGCGACGGCGACAGCAACAGTTTAGTAAACTATATATTATTAAAATTTCTTGGTGTCTGTCTTTTTTCTAATTATATTTACACACTAGCAGACCCGGACGCACGTTGCTGTGGCTAACGAAACACAACGCCACGCCATTACCCAACCTTTATAACCAACGCCATTTGTTAAATCAAATCCACACCGCCCGTTTTCCAGCCCGCTGTCCGCTGCCCGCTGCTGCTTGGCCAGATATATTATATATTTCAACCAATTTACACAAAACCTTGACAAATTATATACCTAAAAACCTTCCTCATGAATCACTCTATCTATTGGTGAAAACCGCTTAGCACAGACAGCGGGAGCGACTTCATTGTATACAATGTAAAGATATTATATCATTTTTAAAGAAACATTATCGCCCTTTGTTCTAAGCCTAATTATACGTAATCTAACTATTGACAATAAAAATAATTGGATAATTTGTAGTTTTTGTGAGAAATCACCTCAAGGGTGCTGTATAATTTATTATGAATTAGGCTCTATCTAATTTTTTTATTTACCAATAGATACAGAAAACATACTTACCTGGCAGGTCACTTCCAATAAACACACTTTAATTCAATAACAATATTCGAAAAAATGAAAACAGAATCAACAATAGAAATAATAATGTACAAATAATAATATACCCCCCAAACTAATACCAAAACAATGCAAACGCACAGCAGTTTCATTGGACCTCGTACTTTCAATCTTTTACCAAGAATTATTCAGGTGGCAACCAAACTTCCACAATACCTAAAAGATTTGAAAATATGGCCAATGCAGACGTTGAAACTTTATTTTCATAATTTATATCACTTTCATTTTTTCAAACAAACTTTATACTTATTATTACACTGTTCACTACTGTATACCCTTTTTGTATAATCTTTTTAGACAAATTTTAAGTTTTGTTTTTCCTATGTGCAACAAAATGTTATTTAACTATATTACCCACGCACAGGCTGCGCTTTAGTGGGTCCCATTACTCTTATAATTTTCAAAATATGTATTGTTACGATACGCCCTTGAAGCGAGTAGTTTCGAGAACGCGAGCAGCTAGCCCACAGTTCCGCCGCCGCCTCTCCCCGCCCCGTATCCTGTTTCTCCTTACCTCTCCGCTTGCCCGGCGACTCCGCAGTCCGCTGCGCTCGCCGACAGACGAAATCCGAGCGCCTTGGAGAACGCACGCTAGCGGCTCACTGTAGCCGGCGGACCCAATTCAACGGGCCGCGATGTATTATTGAAATACCTTTGAGTATAATTGGCCTTTTGCCGCACCATAGTTCGGTCTATTTAGACTATGAAAGTGCCTGATGAAGCTGCCACATGAGACGAGGTTCCTGCCAACCTACATGTAAGCTGTATCTTGATTTCCTCTTTAAATGTTGTCCGTAATTCAGTGAAATGTAGGGCCCCCGCGGAAATCACGACTCGGAGAGTTTCGTTTTGAGAGACAGTCAGGGAGAGTTAAACACTTTAGCTAGGTTTGTGTAATTTGCATTTCTTGTAATTGAATTGTACTGTAAAAACCTATGTATGTGTTTGAGTTTACAATACATGTCTAAATGATTTAACATTGTTATTATTCTGCTACGGCGGGAGGATTGTTGACCAGTGAGGATCCCGTGGGTCACCGAAGGATGGAGAGAAGTTCCCTAGCCTTGAGCTGCCCACCCCCTGAATAGAGAGTACCCTTGTCCCGCTGAGAGCTAGCCAGGGACGTGTTGGTGTGCTGATGTTGGTTTAGAAGCCGACATCGGGGTACCCTAACAATTGACGCCCGAACGTGGGGCTGGAATTTTTTTTCCCTATCCCGGTCGCTTTGCGGGACCCTTGTGTGTCGAAATCCTCCCCGCCTAACAATTGGCGCATCAACGTGAAGCCTGGAATTTTTTTTCTCTATCTCGGTCACTTTGCGGGACCTTCCTCTGTCAAAATCCTTCCCGCACAACAACTATTTTGTAAAACATTGATTATGCCTTGTTATTCTACAGTGAATCCTGTGAAAAAACCACAGAAACCAATATGTAAATCAGATCCATAACAGATCTGATTGTAATTATGAAATTAAATCGCATGTGAAACGGCCATTTTGAGTACCCGAAACGCCAGCTTTTGACCGCGAATCTGAATTGCGTCACCAAGCGGCGGGCGCGTTAGCAACAGCAATACCCGCCAAATCCAACGGCCTTTGTTTCACGCGATATTCCGGATTGTGCGCGCAAATGCCTTGCTCCCGCCGATATCCTAACCGACTGTTGCTAGGCTGCGTTTTAAATCCAAACCGTTTTTTATGACTGAACCGGGATACCAACGGAAATCATTGATTCTGGAACCCCAGTTATTTTGCGAATTCCTTAATGAAAATTTCGGACTTACGTATTTTTATTATTTCTGCACAATATACCAATTGGCCCACTTGTGTCTGTCAAATTAGTACAATTTAATGTTTCTCCAAATGGACAAAATAATGACTTTCTTTCCCCATTGTACATTATAGGTACTGTTTTTTTTCAGCATAAGTGAAAGTGAATTGTGTTTTTTCCCTTACATAAGTGAAAAGTGGAATAATAATAAAGCCAATGACTGATTCCATGAATAAATAAAATAATTTTAATATGGTTGGATGCAATAAACCCCATATTCAGTCATTTTCATCCGGAAGTTTGTCCTTTATTTGCCAGAAATGTGCCTTTTGTGAACTTTAGTGCCTTTCTCAGTGCAAAGTGTTTTGTGAAAATAAAAAAAACCTGTTTTCTAAAGGTCAATCCTGGCAAAATTTTTCTAAAATAAATAAATACTTGTGAATTTCACAGTTTTCTCAAAAGTGGTCAGTGAAATACAAAAACCTTTACCACTAAGGTCTTTCCACGCAAAATTTTTTCTCGTCTGCCCCTCTTTGACAAGAATTCTGGTGTCATGTATACAAAACACATTTGGAAGTGCCAACAGTGATCACCAAGTGAAAAGTGCCTCACAAAACATTAATTTTTGCGCTTTCTAAAGGAAACCCCTGGCCAATTTTTTTTTCTTCTCCCCACCACCCAGGAAACTCACAATGGAGGACAAGCAAACTATTACATCATCCAACTTGGGTACCATTCCCAATGTGCATAGTTTATCCAAAGCCCACTTACAAGCTGCTTTAAGGGATAGAGGACTCTCGCCATCAAGCAAATCTAAATCTACATTGAAGGCATATGCACTTTTATTCAACAAAAAGTACATTAGGAGAATAAATCTCGCCCCCTCCAACGAAAATAATTCATGTTCGGCTACGCAAGTTTTGGATAATCTTGACAAAGAACCTACGCCGCATGTAATGATAAAACAGGACGTCGCACCCATCTTGACACAAGATAAAACTTACGATTTATCCTCTTGGAAAGTCAAATATAATGGCGTCTCCGATGTAATGGATTTCATTGACCGTATTGAAGAAACGGCTACAATCAAAAATATCCCATTCGAGATTCTACGGAGAAACTTTATAGAACTCATCTCCCCAGAATTAATTCCGTGGCACCGCATCCAAAAGACTAAATGCAAAGATTGGAATAAACTCAGAGCTGCCCTAATCTCTAGCTTTGGAAAAAAGGAGGCCCAGCACCGGATCAAACTATCTCTACTATCTATTAAACAACTAGTAGATGAACCTGTGGCTACATTCATAGAAAGGGCTGAATCCATCAACATCAAGCTTTCACATCCTGTTCCGGAAGCTGAACTATTACCAGTCATAACTGATGGCCTTTTAAGCAAATACGAGAACATCATCACCTCACAGAAAATTGCATCCCTGGCCCAGCTAAACGAAGTCTGCCTCCTCCTGGAATCGTACCAGGATAGGAAAAACATAAAGAATGTGTCGAATAATGTGGTTGTGCCAAGCCGTTCGTCTGGTTTAAAGCCAGAATTCGACAACAAAAAAGTGTGCTCCTTTTGCAAAAAAGTAGGCCACCTGGCCGCTACTTGTTTCAAGCAAGCAAGACTTCTGGAATCCAAGGAACCCCGAACCTCCAAGAGACACCACTTTAGGGACCGCTCTCCTCCACGCGACGAACTGCGCAACATTTTCAAGAAATCGAGGCACAATGCAGAAAGGTTACAAAACCCAAGCGATGTCAGACCTCAGGTGGATTTCTCCAAGCCCCCACCAAATTTCTACATGAAGAGGCCAAAAAACTAAATAATAACCTCTCAGGTACCCATTCTGAACCAAGGTCTAAAGAATGGACTGATTGGTTATCACACATTAAGTATTTTAACCAGACCTTAAATGTTTCCTCGGTTTGTTGCAAACAAGCTAAAGATGGGAGACCCTATGCTCTTTTCTCTGTTAACAATGTGCCCTTTTCCGGATTACTTGATAGCGGTGCATCTGTCAGCTGTCTTGGCAACAATGCTCACCTGCCTTTTGTTAACAGTGATTTTAAAATTTTGCCACAAACAACACACCTGACGACTGCGGATAATGTTTCCCAGCCGGTCATCGGTACCCTTGCACTGCCAATTAATTGTAACAATAAAATAATTACAATCAATTTTCTAATAGTGCCCTCTATATCCCAGAATTTCATCCTTGGCGTTGACTTCTGGAAGGCTTTTAACGTTGCTCCCCAAGTATTTAATACTCTTGGCGAAACCTCCACTGCTGCTCAAATTAGTGAGATCCGCACAATAATACCTCACGAAAATTTAAGCACGGACCAAGCTCTCCAACTAAAGGAAATGGTCAATAAATTCGAATCAATATCTTTCGAAAAATGTGGATTGGGTTTGACAAACTTGGTAGAACACCACATTAAAACCAATGGCCCACCCATAAAGCAACGTTATTACAACTTAGCCCCCCAAAAGCTTAAACTTTTGGAAAAAGAACTTGATGAAATGTTAAAAATGGGTGTGGTGGTTCCCAGCAGAAGTGCATGGACCAACCCAACTCTTCTGGTTTCTAAAAAAGATGGCTCCGCACGTTTCTGTCTTGACAGTAGACGTTTAAATTCTTGTACGGAAGCTGACGCATACCCCTTACCTTACGTCCACGCGACCTTAGACCAACTGCGCAACGCCAAGTTCATCTCCTCTGTTGACCTAAGCAAAGCTTTTTGGCAAATACCTTTGGACGCAGAATCGTGTGAAAAAACTGCTTTCGTTGTACCTGGTAGGGGAATGTTCCATTTTAAAAGATTACCCTTTGGTCTAAAGAACAGCCCCGCCGAATTACAAAGACTGATGGACAAACTCTTCGGTCCTGAAGTCGATAACAGCCTGTTCTGTTACCTTGACGACCTCATCATCGTCAGCGACACCTTTGAAAAACACATATTAATGTTGGAAAAGGTTTTTCAACAACTCAAGTTCGCTGGTTTAACCATCAACTTGAAGAAGTCTGAATTCTGTAAGTCCCGTTTACGTTATTTGGGATTCATTGTCGACGAAAAAGGTCTAAGAACAGACCCCGCTAAGGTGGAAGCCATGGCAAATTTTCCCCGACCCAAAAACGCGAAGGAAGTCAAAGGTTTCCTTGGACTTGCAGGTTACTACAGAAGATTCATCAAAGACTTTTCCACAATTGCAGCCCCCTTAAATAAAATTACCGGCACCCGTAAAGGTGTCAGCAACTTCCGATGGTCTGCTGAAACTGAAGAAGCGTTTACAACTTTAAAAAATGCCCTTCAAAAAGCCCCCGTTCTGAATTGCCCGGATTTTGCACTCTCTTTTACCCTCCACACGGATGCCTCCAACGTAGGAATCGGTGGAGTCCTAACTCAAGAATTCCCAGATGGCGAACACCCTGTAGCGTATTTTTCCCGTACACTAAATAAACACGAGAAAAACTACGGAATTACCGAAAAGGAGTTACTGGCTGTATTGGATTCTGTTCACCATTTCCGCGGTTACATAGACGGTAGCAAATTTACTGTAGTCACAGACCATAGTAGTTTGAAATGGTTGATCTCTTTAAGTAATCCCTCCGGTAGACTCGCTCGTTGGGCCTCCCGTTTGTCTCAATTCAATTTTGATGTTGTACACCGTAAAGGCGCGGACAATATTGTTCCTGACGCTCTTTCAAGAATTGAATTGGCTTCATTAAATGTTGACACAATTGCCCCCCCTCCATCCACAAAAGATGAATGGTACTTGAAAATCTTCGAAGGTTGTAAAAATAATCAACAAAAGTTTCCTAATTTTATCATAAAAGAAGGACAACTATACCGTAATTGCAAGGCACCACTATCCATCCTCGAAGATTACTCTTGGAAACTTGTCGTTCCCCTCGAAGGAAGAGAACAAATAATAATTGACAATCATAGTGCTCCCGACTCTATACACCCAGGAACTTTCAAGACGTATAAAAAGATTTCCTTGAAGTATTACTGGCCTGGTCTTTTCAAACAAATTCGCAATTACATCTCTAAATGTGAAACTTGTAAAGCCTATAAACATAGCACGGCAGCACCTGCCGGCCTAATGGGTAACCCCAAACGTGCCGACAGACCCCTACAGTCATTGTCAATGGACCTCGTCGGACCTTTTCCTCGAAGTTATGCCGGACACATGCACATACTTAGTGTAGTGGATGTTTTCACCAAATTCTGTTGGATCTTCCCTTTAAAAAGAGCCAACGCGTCCGCCATCATCAAACTTCTGGAAAAACACATTTTTATACCCTACGGAACACCCAGAACCGTAATTGTTGATAACGGAAAACAGTTTATTGCCCAAGAATTCAAAGAATTTCTTGCCAAATACGGAATCAAGGACATTTATTATAACACCTTGTACACTCCCCAAAATAACACTGTCGAACGTTACAACCAAACAATCAACACAGCTCTAGCTATTCTAGTTGATAAAGACCAACGCACTTGGTGTAAAAACCTAGATAAAATTCAGGCCGCTATGAACAACACTGTTAATCTGGCCACTGGTTACACACCTTTCTTCTTAAAACACGGTATGGAACAAGTCGTCCATGGTTCTCTACATAGGGACACAAACTTTCCTACGTCATCTGCCACCACAAGCAACCCTACCGCAGACTATGCCCATCGCTTGGAAGAACTGTCGGCCATTTACAGTGAAGTCACTGATGCTTTGCTCCTGGCTCACCAAAAGAGTGCGGACAGATATAACTTACGTAGAAAACATGTCACCTTCAATACAGGAGACATAGTTTGGAGAAAGAACAACACACTTTCCCAAGGAGCCATGTATTTCTCTGCTAAGCTGGCACCACGTTTCGTGAAGGCCAAAGTCCTAAGGAAAATATCAGACCTAGTGTACTCCTTGTCTGACTCATCTGGAAAGCACATTGGTAATTACCACATTAAGGACATTGTAAAGTCTGGAAGTGAGGAGTCAAGTAAAACTGCCCCCACTATCTCAGCAAACGTAAAATGATCCAGTATGTATCACATTTTTTTTGTAAGCTTACAGAGTCTTACTACGTCAGGCGTGTATTGTGTCAATCACATGCCCATCGTTTCGTAAATGAAACAAGTTGTAAATTATTTTGTAAATTAATGCGTACTCTCCTTGAAGTTACTTTCAAATGTTGTTTTTTTGCACTGTTTTTTCTTTCCCTCACGGCAATTTTTTTCTTTATTTTTTTTCACCTGTTCTAAAACTGATCACTTTGGAACGGAGACACTTTTCGAGTTTCAATGTTTGGGAAGTCGCGAGCCCATTTATTGTCTCAACACGTACACTACGCAATGTTCATGCCACGTCATACCCTGCCTTGTCATGTAATTTTGTAATTTTTTCTCCTATTTTTTTGTTGCATTTTTTTCGTGTGGAAAGGAACTTTCTCACCTGTTTATTTTATTCATGTAAAGTAGTTGACAATTGCCCATCGGCATGTCGTTCTAGAAGTCGGGTTTTGTAAATTCCAAAGTGTTAAATTCCGACTCAGAACCAGTTAACTATTTTTACAATTTTTCCTTTTATCTTGTTCATCATGAGTTGTAAAACCTTCCGAGGTATCTCTAGCATGAAAATCAAACAGTGGTTACTTACATAGTCGCCCCTCGTGTATATAAGTTTTTTTCAATTTTTTCCTCTTAAATTAAAAATTGATGGCGTCCTACCCAAATTCATGCTCTTGTACCCAAATTGGATATCGACACGTCCATTTTGGAACTTGTATTTATAAAACCAATGTTTGGTCTTTATAACCCTGTATATAAATCAATTTGGCTCGTTTCAACTAAAGTACGTAAAACCGAATCATCCGGTCTTTGGTTGTTATAACAAAGCCACTGCCTTATTGTTATTTTGTTTTTTTTTGCTTGTACGTTACGTATGTCTTATATGACACGTTTCAACCCTACGAGACAGGTTAATAAAACCTTATGGTCATCCTGATTTTGGAATTCACAACTTTTAGGTGTTCATTTAACCAAGTATTTGCAACCTAAATTGCACATAACCTGGTATGTTTGTAACTGCACAAAGGGTATGTAAAACCGTAATTGGCCCCTTTTCTTTGGTCTTCCTCACTGCAGGTTGCCACAACAGACAGTATGTAAAACCATTATAGGTCTGTCTTTGTTTTAAATACTTGGTGTAAGTAGAATTATACTCTGCCATCACCCTTGTATTTTGTAACACATGAAGTAGCATCAAATTGTCTATCTTCTCTGTCGTACGCTCTTGGGCTACAGAGTTAGTTAATCTAACGAATCTTTATAAAATGTGTTAAAATCAAGCATCATTAACGTTTATTGTGTTGTATTTAAACGTAACCCTGTTACATTATAGGAGAGATCCTTAGAACATCCACCGTCATAGGAGGGATCCTTAAAATACCTGCCACGATACGAGAAGTTCGTCATAATCACTTTTGCTCATAGCTAAATGTTATTGAGTTGGTCGTGTGACATATTTGTCATGAGTACCACCCTTTCTGTACAATCTATTTTGGTCGTGTGTCATTCATTTGTCATGAGTACCGTTTTTGTATTTTGGTCGTGTGTCATTCATTTGTCATGAGTACCGTTTTTGTATTTTGGTCGTGTGTCATTCATTTGTCATGAGTACCGCTTGTATGTATAATTGTGTACAACCCTTGTACACGAGACGTGGAGACGTTAAAACACTTACCGTGATTCGTGCGAACGACATAATATCGGCCTTGCCATCTTCTTTAAGAGGCATTGTATAAACTCTTGACTTCTGTCTATAATTGAGTTTTATCTTGTATGTACTTACATGTTTTTGTACGCCATACGTGAAGACGTGAAAATACTCACCGTGATTCGTGCGAACGATACAATATCGTGTGTCATCTTTTATGATGCAATTTGTGCTTTTTTGCATAACTCGTTGTCTGGGGAACGGATAAGAAAACCCCCAGGTTTGTGAAATTGGAGCAAGGGTCTGTCTTTTCTCACAATCACGCAGGAGTTTTTAAAATGACCCCTAATCTTTTGCCCAATACACGCAAAAGATTAGTCTCTTTGTTAATGTGTATTCAAATTTCTCCTCATCCTTTTAACAATTGTAAAGAGTCAGGAAATCTGCTGGTTGACCATGTTTCATTCTCACATGGAGTTTGAAGTGGAAATTAGTCCAGTCTCTAGCAAGTTTCGTCACTCAACTCCTTTCCTTTTCCTTTCCTTTCTCCTCACCATCATGTTCTCAGGTATATGTTATGAAGAGGAAAATCTGTTGTTAACCATAATTCGCCCTCACTGGGAGTGCGAATTGGTAAATTAACCAATTATCAGCAGGCTTTCTCCCTCACTCTCTGCATATGTCTCACCTTTTGTTCTTTTTCTCAATTTCACGAAACACATTCATGAATGTTGGATATGTACGATATGCACTTGGCGTACCGTCTGTCTCCTTTTGACAACCTTTATTCATGAATTGGTTTCTCTGCTTTTACCGTGACTCATTCACGACTTCTTTGTCTTGTTCGTTGAAATTCTACAAAAATGTTACCACCTTTATGTTAACATAGGCCATGGAAGGCCGGTTGTTTTTTTAACCAAGACATATTGTCACTCGGCAAACGCCAAGTCATCCTGGTAAAGGAAAATGTTCATGTAATCACAATTTAGTTAGAAAACTCTCTCTTTGTCACTCTCTGGGCCGGTGGTTAAAACTTCGTTTATTTCATTATCTGGACACATTTTGTTTCTCTCCAAACCTTTTCTTCATTGGTCCCTAGGCAGGTAAACTTCAAGAATTTTGCTCTAATAATAATTTCTCCCGGATTAAAAAGAAGCCCAGGCGGATGTCATCACCAACAGCCAAGCTGAGCTCCACTTCCTGACAGCACGCGCTGTGGTTACTAGGTCCCTCCTGCTGCCATTTTTCTACGCATTTGTTCCTGAAAGCACAGACCATACCGCCCATATGTATGTTGTTTTGTCGTGCCACAGCAAGTTGAGTTGTCCCACTATACATTATGACACTCTGAACCACCTTTTGGGCACGCTAGCTCCTAGGTTTGTTCTTACTCTTGCTATCGATGCCAACCATGTCGTCTCTTGCGCTGTCATGCAGTGACGCATATATCGTCATGTGTAAACCATCATTACCTTGACCTCCAGTATTCGCTGAATGCGTACCAATACAAGTTATGTTGAGCTACATTATGCTTCAATAACCATTATATACGATCCGTGTTTACCTTAATAACACTTAGGATTCGTACTGGCATGTCTGCAGACACTGGATTCTCCTCTTCAATGACCTCTGTAACCATAGTCGCGGCACAGCAACCACAGTCTCCACTTCGTGAACTTCGACGTTTTCGACGAAACCAAGTGTTTTCTAAGGCCCAAGTGTACTTTTGAGTGTTATCTCAAAGGGGTCTGATTACAGTGATAATGTAATCCTTAGAATCTGTGAAACCACGTCCTCCTCTTCGAAATTCTCCGAAACCAAACAAATCCACGCTTCGCAAACTTAGCTCCCAGACCAATGAAACCTTAGAATCACACAGGCATTTTTCTTCTTGTTTTTTTGTTCTTCGATTGTACAAATATGAATTGTTATTTTTCAATTGCATAACCATGTATTGTTATTTTTCAATTGCATAACCATGTATTGTTATTTTGTTCAATTGCATAACCATGTATTGTCATCTTTCAATTGCATAATCTTGTATGTTGTTTCACACCATGTACTTTCACCAAAACTGTTCTTTTCCAAACATTGTATGTACCCCTCACCCATTCCCTACAAACATTGTGACCTAAACTATAACATAAATTGCATGTTCTAGCTAGGCATCTCTCAAGCAACGAATCTCTCAAAAACCCCGATGGAAGTTTAAGAGGATTTTTTTATCCTACAGCTCCATTGCCACGTCGCTTTTTTTCCAAGCGCGGGGGGAAGTGTTACGATACGCCCTTGAAGCGAGTAGTTTCGAGAACGCGAGCAGCTAGCCCACAGTTCCGCCGCCGCCTCTCCCCGCCCCGTATCCTGTTTCTCCTTACCTCTCCGCTTGCCCGGCGACTCCGCAGTCCGCTGCGCTCGCCGACAGACGAAATCCGAGCGCCTTGGAGAACGCACGCTAGCGGCTCACTGTAGCCGGCGGACCCAATTCAACGGGCCGCGATGTATTATTGAAATACCTTTGAGTATAATTGGCCTTTTGCCGCACCATAGTTCGGTCTATTTAGACTATGAAAGTGCCTGATGAAGCTGCCACATGAGACGAGGTTCCTGCCAACCTACATGTAAGCTGTATCTTGATTTCCTCTTTAAATGTTGTCCGTAATTCAGTGAAATGTAGGGCCCCCGCGGAAATCACGACTCGGAGAGTTTCGTTTTGAGAGACAGTCAGGGAGAGTTAAACACTTTAGCTAGGTTTGTGTAATTTGCATTTCTTGTAATTGAATTGTACTGTAAAAACCTATGTATGTGTTTGAGTTTACAATACATGTCTAAATGATTTAACATTGTTATTATTCTGCTACGGCGCGAGGATTGTTGACCAGTGAGGATCCCGTGGGTCACCGAAGGATGGAGAGAAGTTCCCTAGCCTTGAGCTGCCCACCCCCTGAATAGAGAGTACCCTTGTCCCGCTGAGAGCTAGCCAGGGACGTGTTGGTGTGCTGATGTTGGTTTAGAAGCCGACATCGGGGTACCCTAACAGTATGTATAAATGTAAAATTGGGATAAATAAAGGATTAAAAAAAAAATAAAAAAAGGAAAGTTTATGCTTGGAGAAGATACGACTTTGCACGCGGAGGTCATTATATTTGAAACACTGGACATTGCATCACTTTACATTTGCTTCCCCCAATCACTGTTGATATTACATTAATAAGAAGATTAGTGCCAAAAGTTGAGTTAATATTTATTTTGAAAGACTAGAGAATTTAGGATTCTTTAGGACTCGAGAATTTTTATGAAATGACTTTAACAAAAGCTTACAAATTAGTACAATTATTTATTTTTGTACAATTATTTATTTTAAATGTCGCGGGCTGTGAATTTGAAAGTTTAAAATTTATGGACAAGATTGTCTGGAAAGGTGAGTTTTAAAACATACATTGATAAAATACATAGTTTTTTTTACATATATGATATTTCATGCAGATATATCGGCATGCCGCACTTAAACTGTTAAAGGCATACCGCTGATAGCTCAGTTGTGACTTCTACCACTTTCTCATAATAAATGTACGTAACAAAAAGAGTGATCACAATGGAGCTCCCATCAGCAGAACCTTACTGCATTGACAGGAATGGCTGATGGGCCAAAAGTAAATAGATTAGCCATGTCAGAGTTGACAGTTACGACGTTCTAAGTGCATTTACTACCTGGTTAGTGTGGGCGGGAGTGGCTCCAAGTGCGGGTGCTAGTTGCGGAGTGCTAGCTGCAGTCAATTATTGGTAATTTCTGTCAGTAATGAAGTGCACTACAAACAGAGGAACTGTCTAGAGTTGCAAAGGAGACTATCAACGGCTTTCACTAATCAAATATCAACTTAAAAAGACAATATGGCAACTCACATAATATACCAAAGGTTAATATACCAAAGCGTAATTCTGTCTTTGGACAATAAATCCCTGAATTTTTAGCTGTAAAACTAACTAACTAACAAACCATCGCGCCGTTTCACCGCAGGGGTAGGCAGAGAGGACGGACCGCCAAACAACTCGGTCTTGGCACACACTTTTTGCCTCATTCACATTCATACATCGTCTCATACATACTCTTCTATTATTCTGACTCTTCACATGGCACGTCTCAAGCATCTTATTCACCTGATCGTGCCATGCCTTCCTGGGCGTCCCCGACTTCTTCTATATACCATCCACATTTGCGTCATATATTCTTCCTACACTACTTTTTTTGTTCATTCGCTCTACATGAACAAACGATATGAGGGTCCCTTTCTTAATCTTAATCATTACATTACGCTTACATCATCCTTGCATTCTTTGCGGATCTCCACGTTTCTCACACGATCGTACGTGGTTTTACACACAACCGCCTCAGGGATCTCATTTCAACAGCATTCATTCTACTTTCATCCTTCCTCTGCCAGTTCCTTGCCTCACTGCCATACAGCAGGGTAGGTACTAGCACTCCATTGTGAACTGTAAAGTTATAATATAAGCAGTTCACAGGGACAGGTTTCGGTAGTTTCCGGTTGTACGGCGTTGTAGGTCAAATTGCACTAATCGGATGCGAAAAATGAAATCAATTTTTTCGCTTCGTGTTTCATCTAACGGGGATAGTCCAAATTCTCTGCAAATCATATCCAATTTCGAATAATGGCAAATAAAATAATTTTCTGTTAAAAATAATAAATTATAGATAGGTACTTTATCGCTCATCTGAATTCTACAAGCAAACATTTCCAATTTTGAAAATGAAGACACAATAAAAGCAAACGCTCTAGCTTTCATTAAACAAGAGTTACAGACAGAGGAACAACCGAAATTACTATGATTTTGAATTAAAACTGTCTTTAGTTGTTTTTTTCCTTTTTCTAGAAAAAGGATCTAGGATAACATTTCATAATATTTTCAAGCTTTAAACCTACGCGTATCCCATCTTAATCTTGGCGCCCACACTCTTACCACCCAACAATACGACCATAATTGAGTCCAAAGCTAAACTTTGCTAGACATCTCCACACAATACCCACTAGTACTTCTTGAAGCTCACTGGGTAAAAAGGTTAAATAAAAACATTGAGAGGAGCAAAGACCCCACCAACTTCCATATAAGGATCAAAACGAGGTCTGTGAAAGATCACACACATCATCAGCAAAGTTAAAGAACACGTAGAAAAGACACAAGCGTTTTACCCAAATTCTGGACAAGGTGAAACAATTTGTGCAACATCTTGATAAAGTGTCGAGAAATATATTTTTCTTCTACTTCAGACTATACTGACTGTTTCAAATATTTCAAACAGTAACGCGGCATTTTGTCTTAGTGTGATTTTTATTGCTTTTGCTTGTTTTGTAGTACGATAAAATTGATCAGTGCTTTTTGTAGAATTGTCTTTTTGGATTTGATAGTGGTTGAGGGTTGACGAGGTCTTTTGGGACCAAGGCTAGTCGCCTACGTGGTCTGCCCTACAATCACCAAACCTTCAGGACTCATTTTCGATTAAGATAAATACCTCGTAAATACATTTAAATGTTCAAAAGTCATGACTCCCAGTGGCGTCAGCAATACGTCAAATAACCACATTTTAAGACAGATTTATGATTTTTTTAAACCCTGTTTTGTAAGCATTGGTAATTGGTATGCGTCAAGCGCAGTGTTTTTTAATTCTATTACGTGACTTCAAACAGTATTACTTTAGGTACAGACTACTGGGAGTGTTTTAGAGATTTTTTTGGAGGCTAATAGATTATCATACGGAAGGTGACTTTGAATTTTGTGGATTCATAGGTGTGCTCACAAATTATGGTAGACAGAAAAGTTGACAGCAAAGTAATAAGTGTAGAGGTTCTTCATCGAAGGGCCAAAAAATGGAGAAATTACCTGTACATAAATATAGTTTATTTTAAATTAATTTCTCTCAGGGCCTATGTCATCTTAGGGGATGCTGTGTGGGGTTTATTTAAGTAAAGGAAGAAGAAGAAGTTCTGGGAGGGAAATATGTATGAGGGGTGGGTAGGAATCTGGGGGTCAGTGTGTCCAGGAGTGACGGGCGTATGAATCCATCCCTTCAACTGCGGTGCAAGGAGATGGGTCGAGGGATTCTGGCTGGAGAGGTCGAAAGACCTCCTCAACCAGTCTTTCTCGATGCGGCCCGCCATCGACCCCCAAAAAAACTTACAAACCTCGCACCCCAGCGAACAGAGATGTTGGTTATCCAATAAATGGTTCCCGGGGCGGCCGTATCCATACCCGCCTCCCAAAATGCGTTACAAGATTTAAAAAAACTCTAATATTTTTGTCACATAATGAGCGGACGATAAAAATGTTAACTAATTATGAAACCGGTTGTCTGCGTGCTTTACTTATTTGTGTAGTGTTCATCTATTCTGCAATGTCGATCAACACCTCTTCTTTATCTGGTTCGCTCTCCAGAGATTACATATTGTAATGTATTAAAAAAAAAATGATGCCAGCAGGGAAAGTACTTCTATCTATGGCCGACAGGGGTACCCGAGTAGACGGGTGCCGGAGGGACTGTGGCGAACGAGTCAAGCAGATTAAATTATCCACTGTAGACAGGTCGTGTGACTTGCAGCATTATTATTGTAAATACGTAAACTCATGATAAACCAGTTTGTTATCTAGAACCTAAAGTTATTGAGAAGTCCTCCACAGAACTAATAGTGTTTGAATGTAAATAACACCCAATATTACAACTATCCTGTATCATTACTAGAGACACACTATTTCTAGCGAGCATAATATATTATTTGAACTGTCATATATTTACTATTTTCATAAATCCCAGCGAAAATATAAAGGAAATGTTGTTTTGCTTCTATCTTTGCTTGCTAAAAGTATTCAGATTACACTGTTTGGTTTATATACAGGTACAGACTTTATCTCTTATCATTTACACAGATTTGTAAATACCATAGCAATTAACACTTTTATCGGTCGATGTACTATTTTGTAGGATACAATGACATTACGAGCTTGAGCAGGTAAGTATGGTCGTGTATATTTTCTGCCTATACAGCGTATAAATAAAACAATATATGTACATTTTTACACAGCAACGTGTTCATTGGTCAAATCATTGTATCTACATATAGTTTCGTATCAGTGATCGATGAACCGGTGGATGTAATTTTTATCCATAAGTTGTTATAATGGTTTGTCTAGTTTGAAGTTGGAAGTAAGATTGTAGAAATATATTATAAGTTTGTACACTTTGAGGTGATTTTTCATAAAAACGGAGCTATCCAAATATTTTTTTTATTATTAGATATGACTGAAAAAGTTAATTCGCGTAAAAAAGGCATGTAATTCTTTTTCTTCTATTTAACCCCAAAAATATTTTTTTTAATTAGAATTTCGATTTAATAGTAGCTACCTACGTACAATAGAATCGTAGGGCTCTCATACCCTTAACTTAATTTAAATATACCTATCTGAGAGTATCATACTTGTATTGCCTATGATATGTCTTAATCACACTTTTTATACTGAATTAAAATTACTCGAATCCTTACACATCGATCTGTCTCTCGGAAGATCAAATCCTTGTACTACTGCACCGCCCACCATTAAATGTTTCTTTTACTTTACAAAATACATTCATTCTAGAATATATTACATATTAATATTAAAATATTTTCAGGATTAAATAACATGTGTTCACAAATATGTCCTCTGCGTGCGAACTCTATCTTAATTTCTTTAAATATATAATAAACAGTGTTAATTTCAAGCGACCTCCCAGGTAAGTATGGTCCTGTATTAATTCATTTTTAGGCAGCATCGCGTTCATTGGTCAAAATATTGTACATATATTTTCGTATCGGTGATCAATGAACCGGTGTACGCAATTTTTAGCCATAAGTTGTTTTTAATTGTTTGTCTAGCTTGTAGTCTTTCTAGATTTTAGGCATGTATGGTAAGTTTATACAGCGCCCTTGAGGTGATTTTTCTCAAAAACGGCGCTATATAAATCGTCCAAATATTATTATTATTTATTATTAATCATTTTGAAGGAATTGGTATAGGAGGCATTTTACGTGGAATTTGGCAGTCACCTCTGTTCTTGAGCCCTAAAATACCCTAAAAATACCCTTGGCTCTGTAGAAATGGACAATTCGTTTAATGAGTAGTTTTCGCTTTTTTAATTTAATTTATATATTTTTTCTCATGTGAATACCATGTGAGTACCAGCTGCTTCCAAACGCCAGGAGATAGTGAGGCTGAAGGTAGTGGACAGGGGAAGGATATGAGGAGGAGAAAGGTAGGGAAGTACTTAACTATTCAGATGTGGTTACCAAACACGGCTAATGCCATTTCAAGGAACGTTACAATCTGAATGGTGGTCTTATACCAGGGCGACACTGAGGGTATCTTTCTCTCTGGTACGTGCCGCAAATATACATAATATTATTTTAAAGAAATAAATTGTGAAATTACACAAATGTCTACAGAAGTCCTAAGTGCAGTTAATAATTGAAAAAAAAATATCAAATAAATTTTACTTGTCCACGCCGGGATTTGAACCCGCGATCTCCGGATTGATAGTCGGGAGCCTTACCTCTCAGATTCAGCGGTTGAAGATTTAATCGAATAAATCAAAGTGACATTATGGGGTGTTTAAAAGATAATTTAAATAATCATCCTACAGCTCCACCCCTGCTGAACTCAGTTAGCTGTAATATTTTATTTCTTATCCGCAGTAACACCCCTGGTTTTGACGGGGTTGCTAATTTTCCACCCCAAGGGCTTTTATTAGAAAAATGTCTGAATTCAATGGCATACTATTTCATACATTATCATCTATTTTCGAAACTTTTATTAACAGATGGAAATCCGTTATAGTTTAAGAATAATTCAGTGGTAAAAAAAAAAAATTAAGGTCACCCTCTCAGCTCTCAGTATCACCCTATTGTAATTAATAATAACAATAAAAACATTTATTCGCTATTAGATTTTTACAAATTTACACATTTATAACATTGATTCAATTGACAAATAGGTCACTGCTAATCTATACGTTCAGGATTTCTCCCGAAATGCAGCTGGTTTTCAGCAGTGCCTCTAATATAATACACAAAATAAATGTAATAAATAATTAAAATGAATTAAAAATAATATTAAATTAAATCATTTAAATGAAAATTCAAATTAGTAATATAATCATAATCACAAAAACAAGTAGGTATTCATTTCATTGTAAATTCTATGAATTATGATGTTGTGTTTGACTGTGCAGTCAGCAACCATTCGCCGCAGAGCTTTTTGAAGCACTGGAACGATGTCGATATTCGAATAAACAGTGGTATTTCATTTAAAAGTTTCGATGATGAATAGCTGAAATTACCCTCAAAAACAGTAGTTTTATGTCTGGGGAGAGTGACTAAATGGCCTCTTTGGCTTGTATGTACCTACTGTGTGCATGAGAGTCACGGGATAGGACTACTGCAGTTTGTCAGATAGGCAGGAACCTTCGAATTCATCAAATTGTGTATTTGACACATTTGATGTAACTTTCTTCTGTTCGACATATTTAGAACCCGTTGCCGATAGAGGTTAGGCGAGATACGTTCGCGTCTCGGGACATTGTGGCAATATTGGACACATGTATGTTCACCGTTAAAAATTCTTAGCCTTGTTTGAGCAGATCTTTACCCTTCTTCTCCATTTTATTCCTCTTCTCACTCCATTTAGCCTCACATCATACCCCAATTTGAGTTGCCGTAGTCCCAATGCCTCCGAACTAGACATGGGCAGATTCATTCCCAGGAGTGAATCGATTCAGTCTGATTCCCCCGGCCTTTTGAATTGATTCCTTTTATTCGTTCCTTTAATTCAAATAGTTCAAAAAAAAAAAAAAAACCTTATTTATATGCATACATAGATATATTTTCTAATACGTGGTTTTCACTTAAGAAAACTAAAGTATACATGAGAGGCTACGAAGCACCGCACAAAGAGGAGGCCGAAAGGCTACGAAAAACCGCACAAAGAGGAGACCGATAATACTATCTCATTCTCCCGCGGACTACATCCTTTAGATCATAGATTCTCAACCTTTTTTTGCCCACCGCCCCCTTTGACAATATTTTTTTTTCTGGCGCCCCCCCAACTACTTTTACATACCATCTTAGGGGGGGGGGGGGGGATGGGTTATGGCTCCTATCCTATTTCTGAGAAGAAGATTGTTAATTAAAGCGCGTACTTAATTATACAGAGAAGTATTTTTATTAACATTGAAAAGGTATTGAATTTATAACTTATTTAACGAGATGGTTGAATTTGATGCGTTTTAAGAAGTTTGTTTATGTTAATTAGGCTCGATTTTACTTAAAAACAAACGTAAGTCGCCGCGTTCAGTAATATGGAGCCTATTTCTCTTTTTGGTTACCAGCGTTGCTACAGAACTGATTCCACGTTCAGCTAAATAGGACGATGGGAATGCTATTAAAAATCGTTGAACTATCGACCATAATCCTGGGTACAGTTGCGAAATCGGCTTCTGCAGCCAAAACTCTTGGTAGCCATTCTTAAATTTAATTTTTAATTCCTCATTTGTCGTCAGTTCTAATAGTTCTTCTTCTAACTGGGATGACCCTGCTGTGTTGACATTTGAAAAAGGATCCAAAACCCAATCTGGTATGTCCTCGTTTAAAATATCCTGGAATCGTTCCTTGAAATCACTGTGGAGGTTTTCCAAGTGTTGACTATAAACAAGCAAGTCGTCGTTCTTGAATGATACTGCTGATAAATTTGGGAAGTTATTAAATTCCCGTCTGCCGCTATTTCTTTTGTATAATAGCAGTTTGGATACAAAAGCTGCAACACAATTTTTTGTCTTAATCAAATTGAAGACGTCGCCTTGAAGTTGGAGATTGACATCATTAAACAATTTATACAGGTCTGTCAAGTACGCAATATCTTTCTTCGATGAGGTGAGGTTGTCGCGCAATTCTGTGTCTTTGTTTCCTAGGAACTCTATCAGAGACTCAACCTTTTGACAGCCAGCGCACCTCTGTGTGAAGCAGCAATCGGTTGAAATCTTCATCATTGGCAATGCAAAGCTGACCAAATAATCTGTCATTCAATGAGTTACTTCTGATTTTATTAACTGCTCTGATAACATATTGCAGTGATGTATGGAGGCGTTCACTCAGATTTTTTGCAACCAAATGCTGGCGATGAATTACGCAATGCACAGCAAGCAAGTCAGGAACGTTATTTTTTAAGCATGCTATGAAGCCTTTGTTACGCCCTGTTATAGCTGGGGCGCCATCCGTAGCAGCTGACAAAATATTATTCAAAGGAATTTTCTTTTCGTCACAAAACTTTTCCAGTGTATTAAATATGGTTTCTCCTTTTGTATCTGTTTCCAAATTTGTAACAAACAATAATTCTTGACATATTTTCTCATCTTTGATGAATCTCACGTATGACAATAACAATGCTTCATTGGTTGGTAAAGTGGACTCATCCAGCTGAATTGAAAATCGACAAGACTGCAGATGATTGCACAATGATTCTTCAATGTTTTCAGCCATTTCATCAATTCGTCTTTGCACAGAACTATTGCTCAAAGGAATTTTTCGCATAATATCTGCAGCTGGTTTATAGAGCACAGTGGTTATTACTTCTTTTACTGCTGGTAAAATTAAATCTTCCCCAATAGTATGTGGTTTGCCTGTTTTAGCAATCAACAATGAGATATTGTACGAAGCTCGAAGTCCATCATCGTCTTGCTTAGAAGCTGTCGAAAATTGTTTTGATATAGTTGGCTGAATTTCGTACTTCTTTTTCATGTCTTGAAAATAGGTCACATCTTTGTCTTTCTTATCCGGGTGGATTTTATTAAAATGATCTTGAAGCCTAGAAGGCTTCATCGCTTCATTTGAAAATATTTTTCGACAAATAAGGCACATTGGCGATGATCGATTTGTAGGATTTTCGATAAATCCGTATTTAATATAATCCACACCATATTGCCGTATCTTCTTTTTTACTTCCGACATTTAGAGATACGCGAGTAAAAGATTAACTCTTAAAACCCTGTTATTAATGGCGCGCGTTAATGTTAATGAACATAAAATGATAAATCAGTGCCTTTATATAGGTTGGAGACATATAACACGCTTCGACAGGAATAAAATAAACACGCAGTGACACGCTTTCAAATATTAGTAAGATGTATCTATTCTCGTGACTAAGCAAGCAATAGAACCGAGTTGTTTGGCGGTCTATCCTCTGTGCCTCCCTCTGAGGGAAGCAGCCTGATGTTATTAGAGAAGCGGCCTGATGTTATTAGCTACCATAACTGAAATGGTGGGTATATAATAAAGACTAGTAAACAAGACGATGTATAAATGTGGTTAAAGCAAGCAGTCTGACCGAGTTATTTGGCGATCCACCATCTCTGCCTACCCCTGCGGTTAAACTATCTGACGGTATTATAGTCTGTTGGGATGGCTGAACTAGTAGGTTTGGACTTGTATGTAAATTTAACGATGTAGGAATGTCAATGAAGCAAGGAGTATGCAGTAAATGACAAAATATGTATTGCTAGTTTTAATTATGTGTCAAAATGTACTGCAACTGCACTTATGATCCAACATAGTTTGAGTTCACCCATGAGTTTCATACCTTTTGAGAATATAATGCAAGCTATGAATTGTACACGTTTTTATAAATTAACGAAATAAATATATAACCATGGAAATGCACCAGCACCAACACCAACAGAAGCTACTCTATAATTACGGTCCCCACAGTCTCTGAAACAGATAGATAGAGCAACGAAGCGCGTTGGCGACTGAAATGGTATTAGGTTTGTTGATGATTTTGCACAAAAAAACCTATCCCATTTCAGTCGCGCCGCCGTGACTGAACCGCTATAGATTTTGTAAATACGCCACCCGGCGCAGAAATAAATCGCGGACTTGTCGCGGAGACAAAGGCGACGCAGGAACAGAATGGATCGGGGGCTAAGGGGCTGTCTTGTCGACGCATGTAAGCTCACTCGTTGACTCCCGAATGCATTGACGACACTGAGCAAGTTAGATCAATACACAGATAATACTGTCAATTCTTGCAGGTTATAATTTAATAGCTACAAACTTTTTTTTTATTAACAGGATTTTATTAACTTCGCCTGTATTTATGTATGTATGAGATATTTCACGTGAAATCAGAAGATTTAAATTTAAAAAAAAATATATATATTCTAATCAACAAATTAAAATTTTCATTTATAAAATTTATTGTAGATCTGAATGTAACGGAATCTATCAGTTCAATTTTCATTCACTTCCCGAACTCTCGAATGAATTTTCGCAAACGTGATAAAAATGATTAAAATACACACAATAACAAAATTACCCATTAAAGTTTACTTTGCTTTATTAGTATGTGATTAGCGTGTTTTGTTATTCTTTTTTAGACCATATTTTTTTACTTGCCAACGCCCCCCTGTGCCATCTCAACGCCCCCCAATTGTCTCTGGATCTTCTACCGCCCCCCTGAAGGTCTCAAACGCCCCCAAGGGGGCGTTATCGCCCACGTTGAGAACCTATGCTTTAGATGCATGTGTTTGCCTCTTTTTATTGTCGTTATTTTTCGTTTCATCGAGTTTCAAATCACAACGGTGCTAAAGAAGTTTTCACTGCGCAAAGCACTCTTCTTAGGGTGAATTATGTCGTTCTGAAAAATTGAAGGTACTAAAAACGAAGTTAATGAAATATTTATTTTAATGTGTATTTATTTTGCAAAAAAAATACAAATTTTGACAAGAAAAATGTATTTATATTAGGCTATCAATTAAATCTTAAAATGGAACAGTTTTTGTGGTTCACCCTTAAGTTTCACTAATTTTATTTTATTTATTAAACTTAAAATTGGTCTACTTCACGTGATCTAAACTTCCCACTACCTTCAGCCTCACAAAATATCCCAATTGGGAATGCAATAGTCTAATTAGCTCCAGACGGGAGCAGTTGGGAGTTGCTGTATTCACATAAAAAACATAGTATTATCGCGCTTTCATACATCCGATCCGGTCACCTGGAATAAGTTTCACTCGAATATATATTTTTAAATGCACTTACCTCAATGGTGAAGTTAAACCGATGCGCCGAATAAAAACTAATTAAAAGTCTGAGCGACATGCGTCATACAATTTATTACAAAAATAAAGGAATAAACCACTCGATCATCATGACGTATCACGGTCCGACAGCGACTGGTGTTTTGTTTACGGCTAGGTAGACAGATACCATATAAAGAATAATATAAATAAACATCGTTGTTTCTAAACGCATTGCATAATTTACGCACGTGTGAGGGAGAAAAAATATAGGATTAACTTTCGCTTTTAGCAAAAGTTCCGGGTCCCGTGCAAGATGACGGCTTGGCCGCGCGGGAACTAACGACGAACCGATTCTCTGCGGGCATCAAGGAATGAATTAGGAACTTCTGACTAATAAGTGTCTTTTGTCTTGCTGTGACTTGAATAACTTGCATTCCGTGGACCTAATAATGACTCGATATCTTCAACAGATTAGAATTGAACTCGATCCGATGATCGACTCGATCCGTGGGATTTGTGATTTGGTACGACGACGTCACAAATGTTTTGATTCATTGAATAAGTGAAACAGAGATTGGGGTTGAGAATTGAACAGACTTGTAGGACTATGACGGTATTAGTTCATTTATGACTATGACGAACAGTGGGACTGGCGGGACGACTGTGACTTTTGGATGACTCGATCGCTTGTCGGTTCAGTTGGTTGGCGGTTTTGTCGCTTGGGCTGGGGACGAGAACTCTCTGGCTTACGGGTTTTTTTGTATAGATTTACTACGCGGGATACTACACGTGATGGGCAATTTCGCGGCGCGCGCCGCCTGTAGTAGGTGTACCTATCCGCGCAACGAATATCCAATATTTACAGAGTAAATTATTATTTTCCTACCTCAAAATAACATGAATTATTTAACTGTAAAATAAATTAATAGAAATTAAAAGAAATATGGTGCTGTTAAAAAATCGTAGGATGCAAGGCCAAGGGTAAGAAATAAAGATTTAATTCCTTTTGAAAATGAGAATAAGATTGAGTGTGTCACAAGATTGAATTTATTCGTTTAATTCAATCATTCAATTTTGCCCACGTCTACCTCCGAACACTTTGAACTCCAAACATTGTAGATGAGTGAAATTTGCTAGGTAACAAACATCATTTTATTAATAGATGACGAATTATTTTTAGATGATAATTGGTACCCAGCATCCTAATCGGTAAAACGTGTCCCCACTGTCGCGATAACGAATAATGAGTAAGTGTATGATAAATGAAATGAGTTTACACAAACGATGACTAAAATAATAATATTCTGCCGTTTGCACTTGTCTAATGTTTACACGAAAGGAAAATCTATTCTTCCTGTTTTAATATCAGGTATATTTGGCGTCGCATTGTTCTCAACTTATTGATATTAAGACTGAGATCAGAATATCACAACAATAAAAGTGTATGGTTACATTTAAAAACAAATGATAGGTTAATTAAAAACAAATTATAGGTGCATGAAACAGAAACATGAAACCAATAATGGAATATTATTTTATGCGAATTAAATTAGGTTATATTGATACTTTTTTAGTACCTAGTATCTGTTGTGAAGATATTATTATGGAATTACGAAAGAATTTTTTGAAGTTTTCATGGTATGAATTCATCATTAATATACACAGCTAGCTGGTACCCGGCATGCGTTGTTGTGCCATTTAATAAAGAACTTGTGTCTCCCTGCATGTCCTTTCCCATTAGTCCCGTTTCCCTTCCGCCTCCCCTTCCTCTCCCGCGTCCCCTTCCTCTCTCCCGTTCCCACTCCGCCTCCTCCACCTTCCCTCTCCTCACTCACCCCCCCCCTTTCCCCCGTCCCGCGATCCACTTTCACGAGTTTCCCTCCCCCCTCCCGAGTTCCCCTCCCCCCTCCCGCGAACCCCCTACTGCAGTTTCCCTCCCCCCTTTCGCATTCCATACATTAATTCCAGGTACATTCAGTTTTAAAACAGCTCGCGTGCCACTTATTGAAATTTTTTATTTTATAATACCAGAGCTCACCAGTAGTTCTTTACAAACCTTGTCCTGACTATAATAACGAACAATAAAAGGAATTATCCAATTTGGTGCAGTCGTTCGGAAGTTATGCGCGTACATACATTTCGGCGATTCATTTTTATTTATATAGAATATAGAAGAAGAAGATAGAGGATAGAAAATAAATCTAAATGAAACATAACAGAACAACACACGAAAAATAAAAAGGTAACTGTCTCAACTTGGAATCGATCCCATGGATCCCTTTCTTATCGGGATAACGATGGAGGCGTAGATTTATGAGAATTACGAGTATCTTCTTCTTCAATGATCCATATTGCATTGATGGGAATAGCCTCTAAAAAGTTAATCCAACGAAATTGGTAATTTTTTTAAATTGAAAGACTTAATTTTTGGACTTCATCGAAACCTTGTTCAGGCTTTGACTTGAATTTCTCTTCTTGATGTTCATTTTGTCCTACTTTTTGGTCAATGTCATACTGCATACTATACACATTAGAAAAAGTCGTTATTAATGCATGTTATGTGCTCTCCTTTCTCGGTCATCTCTGTTTTTTTTCCAGTCATATGTTATTATATGTATACTTACCTAAAGTTAAATTTAATTATCTCCACACAGGAGACCCCGAGGAAAACAATCCCTCAGGACATACGTCATCTTTGGAGATGCTGTATGGAGGGTATTTTTAGGAAAAGGAAAGAAAGGAGATTCTGAGAAGGAAAAAGGTACGTGGGGTGGATAGGAATCCGAGGGCAATGTGTTCAGGAGTGACGAACATATTAATCTACCCCTCCCACTGTGGTGCAGGCAATGCGTCGAGAGAGTCCGGCTGGAGGGGTCAAAAGGTCTCCTTTAACCAGTATCTCCCGATCCGGCCCGCCACGCAATAGGTACACCAGCATCTTGACAAACCTCATTCCATGAACCCGGGCACCCCTGCTAAGTCACTACCAAAAGTAGGGAATCACTTAGGGTGACCGGTGCTGAAAAAAGATTGTTCCCCATGCGGCGGTACCCATAACCGCCTCCCAATTTTTTATTCTTATGTGTACCTACCTCAAATTTGTAACAATTTGTTCGTAAAACAATAAATTATACATAAATAGTGAAATGTCAACATACATAACGGGCCGTGTGCAAAAATTTACGCTAATTAGTTCATTTAAGAATGCTAAAAAAACTCGTTCCGCAATGTGACGTCACCAGCAAATTATATTAAAAGTCTTCCAACAGAATGTAAGTACCTCTTCCTCTTTCGTCCCGTCTGCTATAAAGATGTGGAATAAAATTTACAATAAATTATTATTATTATTATTATGACAATTTGCTGACTTATAAAGGCCCCTGGGTGCGAGAGGGACGCGGCTAGAGGAGTCTGGAGTGAACCCGCAGCCGCACCTTTCTGACCCGGAACACTATGAATTATTGAAGCAGGGCTGTAGTCAGATTTAAAATAAATGCTTTAAAAAACATTACATTGATTGTTGTTAGTACTTTCTGGATTAGAATATATGGGGTGAGGATCGCCCTGATGGTAGCCAACCTTTGATAGGAGAGGTCACCACAAAAATAAGGTACTTTTAATAGTTTTTTTAATGTGAATAATGATAACTCAAAGAGTCAAGCTGCCCCGAGAGCTTACGACTGGAATGTTGAAAGTATACCTTATTGTTCAGATCTAGTTATATAGGTACACCTCACAGCATAGTTTGTATGTAACAAAAAAAAATGTACGTGGTCATATAACATAGCTTTGCAAGTAATGCGACACGCTTAATCTGTAAATGGGATTTTAATATCTTGATTTTCGTTTTTTATACCTAAATCCCATTATTCCCTATTATTGACTGAGCAAAGCTAAGCCCAATTTTAACACGACTCTTTGACATTTCATCTTTCTGAAATTTTTTTGTTACGTTCTGGTTCCGGTTCAAGTTGGTGGCATTTTTGGATACTCCTTTTTTATCCTGCCAGCGTTCGTATAATCGTAGTTCCTACTACAAGCTGTAGTAATCAATATTATGGTACCTACCGACCAGAAGAAAATTTAAAAAAAGAATTGTCATTGAGATAATGACATCTATTAGGAAAATCAGAAGCACATTTTTGGATGCAATTAAACTCCAACTAAAAGTAAACTTATAAATTTATATTTCTACGTTTCTAGTATCTAATGTTGCCCCTATTTTCTCGGCCTTAAGCCAAGGGGGTAGTCTGATCAGTCTGGTACAGCCGGTCCAAAAAATCGTTTTTTTTGTTGCCCAAAAATCTCCCTATTACAAGCGAAAACTTTAAGCGCATTTTTATGAAAACCTCGTTTTACAAGTTAGCTGGAATCGTAGCTCATCAACATTTCGTACGATTCACTTCATTCAAAGTTTAAATAAAAGAAAATTAACTTTATATTCAGATGAACCCCAGCTTATGAAAAATTATTATCATTGTAGGATAAAGTTATTGCAAAATTAAAACCGTTTTTTTACGGTTTTTTGCGTTTTATTTCGTCACCTTGCATTTTATGTCCGCCATTTTTGCAATCAACAACTTTTTTTGCATAAATCGTGCGCATTCTGTATTCACACTGGAACGATTTTTTTTTTGAATTTCATGTTTTAAATGATTTCGAAGGACTGGACCGGTTTGGTCGGACTTTCCTCTTGCATCCTCTTTATGTATATAGATATATTCAAATCAAACATTCAATAGTGTTTTTTCTTGTGCAAATGTATTTTTACAAGAAAAAAAAGTTTCGTGAACAAAAATAAATTTTATCTTTGAAAAAATGGCTTTAAAAAAATAAACTCGCTTGGACCATTGCAAAAAAGTGGAATACCAATTATCACAATATTAACTATAATTGATACCCATAAAAATATACTTTTAAAAATAAAAATTAAAAAAACCTACTCGTATAATATATGACTGCCAAAGAGATGCGTTAACATTATTAGAACAAACCTTCATTCAAAAACTATTCGAATAAAATATAAAATAACATACCTACATTTGAAAACTATTCGAATAAAAATAAAGCACAATAGAATAAAATGCAGTCGCTTCGGCCCTGTCCCACCCCACACAGACGTCTACCCCAAACGCAGCACACGCCACAACGAGTCAGTCGATACAGCTGTCTGCTTCCGACGGCCGCCAACTACTATCGTTCTTCCCAGTACCAAACTAAACACGAACATAATAAAAATAAATTCATAACACCTCAAACAACGTGCGAATATCTAATAATACTAAATTAAAAAAAATAAATATCGATTTCACTTTCGGTACCAACAATATTAGGTAGGTACCTACCTAGCCAATTAAAAAGCTACTTTGTGCGTTTATTGCTGATTTGGAATAAGCGCGTTCGAATTTTGAAAGCTCAAAAGCGCGATTGTTTACGTTTTGCGGCGGAATTTAAAATAATTGATAGCCATTTTGTATTGTTTAATTTCAGGTCTATGACAACCTACTTAATTCATTGTTTTGAATTAAATAGTGTGTGATTGATTTATCAGGTTTGATTACTATAGTTTTTTTTAATAGATATTGTGTATTTCGCTGTAAAATAAATTTGTGTTTTGTGTATTTTCATCATAGTTTGTGGAATGTGTATTTTGATCTTCTGGAGATCACTGTGATTTATTTTAAAAGTGTGTGAAACAGTAGGATTTACTACTATTCGAGAAATTTAGAGGGTAAGTTGAACAATATAATTTTTTTTAGACAGATTGATTTCTCAAAAAATGGATTAGATACCTACATACTATTACGAGGATCGCCAGGGCTTATTCAATTTTTTATTTTTATATTCGTAACCTTGCTCGATTTTTAACATCGCTTGCGTGTGTCTCATAATTGTTGCTTCTTATCTTTTTTGGCAGTTTAATGGATGCAATTTTGGAGGCGGGTATGGGTACCGCCGCTTCGGAAACCATTTATTAGATCCCCAACATCGATCACCCCAAGTGGTTCGTTACCTTTGGTGACTTAGGAGGAGTGCCTGGGTTCACGGGGTGAGGTTTGTCCGGGTGTCGGCGGCGGATATGTCTGCCCACCAACTGCGTAGTAGGCAGGATCGGGAGAGACTTGTTGAAAGAGATCTTTTGACCTCTCCAGCAGGACTCTCTCGGAACATCAATGCCTTGGATACTGACCCCCATATTCTTACCCACTCCTCATTCATTTTCCTTCGTAGAACTTCCCCTCCTTCCTTTAATAAAAATACCCTTCACACAGCATCCCCAAAGATGATACAGGTCCTGAGGAAATTATTTTTCACAGGGCCTTTTGTGTGAAACTAATGTTAAAGAGAGTTCTACAGCGCTTGATAGAAATGATTTTGGGAACTGAATATAATTGATTTAACCTGTATATCACAGACAAATTTCGCGATCCCTGTGCTTGCGTTTGAAAGTTCCTATAGCTTCAGAAAATAGACTCTTTTTTCTTGTGAATAACGCAAAAGAGTCCTAACTGCTCCCTGCTAACCGGAGCCAATGAGACATTGTGTGGCATCCTCAATTTACTGGCGTTTGTTGTGAGGTTGAAGGGTACGGGAAGAGGAAGGAGATGGGTAAGATGAAAGTAGAAAAGTACCTGTCTATTCAGATCTGGTCACCAAACTCGGCTAAATTAGAGCAACTTTTATGCATGTACCACATACATCTCTTTTACACTTCAGAATAATTAAATGAATTTCGAATTTATAGTTCAATAAATTCAATGAATTCGAATTAACTTCAAATCAAAAAAGAAAAATTTCATAGGAATTCAATACCTATACATTTTTCATAGTGTCAACATTCTAAATCTTTGCTACAATCCAACCTCCATCTCTTACTTCCTCTTCTCACTAACTTCTTTCTGCCTATTCGCCGTTTTTGTGAAAAATCACCACAAGTACAAATTTATAGTAAATTTCTACACTTCATATTTCTTACTTCTAACTATAACATATTTGCATCCACCGGTTGGTCGATACAAAACTAAATGTAAAATGCATTTGACAAATGAACGTGATGCTGCGTTAAACGAAACAGAAGATATTGATTTATTTACATTCTGTACTGGCAGAAAATATACAGGACCATACTTACCTCGGAGGTCACTTGAGAAACACTTTTTATAGTTTATTAAAGAAATTTAAATGCAGAGGACATAATTGGGAACACATGCAATTGGAAATGCCAGTATTTAATCCTGGTATATATTTTAATAATAATTTATAAAATTTTCTTTAATGAACGTGTCTAGAAAACAAAAATAAAATGTTATGATGGGCGGTACAATGGTGCAAGGATTTGATTAGAATATTTATCTTCCTAAATGTGATTCGTCCCACGGTAACTGATTCAGTTGCAAGGCTTTGAATAATGTTAATCCAATAAGAAAAGTGTGATGAAGATATATTACAGCTAATATAAGAATGATACTCTCAGGTAGTTATATTTAATTTATGGATGTGTAAAAAAGGTAAGTTTTTAGTTTTGACCTAAATTCTGTTAGGCTTGTTATGCGTTATGCATCTTCATGAATTTCGACCGCATATTATGCATAATTATTTTCAAGGGTTCCCAAAATATGCTTTTATGATAAGTGTAAGGTTTCTGATATCGCATTCCAACCCCTATTTTTATAAATTCGTTCTGAAACCAATTAAAACCCTAAAAAGGGTAAACTATACCAACCCACCATCTCTACCAAGTAAACCCTAAATATGGGCACATCATAAAAAATCGTATAAATTATCTTTATGTGTCTTTAAATCTGACAAAGGTGTGTTTCGTTCCTAATTTAAATTCCATTGTCATATTGTACACACGTCTCACAATGCTAATGCAAGGATTTATTTATAAAGAATGAGTGAATTAATTACTTTGTACAATGTTTATTCAGCTTCAAATTCCTAGAATTGTTTCCGGTTTGATTAGGTGACCATTATCAAGAGGTTTTTGGGAAGCTTTTTACCTTAGCTTGTATTCGTTAATATAACTTAAGTTTTTGCGCGAAAGTTTGTTAATTCGTCATTACGTCATCTGGAACCCATTCCTGCCGAAGGTTGGGTATCATCATAGCAATATGCAAACTGTTGCTGGAACAACTTGTACGAGTCCAAGCCCCCTGGCACAGTCGATCGATAAGGATTGATAGGATAACT
This sequence comes from Limnephilus lunatus, assembly GCA_917563855.2. Taxonomy (NCBI): domain Eukaryota; kingdom Metazoa; phylum Arthropoda; class Insecta; order Trichoptera; family Limnephilidae; genus Limnephilus; species Limnephilus lunatus. The sequence goes on from OU830602.1 coordinate 46,395,276, forward strand.
TTTGGTAACTTCTAATCGTTCCCTGGCATGACTGCAGATCGCCTACGAATAAATAACACTTCACAATTACTAAGTGTTCTTAATATATTCGACTTCAACTGTTGTTTGTACGTTAGTGATCTGTAGTTGTCTTAGGGAATGATGAGAAGTTACCGAAAGTTATCCTATCAATCGTTATCGATCGACATCTAAGCCAAGATGTGCGGAATTTTGCTCTATAACGTCGTAAAATGAAGTATTTTTCGTCCTTCAAGATGTGACCAACAAAATGGAGTTTTTTTCTATTCATAACTAGCATACCTGACGAACTTCGTACCGCCTCAGAATCAATTAGCTTCAGTTTTTTCTATTAAGTTAAAAATTACATAATGAAGCAATTATCGATGCGCAACTGTCCGTATTTTGTTTTTGTCAGTATCAGATATGGCGTTGTGTACGGAATTATATTTTTTGTGATTTTATTACTTTTCCACTTATTTACAGGAATTGCGTTTCATTTTCTTTATACGTGTGAGGGAGATTTATTATAATTATGGTATTTTTCCTTTGGAGGGGTGCAGACATACGTTCACCGTTTGTCTAGTGTGTAAGAAAGAGGGGCAGCATTATGTGTTTAAGAACAAAGGCAAAACAATCAGCGCATTGCCATTTGACGTTTTGAATTTTTCGAATTCACTCACCATAAAATATTATATTTATCACAATATTGCTGCTGCTTTTTCAAAAGATGAGAATTCGTACCATACAAATTGTATGAGGAAAAGAATTTTCGTCCTAATTTTTTTTTCGTGAAATTTTCCGATGTTTTAATAGCTATTCTGCTATTCGGGGCGAAGACAAAACCAACAAATCAAAGATCATAATAATCGGTCCAGCCGTTCTTGAGTTATAAATGGTGTAACTAACCGGACTTTCTTTTATGTATTAAGATTAGTCGATAGAATGACACAATTCTTAAAAAGCTCTAACCCAGACAAATAAGAATGCTTCGTACAGATTTCCAGAAACTGAGATAAATCCTTTAAGATATCATCAAATACTTAACAAAATTTTGATATCAACACCATGATCGTTTATCAATTGAATAAAATATTCACGACGTTTTTTTAATATGGCTGAAAGCCGAGAAAATTTAAAAATTAACTTCCCTTGTTTCGTAGACTATAAAATGTGTTAATAAGTAATAATTTATAATATTGTATAAAGCGGGACTAAAGTTAACTAAATAGGTATGTACGACCTTATTTCAGTTTAAAACGAACCCACAACAGTGATTCAATTCAACAATATAATCAACCGGAACGTCCAGTTCAATTTAGATGACTACCTATGCATTTTAAAGAAAAAAAAATACACTAAGCATTCAATATTTTTTTATTTGTCATTTGAAAGCTACAATTTATTGCTTTGCAAGGCCGATTTTTAAGGCAGATTTTTCCATACTAAGGCAGGAACAACGATTTTTTTTAACTTCCGCTTGAGATATCCAACAACAGAATAACAAATGAGGAGATCGAATGGACTAGCAAGCTGACGTAAGCATAATGAATATGTTGAAGAAGGGACGCTTATTTGGTTTTGGCACGTACTCTGGAAGAAGGTAGAAAAGAGTTGACAGGTTTACGAGTATTTCAATGTTACGAAAAGGAAGTAGATGGAAAGATGAGTCTTAATGTCCCAGGAAGACATGGCATGATCATCGGAATCAAATAATGCTTGAGGCGGGTCATGTCAAAAGTGTTGGAATAACATATTACGAATAACGAAGTTCCCTTAGTCCAACGCCTTGGAGTAACAACATGATATTTATGAAGTTTCTTTATTCTTTAACGGTTATTTTAACATTTGACGAGCAGGAACAGGGTTCCGGTTTGCTCCTGCCAGAAATGAGAGCACTGACCCGCAACCCTAAGAACAAGTCTTTATCACTGTACCAAGAATTACAACGAATACAAAGTTTATGGCTAAATCAATAAATTTAACTTTATGGCCAGGTTCATACAAGAAAACTGCCAGGCATATCCCTGATAGCTCCGTTGCAGCTTCTCCACGATTTCTTATGAACGAGGCATGTGGTAGAAAGAGAGGTTACAAAGCAGCAGGACCACAGACCTCAGTAGGTGTAGCTACATATAACTCTGAAACATGAAGGAGCTCTTTTGTACGATTTTTTATGACCTAAGCAAGATTATTTATCGAGTGGTTCGAAGCAATATTATTCGTAAGCCTTCTCGACTCAATAACCGTCTCGAGTGGAACAATAGAAATAATTTTTCGCTCCGTTTCATGAAGCTGAACATTTGCCAATATTTACATAGTTCAAAAGAACTTTTACAACTTCCCTTGTGCACATTCCGACCATTTCGAGATTAGGCATAGTGACTTGTTGGGTACTTTTTTGTGCAACGGATAATGATTCGGCAAAGTTTGGATAATTTATATTGCTTCCCTAATGATGGATAGGAATTCGTTAACTGGTTATCAACAACGCACACACATAATAATGATTTTTTTTTATCTTAGCCCATTAGCAACAAAAAACGTTTTAGTCCACTACGACGTAGGTAGGGATGTAGATAGGCACTTAAGTACTTGAGAATATATTTATTTAATGTCTTTTACGATATCTGTGACCATCCAGTGCCCGTGCACAAGAGGTTCTCCCGGTGGGGTATGATGTTATGAGACTAAAAGGAGTAAGGGTTTGAAGAAGATGTGACAGAGAAAGGTTGTGAAGATCTTGAATATTGAGATCTGATCATTAAACTCATTGAAGATTCCATTCTGATTGATAGTCTACGTATACCAGGGCGATACTGAGAGTATTTACCACTCTGGAATGCGTCACAAGTATTTATATTATAATGTATAAAACTGAATTTGACATTTAAAAAAAGATCTTTTGACTCCTTAGCCCCAGAGATATGAAAATGTATTCACCCGGAGTAAGATCAACTTGTGAGGTGAGTATGGGCACTGCCGCCCCGTAAAACGTTCATTGGATAACCAACAACCCTGCCGTGGGTCACCCCAAGCGGTTCGCTACGTTTGGTGACTTAGCAGGGATGTAAGGATTCATGTGGTTTGTCTAGGTCTTGGTGGCGAATGCGTTTGCCCACCTACTGTGTGACGCGCCGGATTGGGAGAGACTGATTGAGGAAGATCTAACCTAGACCTTTCCAGCGGGACACTCTCGACTCATTGCCTTGCACCGTAGTGGGATTGATGGATTAATACGTCCATCACTCCTGGACACATTGATCCCCAGATTCCTATTCTTCCACCTTCTATTCCACCTCTCATACATTTTTCTTTCCCAGAACTTCCTTTCCACAAAAAACCCTCCACACAGCATCCCCAAAGAAGACTTTTTTCGTCAGGGCCTCCTCTGCGGAGCTATTGAAAAACAAAATATTACTTAATTTTTCAAACTTTGAAAACATATTTAATTAGATAATGTTAAATCCTGGTATGATTTTAGATTTTCACGGCCAAAAGTATTTTTGTTATTTGTTTTTGGGGTGTTATGCCGTGTTGCGCTACCTCTTCTTTAGCCAACGTTTTGGACAGCGTTACAGTGTCCATAATCACATCTGCCCTGATAATGGACACTGTAACGCTGTCCGAAACGTTGGCTAAAGAAGGAGGTAGCGCAACTCGGCATAACACCCCAAAAAATGACGAAAATATTACCCTACTTTGGGTACACAGACACACCCACAACCACCCACAACACACTCTTATCGGGACATCTCTGCAGTGAAGCCAAATTATTGTTTTTTTTTGTTTAAATATTTTTCTGGATGACAACTATTACACCAGTTTTTGCTGTGCCTGTCTTCCTGGGTGGAGTTCAGAAGCGTTTTTGAGAGTTTTATGAATTTCAGATATATTCATTATCGATCCTGTCTTTCCCCGAAGTTCAAATCTTCCAATGCTGGGGTTACGCAATTCGACCAATACGTAACGTACGACTTTGGCTGCGGCTATTATTAGACGGAAATCACCGTCCGAAATGGCCGGCCGATACCCGTTTCCGCTGCGCACTTCCTAAAATGGCCAACAGTAGACACTTCCAGTTTCAGTCCAGAAGAATGCCACCACTGCTCACTGCCACCGGCCTCCGTGTCACATTCAGCCAGACCTCTTCTTCCCCTGTATCATCGTTCCATCATTCGCTTTCAACTACTGTCAATGTACCTTAGGATGCAGCTCAGCTTTGAAAATCAGCAGCTTTGCTCTTCTTCAAAGCCAATCCTCTTATTCTCTCTGTCCTCGTTTTCTCATTATCATTCGCTTTAACCATCCGATTAGCTTAAGGATGCAGCACAGCTTTGAAATTGTGACTCTCTTTGCTAAACACATCTTTCACTTTTCCCTTTTTTAACAAAAACAGCCTTCCTCAAAGATATTTGAATACAGGGTAAGCGAAGGCGTGCAATAGTGTTGGTTAACAACACAGGCGACACGAGAATCCGCAGTAGAAAAGGCCGATAGCGTACCTTGTGTATTCTATTATCTTTGGTCCTCCTTTTCTTGCCCCCTATCTTTGTTTCCTAATTCCTTTTAACCGTCAATGCAGCTCATAGTTGTTTTGCTCAAAACTTGGACTTTCTTCAGTTTACATAGTTTGGGATTTTTCAAACTCTCTTCACATTTGATGACCATCAAATTCACTATCAGCGCTATTTTGAATTTTATATATTTGAGTTTCGTTCAACGCTAATTCTTCGCCAATTTTGGGTTTTGATAAAATGTGATCAACTGAAAAGCCAAAATCTAAGAACATCAGTCCATGCAGGGTTGTCAAGTCTGGACAATCTGATATTCAGCTTTCTATGATAAGCCTACCAAAAGGCTAAAGAAGACTAAGCAGATATCAAATCAATCTAGGAACGTTCATGCACCTTGCATGGTTCGTCTCCATCTTTAGCATCATCATGCCACCAACTCGGTGTGTGTGGGATTTGGCTTCTTCAGCAATCGAACGTTATTAATATCCCAGCGCCTGCGTAGTTGAATTTCAGAACCCAGTTTCGAGTGCATTTTGACGCCACGCCGTTCGTGTTGCGCAACAAATAACATCTATGTACGTGGAATTTCAAACAAAACTACCGTTGTTATTCGGTTTTGAATTCAAGAATTCGTCACAAGATGTCGCCACTTACATCAGCAGCTCGAATGTGGACGTTTCTTCCCTAGGTATAAGTATTACGGATTAATAACGTGTTTGTGTGAACTCTTCCGTTGATGCGAAAGAAAACTTATTATTTCGTATTTTATAATGCTAATTTGTTTGAAAGTGTTATATTACGTGATCAGTAAACATGGCTAACGCATGTACATGCGGATTTGTTATAAACGAAGCCCTGGCTTTCATTCAACAAAAAGTTGAAGTGATGGATGACATTAGTCTAACCCAAGTATGTGATATGTTCTCTGAACAAGATATCGAGAGTGCAAGAACTCTACTTACGAGTATCCTGGGCCAAACTCCAGGTCCTTCGACTAGGAGAATCGGCGAAGGTAAAAAGAAAAGATGTATTATTGATATAATTAAATACATGCGAGAAACCGACGGTAAACTTCTACCGAAATTTGTTGTTTTAGACATTAGTAAACTACCACCAGTTACTTTTGATCATGTAGACGTAACTACTCTTTTAAAAGAAATAACTACACTAAAAAACGACATGCGTAATCTAAAATTAAACGCACTTAATGATAACTTTGCAACCTGTGAAGACGTTACAAAAATTCGAAAAGAATTACATGAATTTAAAACAACATATTCATTACATTTAGACTGCAACAATTCCGATGTAAACAGAGGAGATCCAATGACATCTGTTGATAACGGGCCAAAGTTAAAGGCCACCTGTAGCAAATTAAACCAGCAGATGATAAACAAGCAAACGATCCCATCTATCGATAAAGTTGCAAACAATTTTAATTCGACTGAGTCCACCGAAAATAACAATGTGTGGATTAAATCTCACAGAGGGACAAGTGCATCTGATAAAGCCGATCCAAATAATGTGCTTTTAACAGGAAAAAATTATCAGAAAACAAGCCCTATTAATCAAACATCAAAAACCGCGAACGATTGGAAAGAAATTACCTATAAAAAGAGAAAAACCTCGCGTATTCTAATTAAAGGAAAAAACGAGAGCTCCGGTTTAAAAGTCCTTCCAAAACAGAGATATATAATAGCCTCCAGATTCGATCCCGAAACAACTACCGATGAAATAAATGGGCTATTGATCTCCCATAATATACACTGTAAAATAGATAAATTTATGGCAAAGTCAGGCGAGTTTGCCACTTTTAAAATTGGATTTAATATCGAAAAATTCGAAGAAATCGTTAAAGAGGAAATATGGCCACCGGGTATTTATAGTACGAAATTTTATTTTTAAAAAACCGATCTCTACGCTGAACACAGAAAATAAGACTTCTAGAAATGGATCCACATAAAAATAAAAACTGTCTACGGATCTTATCTCAAAACTGTAGGTCGATTCGACGGACAAAACATTTTGTAAAAGATTTATGTGAAACAAATGACATAATACTGCTCCAGGAAACATGGACTCTACCAACTGAAATAAATATATTCTCAAAAATTCATCCCCAATTTTCAGGATATGGAACTTCAGCCGTAAATTTAGCTGATGGCCCTCTAATTGGACGACCTTATGGTGGAGTTGCCATCTTATGGCGGGATTCACTTTCAGTCGACATTGTGGAATGCTTTGAACCAAGAATAGCGGCAATACAAGTAACTGTAAACAGTGGGAAAATATTAATTTTTTCAATTTATATGCCGACAAATAAACCAGAAAATCTTGAGGAATTTACAAACTGCATGGGTAAGGTAAACGCAATAATCAATGAAAGGAACTCGTCCAGTGCGATTATCTTTGGCGATTTTAATGCAGATCCCAAAAGTCTGTTCGGTCGAGAACTGGAAAAGTTCTGCGAAGAGTTTAAGTACGTTTGCGCCGATACAAAGCTGATGAACTGTGATACTTTTACGTATGTGAGTGATGCCCATAGCACCACAAGTTGGTTAGATCACTGCGTCGTCACAAAAGCACTGGAAAATGCTATAAGTAGCGTAAATGTACTATATGATGCGGTGTGGTCCGATCACTTGCCAATGATTATAAATCTAAACCTTCAATTTTTACCAGCCTTTGTGGAATCGTGTAATGATAATATAATTGATCCTTCTAGATGGAATCCGAAATCTAATGTTGATATAATGAGATACACTGAAGCTATCAATAACAAACTTCTAAACATAATTCAAGATTTCTCCCAATTAGAACTTGATAAAAAATCAACCGATGAAACACACAAAAATCAAATAAATTCCCTATATAAAAATGTTGTAGACGCACTGCGAAATGCTGCCTCCAACACATTCAATAACCCAAATCGAACAAATTGAAACATTCCGGGATGGAATCATATGGTTGCAGCCAAATACGCAGAATCCAGACGCGCCTTTCTTTCATGGCTCGAAGCCGGAAAACCTCTCAGGGCCGGTTGCCGAAGACAGGAAGAAATACCGAACGATTTTCAAAGTAGCTCTGAAAAAATGTCAACAGACAGAAATACAAAAGCGAATGGATGGTATTGCCACCTCACTAATAAATAAAGATTTTCATAAATTTTGGCAAAAAACATCTTCAGAATTGAAAACGAATATGAAAACTCCTCTCTGTGTTAATGGAGTAAGAGGGAAGGAAAATATCGCCAATGAATTTCGTAATTTCCTCTCTATGGCGGGTGAAGAAGCGGCAGAAAAATCTCTGGATATAAATTTTTGCTTGAAAACTGAATGTAGTACCACCGCTATCAGTATTACTCCGTGTATGGTTGAAAAAGCTTTAAGAGAAATGGCAGCAGGAAAAGCCACAGGACATGACTCAATAGCTCTTGAACACATTAAGTATGCTGGACCAGCGATTCATTTCATCCTAGCAAAACTATTCTCAAATATTTTGCGTTACAGGCACATCCCGAATGAAATGACAAAAACGGTAATTATTCCCATAATTAAATCAACACATCTTGATCCATCCGTGATCAATAACTACCGACCAATTTCACTCTCAACCGCCGTGGCGAGATTATTTGAAAAAAATTTATCCGTTGTTGTAACAGACCATCTAAAAACAGAAGATAACCAGTTCGGATTCAAACCTGCACTGTCAACATCTATGGCAATATATTCCCTAAAAGAAACCATCAGCTATTATAAACTAAGGAAAACGCCAATCTATACCTGCTTTCTAGATCTAAGCAAGGCGTTTGACCGTGTACGTCATAATAAACTGTGGGAAAAACTAAGGAAAAGAGCAGTTCCGGAAGATGTAATAGCGATTCTTTCAATTTGGCACACGCAACAAGAAAATATTGTGAAATGGTCTGGGGAGCTGTCTAATCCATTCTATTTAAAAAGTGGCGTAAGGCAAGGAGGAAGCATGTCTCCGGTTCTGTTCAATCTGTATACCGATGATCTTATTAAAAAACTTAATGCCACGAAAATAGGATGCCATATACATGGAGTATGTGTGAACAACATTAATTACGCAGATGACATGGTTCTTCTTGCACCGTCCTAAGCGCATTACAGAAATTACTAAGAATTTGTGAAAACTTTGCAAAAAACCATAACCTGTTATATAATACTACCAAGTCAGTAGTTATGGTTTTTAAAAACAAAAACGAAACCATTCAAACACCCTCAGTATGGTTAGATGACAGGAAAATGAATGTTTATCACAGCGTTAAGTACCTGGGACACATCATCACAGACGACCTTAAGGATATCGAGGATATGGAAAGGCAGAGAAGAGCGATATCTGTTAGAGCGGGTATGCTGTCAAGACGTTTTTACCTATGCAGCCCAAAAGTAAAAAGAATATTGTTCAACGCTTTCTGTACCTCGCTGTATACATCAGAACTGTGGGTTGACTACACTGCATCCCAATGGAACAAGTTAAAGGTTGCTTACAACAACGCATACCGTCAACTTTTCCGCCTACCGAGATACTGCAGTGCTACGGAAATGTTCCTGGAGGGACGAGTGCACACTTTCCGAGCACTTCTCCGCCACCGCAGGGGAAGTTTATGGCGCAGACTACGCCATTCGAAGAATGCAATCATCACCGCCATGACTACCTGGTTGGAGTCCCCCCTGATGGCCCTCTGGAGACGGGAGACGATAAAATACCCTCCGTAAACAGCTGCATGAATTAATTTTACTGTTTATTATTATTTTTCTCATGTTGTTCATGCTAATTCGTTTTTTTTTTTTTTTTAAATTTATTTATATGTTGTTATTTACTTTATTTTTAACATTAACCCATTTTTTGTTTCAAAATATGGAATGTATTGCATTGCACTACCCCTGCATACATTCTGGAATAAACTTTTATTATTATTATTATTATTATTATTAATAGAATTTAAGTATCTTTTCGGATATGGAGAGATTACATATGGCGTCATTGCTTGTCACGGTTACTTTAACTCGGTGACTAGCTGCCACTGGATCATAGTGGATCCGAGGATCTGGCTATTTTTGGAACCAGTTCTTATCGGATTCATAAAATGGTTACCTACACTCAAACTGGGCGAAGCGGAACTAAACGCCGCCCGCAGGGCCTAGCACCAAAAACCTGTGGAGCGGGATTTTAACTGCTAATAATAATTTCTGTTCCCCACCGTATCTGACTATTTTCCCCCAGTTCGGTCTTCCTAATCCTCTCCCACGTTTATCAAAAGCCCAATGGATCTTACATTTGACTTCAAGCATTTTTCAATTCAGACGATGGAGTTTTGAATCAGGGAGTTTCTGGATCATACATGTTGCACGTCCAAGAAGATTGGCAGAGAGAGTGTAACATTATTCAATTCCCGCCTAAAACTTTAGTTCTATTATATTGAGACTTCTAACTGAAACAATGTTGTCACTTTTTGAGAGTAGAGTTGTACCACACAATTTTGCTATCTTCTATCGAAATTTTAACAATTTCTTTATTTAGTTCTGACGAAGGATATTAGAGCCTTTTAAATGTTTTATTTATCAGTTTTATGGTATTTTTTTTATCCTTTGCCTAGTTCTTTCGTCGTTATTCTCAGCCACAGTCGTCACGCACGTCAAGAGTCGGGTTCGCCGAAGACTTTTATCTTTTACGCATCGCCTCTCCGTTCTCGGAGCCGTCGAAATATTTCGCCTCCGTCTGTCGTTTTTGTTTGTAAAAGTTATTTCCGTCGCGGCATTAAAAATGCAATTTGTCCCTTTGTTGGAGAAACCGATACAGTGCCACATTAAACGCTGAGCTTTGTAATACTGCTGACTTAAACTAGTCCCAACGAGAGTTCGTACGGACGTCATCGACGTTCGTACCATTCCTTTTCACGGGTATTGGTTGATAACAAAAAGACAGAAGATACAAGAACGATGACGTCACGTATTAATTTATCTAGCTAGGGCTAATTTACACTAAGTATAACATTAATTAATACGACTACTAATTGTCTAATAATATTTTCTTATTGGCCAATTATTGAACAATTAGCAATAAAAAAAAATCCAATATATTTCAATTACACAATCAATAACATTATTCTCGAATCTGTTGCTGAAATTAATGATTTAGGTGTCACTTTCGGCACTAAAGTTAGCTTCATATCAAAATGTTAGGTTTTGTAATAAGAGTGGCTAAAGATTTTACCAACATTAAAACTTCTGTACACATCACTTGTGAGGAGTCAGGTTGAATATAACTCAACTGTATGATCTCCTTACTATAACATGCATACTCAAACAATAGAAAGAGTACAAAAAAATTCCTAAGCTTTTTAAATTATAAACTAAAAATACCAAAAGAACAATTAAACTACACCTATCTTCTACGTTTATCTAATTTATTAAATTTGCCTGACAGAAGAACTGTTTCCGATCTAGTATTTTTATTTAAAATCTTGCATAATAAAATAAACAGCCCTGAAGTTTTGGCGCTCATAAATTTTAATGTGCCAGCCAGAAACACAAGGTCAGTACTACCGTTTTATTGTGGCAATACTACGACCATGTCCCATTTCAATATACCACTACACAGAATTCAAAACTTAGGCAATATGATTTCACACATAGATGTATGGAATGTGTCGCTTATAAAATATAAGCATGAAATAATATTGTTTATAATATAGTGGTTTATACAAAGTGATCTGTTATTCATTATATACATGAAATAATAAATCATTTACTCTCTTTAAGTAAAGTTATTTGCATGTATTACATATAAATATATTTTTTTATTGTTACAATATTGTAATATTTAAATATCTTAGCATTTATTTTCGTTTTGTTATCTGAATATCTACTATGTCTTTCTCAACTATTTTCTTTCTGTTTTACAAACTCACTAGAGCTGTATTTTTCATGTTGTTGCTATATACTATGTTATATTATGTAAAAGCCGAAAGGCGTTAATATTATAAATAAAGAAATATAAACAAGTTTTATTTATGAGGGTTAAACGGAATTTTCAAAGCGCCATACCTTATGATGGTCGATGGATATGTCGTAGCAAATTTAAAATAGTTGCGTTGAACCAAAAACTCCATTAAAAAAAAAGGTGTTAATTTCATGAAGCTTGAGGTCACAGTTCAAGAGTTTTTATTGATACGTTAAGTGGTTAAATCGAATATATGAAAAAGTCGAAAAAATACTAAATCGATACATACAAATTTCTTGGTAAAGGCAACTCTTTTTACCTCGAAACGAAATAACCAACCACATAAGAAAAAAAATACAAGTGTGCAGTTCACACAGTGGAAGTGAAACCATCAGAAAACAAGAGTGGGGAGGCTACGAAGCACCGCACAAAGATGAGACCAATTATTCTATCTCATTCTCTCACAGACAAAATCCTATAGATGTACGGATTTGTCTCTTTTTACTGTCGCTTTCCGTTTCATCCAATTTCAAATTACAGCGGTGCTAAAGAACTTTTCAATTCACTAAATCTTAAAATCCAGGCATTTAAGTTAAAAGACAGTCAATGTAAAAGAAACGCCAAACAGATCCATTACTATTAGAGTAAACTTTTGGTGAGCAGTAATACAAGATAAAAATCTTATCAAATGACATCTGATATATGAAACATGGATTTTTTGTTATCTCCGTGTATCACATTGTACCAGAATAGTAGGGTATTGACTAGAAGTGTTGACCCTTGGAAAATTACCACTGGCCCAAGCCACTTGACCCTCGTGAATGTCGACTCCAATATGGTTTTCGCGTAGGTGCATCACTACAGACCATTAGGCGGGTCTCTTGCATCTCTGTGGCAAAGGATCGTGGACTAATTGCAGACAGGAATGCATTTATCATTGTCCCATATAAATAATAAGGGTATCTTGAGTATGAACTTATTTCATCAAATTAACATGATTACATGTACACTCCATCAACTACTTGTTTGTATTTTATTAGTCAGACCTACTCGTAGGCAAACAATATATCACACAATGGACATTATTAGTAATCATAATCATAATCATATTGAGTAATCTGAAAGTATGTTGCCTGTTGTAAGCTGATGATGCGATGCTGATTTCTAACAGTATGGAAGATCTACAGTCTCTTGTTTCTAGGATGAACGAATGATGAATGTAAGTAAGTCCAAAGTCATGGTGTTTAAAAGAGAGAATACGAAAACAGTGTGCAATATATGTAGTTGTGAATGATGAATACTTGGAGCAGGTGGATGAGTTTGTATATCTGGGTAGTATATTTACGAGAGACAGGAAGGCAGATAGAGATATTGAAAGAAGGGTAAATGCTGAAATACCGTTGGCGCTAATAAAAAAACTGTCAAAAGAAGCGAAGCTAACAGTCTACAGTGGAGTGCTGGTATCTACCCAGATGATGACAGTGAGGCGTGGAACTGGCAGAGGAAGGATGAAAGTAGACTGAAATGAGATCCCTGAGTCGTATGCATGATAAAACCATGTATGATCCTGTGAGAAATGTGGAGATCCGCAAATAATGCAAGCGTAATGAGTAAGATTAAAAAAGGGACCCTCAGATTGTTTCGGAATGTAGAGCAAATGAATGAAGAAAGGAGTGAAAGAAGAATAGGTATATGGGGCAAATGTGAAAGGTAGAAAAAGTCGGGGACGTCCGAGGAAGACATGGTACGATCAAGTGAATCAGATACTTGAGTCGGGACATGTCAAAAGTCAGAATAATAGAAGAGTATGTATGGGATGATGTATGAAAGTGAATGGGGCAAAGAGTGTGTGCCAAGACTGAGTTGTTTAGCGGTCCGTCCCCTCTGCCTCTACACGGCGTGATGGTTAGGTAGTTAGTTAGTTTTTGGGCATTATTATTTTATTTTACATACAGTTTTACAAATTTAAAGATGTTTTGTAGTTGGTTGTACATTTAATGCTCATTGAGACCATTCTATATATGACAGCTGATCTGATCAGTGAACCATGTTTATATTGCAGATTATTTTGATTGTGTTGATTTCAATCTCTAATCCATTGTTGTGGCCTGCTGATGTGGCGTTTGCTCTTGGTTCCCGATTCGTGATCGATTAGACGTTTATTAACATGCCTCACCAAGCCGTGTTTGGGTGTGATTGTGTTTATTATCATCGTTGCTATCATGAACTGTATTGTATACGGCATGATGATGCATATGAATGGATGGATCATGCCTTTTGGGAAGTTATCGACTGTCGTTAAAGCACGTTCGTTTTGATAGTTGATGATTTCCTCATCTCTGATTAACGATTTGTATTACTTTGGGGTCATTATTTTAAATCGTATATTCAGGATTAAAGTTCATAGTAATAATGGGTTCAGTATGCGTAGGGATCGCATCCAAAAATTTACCTTTTTTGGGCACACTTACGGAAATGCTCACAACACAATTCTGTTGTTTTATGTCTTCAGTGATCTGGAAAGTATTTTAAATAATAAGCAGTTAAAAACCCGCTCCGCAGGTTTTTGTTGCTAGGACCTGCGGTTGGCTTTTGGTTCGGCTTCGCCCAGTTTAGTATTGGTAACCATTTTATAATTCCGATAGGAACTGGTTCCAAAAATAGCCGTTTCCTTGGATCCACTGGAATCCAGTGACAGCTAGTCACCGGGACAAAGTAACTGCGGCAGGCAATGACGTCATATATAATATATAAACGCGTGGTATTATTATTCACAACTGCCAGTTACATTAATAATCATACTATCGTCAATCTCTCCATATACAGAGAGATTCACGAACTTACAAATCAAATAGTACTTACGCCTGCCAGGCGATGCTCCTCACGCTAGCTGTTAACGTAAGTGGCACCATATTTTGGCATTGTTTTGATTCGGTTCAATTACAAAAGTACATAGATTTTCATACAAACTGCATGTACGAAAACAGTTTTGCGCAAGGCGCGGCGTCAGAGTTGTATTCTTAGCCGGATATTTAAATTTCAATCGTACAGTCGCTAGACTATTAATATTGTTTGATGATGATGATTGATGATACAGTACTCGAACAAAAAGCAAATGTGTGTTGCATTCTGGAAAGAAATGTATGAACGGAAATAAAAGAAAAGTAATATTATGACTGCTATTAATACTAAAAATTAATACCATCTACTCTACATCTGTCATCACTTCAAATTCGCGAATTCGTTGTTTGTTTTCCATTTTCCCCTTCTATACAAGTGCTGAATGTAGGTATCGCTATGAAATGCAGGTGACGATTTAATTTGGGAAGCGGGAATGGGTACCGCCGCCCCGGGAACCGGTTATTGGATAACCAACACCTCTGCCATAGGTCACCCCAAATGTAATAAAAGCCTTTCCTCACCATAAAGAGACAAGGCTCTTGTGTTTGGTTTTTAAATGGTCTGCTACATTTGGTGACTTAGCAGGGGTTCCCGGGTTCATGGAGTGAGGTTTGTCTAGGTCTTGGCGACGGATGACCTGGACACACTGAACCCCAGATTCCTACCCACCCCTCATACCTTTTTCCTTCCCAGAACTTTCTGTCCTTCCTTTCCTTAAAAAGGCCTCCACATAGCATCCCCAAAGATGACACAGGCCCTGGGGGGGAAATTATTTTCTTCAGCGCCTCCTGTGTGGATTTAACGTAAAAAAATTCAAATCCATGTCGCCGGCTAGCCGCGGCTTCCCTAAGTGTTTTTATTTTACAAAAAAAATGTAAGCAGACGGTGAAGATCTGATTTTCCTTTATGGTATTTAAAATAATTTTAATTTTAATAATTTTATTTTATTTCATCATCGTGTTGTGTTTTAATCAAGTTTGTTGTAAGTTGTGACCTTGAAATGATGAAAACACTTTTATCTCGGTTTGAATATTGATTTATAATAATAAAGTTGTTATCGTGAATACGTTCTTCTGTGCATCTGTGTATCTTGATTATTTTCGACGATGAGTACATCGGCCGAAATAGCTCAGTTGGGAGAGCGTTAGACTGAAGATCTAAAGGTCCGTTCGATCCCTGGTTTCGGCATTCCTTTTTTGTTTTATTTAAATATAAAATCTTTTTTTTGTATTATTTTTCTCATGGGAAATCACCTCTTGATTTCTGATTTGGTTAAAAAATAATATAAATGTTTCTCGCGGTTTTTTTCGAATTTTTTTATTTAAAAATGTTTATTGCGCCTACTCGCTTTTTGATAATTAGTTATTTTGACCTAGATATTCTATACTAAAACTAAATTTATATCCCCAAAGCCGACCATTATTAGCAAATAAAACGATTTATTTGATGATTTTATGACAGCGGCACAAGGTTAATTGGTAATTAATATCTATTAAAATTTCTTGTTTTAAATTATGCGAAATATTAATTCCGTGAGTTGGAGAGGGGAGAGGGAAGGCGGGGAGGTTGAGGGGGAACGCATGAGAGGAAGGGGATATGGTAGGGGAACGGGAGGCGGAAGGGGAACGGGACGAATGGGAAAGGACACGCACGGAGAAACCATTTCTTTATTAAGTGGCATTACAACGCATGCAGGGAACTCGTTAGTGTTTTCATAAATGAATACCGTATAATAATAATTAACAAAAAGGAGTTCATTTGTTGATTTAGCATACAAAAAAGGTTTTCTTTAAATGTTTGAGCGTATTTTAAATTCCCGTCTATTTGTGAATGGCACTTACCTACACCCTTTTAAGTTTCCGGTATTCAAATATACAGTAGGGTATAATCAACAGAATAATATTATCGAACAGCAAAATGCACTACTACTGTAATAATAAAAAATCTTTTCTACTTCTTCGTATGGCGGAGAAAAGTTGATGGAGTTCATAATGGGATTCTGAGATTATTGAATCAATCGACAAAATCGGGAATCACTTATTTCAATACATAAATATGTGCCTCCGTGAAACTGGTGAAGTGGACAATATGGACATTCTTCTTCAATATGTTCTGTAGTGTGTAATGTACAAATTCACTCAATTCAGATCCCATTATAATCAAAACATTTACATCTCGAAATGGTCCTTCTGTCGACTACAAGCCCACTCCTTGTCTAAAAACTCTCCAGCCATTTAAATTCTGCTGAATTTTATTGTTTATTTTTGTACACCCTAATTCTCGGTCCCTTTGACTTATCGCCTACAAATAATTAAGCGTCTATTCTGGTCTCCCCTACCAAATAAATGGAAACTGTATGGCTTAAGGGATCATCCTACGAAACAGTCGCGACTCTCGCTGACGTGCCAGTTACTAGAATTGTAATCCTATGCTAGCTTTCTATAAGGGTAGGGTTACTTCAGTTACTTGGAATATATTGCGACTATTTTCGTACTAGGGCTTCTTCTGTCTGAGAAGTAAAATATGACACCAGTTTGATGTTTGGAGGGGAGAGATTTTTTAACCCCTGACTTTCTATGCAGTGTTAAATAGACATCTTAAGTTACATTGTGTAGATACTTGGTTACAAGTAAGTTTTATATTATTTCTTCTTTTGAACAATTGAAAAATAAAATCAAAGAATTTATCCGTTTGTTCAGTTTCTTGACAGTTATATGAAAATTTCGACGCTCAATTTCCCACGATGGAAATGGTTACGTTAATCTAGACATTCCATTTGGAAAAGCTATTCTAATTTCACGTCGTCAGAGTTACTTACTTTTGAAAACGAAGCTGCCTTCCTTATTACTCTGAAATCACTAATATTGGAAGAAACTGTAAATAAATTTGCATGAAGCCAATTTTTTGTGTTCAAGTGAAAACTTCTTTAACATCGTTGTGATTTGAAACTCGATAAAACGAAAAATAGCGACACTAAATAGAGACAACTATAAGATTTAGCCTGGGAGAGAATGAGATCGTATAATCGGTCTCCTCTTTGTGCGATGCTTCGTAGTCTCCCCACTCTTGTCTACTTTAGTTTTCTGAAGGTCTCACTTCTACCGCACTATATTTTTTTTAAGTGAAAACTTCTTTAGCACCGCTGTGATTTGAAACTCGATGAACCGAAAAATTGCGACACTAAAAATCGGCAAACACATAATTATGTCTATAGGATTTAGCCTGCGAGAGGATGAGATGGTATAATCAGTCTCCTCTTTGTGCGGTGTTTTGTAGCCTCTCCACTCTTGCTAAGTCTATAGCTATGAGTGGTTTATCCTTTGAGGTACAGAATTATGTTTTGTATCTATTATATATATATGTAATCTTCATCTAAATAAATCGTTTTTTTAAATCCACTGTAATAAGAAGCCAACTTCCTGGTGAAAATTTTAAAATGTAATTATTTGTGTATCATTTTCTTTTTCACTGCCCTTATTTTTTGAGAGTACAGTTTACGATGAACAACTTACTGTTTTGTTAATGCACTTGTCTATAGTGCCAACACTGCCAAGTGCAATTTCAAAGAATTAAGGTTTAAATGTGGCCTCGTTCAATGTCCTTGTGGGATGCCGGTTCATGCCCGTTGTAAGTCCTAGTATATCCGTGAGTCACATATCATTGGAACCGATTTGAATGTTTCCTACACGGACAACTTCTAGCGCAGTTTATTTCGAGAATCCTAATACAGGAGCTCCCGCGAAATAATATGGTAAAGACATTCCTTTCGACAAAATAATATTGGTTTTGATTCACTTTTATTATTTGTGGAAATTTTTAACTGAAAAAATTCAACAAGTGTGGGTGATGTTTTACATATTCTCAGGTTCATCTTGAATGAATCTTTTAAACTGAAAATCAGAATGATTCGTATTTTCATTGATAACATTTTGATACAGCAAAAAGTACTAAAAATTAGCTACTAACTATTTTTTTTCATATTACTAAAACAATTGATTTTTTATATTCATTTAACATTCGACCATGAGGTCGAGGGGTAAGGATCTTGACTCGCAATCCGAAGGTCGCGGGATGGAATCCCGGCGTGGGCAAATAAATTTTATTTGATTATTGAATTGTATTTCTGAACGCATCCGAAAACTAAAAACGGTTTTTGAAAGTTGTTGAAATACGCTTTCAAATTTTATAATTCGAAATAAACATATCATTTTTGAAACATAGAAATTTTGAAAACAAACTTTAAAAAGTTTTAAAAATGTCTCACCTTAGGTAGATACGTTTTTTTCTAACTAATATTACCGATAACGAAAAAAACGCACTCATATTGTATTAGAAAATAGTATTATAAACGTTAGAGTTAATTCATTTTTATGGTGTTTTGTAAAAATTGGCAATGTTTCATAATTTTTTTTCCAAATTGCGTAGGGAAACTTTGGATTCGTAAAGGTGTGCATTTTAAATATGTTGCGGTTATCTTTTACATTTGAATATAAAGCTTGGTATTTTCTTTTTCTAACATAAGTAGTTTAGATCATATTTTTAACCA
The DNA here is from genome assembly GCA_917563855.2 of Limnephilus lunatus. Taxonomy (NCBI): domain Eukaryota; kingdom Metazoa; phylum Arthropoda; class Insecta; order Trichoptera; family Limnephilidae; genus Limnephilus; species Limnephilus lunatus. The sequence continues at coordinate 46,414,206 of OU830602.1, forward strand.
TCATAGTAGGGGAGACACAACGATTTCTATGAGACCTACATGAGTTGTTTCGAAAACCGAAAAAATAGACCTGACGGATTAAGACGCCTTTGTTAATTCACTTTAAATTATTTGATGTTAATAATATATCGCCATGTCCATAGTGAGTTTTAGTAACACGTAACACTGCATTAAAAATCTACGAAACCATCTAAGATTTATTGTTAGACAATTTCACCCACCTTTAAAATTATACAAAACGAATAAATTTGAATTTTTCATCAATAAACCAGATAGTGGTTAGAGGAACGAGTAATTTAATTTAGTTTTTATTACCTGCTACATGATTTTATGGTCATATTACAGGTGTAAAGTTAATCTCCGGTGAAATATTTGACTTTCCTGGTGTCATGGTAAAATACGAAATGTAATTTAAATGAAATATTTGACATACAGGGTTAATAAAACATTATTTTTTTAATAAAATTTTAAAACTTATTTATTTGAAACTCGGTGAAACGAAAAGCGAGACTTAAAAGAGTCAAACACACACATCTATAGGATTTAGCCTGCGATAAAATGAGATAAAAGAATCGGTCTCCTCTTTGTGCGGTGCTTTATAGCCTCCCCACTCTTGTCTACTTTAGTTTTCTGAAGGTGTCGCTTCTACCGCGTGTGAACTGGACCCATGTTTTTTTACATTAGTTCCAAACAGGAGGCTCCGAGGAAAACAATTTCCATCGGGGCCTATGTCCTCTTTGGGGATACTGTGTGGAGGATCTTTTTTGGAAAAGGAAGAAGAGGAAGTTCTGGGAAGGAAAAAGCTATAAGGTATGAATCCATCCCTCCTACTACGGCACAAGGTGATGAGTCGAGATAGTCCAGCTGGAGAGATAAAATGTCTCCATCAAAATTTTTCTCCCGATCCGGCCCGACACGCAGTAGGTGAGCAAACGCATGTGCGCCAAGACCCAGACAAGCATCACCCCGTGAATCCGGGCACTTCCGTTAAGTCACCAAGCATATATAGCGAACCACTTGGGGTAATCTGTCGCAGGGGTGTTGGTTATCCATTAAATGGTTCCCGGGACGGCGGTACCCATACCCGCCTATCCAAATTGAAAATGATAGCATAAAATGATCACTCCGGGCAGTTGGTCCTCTTGTGTGGATTTCAACATAAATCAGTGTGCATTCGCCTATAAATTCTTTCTAACCTCATATTCGTAAAAAATCATGATTTGAAACAGATGTTATAATTTTTTGAAGCGAAAAGTTCTTTGACACTGTTGTGATTTGAAACTCGATGAAACGAAAAATAGCGACGCTAAAAAGAGACAAACACATAATAGGATTTAGCCTGCGAGCGAATAAGATAGTATAATCGGTTTCCTCTTTGTGCGGTGCTTCGTATCCTCCTCACTCTGTCTACTTTAGTGTTCTGAAGGTTTCACCTCTACCGCGTATGAATTGAACACTCTGATTTTTTTTTCAAAATTGCGTGAAATATTCGAGGAAATGTGGAAAAATCTACATAAAGCACTCTCTACCTTGAAAATAAATCTAGTTGAAGTAGGCTGGAATATAATTTAGTTGTTGGTATGTCCAATATGACCATCTTCACCTGAACCTGACCGCTAGGAGTTCATAGAAAACACCCACACTTTAACGTGGAGCCATACGAGGAAGATTATAAATACCTTCAAACAAGTTGTACCTACTCGTATTTTATAGAAACTTACGTATAATGTGTTATGTACATTTCATTGGTTGTCAAACATTTTCACGCTATTCCCGATAAAAGTGTCGTGATGCACGATTTTTAAACGTATTTCGCGAATATACATTTATATTGCGGCAAATTATATGCCATGCCTTCGTGACAGATTACATGGTTTAGATTACGTGACAGTTGATTTTTCGTGATTATATTACACGGTTTACATTTCGCGATACCGTTAAAACGAGTTATATAAAAATGAAAACTTCAAGATTTTTCTCCATGTTCTTAAAATGTTTAGTCAAAACGTGGATCTCAAGATTTTTTCTAAATTTTTAAGGCATATCTAGGTATATATCGTGGCTTGAAGTTTCGTGACAAATTTCATAGTATATTTAATGATTCTTACAATACCATATTTTATTTATTTCTCTTTACAGTGAATTTCTTCTAGTTTTGTTAATAACCTAAATTTAACTCTATAACATAAAAGTTACAATCTTAAAATACTCTTCACTGATCTTGACTAGTAATTTTTGTAGTATCGAAAAGATACCAACAAATTTATATGAGAGGTACATTAATATTATCTAATTTTGTTTTTTTTTGTCTGTTTTGTTTTTGTTTTGAGTCAATGAACCATAAAAATTAAATAAAATTCTTATTATGAAAAGAGCTTACCGCTTTTAGTTTCTTACTGACTGACCGATCCAGTATCTCGATAATCAACTTAACCTCTCGGGCCTCGGCCATATTTTGCCAGAGGGTCAAAATATTTCAGCTTCGCAATAAAATTCAGATAAATAGAATATTTCTGAAAGTGATAAAATACGCTTTTAAATTTTATAAATCGAAATAAACGTATAATTTTTTAAATACATAAAAATTTATCTTGAAAACATAAAAAAAAAGTATTAAAAATGGCTCACCTCACGTTTTGTCTAACCAAAATTACTGAATGAAAAAAAAAAACAAAAACACATATTTTATTAGACAAAACTGTATTATAAACGTTAAGGTCACCTTAATTTTTTGTCGACCCATGTAAAAATAATATTAATAAAAAATTCCCATAATTTTAAAATATGTTTTCAAATTTGCGATCCGAAACTTGTAACTTGTGGTCAATTTCTAGATTTTTGTATATAAAGCGTGGTATCTTCTTTTTCTAATACCGTTAAGATCATACAGGTGTAAGATATATATATATATACAATATGGTAAGGGAATTTCGATATACCTACATGAATTGTTGCGAAAAGCGAATAAATTACCCTGACAGGTTAAATGTTAATAACAGTTATGCATTACTTAATCGTTCACCATTGTAAGAGTCCTAGGCAAGATAAGAGATTTTTTGTTGTTGATAATAATGAATAATATTAATAAAAAATGTAATTTTCTCGACCCACGGTTTGGGAGTCTTACCATCCGACACGCCCCCCTCCCACGTGGTTCTGACAGCAGACGTACTAACTACTTACCTGTCAAACTGTTGCGGTCAGACACCGCCAGATGGCAGACATCTTTGTAATAATCCTGTTGATTGCCTGGGGTAATATACCTATATATTTCTGTAAATAAACAATCTTATTTATTCACTGTTTTCGGAGCAATACAATGTAACAGAACATCAGCAACAATTAATTAATCGATTTGAATATACACCTTGGCATATTACTTTGCAGGCGATCATAAGATGGACTAACTAACGAAAGATTTATTTGTGTTTATTTTTTTATTAATTCATCTTTATTAATTCTAGACTTAATATGTGTGATGTCCTACGCCTGTCTCACCAGGAAAACTTGTGTTGAGAGTAGGCGCTTTAAAACATGAGCGGTTTAACATATAATAACACATAATATAAATCCAAATAAAAGTTGTAAATATTCCACTAGTAAGAACTCCACATAGCAGAGGCCCTGAAGAAAAAACTACATATATCCCTCAGGGATGCTGTGTGGAGGGTATTCTTAGGGACAGGAAGAAGAGGAAGGGGAAGAAAAATAGGTATGTGTAGGGGTGTGTAGCAATTTGGGGATCAATATGTTCAGGAATAATGGACGAATGAATCCATCCTTCCCTCTGCGGTGCAAGACGATGGTTCGAGAGAGTCCGGCTGGAGAGATCTAGGTTAGGTCTCCTTCAACCGTCTCTCCGGTGTCACGCAGTAGGTGGGAAAATGCATTCACCTGGACAAACCTCACCCCATGAACCCGGGCACCCCTGCTAAGTTACCAAACGTAGCGAACCACTTTGGGTGACCTATAGTAAGGGTGTTAGTTATCAAATAAATGGTTCCCGGGCCGAAGGTACTCGTACTCGTCTCATAAATTGAAATTGAAATGCATTAAACCAAAAAATAAATTGACGCCTATGTTCTACGATTTTTCAAGGAAAAAAAGTTGTCAAATGCACACAAAATAAAATAATTTCGGAGAATAACAGTTTAAAAAAATACCCGATAAAACATGATAACCTATAAATTTCTAGGCAATGGATTAGTTCCCAAGCTATTTCTATAAAATAGATAAAAAATATATTATATTTGCTGTTGTTGACAAATAATATCGTGTATGCAGTGCATGCACTATCACGACTTTCTCGGGACTGTAATCGCCAAACCCCAGTATTTTTTTAAATCAAAATATGTTTACTTAACCCTTCGAATAATAAGAAAATAATATCTGTAACCTTTTGCCTGTCAAGGTTCGCGCGCAAAATTCCTGGTTCTTGCCATGCATCTTAAATTTTCCTATTTATGGGTTATTTTTTAACCCTTTAGCAAAAACAAAAATTGTTCTAAAATCTAGATAAAATAATCTTTCCGATGTGTTTATTAGAAATCAACTTTTTTTTTTCTAAATATTAAAATTTTGATATTAGAAATGTAAATTAGCTAAAAAATGCATACCTGAGAATATTGGAATTAAAATACTTAAAATAGAATAATCTTAAAATTTTAAATACAGATTCCTTTTTATAACAAAATTTGTAATAAAACTGTCACCTCACTTTTTATCACTTTCATACAATTTTATTTTAAAATTAAATGTTTGTTACGTCAAAAATTGGCTCGAAATAAAACCGTCACTTATGATCGGGTTTGTAAAATATCTCAACAACATAGCTCATATAATCCTAATACAATGAGAAGCATTATTTCTTTGGCTCTCTAACATAAAAGAAATCACAAATATTCGCATGACAGGAAGAGAGATATATAACTTTTAATAATGCACGGTCGCTCTGGGACAATCTGGGTCTCTTGTTATTATAACGGCATATGATGTTTTGGGACAACTTGGGTCTCCTGTGATTAGAAGGGTTAAACTCGAAACGCTTAAAATATTAATGTTTTTCGCTTGTGAAATTCAGTGAGCCGGAAAATTCACTTGAGAAGTCATTTTACAAATCATTATCATACTCTATGATTCAGTACTATGAATAAATAATTCTGCTTTTATTTAATAGTGCATGAATGTGTTCAGGACCGGGGCAAGAGCGACGTTTCTCTGGCGTGGGCCTCTGGTGCGATATTTAGAGAGGGCAAATACTGGCTAGCTTAAAAGAAACCAAGCTTTTCGGAAAGCAACGTGAATAACCTTAATACTCAATTGAAGGTCTAAGTAATAAATTCCATAAAAACCGAAAGGGCCATCTTAATTTTTTTCGATGTGGTTGTGATCATCGACTGAATTAAATTGTATGAAATTATAAGAAACATATGATTTAATTCATTTCTTGTTCCGGAATTTGGGAGTTTAGTGTGATCTATCCTATAAAGTATGTAGGTTCATACAATGGTAATAGATATTATCAAATAATATGTAAAATATTAACATTTCTGAAAACAAGAATATCCAATTTTCTGTGGTCATAGACAAAAGACAACTATGTTTAGTATGCAATGCTCATTGAAATATTATACATATTAATTTATCTAAAAATGGCATTGTTTAAAAATTTTTTTTTGTTAGATAATCTCCATGTTGTCCATTCCTTATTTTTAATTGTTCAATGAGAAAATATATCTTTACAACAGTGTTCGAAACTGGTGACGAAGCAGAGTGGTGGATGGCTGTTTCGTGATCCAAATTTTTGCCTAAATCGGGGTCTACATTCCTTTAAAAACTGTTTTCTATAAAGCTGCTGCCGTCTGGAGCCAGTGAGACTATGACATCCACAATTGGGGTATGTTTTGAGGCGGAAAGTGGTGGGGAGGGGAAGAAGATGGGAAGAGGAAGGCGGAGAAGTACCTGGCTGTTCAGATCTGGTCACAAAAGCCATTTCAAGTAAAGTTTTAATTCGAAATGGTGGTATTACACAGGCGACACTGAGAGTATCTTCTACCCTGGAACGTTCCGCAAATATACTACATATTATTTTATGTGAATTAATTGTGAAATAACACAAATTAATCAAATACAATTTATTTACGCAAGCAGGCAATCGATCCCGCGACCTTCGGATTGCGTTTCAACCGTCGACCATGGTGGCAGATATTGCGAATTTTCAATTTGTATTTTAATTTCCTTTTTATGAACCCCAAAATAAAAGGAACGCAGTTAGAAAGAGTTTGTAAAAAAACATGATATTGTTTGTAAAAACATTGTAATGTTTTAGGATCTATGATCCCAGATGTATAAATAAGTGATTCCGGCCCTGCGTACATTGTATTTGATAATACATTATAACATTGTTGTGGCTTCACTCCAATAATGGTCGTCACCTGGCGGATTGGTGATTGGTGCTGGTAGGTTGGCACTCTTGGTCTCTTATCTGGGGTGTATTCGTTTGAACAGCTGTCATTTTGTAATAATATGAGGGTCGCCTAAAAGGTTGGCTATTATTCATTATCATATTTGTTGATCTATGCAATCGGGCTTAGCCGAAAATTACCGCAAAATGGTATGAAGGGTGCGTCTATTAAAGTACAACATAAAATATTAGCCAGAAGATTTTGTCATAATATTATATTATCTTGTTGTTTAAAAATCGGGCGTGTTTGTTTTGTAGTCTTTCAGTTCGAAAGGAGAGTTTTGTAAGGATTTAAACGCCGCCTTCCAGGCATAATAGTGATCTCGTAACTATACAACTGTTAAAATATATCGGACTTCTATGTATATAATATAAACATGAATCAAGATATTTATTTTGATTTCATGACAGTTGATCCGCCGACAATTGGCCTCCCGACGTACTTATATCTATACAATGTGCAGTCGGGTTAGGGAAAATACGGTATACCTAAATACACATTTTATAACTAAGTGACCCCGAAGGGATGTGCAGAGAAGATGTACCGCCGAATAACAGAGTATTAAACATATTTTCATTCAAACGCATCAAGGAAAAATCTGCTTCCCTGTATACAGTGTTTTTTTTTTTACATTAGCCCCACACAGGAGTTCCCTCAGGGCCTATTTCACCTTAGTGGAATACTATGTGGAGGGTTATTTTAAGGAAGGGAAGGATATGAAGTTCTAGGAAGGAAAAAGGTATGAGGGGTGGGTAGGAATCTGGGGGTCAGTATAACCAGGAGTGATGGACGTATCAATCCATCCCTCCAACTGCAGTGCACGGCGATGGGTCGAGGTCGAGAGTCCGGCTGGAAATTTTATTTTATTTTATTTGTTAGCGTTATAAACAGTCATTACAAGTACATATATAACAGTGTTAGAGATAATCATATCATTGACAAATAAAATAACGACATAAAAATTTGAGACCATAATAAAAAGAAAAACAAACAAAACAATACACGCATGTAATATAAACAGTTCTGAAAAAGTGCATCTACTCACTTAAATCTACAAAAAATGTATTTTCAAGGGTAATATATAGTGTAACATTTTTGAAAAGGTTATTTAATGCAAACTGCTGAAATCAAAAAAGAAAATGTAATGAAAATGAAAAAAAAAAATGAAAATGAAAAATGAAAAAGAAAGACAAGGAATTAATGAAACCTTAAGTATTCCATTAAATATTACTTTTTACGAATTTTATGAAGTTAGCAAGGTTCGTGTTAAACACGTCAATGTCTGTGCATAATCTATTGAAGGTGCTACAGCTTCTTCTTATAAACACATTTTGAAGATAATTAGCATTGCTCTTAGGAATATAAAATATGTCTGGAGATCGAGTAACTCTTATTGGACATCTGAAATTAATATTTTGTAATAGGTAAGGGCTATCAATAAAATTGTGGATTATCTGTTGAAATGTCAAAAGGCCTCCCTCAACCAGTCCCCCTGTGATCCGGTCCGCCATGCAGCAGGTGGGCAGACGCATCCGCCGCTAAGACCTGGACAAACCTCAGCCCACGAACCCGGGCACCCCTGCTAAGTCACCAAACGTAGCGAACCACTTGAGGTGATCTATGGCAGAGGTGTTGGTTATCGAAATTACCTATACCAGCGCATAAGTACAAAAAATCGACCCTCTATAAATTCGTTTGATATATATTCATACCAAATTATTAATTAGGGTATTTTTGATGTCGATTTTACGTTTGAAATTGGTAAAAAACGCATAAAAAATTATAATTTTATAGTAAACATCATTTTGGGGGGCAAATTGTCGGCGGATCAATTGTCGGGTCACCTTATTTTTAACAAATAATCTCATGTAGTTTACGTAGATCTCGATACAAAATAGTATTAAAAGATCTACATAAACTTATTAATGGCTCAAACTTGGAAGTTGAGAAAAAATTCTGTCAAGATTATGTAACGAGTTTGTGCCGCTTCAGAGTATCAGAATTTTCCGCTTTACACTTCGCGACATCGTAAAACTTTTCGAAGTTTCCTCCGTGATAAAATTTGCTACGATTAGTAAAATTGATGCAGTTTCAGTACCTACTGAGTTGTTGTTTTTGATTCTAGGTGAAATAAGTGATTCGTGTCTTCTGCATATTTTTTAACAAATACATTATTTAAAGTGTTTATTTTGAATATAAATACTTACAAATTACCTAATATTGTGATAGTTACGTGTAGGTATTTTTTTTTACAATTATAATTGAATGCAGGTTTTTATTTGTACATAATTTGTCATTAATCACGACTTTTTGATTGTTGCAGATTGTCTGATGATGGTATGATCATCGAAATCTTGATGCATACACAATCGTAGAAGCCAGTCAACTTTTCTCTTCAAGTTCGAGGGGTAAGTCAAATGTTTTGTTTACGAAATGAGTTTATTTTTATATGTATTGATTTTATTTTATATTTATTTTACTTAATGTGGATAAAGGTAAGCCATCGAGAATCTTTGTTATTCGGCACAAAAGGTTTACTATTCGAATCACGGATGACTGTTTTGTATGCAGACTTCGCACTTCTATTTGTGGAGTAGCTAGACTGACAAGTTAAGGGGTAGACAAAATGCAGAACTCGAACGGAATAAAAATACCGGGATATGTTACAGACCTTTTACAGACAAAGCCTCCTGGTGCCTATATTATCTAATATATTTCATGTAGTTGGTTATCTTTCTTTTTCTATATTATTATAAAAAACTATCGTAATAAATCTATTTTGCCAAATTTTAAGAGATAACATCTCGGGGTATAACTTTACGAGTTTTACTGCTTTAAAGTTTATTGTGGTAACGTACATGATAGCAGACGTTACAACAATGAGCTCTATACAATGTTTAACGAGCTAAACGTCACAAATTTTTTTAAACTGGGAAGACTTCGGTGGCTAGGTCATGTGGCGAGAATGATCAAACATTAAGCACCAAAGTCCCTGCTGAACTCAAGACCGACAGGGCGAAGGAGCCTGGGAAGGCCAAGATTAAGATGGAGCGACAACGTCTTCAAAGACATATCTACCTTGGAGCTTCTAAACTGGAGAGAGCTGGCAGCTGGCACTAAACCGAGATGAGCGGAGGAAGACTCTTGAGAGACCCACAAGGGGTTGTAGAGCCAAGAGTGACATGATATCAATTTTATTGCGATGGAAGTACACTTTCATAAGGCAAATTCTATTAAATTAATTTTTTGACTTTTCGAGCGTTTATTCCAGAAGTTTGTCGACCCCTGGTCTAGGTCATATTTTGGCAATCCGAATACATATTTTTTTTTTTTTTTTTTTTTTCTTTTTATTTAGCATATAAAATATAGTATACATTTAGATAATGTTATAATTAGTATACATGTTCATGTTCGAATGTTAATACCACTCTTCCATAGAAGCATTAGCTTGTGTCTGGAAGAGTAGTGTACATTTTTTAATGCTATATTATGTTATGAGTTCTTAAATTACTATGTGAATGTAAAAAACAATAAGTTGTAAGTTCGGTGATATGTAATTAAAAGTATTTTTCTACTAATAAACAATTTTACTATTAGAATAAAGTATCTTGAGTTATTGTAATTAGTTGTTAAAAACAAAACAAAATTTACCTTATTTGAAAAACGGGGTATCACTTGGAAACTGAGTTATAAGTTGTTCTTGAGATTAGATTAGTCGGAGACTTTTTTTTTGAGATTATCTTTAAAAAAATTTTTAACAGTGTTTATTAATTGGATTTTATCGTTAATTTTTCTAATTTCATCCGGTAATCGGTTGAAAATAAGTCTTCCTTGATAAGTATAATAATTTTGTGCGAAGGAAGTGTTTAATTTTGGGCATGAAAAAATATATTTATGTCTAGTACGATTTTCAGTTATAAATTGATACTTCTCTTTTTCTTTTATAATTTGAATCAATGTATTTCTATTGTACAGATCTTTGAAAGAAGGTACTTGGAATTCCTTAAATAATTTATCCGTTGGGTAGTCAGATGGTTTTTTTAATATGATTTTAATAATTAGCTTCTGCACAACTTCAATTGGGGAAAGATTAGTTTTGTATGCGGATCCCCAGCTAATGATAGCATATTGTAAAGTTGATTGAACCAAAGCGTAATATATTAGATATAAATTTTTTACAGATAAAAAATTTCTGATTCTTAAAAATATGTAAATCAATTTTCTAATTTTTTTTACAACTTGACAAATTTGTTCCTTCCATTTTAAATTTTTATCGATAATAACTCCTAAATATTTATTGTGTTTGTTGTTTTTAATATTGTGCAGTTTTGGATACAATAATTTTTACTATGTGTTGTAGAATTATCATGGATGATGATATCAATGTTTTTAGGGGTATCATTTTTGTGTATTGCAAATGGAATTACAAATGTTTTATCACCATTTAGTGATAGTAAATTTACGTCGAAGAAATTCTTTAAAATATTTATGTCTTCGGTGGCTTTAAATGTTACTTTTTCCCAAGTTTTATCGCTAATTATTAGTACCGTATCATCGGCATATGAAGTTATTTGGCCATGTAGTGGTTGAAAAAAAATGTCATTAACATATATGGTAAAGAGGATTGGTCCGATTACTGTACCTTGCGGGATTCCAAAGTCTGATATTTCTTTATCGCTATTAATCTGATTTATTTTTACGACTTGCGGTCGATTTTTTAGGTAGTTCGAAATCCATTTAATCGCATTGTCTTTTATACCTATATTGTTCAGTTTTTTTAGGAGAATCTCATGGGATATACTATCAAAAGCTTTTCTGAGATCGATAAATATACCGGCACATTTTTCACCTTTATCCAATGATTCGTTGATGTATGAGGTTACATTAGCAATAGCATCTTGTGTGCTAAGTGACTTTATAAAACCAAACTGGTTTTTATGAAGAATTTTATTACTTTCTAGGAAACTGATCAATTGGTTTTTAACAATTTTTTCAAAAATCTTTCCAATGTTTGAAATTAGACAAATTGGGCGGTAGTTAGTTACTTGTTGTGGATCTCCAGATTTATAAATAGGTGAAATAATTGTATTTTTATAGTTTGTCGGAAATATTCCCTCTGTTAAACTTAAGTTTATCAAATGAGTAATTGGTTTTATCAAATAAATTTTCATGGATTTTAGAAAATGTACTGTAATATGGTCAAATCCGGGAGACGAACCTCCTTTCATGCCTTCTATTATTTTTAAAATTTCACCTTCTGAGGTTGTTTCAAATGTTGATAAATTATTTTGATTTTGTACATTTTCAATCGTTTGTGTTTTCGGGTTAAAAGATTTATTGATATTTTTCGCAAGATTTTTTCCTACATTAGCAAAAAAAGAATTAAAAATGTTTGCACATTGTTTAGGTTGAATATTAGCATCTATGATTTTATTTTCATGTTCAATGTATTTTATTTTTTGTGTTTTTTTAGTGTTATCCATGGCTAAGTTGACTGTTTTCCATATTTGTTTACTGTTATTGTCTGTAGAAAGTATTTTATTTTTGAAATAGTCTTCTTTATTTTTTTTGATGCAGTTTGTTAATTTATTTTTAAATGTTTTGTAAAAAGTGTATTCTTTTTCATTTAGAGGATTTTTCAATGCTGTTTTATAAAGTTTTTCTTTGTTTCTAATTGATATTATAAGTCCTTGTGAAATCCAAGGCTTTAAAATTCTTAGATTAGGTTTAATGCGGACTGTACTTTCAGTAGTTGAATCTTTTATGTGTTGAGATAATATATTTTCTAAGTTTTTTGAGCAAGTCTCGGTATCATAACTATTTAACACGTTGTTCCATTGTTCATTTTTTAGTTTTTTGGATAAAATTGTCATATTTGTGTAGGATTTTGTCTTTGTTAGATTAAATTTTTTATGTTTAATTTTGTTATCATACAGAAGAATGCATGCATGGTGGTCAGTTATATTAGTTTTCCAAATAATTGATTTCATTTTGTCGATATCTTTAATATTTATATTAGTCCATATATGGTCTAAACAAGATGGTGTGTGATTTTTTATTTCTCTCGTATTTTTATTAATGCACGATATGAAGTTAAATTCAGTCATACAATTAATATATTCATTTTTGAAATTATTTTCTACGTTTTCATTAATGTTTATATTGAAGTCTCCTGCAATAAAGCAGAGTTTATTACTGAATTTTAACAGTATGTGTTTAAATTCATTTATAAATGTCGAGATATTCGAGCCGTGTGTTCTGTAAACAGCTATTAAGTGGTAGTTTGTTTTGTCGAGTTGTAATTGTATTTCAATACAATTTACTAGATGTATTGGATGTTCAGTTATTTTGACAATACTAAATTTATCGTGAATGAATATGACGAGACCACTGTTTTTATTGATGTTAATTTTGGTTGTAAGATAATTATATTCTGGTAAATGATAAGTAGGTGATTCGTCATTAGTAAATGTTTCTGATAATATTATGATGTCCGGTTTTTTATTTAGATTGTTTAATTTTAGAATTAATTCATCCCAATTTCGTTCCATACTTCGTATGTTTATATGAAAAATGAAAATATTATTGAGATTCTTTGAGATTATGTCATTACATGATTCGGTGTATACACACTCATATTCTTGTATTTTAAAATTATTTTCTAATTCATTAGCTATGAAGTCATCCATTTAGTAAAAATATTAATGTGATATTGATTTCTTTTAAATATATAGAGTATTTTCAAAGTAGAGTGTGACATAGAGTTATTAATCCATGTATAATGTATAGATCATAAAATTATTCTTATTTATATCTTTTGGATATTCAGATGTAAATATATAAGACATTGAGAATAAACATAGGATACTTTTATAAACAACTCTTAAATTAATATTAATATTCATTCTTCTGTTGTGTAGATGCAAGTAATTTTTTGTAATATTTACAATTAGTTGGAACAATAAAAATATATTTTCATTTTTTAGCACACAAAATTTATAGAAGTGATAGGGCAAGATATACGCCAGTAACGTAAATAATAATAATTTTACTATAATAAATGTATAAATAAAGCATAGAATCTTAATATTTTTCAGTCTTTCATACTGGCATGTTGTCATTATTTTATCTATTTTCTGGTTATAATTTTTTATCCTCAATAAATATGATGTCTTTAAGTTGTTAATTTTTATAAAATTTTTACTGATTTTATTTTTTGTAGACTGAGAGATATACATATTATGAAATGAAAATAATATAAAATGCTTATGTTTTGACACAGACAGGAGATAAACAGTTTTACATACGAGTAGATGAGATATTGAGAACGGACATGAGATACTTTTAAAGAAATATCTAGTAGTCAATTTTTTGTAGCGCAAATGCGAGCATTTTTTTGTAATATTTACAGTTAGTTTTATCGTTCGCATTATGATTGACAGGAAACGACAGTTTATATCTATTGTTTTGATCGATGCAGTTGGAACAGTTTGGCGAGGTAGCAATATTTACGCAGTCCTTATGTTGGTGGGCTAGGCCACAGTGCGAGCAGATATATCGAGATTAAATAGATTATATGCGATTCATTTTTCTCCTTCTGTTTGCAGGTACGAGTACTGTGTCCGAAACGTAAGCAGTAGTAACATTGCATTGTCGGACTTGCGTCGACAACGGTGATACGTTGGTAGCCGATATTTATTTTTTCTTTGTTTAGTAGAATATTCCTGGTCGTCTTGTCTACTTCGACTATATAGTTTGCGGTTTCATTATCTTTATTTTTTATTATTGCCTTCACATTGAATATAGTTTTTTTATCCATTTCCTGTGTTAGGATTTTGATGTCTTCATTTTGTTCTATGACGTCATCAGTAAAATCTTCTTTGGTATAATCATTATAAATTCCTTTGAAAATCATCGTCGGTTTTTTTTTTGTTAGCTCTTTGCTTTCAATATCCTGGATGTCTTTTGAGAATACTGTTTGTAATTTTGTCGCGTCATCTTTTTTTGCACATTCGATTATGATCCTGTTGCGGGAGATTTTTTTAATACCTTCGATGTGTATTCCTCGTTCGCTACTTTTCATGTGTTTTTGAATTTTTTTCTGTATTTCCGTGGATGTTTCATTATTTTTTGGAGTAATTAGGATGCAGTATTTGTTTTTAATGGCTTTTTGTTTTTCAATATCATTGTTTTTAGTGTTTTGCCATGGTTGAGGATGATGCGGTTTACTTTTCAGGGCAGTTAATTCACCCTCGAGCGATGCCATTTTAACAGCCATTTCAGTTATTGTTTCCAGTATTTCATTCGTTTTGGGAAAAATTTTGGCAAGTTGTTCTTTTGTAAATTTATTATTTGGGTCAGTTACCATTTTCGTGAGCAAATTTACCGCGTTCTTCGCCTGGTCGGTGTAGGTCAGCGAATCCATTGTTACCCCTGTTTACTTAATATTTAATCAGGCGGTCACGTTACGCGCAATATGGCGATTCAATTCACGCTTTGACAAATTTGAGTGTAGGTATTACAACTTGTAACTAATTGCACTTGCACAATTAATATATTAACTGTCACTTATTACACAGTGTTTCTTTAAACGTTGTTTGTGTATATTAAAATCACTGCAATGCGTTCTTAAGTGGTTTATTAACTGTTAATTTTGCGGAGCAAAAATTTTACGTGTTTACCGTACTTACGATATATCTCGAATGAATCTACAGATATACGAGTAAGTACATTGCAAAGAGGTTAAAGTATAAATTAACATTAATTACTAACAAGAAAGGAAGCCTTTGAGAGAGTGGTGACTACGCAACCAAGATTCGCAGGTGTTTTTGTTTTAACACGGTACATACAATTTTCGTTGCTAAAAAACTCTTTTTGTGAATACGATGTCAGATTATGATTTAGTGAGTGGGTATGAATACTACCATCGGAACCATTTGTTGGAACTAATATCTCTGCCTTAGGTCACCCGAAGGAGTTCGCTACGGTTGGTGACTTAGCAAAGGTGTCCGTGTTCATCGGGTGGGGTGTGTTTAGATCTTAGGATCGGAAGAAGCCAGATTAAGGGGACCCTTTGATCTCTCCAGCTGGTCTCTCTCGACCCATCGCCTTGCACCGCAGTTGGACAGATGGATTCATACGTTCGTCACTCCTGGACTTACTGACCCCTACATTTATACCCACCCCTTATACCTTTTTCCTTTCAAGAACTTCGTCTACTTCCTTTCCTTAAAAAGACCCCCCCACAGACATCCCCATATAGATAATTTATAACATATTCTAAAACGGTAAATATACGTCATATTTAAATATTTTCCTTAAAAATATGTTTAAAAATTAAAATACCTTCCACAAGATTCAACTTCAAAATCAGAAATCTGTAAATAGATTTTGAGAAATCATCCTTGAAAACTTTTCTACCTTATATCTCAGAACAAGGTAAAGTGAAGTTAGAACCCTGTCCAACCAAATTGAGATTTGTTGAACTGAAATTTTGTTAAAAACTAGCTGATGTCCCCGGCGATGCCCGGGCTTTACACAGAGTTTTCGAAATCAAATTTGACCTTCTTCCTGTTTTGAAGATCACATGTGGAAAATTTCATTAACCTCGGCATAAAACTGTAGATTTGCATACAAATCAAATCCACACCGCCCGCTTGCCAGCCCGCTCGCCCACCTTTATATATTATATATTTCAACCGATTTACACAAAACCTTGACAAATCATATACCTAAACCTTCCTCGTGAATCACTTTATCCATTGGTTAAAACCGCATGAAAATACGTTCAGCAGTTTTTGAGTTTATCGCGAACAGACAGACAGACGCGGCAGAGGATTTTATTTAATAATATGTAGAGATATATTAGGTAGTAAATCAAAACCAGTGTCATTTAAATTTGAGTGTCGGGAAGCAATTTACATTTTAAAGGCATTTTTTTTTTATTAGCAATTTTCAGATATTTTTAATGTTTCTTAATATATGTGTCACATTATTATGATGATGGTCATAGACATGTTAAATGTGATTCACTATTAAAAAAATACCAGGTACTCCACTGCCTGTGGTTGGCACACATATTTTGTTTTTCTCCAGCCAATATAATGAGTATTTCATATTGTTATGGCTCACTACTTTTACCGTATCAGTGGCGTGCAAGGAATACTGAATAGGGGCTAGACCTCTAAAACTAGATAAGTAAAAATCACGTGCCTAGCGCGCGACCATCACATACGTGAGATTAATTTATTACAAAAATGCAGACATGTGTTTGAAACAATGAATGCTGGTGTTGGAATTTGTAGGAATGCGATTTAGTTGAACTGATTGAACATCCTTATTAAGGCTGACGCCTATTTTAGAAGTTGCGATAATGCATGGCATCGAGACTTTTGTGGTCTTAGTAGTTTGTATTATGAATGGTCCTGCGGCTGAGAACTCTGTTGTAATCTCTCTTTCTGATGCATAGTAGATATTAAATCGTTTAAGAGAAACGGCTACAAAACTTAATTTTGGATTCGATGCCAAAATGCTCGACCAAACTGTTTTTTTTTTTAATTTTAAATATGAATACCTCACAAGAGTCCCAGTTGCTCCCGTCTGAAGCCAGTGAGTCTATTGCATCCCCAATTGGGGTAGGTATGTTGTGAGGCTGAAGGTATTGGGGAAGGGAAGGAGATGGGGGAGAGGAAGGTAGGGAAGTACCTGGCTACTCAGATGTGGTCACCAAACACGGTTAAAGCTATTTCAAGCAACTTTTCAATTCTGAATGGTGGTCTTACACGGCGCAAGAGTATCTTTTACACTGGAACGTGACGCAAATATACCTACTATATATTATTTTAAATGAATTAATCGTGAAATAGCACAAATTAATCAAATAAAATTTATTTGCCCACGCCAGGATTTGATCCCGCGACCTTCGGATTGCGAGTCAAAAGCCTTACCACTAGGCCACGCTGGCCGTCAACGTGGCCGTCAATTGTGTTGTGTTCCACAACAGAACTGAACTTTCACACTTTTGTTTTGGATTTTGGATTTTAGTGAGTACCTCAGAAAAGTCCCAACATCTCCCAACCGTCTGGAGCCAGCGCGACTGTGGCATCACCTCTTGTCCCGTATTGTGGGGAGGGGAAGGAGATGGGGATGAAGTAGGCGGAGGTGAAGTAAGACGTGAAACGATCAAGTGAATCAAATACTTGAGTCGGGTCATGTCAAGAGTTAGAGTAACAGAAGAGTATGTATGCGAACCTTAAAAAATGCCGCATACGACTTATTTTTATTGTAAATAATGATTATTTAGCTGTAAACATACAACACTAGAATATGTTCGTACGTTGTCATTACGTTATATATTTTTAAATTATAAAGAAAATAAAACATTTCTTTGTGTAGTTGTCCTAGGGGAAACTAAATAAGATAGATATACAGTAGAATCCGGATATAACGACCCTCAAGGGACCGGCTATACTTAGTCTTACTAACCGGATGATGTACAAAACCGCCGGATAATTTAAGCTTGTTTTTTTATTATGATACATATTAATGTTATTGTAATTATTTTTATGAAATATGTAATAGTACATTTCTTTTTAGGTAAATAAAACATTTAATGCATATTATAACTTTAATGGTACTTAAAAATTCCATATAACAAACACACATAATGCACTGTAATCCAAAAAGATACAATGTACCAGTGGCGGTCCGTGAGTTTTCAGTGAGCTAGAGCGCTAAGATTGAAAAATATGACGTTATTGTTCAAAATTTTAACTTTTTGTATGATCTTGAGGATTCTTTCAGTCAAGGAATGCGCCGCATCCACATACTGAAAGATCTTCATACAAAACGTTGAAATTATAAAAAAAAATTAAATACGTTTTCCTACTAAAATTAATGAAACCTAACTTGAATTTACATTGTCGTCGCTAAAAACGGTAGGCCGTTATATGCGAAGTCGTTGTTGTTAAAAATAGTGTTACCCGGCTTAAGGCGGGCTTTTGGCATTTTACCCCTGACTGAGGGGAGTACTAGGTTGGGGGAAGACGGCATTTCAAGGATTAAAACCATTCATTCCCAGGATTCTCAAGTTAAAGTTAGCCATTCTCCATCGTTCTACTCTCTTCTATTTGGGACACAAAAACATGACGCTATGTTTATGACCAATAACAGCAATGCGTATAATTCAAATCACAAGTTAACATAAAGCTCACGTACATTGTCCAAGTAGGCAGGTAGATTCTCAAAGGTGTGGCAATTGCAATGCGCATGCGTCGCATCATCGTCTGTTCTTCTACATCCTAGAGCCTTCTGCATAACACCATCGTGTATACCAGTGACTCCCAAATTGGCGATATGGAGAGATCCAGGGTCTGTGATGACCTTAGAACAACAAATGCACTTTCTACTTTTTGCAGTCTTATAATCTAAAAAAATTTGAGATGAAACTATATTATATAATACTCACACAGAAAATAAGTGAGAAGTGAGGAGATAACAATAAAATGCAGTTTTTTATTTTTTTATTTTTTTATTAGTGACTATTTAGTTACAGGTTTGATGACAATTACAAGATATGATGATATATATAAATATTTAATCCGTTTGTTCTTAGTCCTCCTCACTAGGTGGTCCTGTGCTGAGGCGGACTGGTAGATTTCTTTGATTTTCTGTTATTTAGTTTCTATGATGTTTTTAATACATTCTCTAGTATGTCTGCATTAATTTCTTTCACCCATGTTTTGATGTTCAGTTCGGGTGTATTATTTAAAAATAATACATACTAACTGAAGTCCTCAGACCTGGACAAGGCTGAGGACTTCAGTTAGTATCTTTACGCAGATTTTTTCGAAATCAGATGTAGTATCTGATTTTTCTCTTAGGGTGAAGTGAGGAAATTTCAACAAAATTCTGCTTTGAGGGGTGGGAAGAGAGGATGGGGTTATTTTTCAAATTTTTTCTCCTGTAAAGTGTGCAAAATTTCATTAATTTCAGAATGAAACTGTAGATTTGTAAAAAAATAAAATCCACCCAGCATTTTTCACATTGACATTTTTTTTACGTAAATAAAAGATAGATGGGTATTTTTGTGGCACGTTTCAGAATGGTTTATAATTTCAGTATCGCTCTGGTGAAAGACTACCATTCACAATCGAAACGTTGCATGAAATGGCTTTAGCCGTGTTTGTATTCGGATCTGGATAATCTGGCACTTCCTTTCTTACTCCTCTCCTACTAACTTCAGCCACACGACATACAGCGGGAGTTGGGAGCAGATCAGGAAGGAATATGTAACCCCAACTTTTCATTTCCCATCTCCTTTTATTTTCTATTTTCTATTCTCCACTATCTTCAGCTTCAAATTGAAGGTGCCACGAACCCACTGGTTTAGGGCATTTGGGACCTACTTCGGTGATTATTAATCACGTTTTAAAAAATCAGAGTATGCGATTCACTTGCGGTAGAAGTGAAACCTTCAGAAAACTAAAGTAGACTAATGGGGGAGCACTTTTTTTTATCAAAGTGAAGGATAATCAGTCGTTAGATGTTGCTTTCTTTTGTATTTTATTTGCCTGTTCATTTTGGAGTTGTTTGAAGATTGGATATTGATTTTACAAAAATAAAAAAGTTTATGTTTTTAGATTTAATCGGATCCGATCCTTGGTACTCCGAACGTCTGGCCGCTAAGGTTCGTCAGGCGCTTTATACCACTGGACTGTGGATTATCATATTATATTGGAACTGAGTACCCGTCCAATAAATACTTATTTTATTGCTATCTCATTTTCTCGCAGGCTAAATCCTATAGAAGTATGTGTTTGAATCTTTTTAGTGTCGCTCGCTTCTATTTCATCGAGTTTCAAATCACAATTATGCTAAAGAAGTTTTCACTTCAAAAACTGGTGAGATTATGGCATTCCCAATTGAAGAACCTAGGTATATTGTGATTAAACAGTGGGAGGAAGTAGATTGGAAAAAATAAACGGTCAGGAAGATGAACGAAAGAAACGATAGAGCCTTTTGAATGGATTGGGAGCATCGATAATGGTCGATGATTGATTGGAAAGCTTTAGACTTTACACAAACAATATCACAAGTTCGGGAAACTTTGATATACATCCTTGAAAGTCTGCATATCTACTTACAATCATTAGAATCGTCCATCATCCTTGACACCGTCTGGTTTTCCCGTTCCGACCACTTCGCATGCCGAGCGAGCACCGGCTGTTACTACTGTACTACAGAATATTATGTTGTACATGTGCAGTGCATACAATAGGTTAGCGATGTTCAGGCAGTACGTACGCTGAAAGAATAAGGAATAAAGCAATCGATTTTTATTGAAACTTTCACCCGAAGAACCGTTATTCGTTGTTGGCGATTTGAGGCAGGAAAATTCTGCTACGACCGCGAAACTAAGACCTTTGTACACGTATTCCTTGTCCTAGTAGGTTCTACAGACATTGACTTGCCCCAAGAAGGCACTACCCGCTGTCTGCGCGACGTGCACGCGCTTCAAGAAACCGGCAGATCACGCTACGGGTGATAGGGACTGCCCAGCCCAAAGAGCTGCAGTGGAGGCAGCCTTTAGAATGACGGATTATGGCTCTTCGTAATCCCCTTTCCCTAGGTCAGATTAACCTTCAGAGATCCAGGATGGCCACGCTGGAGGCGCTGAGGGTCATGTCTGACCTCAACATTGACATTTTGCTCATTCAGGAACAGTACACCTGGGAAGGTAAGACACCCATTAATTTTCCGGGTGCGGTGCTCGAAGTTGGCCGCTCACCAGGGGCGGGTGTCCTGGTCAACACTTCGTTGATCAGCCCCCTCCTTCTGGCTGGTTTTTCTGATGAGTACCAAACCTGTGTATGTATTAGATTTGGCGACACTGAGATCTTTTTAATCTCAGTTTACTTTAAATATGGGAACCCGGTAGGACCCCACATCCTGAGTCTGACGCGCGCGCTCAACGCGCTTAAAGGCCGTAACATAGTTATCGGAGGTGACTTTAATGCACGCTCACCATTATGGTTCGACACTAGTGATTGTAGAACGGAACGGTCAGACGCCGTTGAGGACCTGATTGCTGCGCAAGGTCTTAGTATCATCAATGAACAGAGTTCTTTTTGTACCTTTTCGAACACACATGGTGAGAGCAACATTGATCTAACTCTCTGCTCTGGATCTGTTGCGACAAGGATTTCAAAGTGGACAGTCCATGAGTGCGCAATAAATTCGGATCATAGATTGATTACTTTTACAGTTGGTGTTAGGAAAACAGAAGCTCCAAGATCCTCCTGGAACTTCAACACCACTAGGGCGAATTGGGATAACTTTGGGGAAGCGTTACGAGATACGTTAAGGGATTTTCAACACGTAGCAGCTACTGATCCGGACAATTTGGGAAATTTTTTCAATAGGGCGGTTGTATCTGCCGCCAACTCGTCTTTAGGAAGATTAAACCCGAAGACAAGTATTAGAACGCCGTGGTGGTCACCTGAGCTGACTTCGCTGAAGGGAGCCTTCAAGAGGGCCTGCAGGGCGCTGGGGCTGTCCAGGAGTGGCAACTGTACGGAGGAGGAGACGGTTGCTCTTCAGGCGAGCCTCAGGTCTGCCAGGTCGGCCTTTAAACGGGCCGTCCTTCGAGCGAAACGAGCTGCTTGGCATAACTGGGTTAAAGACGTGGGTAACGCCAACCCGTGGGAAATCCACAGCGCGATTGGAAAATCCGGGAAAGGTTCTGATCGGTATTTGTCAACAGTAATTGGGTTAACAGATGGGAGGAACGCTGAGACTGTGGACGTGGCCTCCACTCTCAAGACACTATTGGGCGAGTTAGTTCCTTTAGAGTCAGTAGTTGGGGAAAGTGACCACCATAAACAGATTAGAAATCTAGCACGGCTACCACCTAGAGACCTCGCCCAAGAGGCTAACTTCACTAGAGTCACTAAAGCTGAAATTGATGTGATAATTAAGGGTTTGGGTCCTAAGAAGGCACCAGGGCATGATAGGCTCAATGGCGTGATTGCGAAGCAAGTCTGGGTCCACGCCAAGGAAGAGCTCTTCCAGGTGATGGACACGTGCCTCAGGGAGAGGAGTTTTCCCCTCTGAGTGGAAGCGCGGCGTGCTCCGGATCATACCAAAGGGGAACGGAAAACCACTGACCGACATCAAGGCGTACCGGCCAATTACCCTCCTCCCGGTACTCGGCAAAATTCTGGAGAAACTGATACGAGAGCGACTTCGGCAAACCCTCTCTCCGGCAAGTGACCTGCAGTTCGGCTTCGTCCCCGGTAGATCCACGGTGCACGCCCTATCGTATGTGCTTGACTGGGTGAAGGCTTGTCCAAAGAGGTATGTAGTTGCAATCTTCCTCGATATCACTGGTGCCTTCGATCACGCGTGGTGGGACATGATACGGACAAAGGTGAAAAACAGGCAGTGTTCCAAACTTTTGTTCCAAGCAATCGACGATTACCTTTCCAATCGTACTATCACGATTTGCTTCGGAGACTTTTTGATCCAGAGGGAAGCTGACATAGGATGCCCGCAGGGCTCTATTCTTGGACCTGACCTGTGGAACATCAACTTTGACGACTCCTCCAGGTTACCCTTGCCTGAAGGATGTATCGCTGTCGACTACGCTGATGACAAAACGTATCTGGTCGCTGGGGACAGCAGAAAGGAAGTTGAGAGCAAAGGCAGTGAAGGTTTTAACATGTTCCTCGATTGGGGGAAAAGAAACAAGATGACCTTCGCTCCCCACAAGACCCAGGGCCTCCTGATGAAGGGCTTTCTCAGCAGAAAAAGAAATCCTGTCATCAAAATGGGGGACTCTACTGTCCGATTTTGCGAAACTGTTAAATATTTAGGTGTTACACTAGATCGATCGTCCTCTTTCCTGGCTCACGTTAAAGAAGTATCCAGCAAGGCCCAGGCTCTCTTCTTGAAGCTGAGGAGACTCTCCACAGCTGAGTGGGGATTGCGAAATCCGGCTCTGCGAACGCTATATAGGTGTGTGTACGTGGCGCAAGTCTCGTATGCCGCCTCTGTGTGGGAGCACCGCCTGGACAACTCGCTGATTCTCTTAGCTCTCAAGCGTGGCCAACGAACCCCCTTGCTGGCACTCTCTGGTGCGTATAGAACCGTTGCTTCGGACGCTTTACCCGTTTTGGCTGGCATATTGCCAATCGATCTGGAAATTAGGGAAGTGCTCACTAAGCAGAAATTAACCAGAGGAACCCCGGCCACTCACCTAGGTGTTGTTCTGACACCGGGTGGGCCGGGGACTCTCCCTGGACTGCTCCGTCAAATGAGGGATCTGTCGCTCCAAGAGTGGCAGGTCCGTTGGGATAGGTCGAATATGGGAAGATGGACCTTCTCCTTCTTCCCATCAGTTAAATTCAGAATGGAAGGGGCATATCTACAACTGGACCACCACATCACCCAGCTTCTGTCCGGGCATGGGGAATTCAGGGGGAGACTTCACACCCTCGCCCTGTCTCCCCATCCCAACTGCGCATGCGGATCGACGAACCAGTCAGCCGAGCACAATCTGTGGCACTGTGAGATCTTGACGGATGCGAGAGAGGAAATGCTCGATGGTTTGGATGTACCTATCAGACCAGTATGGAATACTGATCTGGTTTCGAATAAGAAGAACTTCGAGTGTCTGAAGAAATTTGCAAGGATCTGGGTTGAGAGATGGCCTGAGCTTAGAGTCGCTGACTAGTTGACTTTGACACCAGGTGTACTTGTTCCTGTTTTACCACGGACTATCCCATATTACTCTATCATCTTAATTTGCCAAGGATGACAGTTTTTGTTTTTGTTTTTTATTTTACACTTTTATGTTTATTGTTTATACCCTCGACTTTTATAATTGAATACTGTACAGTATGTATATTTTTTATGTTTTTTTTACAGTTTGCTTTTTTTTACATATGTAATTTTATGCTGTTTTTATTTTTTACATCTTGATTTTTATCTTTTATCATGTTCACACATGTCCGCGTGATTTTACGCTCATGTCTTCTTTTTTTTTTTTTACACTTATTTTTTTGCCATTTTTTTTTATACTTTAGGTATTTTGGTTCCGGATACATATAGCGTAATTAAACGCACATGCCTATTTCATTTTATTTTGGTTTTCTTGGTTGCTTTACTGTTTTTTTTTTCCATTTCTTTTAGTTTTGTTTAACGAGAGAGAACTGAACTCCGTTGCCCGTTTTGTATCGTCCTTATCCCCATTTAAGGGGTCGGACCCTAGAACGTGTCCCCGTGTAGGTACGTGCCATGGCCGATCTCTTGGAACTGGTGGGGCTTCACCCGGCCACCGCGCTACCCCCCGTGACATGAAGACATGAAAACTTCTTCACTGTCTCTGGGACTGCCGGTGGCTGGATTTCGGTATCACCAGTTCTACATTGTATATATGTTTATTTTTTCTTCCATTTTTTATGTACAGTGCACGGTGCTGCCTGCTGGATCATTGTGTGGTCCTTCGCCGCCATGAGCTTCCCACTCATGACGGTTGTCGTTAATTTTGTTTTTTTCCTTATATTTTCTCTATTACCTAGTTTTGTTACTAACACCTTGTTTGACTGTCCATGGGGCTCACTGCTTTAGCAGTGATTACCTTCATGGGCTTTAGAATTGTAGAATTGACCATCACAGTACATTCCTGTAGGTGCGCCTGCATACCGCCCTCTAACAACGTATGCGGGGACATTGAAGTTCTAGAATCGTTACATATTTTAAATGTAGAGTCGTTCATTCAAAAAAATTAGATTCTTGCGAGAACTCCGAAGGGGCGACCATAAGTCGCCTATACCGGGGTGGGAATAGGTGGGTGAAAGCTTCAATGACGTAGAATATATGCTTGTCTAGCCCCCTGACCATCTTCGGATTAAAAAATCAGCACATAAAACAGTGTAAGCAAATGATTAATAATATTTATTTAAAAAAAAAACGAGTGTGCTTTAGACCACACGACTGAAGTAAAACCTCACTAAATTATAAAAGAAAAGAGAAAGAAAATGTGCGCGCGCATTGCTATCTCTTGATCCTAAAGTGTGATGCAGACAATAGGCCTGCACTGTGACTTAGATATGCGAAACGTAACTGACTTTGACTGTGATAGGAGGAGAGAAAGAAAATGTGTGCTCGCACCTCTCTCTCTTGCTCCTATAGTAATATACGATTCGTAACTCTCTCTCTAAATATCTTCACTAACTTATATCTCCCTCTCAACTTCCGTTCGCCTCGACCGGATCACACCTTTCGTAACGCTCTCGTCACGCATTCACCAGCTTACTCCCCAAGTCAAGCGTGCGTGAAGAAGTTTTACTTAAAAAAAAAACAAAGTGTGCAATTCCGAAAACTAAAGTAGACAAGAGTGGGGAGGCTACGAAGCACCCCACAAAGATGAGACCGATCATACTATCTCAATCTCTTGCAGGCTAAATCCTACAGATGTATGTAAGTGTTTGTCTCTTTTTAGTGTCGCTGTTTTTCGTTTAATCGAGTTTCAAATCACAACGATGCCAAAGAAGTTTTCAAAAAAGAACTACATACATATAACTATTTGAACCCTTGTAGCATTTAACATAGTCCTTAGGAAAATATTTTTCCTCAGGGCCTATGTCATCTCTAGAGGTGGTCTTTTAAAGAGAAGTAATGAGAGAAAATTCTGGGAAGGAAAAGGTATGACACGGTATGAATCTGGAAGTCATTATGTCCAGGAATGACGTATGAATCCATTCTCTGCGACCATCGATCAATTAAGTCATACGTCAATGCCTTTGCCCAAAGGCTTTGGCGTCGAGAGAGTCCGACTGGAGAGGTCAAAGGTTTCCCCTCATCTGGCCACTCCATATCCGGTCCACCACGCAGCTGGTGGGCAATTGCATCCGTCATCAAGACCTGGACAAACCTCACCCTACGAATGCGGGAAACCCTGCTAAATCACCAAACGTAGCAAACCACTCGGGGTGACCTATGGCACAGCTGTTGGTCATCTAATGAAGGTTTCCGGAACGCTAGTACACATCCGCCTCCCAAATTAAACAGCAAGCTTTGTTAATATTTAGGTACTTTAAAATTATACAAGTTATTCAAAAACTTTTTAAATTGATAGTTTTGTAAGGTTTTTGAAATTATGAAATGTATTGAATTAAAAAAAATATCTAAAAACGTAACGATTAGGTGCACCATTTCAAAACGCAGAACTACATAGGTACAAAATACTCATTTGTCTTCTACGACTGGATCGCGACACGTCTCTCTGGGGCTGAGACATCCCCGACTTCATCTTCAACTAACTTTCTCGTAAGTTTTATTTTCTCCTGACTTCCTTTTTTTCCTTCTACCGACGCGGCGCTACAAATCAATTTTACCGTCACTGAAACAATAAACTGAAAAAAGCGTAAAAAGTAATTTGAGCTATTCTAGATAACAACCATAAATATGCTATGATTTATCCGTCATTTAAACCGACCAGTATCCTAATTTTTTTAAATGGCCACGTAGCCTAAACTTCGAAAATTGATACTGTCTAAATATTATAAATTTATCCATTGGGTCCTTATGCAAAGGAACATATGCAAAGTGATGATGCCTCATTTTATGGCCTTCAAAAGAAAGCATCGCATTACCAATTCAAAGTTAAAGCAGGCAATAAAGATCTAGTCAAATGATTTGTCACTCCTTTGCTATCATCAGTATTCTAAAGCAGGTGAGCGTGAATTTGGGTTCAGGTCACGTGGTTTTTGGGCCCACAGAGTTTTAGCGTCTCATTGTCTACTTGGTCTGACATACTTAAAGTCACAAATGAGTGTGCTCGTTTGTATTTGCCTTTGATCGAAACAAGTCGTTATAGGAATATCAAGTATTAAACGTAATCATGACAAACTCCGTAGTACAAGCGTCTGAGGCAATTTTCTTTGAAGACACACATGCTTTGGGTTTCGTATCTATTCCCGATGAAAGGCGACTAGGCAATGGCCCAACTACTAGAAACAATTTTCTTGAAAAAGTATTACTAAATCTAAGATTCAATCAATAGTATAAATAGAAGTAATCGACTGAGCTAAAACGTCCCTATCCGATTCGGTCATATTTAACTGTATCGTACTTCGACTAAGAACTACCAACATTATCTTCATTTTCTTAACGCTTATTATATTGGCTGCTATCTTTATGAGTGATTGCAAGAATGCATATTAAAATTAAAAATCGATAAAGATTTATCCAAAACACTGTCTAGATAGCATTTAGTTCGGGTTTGAATCTTGCAATCATTCACAAGCAAATGAAGATAATATTGGTAGTTCTTAGTCGAAGTTTGATACGGTTAAATATGACCGAGTCGGATAGGGACACATAAGTTCAGTTGGTAGAGGTGTGCCCTGGCAAGGCGAAGGTCCTGGGTTCGAGTCCCAGATGTGACGTATCTTTTTCAGATTTTCGATTGAGTTTCGCTTATATTGTTTTCATTTAAGTGAAATATTAAAATTTGAGGTTTTACTCATTAAGTTAAACTAACTAAACATCACGCCGTTTCTACGTAGGCAGAGAGGACGCCAAACAACTCGGTCTTGGCACACACTTGCCTCGTTTACGTTCATACATCGTCTCATACATACCTACTCTTTTATTATTCTGACTCTTGACATGGACCGAATACCATACCGACTCAAATGTCTGATTCACTTGGTCATGCTATGTCTTTCTTGTGCATCTTCGACTTCTTCTTACATTCACATTTGTGTCATGTATTCTTCTTACACTCCTTTCCCCGTTCATTCGTTAATGAAAGTTAACGCGGGGAAATAATTTGTCGAATAATGACATCAAAAGACGAGTTGGTATTTGAAACCATTGAGAAATTGCAGAATTTCCTAGAAGAAGGTCACTCGGATGTTTGTAACGTATTAATTTAACAAGGCGAGTAGGTACTGTTTTTTTTCTTTTAATATCCGTTAAGTTTGACACTTGAGTGTCGGGAGGTTGGCAACGCGGGCGAGGAGGAGGGAGAAGAAAGCAAGATGGCGGCGGACGTATTTTTGGGCTGGGATCAGGACGGACAATGGAGAGGTGACGCGTGGAGATTATTTACTAAAACGTATTTGATAAATTCAAGTTGCCTTTACGCTTCCCCAGAGAGTTTTGAAAAAAGATCTGTGTTTGGGTCATTATAAATGAGGCGCTAGTTAAAACCTCAAGGGTGCGGATTAAGTATTATTAGAGTCCGGTGCTCAATGCTCCAATTGCACCTGTACAGCCTACCAGCTCTGCATTATAAATTGTGAGCATGAGGTGTGTAAATTCCCCAAGCTCTCTGGGCTTAATACCCAATATACGATTAGGAAATCCTAAAATGAAATTCTACCTGCGTGAACAAATATATCACAAAGGAACAGAGCAGTATTACACTCCAAGAAAAATAACAAATTCACCAACCTTGATTATGCAATTCTCTGCAGCTCGGGAGGCCTCCAAATTTCTGATCAATCAGTGTAATCCTTTTGTCTTGAATCGCGCAAGTAATTAGTTGTCCATTACAACATGTTCAATTTCACAATTAGTCTGTTGTCAACATTTTATACAACAGAAATCAGTTTCTTGTCAATGTTACAAAAAAGGAATTTTCCATAATGAAAAAAATAACAATCTCCAAACAAACGCACAATGACAGTTTTTTATTTGCTCTATTTTTGAAAATCAATCCATTTCAGGTTCCTTGTTAATTTCAAAGAGCGAGTAACTACCGTTCCCTGTGATAAAAATATATTTAAATATTTTTTCGAACAAACAATAAAAAACAAATTATAATGCTTAACCATGCTCCCCGCCTTGGAAGTTCGCAGAACTTTCAAAAAAAAAAAAATCAACGAATATGAAAACAAGTAAAGATCAAATCAATAAATAGAAACATATCTTGGCTAAGTCAGAAACAATTAGATCATAATAGAATATTAACATAAAATAAAATAAAATAAAGACAAAATTATTGCGTTGGGATGGGATATAGTTTAACAACAGGACGTTTAAAGAGTCCGTATCTAGTCTTTACCGTCGCAACGCGAATGATTTTATCAGTACCAGGATGAACATCCGTTATTACGCCCAAAGGCCAATTTAACGGAGGCGAATCCTCCTGTCCCATAAGTACGACAGTTCCAACCTTAATAGGATGGTCAGTGGTAGCCCACTTCTGCCTGACTTGCAACGTATGCAGATATTCCAAACGCCACTTCTTCCAGAAGGATTGAATCATGCCGTCTAATAATTGCTTGCGCTGAGCAAAGTTTATTTTAGCGTCTGTCAAAACAGAAGCAGGTAAGTACTGCAAAGGAGTCGACATTAAAAAATGTGCAGGCGTAATAACTTCCGGATAGGGTTCAGAAGACACGACTGTGAGTGGGCGCGAGTTCATTATACACTCTATTTGAACCAGAACGGTCTGTAGTTCTTCATAAGTGAGGAGCTGAGTTCCGATTACACGGTACAAATGAGTCTTCATACTCTTTACATTTGATTCCCATATACCTCCGAAATGAGGCGCGCGTGGTGGAATCATTTTCCACTCAACCCGGCGATTAGCGAGTTCACGCTTTAAAGCGGGCTCGAATTCCGACTCAACCAAAAACTTATAGAGATCATCTAATTGTGCCTTGGCACCAACAAAATTGGTACCATTATCTGAATACAAGCATGACACAGGGCCACGCCGAGAAATAAAACGGCTGAAAGCAGCCAGGAAAGCATTTGAAGTTAGGTCAGAGACCAACTCAATATGAATGGCCTTGGTTACAAGACATACAAAAAGACAGACATATGCCTTTTGTGAATGTTGTCCTCTCCGACGAGCAAGCGTGATACGGAGGGGACCTGCATAGTCTACACCGGTATGAACGAAAGCCTTTGCTTCTACAACACGATAGGAAGGTAAATCTGCCATCTTCGGTATAGGATGCGACGGATTTAAGCGGAAGCAGAAATTGCATTTCCGTACTTTTGCCTTAATAACAGTCCTGGCATCTAATATCCAATAGCGCTGCCGTAAGATGGACATAAGAAGTCCAGGGCCTGTATGACAGTTCATGACATGGAAATGATCGATGATAAGATTCACAACACAGTCATTTTTAGGTAGTAAAACCGGATGTTTAACCTCAAATGGTAAATCCGATTTAGAAAGCCGCCCACCAATACGTAACAAATTATCCTCATCGAGAAAAACTGATAAATTCCTAAGCTTTTTTGAAGGCAATTTGCCTTTCTGGAGTGCAGCAATATCTTCTATAAAATGAATACTCTGCACGGAACGAATCACAGCCTTTTCAGCAGTCATAAGATTATTGACCGTTCCAGAAGAGGGTGATACCTTTTTTGCGAATTGGAGGACAAAAACGACAATCCTTAAAAGTTTATTCCATGTGGATATACGCTGAGCCAGTTCACTCAGGACCGATTGTTCACGCTGAACTATTGCAGTGAGCACATTAGTTTTGTGCTCAGGCATTTCACCGATATTTGAGAAATGAAACGGTCTTAATGGCCATCCCGAGGGTGGGCTGCGAATCCACAATGGTCCATTCCACCATAATTCGTGTGAAATAAGCTGGGAAGGAAGCATGCCACGAGAAAGGCAGTCACTAGGGTTTTCACTACCGGCGACATGATAAAAGTTTTCAGGAGACAAATTCTCCTGACATTGAGCCACGCGATTACTAACAAACACCGACCATCGATGAGGCGACGAATGTATCCATGAAAGCGCAATGGTAGAATCTGAAAACGCATAAGTCCCTGCAATAGTAAGACGCGAACGATAACTATTTTGAACCGTCCGAATTAGTTTGGACATCAAGACCGCGGCACACAGCTCCAAACGAGCGAGTGTTGTTACTTTGGTGGGAGAGACCTTTGATTTTGCACACAACAATCTCACGGTTATATTCCCAGACAGATCAGTTGTGTGTAAATATATCACACAGCCATAACCATTCAGGCTCGCATCACAGAAAGCAACGATGAGCACTGTACTGTCTTTTAGGACACCTACATGACGCGGGATTTTTATCGTAGAAATTAAAGGAAATTCCTGTGTGAGTGCCGAGAACCTTTGAATAACGCTCTCAGGGGGAGGATCATCCCAACCAATGTTGCACAGCCATAGCTCCTTAATAAGCAATTTAGCGTACAGAATGGAGGGGGCGACCAGGCCGAGGACATCAAATAAGCGGGCGACTATAGACAGTATATTCCGCTTTGTACACTTCTCCTGGACATAATAAGTCGTAAAGAAGAAGCTGTCATCAACTGGTTCCCACGAGAGGCCTAACACCTTAGAGGTATTGTTAGAACCAACAGTAAAGTCCACCGTACT
Source organism: Limnephilus lunatus (assembly GCA_917563855.2). Lineage (NCBI taxonomy): Eukaryota > Metazoa > Arthropoda > Insecta > Trichoptera > Limnephilidae > Limnephilus > Limnephilus lunatus. The sequence goes on from OU830602.1 coordinate 46,446,066, forward strand.
GCGGTGAGAATCTGGAAGGTTTTCAAGTACAACTTGAGAATTACTAGTCCATTTGATCAAATCAAAGGCACCGGACTTGAATAACGAGATTAATTCTCGAGAAAGACGTACGGCGCTGGATTCATCTTCAATAGAATAGACCAGGTCGTCCATATACAACTTGGACTCTGCCACATTGGCAGCATCCGGTAAATGTGGTCTCATATCTTGGGCTAACTGACGAACAGTCCGCATTGATAAGTATGGACTTGCCGTTAGTCCGAAAGGGACCCGATTAAATTGAAAAGTCCGTATGAGATCGTTGTTGGAGAATCGAAATAAGATTCTCAAATATCTACGATGCTTGCTTGGAACTTCAATCTGTAAATACATTTGCTTTATGTCCGCAGTCATAGCGATGGGAAAAAGACGAAAGTTAAGTAAAAGCAAAAACAAATCAGCTTGTAGATTGGGACCAGTATGCAAGATGTCATTTAGTGACAGCCCTGTATGTGTCTTAGCACTAGCGTCAAGCACAATCCGAGGCATAGGTTTATCAGAACGAATGACGGCGTGATGCGGGATATAATATCCATCATCTATAATATCAGACTCTGGGACTTCTGACAGGTAATTGTTTTCAATATACTCACTGATAACTTTATTATAATTCTCCTGTAAAGAAGGCGATTGTTTAAATTTCCGCTCCAAGGCCATAAATCGACGCTGAGCGGTAGTTCGAGAATTCCCCAATTGGTTCGGGTCTTTACAGAAAGGTAAAGCAACAGAATACCTCCCGTCGTCAGTGCGAGAAATAGATGAAGTAAACAGATTCTCACATTCCGTCTCCTCTGGACTCAGAAATTGTATGTTAGGTATTTCTTCTAACAGCCAAAATTTTTGCACTAAATCATTTAGCGCGAGTGCGGAAAATGACATATTTGTATTGGTCACTTTATGAGGGTAGTCACCCATTAGAACGAAACCAAACGCGGTCGATAATGCGGGGGGTGCACTAGTCCCTGATTCAACCCTGTCCCCTAAATAGATATGTGGAAATAATTGTGCCCCTAAGACGACATCTATATTCCCAGGAATATTCCACGTTAAATCAGCGAGGGGTATGCCCTCTAAGTACCTCATATCACCATTTGCTATATAGTGATTAGGTAACTTATCGGTAATGCACTCGACAACGAGCGCATATATGTTATATTTATTATTTGGGTATACGCGAGACTCAATGTCCAAATAAACGTAACCAAAAATTGGTCGAGATGCTGAACCAATTCCTTTAACAAAAGAATTACTCAAAGGAATTATTGGCAAATTCAGCGCCTTGCAACAATCAACCGTGATCAAATGATTTTGTGAGCCATTATCAATTAGACACCGAACAACAACTTTATTTCCATTTTTAAGTTTTGCATACACTTGAGCTGTTGATAGTAAAATTGTAGTATTAGGTGCTACTTTAGCTGACAATGAACACGAAGAGTTAAATAGCGAGGACTCCTCTAGTATCGCATCACAATTATCCGTTCCACTGACGCTGGATGGTACCAAAGGGGGGGAAGACTGCTCCTCATTGGTAAGTACTTCTGACGTATGTACATGAGTATTTGTTTTCAAATTATTCCCACTACCAAAATGAAGTAAGGTATTGTGTGGTTTTTTGCACAAATCGCACATAAGCGACGATTTACAAGAGCTTACAGCATGTGATGCGCTAAAACAATTTATACACAAATGTTTTGATTTTATAAAATCAAAACGGGCTCGTGGAGAACTTAGCCCTTTGAACCGAGAGCAAGCAGTAATTGCATGATCAGTTTTTTTACAAAACATACAAGATTTCGGGGGCGGAGTTGGTACTCGAGGTACATTCTCATTACCCGCGACGAAAGATTTATAATTGTTCGAACGGGATGAAGTCGCTGCAGGCGGCTTATTCATGGCACTTGATGACCCCTTTAAACGCTCTAATATTTTCACTTGATCTTTCACAAATGAGATCAACTCATTGTATGCAGGGATTTCTTGAGTTCTAACTGCCATTTCAAAATTCTGTGACGTTTGGGAATCAATTTTCCTTAACGCACAGTGTAATAATATGAAGTCAGTTAAGTCTTCAATATCTAACTGTTTTAACGCCAAAACAGATGAAGAGTATCTTTCAACAAACGTATCAAGACTAGCAGATGTATTTGTACAACCCTTTATGTCCAGAATATTATTCAAATAAAATGTGCCTAGTGCACGCTTATCTTGATATTTAGATACCAACGAATCCCAAATAATCCTGTACGTCTCTCCAGTAGGTATAATACCCGCAGTAATCTGCAATGCGCTATGCGTTAATTTACCTACCAAATACTGCACACGTTGTGAGTCATTCAGCTGTGTATTATTATGGATGTTCGATTTGAATGACTCATAGAATTTCGCCCAGGTATCCATTTTACCGTTAAAAGAGGGAAGCTCTATAGGAGGAAGTTTGATGACCGGTTTGCGAGAATCGCGGACTTTATCCTGTGACATTATTGTTGTTGCATTTTTAATTTTGTCACGTACGCGTTTCACACTACCAAATAAATCCTCAAAAGCATCTAATTGTTGATAATCCGGTACAAATGTCGGGTTTGATATCAATTGGACATCATTGATATCATCAATGACTTTTTCAAAGTCGCTACGCAACTCTTCAATTCTCTCTGACTTAGACAAGAAGCTTTCATTTAGCCTTGATTCAAAGGACGATATGTTCTTCGCCAAATTAAACAAATCGTTTAACCTGGAAAAAAGCCTTTCCTTTTTAGCTGTCAAAATGACCAACCGTCTAACGGTTTGGTCACTCGACTCTTCCGTAGTCAAGGGCATTTTAAATAAAATTATTTTAAAAATGTTCGTCACTTAATTTTCACAAAACTATAAGGTATTTCGTAAATTACCAAAGAATACGTAATCACAAACCTTTATTTGAGTAATTATGAAAATGAGCAACCAATATAATTTTTTAAGTTCTGCTTCAAATTTACCAAAAATATACGTAAATGACGCTTTATAAATAATTCTATAAGAGGTAGGTATTTCGATATTTACCAAAAAATTACGTAAACCGAATTTCCTTTCTTATAAAATTTATGCTGTATAATCAGTCTAATTATAACCAGCAAAACAATAATACAGGTATTTCGATATTACCAAAATTACGTAAACCGAATCTCCAAATTATAATATTATTTTGCCTATCCGGTTATCAGAAGGATCATAATTATGCCAGCAAACAATAAAATAGGTATTTCAAGAATATTACCAAAAAATTACGTAAATCTGAAACCTTTCAAATTATATTAACTTTGCTGGAACTTAATCCGGCTCGAAGGACCATAACTATGCATTATAAATTGTGAGCATGAGGTGTGTAAATTCCCCAAGCTCTCTGGGCTTAATACCCAATATACGATTAGGAAATCCTAAAATGAAATTCTACCTGCGTGAACAAATATATCACAAAGGAACAGAGCAGTATTACACTCCAAGAAAAATAACAAATTCACCAACCTTGATTATGCAATTCTCTGCAGCTCGGGAGGCCTCCAAATTTCTGATCAATCAGTGTAATCCTTTTGTCTTGAATCGCGCAAGTAATTAGTTGTCCATTACAACATGTTCAATTTCACAATTAGTCTGTTGTCAACATTTTATACAACAGAAATCAGTTTCTTGTCAATGTTACAAAAAAGGAATTTTCCATAATGAAAAAAATAACAATCTCCAAACAAACGCACAATGACAGTTTTTTATTTGCTCTATTTTTGAAAATCAATCCATTTCAGGTTCCTTGTTAATTTCAAAGAGCGAGTAACTACCGTTCCCTGTGATAAAAATATATTTAAATATTTTTTCGAACAAACAATAAAAAACAAATTATAATGCTTAACCAAGCTCTGTGTATTGTTAAAATATGTTTGTGTGTGGTAAAAACTAAGAGTAAAAGCCAAATAACATTACAAAATGATTGTCTTATTATTGCAATAAAAGGCATGTGAATCAATTTCGGGAGTTTAACTTGTGAATGGTTTGCTCAAAGATGGAGGAAGGTTTTCTCCGTCAGTCGTGGCAGTTGTTCTTCCTCGTAACAGGATAATTGATTTATATAAACCGAGTGCTTGGTTCCCAAGACGGAGAAGCCAAGTAAATGTGTCTGCAATCGTTCCCTGAAGAATCATTGACTGACGCTTGGTGCGGCAGTCAACCTGTCTAAACTAGCAATCCTGATTACACCATTTTCTACACAAGACGGAGAGGCCATACATCCAGATGGGAGTCTTCTATTTATCCCACACAGGACCCTGAAGAGAGAGAGAGCTCATGGAAAATACTCGTGACATTTTGACGCCCAACGTAAAAGAGGTTATGTTTGACTTTCGGTGCACGGTTGAAGGCTGCTATCTGTTTGTAAAATATATTTTGTTGTTCGGGACGATGTTTTGGGTATATTCATAATATAATCCTGTGGTGAATTTAATATTGCTGACACAATTGTGCCGCTATTCGCGCGTGTGTTGTTTCATTGTTGGAATAATTAATATGTTGAATTTGACACATTTCCGGTTTCCATAATGGATTTAATTAATATTAAAAATAAAGTATTTACTTTGACTTCTGCTTACAAATTTGTTCGCAAATTAGCGCACTTCCGTCATCATTGCCAACTAAATAATTTGATGGCTTACTTTGATACTTGGATACTCGGAAACAAACAATCATATCGAAGCTACAGTTTGCCCTAGTGATAGAAACTCGAAACAACGGCTTGTATTTACAGGTGTTATTGACATTCGGAGGAGCTGTCAGTTTGGCATGTGTTGATATCAACAATGATTTTCGTATGTTTATTTTTAATATCAGTCGTACTTATTTTGGTTGTTTTGATGAAAATTTTAATTAATAATCATTTAATTAGTGTCAGATTTATAATAAGTTTTGATGATAGAATGTCGCGGCGTATAATTCAATTATTAAATAACATTGGACTTGCGTAATTATTAATTACTTTCTCTTTTGCGGAATAATTTAAATACAGGGTGTTTTTTTTTTTTTTTTACAAAATATTAATTACACTCATATTTTTTTTACAAAATATTAATTACATTATTATATTTTTACAAAATATTGATTATATTCGAAAATTTTTTTTTTTTTTTCTAAACAATTCAAAATGGCGATTCCAAACATCAACAACTATACGAAGGAGGAGTTAATAGTTTTATTAGAGGAAAGGAAGATTGTACCGGAATCTACTTTGGCAGCTATGCGACAACAAGCCCGTATTTTTAATTCAACACAAAAAGAAGCAGGTTCTGAACCTGTGGAAATGTCAGAACCACAAAGCAGCAATATAACAAATAATTACTACTATTCGGCACGAGATGACGAGGTTCATAAATGGCAATTACGTTTTGATGGTACATCTGACGTCAGAGATTTTTTGTACAAAATCGAAGAATTGTGTAGAGGAAGAAAAACAAAAATCGACAATGTTGTTCTAGGGTTCGGTGAGCTTTTAGAGGGAAAGGCAGCAAACTGGTTTCGTTCATTGGACAAAGATAACCTGACTTGGAGCGAACTTAGACAAAAACTACTAAATCGGTACGAACGTGAAGACAATCAGGTAGAAGCAACGCGAGCTATTTACACTATGCGCCAAAGCTCTAATGATACTGTGGCTGACTTTGTCGATAATCTTAGAATAGCGAATTCGAAATTAGTTGATAAATTATCTGAACAGCAGTTGGTGCGGTTGGCAAGGCATAGCCTTTTGGATAAATATGCTAGCGTGTTGGCTTCTAGTGACACTTCTGACCTTGAATGTTTAGTTTCGGCTTGCACCAAGATCGAGATGTTTACGTCGAAGCAACCCGTAGCAAACACTCGTAGTAATAATAATAGTACATCAAATAAAAATTTTGTGTGCAACTTCTGTAGAATACCCGGGCACACATGGAATTTTTGCAGGAAAAGAAAATTCCAATATCAGCAAAACCAAAATAATCGGCAAAATCAGCAACGCACTTCAAAAAACTGAACTGCGATTTTCACCATCCAGCGTACGAGGTTGGGGAGAATCGTACTTCGTTTTCAAATTCTCTAGGATGTTCTCAGACACGTGCAATGGACGCATCCACGCCTCTGGAACGTACTAAAGATGATATTAGACCATACGTTAATGTTATTATAGCTGATAGAGTTTTTTCTTGCTTACTGGACAGCGGTGCTTCAGTTAGTTGTTTTGGAGGGAATATAAATAATTTTTTTGTTAGTTTTGGGTTTCAATTAAAACATTTTAAATCTTTTGTTACCACTGCCGATGGTAAAGAGCAGAATGTTATTGGCACCATGGACATACCGGTTTCATTTAAGGATAAAAAACATATTATCTCGTTTTTCGTGATACCGACACTTTCACCTACGATTATTTTGGGGGTCGACTTTTGGAGACAATTCCAATTGGCTCCCCAATTGTTTCCAGAAGTGGACTTCTCATCTGTCAACAGTGAAAAACAGGTTAATGAGGTTAGGAAGATAACTTCAGCTTCTTTTCTTTCTCCTCGGGATAATTGCAGGCTGAAAAATATTATTGATAAATTTGAAACAATATCATTTGAAAAATGTGGTTTGGGTATTACTCACCTTGTACAACATCACATCGAGACCACAGGACCTCCGATAAAGCAACGTTATTATCCTTTGTCTCCAGCGCGTCAACGCTTATTAGAAGCTGAATTAAAGGAAATGCTAGCTATGGGTGTCGTTCGTCCATCACGTTCGGCTTGGTCTAGTCCAGTGCTTCTAGTCACGAAAAAAGATGGCTCTGCAAGATTTTGTCTTGACAGTCGAAAAATCAATGAGGTCACAAAACGAGATTCGTATCCGCTACCTTACGTGTCACGCATAGTAGACAAGCTTCGTGGTGCGCGTTTCATTTCTTCTGTTGACTTAAGCAAGGCTTTCTGGCAGATTGCTTTGGATGAGGCCTCAGCTCCTGTCACTGCATTTGTTGTACCTGGTTATGGTCTTTACGAGTTCACGCGTATGCCCTTTGGTCTAAAAAATGCACCCAGTGAATTACAGCGTCTTATCGATAAGCTTTTTGGACCTGAATTTGATGAGAATGTGTTTGGATATGTGGACGACTTAATCTTAATATCAGATGATTTTGATTCTCACTTAAAGCTACTACAAAAGGTTTTTGAACGGTTAAAGGAAGCTGGTCTTACAATAAATTTGAAAAAGAGTGAATTTTGCAAAAAAGAGCTAAAATACTTAGGTTACGTGGTTGATTCTGAGGGACTACGTACAGATCCTGTTAAAGTTGATTGTATTAAAAATTATCCAATCCCGAAGAACTCTAAGCAAATTAAAGCTTTCATTGGATTGTGTGGCTATTACCGTAGGTTCATTAAGGACTTCTCAACAGTAGCAGCACCGTTAACCAAACTTACTGGCTCAAGAAAAGGAGTTAGTAATTTTGTCTGGTCTCGAGAAGCGGAGGACTCATTTAACAGATTGAAAGAGGCACTTACAACAGCTCCCGTAATTAATTGTCCAGATTTCAATTTGCCTTTCATTATACACTGTGATGCCAGCGCAGTCGGAATTGGGGGGGTTTTAACCCAGAATTTTGATGGTGAGGAACATCCGGTTTGTTATTTTTCGCGATGCTTAAACGTACATGAAAGAAATTACGGTGTCACAGAGCGCGAGCTTCTTGCGGTGTTGGACTCGGTTAATCACTTTAGACCTTACATAGAAGGGACTCACTTTACTGTGATAACGGATCACTCAAGTTTACAGTGGTTGGTATCTCTCTCGAACCCTACTGGTCGGTTGGCTCGATGGTCTACGCGATTGTCGCAATTTTCTTTTGATGTCATACACAGAAAAGGCAAGTTAAATACGGTACCTGACGCACTATCGCGTATGGAGGTTTCATTATTGTCCACAGGGGATGCTCCTGCTCTAGTTCCCACAAGTACTGATAAGTGGTACAATAATTTGTTCTCAAATTGTCTTAGTGCACCTCAACGATTTATTAATTTCAGAATTAAGGGTAACGAACTCTTTAGACATTGTAAAACGCGTTTCGCCCTTTGCGAAGATACGGCGTGGAAATTAGTAGTACCTTCAGAGAATCGTATGGCAATATTAACAAAGGAACACGAATCAGATCTATCATGTCATCCAGGAATATTCAGAACTTACAAGAAGGTTCACTTACACTATTATTGGCCTGGAATGTATAAGGATGTGAAAAACTTCGTAAATAGGTGCAAAACGTGTAAAGCCCATAAAATAAATACTGCTGCGCCGGCGGGAATTTCTGTCAATCCAAAAATAGTAACAAGACCAATGCAGATGTTATCGATTGATCTTGTCGGTCCACTGCCGCGAAGCTATTCCGGATTTACGTATATTTTGTCTGTCGTTGATGTTTTCTCGAAATACACATGGATTTTTCCACTTAGGAATGCTACCACAAAAAGTATCGTTAAAAACGTAGAGCAGTCCATTTTTCTCGTCCATGGGGTTCCACAAACCTTTGTTTGCGATAATGGCAAACAATTTGTGTCCAATGAGTTTAAAAAATTACTGTCTGATTATAATGTACCGGCTCCTTTCTATAATGCATATTATACGCCACAAAATAATGTCGTTGAGCGGTATAACCAAACAATAGGTACTGCACTGTCTATTTTGACCGAGTCCGACCAACGTAATTGGTCTAGGTTTCTGCCACAAATACAGTCAGCGCTTAACAATACAGTTAACTTCGCGACGGGTTATACTCCTTTCTTTCTTATGCACGGTCGTGAACAGATAATCGATGGTAACTTTCATAAAAATCATATATCCCCTGGTGTTGCTGATTCTAGCTTACAAGCATCGAGAGTAAGTTTTGCGGGAAAATTAGAGGACTTGGTTCCTATTTATAATAAAGTCACAGATGCCTTGTTACAGGCATATAGAAAGAATGCTCAACATTACAATTTACGCAGAAAGTCGGTAAATTATGAAATTGGAGACGTAGTTTGGAGAAAGAACTTTGTCCAATCGAGTGGACCCAATTTCTTTTCACACAAATTAGCCCCGAGGTTTGTGCGAAACATTATAAAAAATAAGTTATCTAATTTAGTTTATACTCTTGCAGACATGCAAGGCAAAATAGTTGGTAATTTCCATGTTAAAGATATAATTCGTTTAGATTAAGTTTAGTTTAATTTAGTTTATAATAGGAAGCTAATGAAGTAGTATGGAAGACTACCAACCTTCCATGTTATTTCGTTCCCTTCTTTATGTGTTTGTTACGGCCACGTGTTCTGCAGTTTGGTACCTTCAGAACTTGTGCTCGGAATAAACGCAACATTCTAGTGTACTGATGATAGACTTACGTTATTTATCCTCGTTGGACTAGAATAGGAACATCTTCACAAGAGATGTTTCTCTGATCCTAGTGATCAGTGGCGCCCAAAAATTAGGTTAAGTTATAGTTTTTTTATAAGGCTTAAACTGTACTAAGATGTATTGTGATTTTCGTTCGGAGTAATTCTATTTTTTTTTTTTTTGGAAAAGAGACGGTTTGTCTTCTTATAAAGGTTATTTTAATGACGCAACAACACACGTGTATATTAGTACGTTCTGTCAGCACTGCGGACATGTTTTTTTTATTGTTTTTGTTATATTTTAAGTCAGAACCCTTCTTTCACAGATGCATTGGAGTTCTCTTTAACACTGCTCTTCTATTAGAATAACTTATTATCCAAAGAATCTCCAGGGGTCTTGGAAAGAGGGATTTTCAATTTTTGTGAATGAGAGAATTGAGCAACTTTCTTATGCACAAGAATTACATAAGGTTTATATAGTTCATAATTATATCTGTATCATAATTGAATATATCTAATGTTAAGTTTGATTTAACTTTCTTCAAAGTTAAGTAATTAAGTCATTATTCACTAAGAAAATTGTTTTGTCAAATATTATGAAGGTACAGCTTCGGCGTGCATCATTATGAAATAATTCCAATCTAGAAATTATCATTCTACCTTTAATGCAGGAGAATGTGTTTTTGCACAGTTTTGTTAGTTATAAGTATAATTTGTTAATTGTAAATAGTAATAAATGCCTAAGTATTTCATTGCTAACACCAGTGTTATGCTGTAATGTTTGTCGTGCTAGTGTCGATCACTTGAGTTATGATCGCACACCTATTAACCACAGTGTCAGTCATCTGAATGGAGTACATGATTGTGCACCAATTTATATCTTTGTTTGTCCAAGAAATTTTGACACTTTGCTTACGTAGTAAGTGAAATTTTGATGGAAGCCATTCGGGTTATTACCTTGGTCTTATTTCTTGAGCAAGCAATGTTCATAAGAAGAGAATATGCTAAGTATTTCTTGTATTTGTTCTGTTTACAATCAAGATTACTGATGACATTAATATATCTGATAAATAGGTATTTTGGAAAATGTAAACGCTAATTTAACTACTTTTGACAGATAGGTATTTCTTCGGAATTTAAAACCTCATCTAAAATATTTGACAGATAGGTATTTAGTAATGTAAACCCTACTCTGACCACTTTATACATCAATTTTTATAATTGAATAAAAGAAGATAAAAAAAAAAAAAAAAAATAATAACAAAATAATATATAATAAAAGACATACTTCAGTCTAGCTTTAGAGTTATATATTAAGATGTATTGTTTTAAGTTTTTTAGCTTAAGTCAGACATTTAGTTAATTATAAATAAAGGGGGGAGAGAGAGAAGAATTAGGTAGTTTTTTGGTTCTTTATTTTTATTTATTTTGAAGATCTCAAAAGTGGGAGCTTGAGTCCTCCGTACTCACAAGTGTTTCTGAGAGATTGACTCTCCTTCTGTGAGCAAGTGTTTGTCAATCTTATTTTAGAGTTTAAAAAGTGAACTCATTAAAAATAAATACATAAAAATAAAAAAATGATATGTATAAACAAATAAAATGCATAAACAAAATAGGCTAAGCAACTCCAATCTGCGTATTGGTTTTCTTTTTTCAAGTTTCCTTGTATATATATACTTCTTGTGATTTTAATGTTCTCAGTGAAATTTTCTTTTGTGTTCGGAATTATTTTGTTTTTGTTTTCTTTGTTCCTTTTTGTACAGGTGCAAGGGGAGAGAGTTTGTTGTTTTTTTTTGGTATAATTTTACTTCACTTCGCGGCGTAAAATTTCTGGGGGAAGCGGGGAATTGTAACGTATTAATTTAACAAGGCGAGTAGGTACTGTTTTTTTTCTTTTAATATCCGTTAAGTTTGACACTTGAGTGTCGGGAGGTTGGCAACGCGGGCGAGGAGGAGGGAGAAGAAAGCAAGATGGCGGCGGACGTATTTTTGGGCTGGGATCAGGACGGACAATGGAGAGGTGACGCGTGGAGATTATTTACTAAAACGTATTTGATAAATTCAAGTTGCCTTTACGCTTCCCCAGAGAGTTTTGAAAAAAGATCTGTGTTTGGGTCATTATAAATGAGGCGCTAGTTAAAACCTCAAGGGTGCGGATTAAGTATTATTAGAGTCCGGTGCTCAATGCTCCAATTGCACCTGTACAGCCTACTAGCTCTGTGTATTGTTAAAATATGTTTGTGTGTGGTAAAAACTAAGAGTAAAAGCCAAATAACATTACAAAATGATTGTCTTATTATTGCAATAAAAGGCATGTGAATCAATTTCGGGAGTTTAACTTGTGAATGGTTTGCTCAAAGATGGAGGAAGGTTTTCTCCGTCAGTCGTGGCAGTTGTTCTTCCTCGTAACAGGATAATTGATTTATATAAACCGAGTGCTTGGTTCCCAAGACGGAGAAGCCAAGTAAATGTGTCTGCAATCGTTCCCTGAAGAATCATTGACTGACGCTTGGTGCGGCAGTCAACCTGTCTAAACTAGCAATCCTGATTACACCATTTTCTACACAAGACGGAGAGGCCATACATCCAGATGGGAGTCTTCTATTTATCCCACACAGGACCCTGAAGAGAGAGAGAGCTCATGGAAAATACTCGTGACATGTTGTTTGTTTAGTTCGTACATACTAGTATTTGTACTCCAAGAGAATGAGGTGCCGGAGAGGATCTTAAAATAAAGAATTAATGCGAGTGCAAACACTTTCTGCATGTAAATACACTTCGCCAATCTATTCACTATTTTATCTACAGGCCGTGTCGTCCAACCGCGACCTGTATCATAATATGTATTATGTTTACGGAGAAATGTGCAAATATTTAGAATATTTGCAGACTGTGTTGGTAGAATGAATATTGTCGTATTGTTTTTTAGTTCAGGGTAAACCTACTCAGAAATAGTCGCTCATTTCCTCACTTTCTTCAGCATACTTTTCGGTATTTGTTTCACTTGATCATGCTGTATTTTCGGTGACTCGACAGTTGATCCGCCGACAATTGGCTCCCCGAAATAATATTTACTATGAAATTATAATTTTTTGTGCATTATTTACTAATTTCAAACGTAAAATCGACTTCAAAATACCCTAATAAGTTGGAATAAATATCAAAAGACTTTATACACAGGGTCGATTTTTTTGTACTTATGCGCTGGTATACCTACACGGTATATAGAGAAGCAGATTTTTTCCTTGATACATTTGAATGAAAATATGTTTTATACTTTAGTTATTCAGAGGTACATCCTCTCTGCACATCTCTTCGGGGTCACTTAGTTATATTTTGTGTAATCAGGTTTACCGTATTTTCCCTAAACCAACTGCACATCTTACTAATATTATAAACGCGAAAGTTTGTATGGAGGTATGTGTGTTTCTCTTTCACGCAAAAACTACTGAATGGATTTTAATGAAACTTAACAATCATATAGCTCATACATCAGAATAACATATAGGCTATAATTTATAAAGCTAGCTAGAAAGGGGACGCGGGAGGGGAACGGAAACGCAAGGGAAAGGTGATTCAGGGAGAAACAATGTTTTGACCGGTCAGTGGTTGAGTGGGCATAGCGCTTGGGTCCCACCCGGGCGTCGCGTGTTCGATTCCTCGGCTGGCTAAGTCCTCCATCACAACACAAGCAACATTTTCGGCTTTCTGTGGTGGTAGTAGGAGATTTTCAAACATTGTTGTGTTATTCGTAACCCGGGAATGTTTATCTTTCTTTAAAAATAAAAAACTATTTTTTTCTTTGAATATGGCATTGCAACGCATGCCGGGAATCAGCTTTTGTACATGAGTACGCTGGGTGGGGGGGGGGGGGCAATTGTCGGCGGATCAAATGTCATGGAATCGCTTTTTCATGGGACGTTTTGGCGTCTTTTTTCATCTAACGTATCTACTTATCATAAATAACAGTCTGCCTTACAATATCCAATATTTTAATGTTTTTCCTCACCCCACGCCACTAGACAGCAGTAAAGTGAGCTCTGGAGTCATGCAAATTGGAAAACTTTATTGGACCATAATTCAAAGATCAACGTTAATATTTTCAGCTTTCAGCGGCATCTCCATCATGAGCTATTAGGCTTTTAAATACCTATTAACCTCTTGAAAATCAGGCAGTTACTCCTGGTATTTGACTAAAAAGCGGAAATATGATTGCTTGAAGCCATAAAAATTCTCAAACAGTGAACTCCAGCGTCGTTAAATTTGCACAACTCTTTCAGTCCATAATTTCTAGGACAACTATTTTGTTGGCAATGTCAATTTTTAACCACCATTGTTAAAAATTGGGTGAAGCCGGAAATTAAAAACTTAATTTATTTATAAAACAAACGATTGTTAAATTATACAATGTCAACTTAAATTATATTGTTAAATTAAGCCACTGAAACGAATGTCACATGCAGATAATCAAAAATTCCTTTTGATTATCGGCGCATTTCAAATATGTCCACACCCGACCGTCAAGACACGAATTCTATCCATCTTATTTAAAAAAATTAATGCAATCAAATAACAATTTAAGGAAGTCTAAAAAGTACAGACAAGGCCGTATCGCCGTCACGCTCGAATGCCAAAGTGTCCACATTTTATCATACAACTAGTTATTAGTTATATAATATTGCATGTTTGTGAACTCATAACTATTATAATAATACTTGTGTATAAAATTACACTGCTTACCGTGACTTTTCGTGCGTAACTGTTGGCTCTGCATCGTTTTAATTTTGAAGTTAAATCTAGTTATTACTTACTTTGTTAATTTGTTATGTTCGTGATCGTACGGCAGTGATTTGATACGTTTTTTGGGTACCTAACTACCTAATAAATAATTTTGTATCTTGTACAACATATTAAATATATAAACAACTAAAATTAAATTAAAATATTACTAGTAAATCTAAGCGAAACATGAAACAGAACAAGACAAATAAAAATAAAAGGTAACGGTTGCGACCGTTGGTTGCTCTGTCCCGTTAAGAAAAGAGATCTTGGGTTCGATTCCTGGTTGCAACTTTTACTTTTATGTTTTTCTATTTCATTTTTCGTTTAGATTTATTAATTTTGTCTTCTTTTTCAATTAATTATGTTTTTTCGATTTAATGAACTCAATTTTTCGTCGAATATTCAAATTTGTTTGTTTTGAATTTAAGTTTCCTTTTCAAAATTGGAACTGATCTGTGAAGAATTCACACTGAGGAAAATAATTCCCTTCCGGGCCTATATCATCTCTCGGGAATCTGTGTGGAGGGTTTTTTTAGGGATAGGAAGGAGATAAAGTTCTGGGAAGTAAAATGTATGAAGGGGGTTAGGAATCTGGGGTTATTGCTTCGAGGGGTGACGGACGTATGAATCCATTCCTCCCACTACGTTACATTGAGAGAGTCCGGCTGAAGGTAAAATGTCTCCATCAAACAGTCTCTCTCGATTCTGCCCGCTACGCAGTACGTAGTACTACCATTTGGGATGACCTATGGCAGGGGTGTTGGTTATCCAATAAACGGCGCCTAGTGCGACGGTACCCATATCCGTCTCCCAAATTTGTCTAGTAATGTAATAAAAAATAATGTATGGATTTGTTGCACTACACCTAAACATCTCTGAAATAATAATTATAATTTTCTGTTATTTTTTCATCACCCTTTGGGGGGTTAGTAAGCAATTAGGTCGGTAAGCATATTTTTGGGATGGTAGACTGTATTATTCGTTCAAAGAACCAACAGTTTTCGATTTATGGTTTGTCCAAACTTGCCATAAACCTTATGTAAACTTCGTAATTTGAGGGAGTGGTTCAAAGCTTTGATTTATTATTATGGTGGTTTGTTTTCAGGGTACAGGGCTTGGTCGTTGTTTATTGTTAAAATTGTGTTTGTAAACCTCATTGGATAGGGATGAATTTGAAAGGGTGTTGCATGTTGGGGTGTAACTATTCACTTTGACCTGATTCTGTCTAATTATTATTGTTACCTGTCAGCTCAGAAAGAGGCTTTTACCCTTTATCTTAATTCGCGTCAAACGAAAAACATGTCATAACTACGGTAGCTACTTGCTCGTTATGATATACTGGCCTCGGAATTTTAAAAAACCTAGAGTCTTAGAAGACAAAGATCGTGTTTTATCCGGTAGGAATATGGGAGATAAAAGTAGAGTAAAAATTTTGAATTGTCATTAATTATTAATTAAAGGATCATTGTTTATAGCTGTGTGTTACGTTGCACAAAATTATATGATTTTAAAATGCTTTAGGTTGAAAATAGCATATTTTTTAAATTTTATTCCAATGATAACACACGAGCGAAGAAGGGCTGAGAAGAGAGGAGGAGAATCAAGAAGAGGCAAAAAGAGACAAGTAGAGCCAAGAAGAGGCGAGAATAGACAAGAAGAAGTAAGAAAAGACAAGAAGAGACAAGAAAAACCGCGAAGAGACATGAATTGCCGTGAAGAGTCTAGGAGATATAAGAAGAGGCAAGAAGAGACGAGAAAATCCAAGAAGAAGCAAGAAGAGCCAAGGAGAGCCAAGGAGAGACAAGAAGTGCCAAGAAGAGAAAAATAAGAAGGAAGGCGTAAAGAAAGGAAAAAAAGAACCCTGGTTTTAAACATAGAACTTGTTTCATTTTGTAAATATCAAAAATGAGTATTCGTATCACAAAAAAATTTATTTATGATTTGACAAAACTTTCAAGTTGCCCGCGGTGGGGCCGCGCCTGCACTAATAACCCTGTACCATCGATTTCTAATCTTTATTTTATTACTAATAGAAATTGCATTCGCCAAAAAATTTCTTATAACTTGTGAAAATCTTAACCCGTAGGTAAATTCCTTACACAAAAACTGTGAAATTTTCATCATACTAGAGCTCACAGAAAGTTTTCATTATTGTTTCTCACTCACAGATTTTCTGTTTCGTGATTAAGTTATGCCATAGCAAACAAAAACAATAGGTAGGTACACCGCGGAAAATAATATGAAATTTATTTATTTATTTATAAAATACATGTTACATATATTAGACATTTACATAGATAAGATTTATTAAATCACCATACTAGGCGGCTGCCTGTTTCATGGTGATTAATTAAGGACAGTTACTTTGATTGTAGTCTAGTGTAAACACATGGTAAAATTGGTAAAGTTATAATAAAAAAGAGAAAAAGAAGTGTGTAAAATAAACATGTAAATTAAATATACCTGAAATTATATTTAAAATGTCTGCAATATTATAAATAATCTAATACCCATTCTATCAACTGTAATCTATGGTTTTTATGTTATATTGGTGCCTACTTACGCTAGAACAGGCTGATTAGTATGCAAAAAAGAAAGCTACGTATATAATTAGAGAGAATTTTTATTGTTTTCATTTATTTTCATGGCTTGTAAACTGCATAGGGGTGATAATTTTATGCATTTCCATGACCCTAATTCCGTATAGAATATAGGCGCTTACACCGAAATAATACGGTATTTACATTAGTACCATAGTAAGTACTTAACCAGGTAAAATGCGCATAATTACAAGGCTCACTTGATGTGCTAATTGGGTTTATTTATAGTCAATTTGTGTGAAAACGAAGAAAATTATTGATACACGAGTGATACCTTCAGTCATAATATACGTAATATAACATTATCGATGTTAATATTTGATATAAAATCTATTTTCGTTTTTTTTTGCGATTACCACACAAGAGTACCAACTGTCCGGAGCAAGTGGGATTACAACATCTCCAATTGAGTGTGTTAAGAGACTGAAGGATATGGGGAGGGGATTAACTTTCCCGCAGCCAACTGGGGCCGAAGGTAGACCCGAAAAAATTTTCGGGTCTACCTTCTTTTTTATATTTAATTAACTACATGAAATATATTTTTAGTATTTTTTCTGCGAAAAGGATTAATACATAATGTGCCGTTTAAAAAAATATTGTGAAAAAATCGTTGATCGCAGGAAAAAATATTTTGTCAAATATGTGTATTATTCCCTGCACAATAAATGGACAAATAATAAAAGAAAAAAAAAGAAAAAGGGATTTCTATGGTTTAAATGCCCATAAAACAGAAAAATGCATGGGGTTGTCGGACGACCCACATGGTTACGGACGTTATGTTTGGCATCTTGGCCTGTCGAGAGTTAAGCTGGGAAAATAAGGGTAAGATTAGGCTAAATTCGAAATTGTTTGAATTGCATTGCAGTTAAACTACGATATCACCAATTAGGGTGGGCTGTGGGTCTGAAGAGAGTGGAGGGATAAGGAGACGAGTAAGGGGAAGATGGTGAAGTACCTGGCTATTCAGAATGGTCACCAAACACGGCTAATACCATTTTAAGCAACGTTTCGACTAATGGTGCTTTTTTACCAGGGCGATACTTACATCACTTCACGACGAATTTAGAAACTAAAATAATCTTGCTGATTTAGGTAGATATGGGACATTATTGGGTGTCGTAAGACTTATATTGTGTGCAATATCAGTTTAAAAAATATTTTGCAATTTACCTGCAAAATAAAGCCGATTGTCATCTTAAAATCAGGTGACAAAGGAATTACATTTAGTATTTCTTCATATCCCATAACGTGATATAAAATAAAAGTTCCTAATCACAATATACCTACATTGACAAATTGCGAGTTAAAATATGCATATTGTTTGCCAATAATACATTTAATAACGAAAACGAAGTAGGTATAAAAAAATATTGCGACGTTATGTCAAATGTCAATCGATCCGCGGAATTTCCAAAAGATCTATGTTTTATATTTTATTTTGTTTATTATTATTTCTGTTATTTTATTAGTAACAGCACTACCGAGTAACAACTAAACCTTGATTTACGAATGCTGTGAACATTTTTACTTGCAGTGTTAATATTTATGCACATCCCAATTCCCAATGGCAATTTTATTAATTTAATAATTGTTAACACTGTGTAAATGACTTTAAAACAATAAATAAAGTAAACCAATGTTTCTAAATCTTTCACTAAAAATATATAGAGTAGATTTTCTTTATTTTATGATGAGAAAAAATAATACATCATAAAATAATGGAAACAAAATATTAATTAGTTTGTACAGAGAATAGATTGATTATCAGAAAAATAAATAAAAATGTTTGTAACACACGGCAGCTTTTTTGAAGTAAAAACTTCTTTAGCACCGTTATGATTTGAAACTCGATGAAACGGAAACAAGCGACACTAAAAAGAGACAAACACATACATCTATAGGATTTAGCCTGCGAGAGAATGATATAGGCTAATCGGTCTCCTCTTTTTGCGGTGATTCGTAGCCTCCCCACTCTTGTCCTCTTTAGTTTTCTGAAGGTTTCTCTTCTACCTCACTTCACTTCTAAATAGCCAGGTACTTCTCCTCCTTCCTTTCCCGTCTTCCTCACCTCTCCTCTACCTTCAGCCTAACGACATAATCTCACAGGGGATGCCATAGTGTCACTGGCTTCAATCTCATCCTGTTGGGTCTCTTGTGCGGTATGGTATTCACATAAAAAAAAAAAAATGACAAGTGTTCAGTTCACACGCGATAGAAGTAAAACCTTCAGAAAACTAAAGTGGATAAGAGTATAAGACATCAGAGTGGAGTGAACGAAGCACCGTACAACGAGGAAACCTATTATCTCATTCTATCGCAGGCTAAAACCTATAGCCTATAGTATGTGTTTGTCTCTTTTTAGTTTCACTTTTTCGTTTCATCGATGTGCAAATCACAACGGTGCTAAAGACGTCTTCGCTTCAAAAATGAACCTAGTCGATTTTTACTACAAATGATGTAATGTTATTTATTTCGTGACCCCCAATTTGATGCATAAAATGAAAACATTCGAATACTGGCTAGCAGTTAAATCGATATCCTGCTGTTAGCATTTTTATATCTTCAATTTTAAGTGTCAGACCTCATACGAATTGGACATCGTAACCCGTAACTCCTCGGTTGATGGATCGTAAACCACGGGGTCTGATGCAGTTGATGGTGCGTGGTTGCAACTTGATTGATGGATGCACCCATCGTGCATCTTGAAATCATGATGCAACAACTGATGGCGGACAGGTTGTATGTTTTCTCATGAAGGCTCGGAGGCCCACTGACCTTGCAGGTATTATTGGAAATTTCTCTTTCAATTGGAAAAAGTAAACTTGAAAGAACAGGTGAAAGGATTTTAAATTTATTTATTTTTATTTGATACTGTAAGAATCGTAATTTGACTTTTAAATACTCACAATTTTAATCCAGTTGCCACACTGTAACGCATGCGCTTTGGACCACGCTTCTGAATGACGGAGCGTTTTTTGAAACCAACCCTTATTCATTTTTAGTGTCGCTCGTAATATCATAATTTTTTTTTTAAAGAAAACAAATATTCCCGCGTTACGAATAACCCGACAATATTTTGAAATCTTATTACCACCACTGTAAGCCAAAAAAAGGTTGCTTGTGTCGTGATGGAGGATTTAGCCAGCCAAGGAATCGAACACGGAACGTCTGGGTGCGACCCAAACGCGATACCCACTCAACCACTCACCGATCAAATCATTGTTCATACATATCTAATTTTTTTTCCAATCGCTTCTGATAACATCTACTGACAATTATTATTAATTCCAAAAATTGTCAAAGTTGCCTAGAAAATCATGAAAAATCGAATTCTTTTATAGCATTTTTTTAATAATTTGGGAATGGGTACCGCCGCCCCGGGAACCTTTTTTGGATAACCAACACCTCTGCCATAGGTCACCCCAAGTGGTTCGCTACGTTTGGTGATTTAGCAGGGGTGCCTGGGGTGAGGTTTGTCTAGGTCTTGGAGGCGGATGACCATGACACACTGAACCCCAGATTTTTACCCACCCCTTAAACACCTTTCCTTTGCAGTACTCTCCTCTCCTTCCTTTCCTTAAAAAAAACCCTCCACACAGCATCCCCAAAGATGACATGGGCCCTGAGGGAAATTATTTTCCTCGGGGCCTCCTGTGTGGAGCTCATGTAAAAAAAAATCAAAACACAATAAATACAATATTTCACATCCGTACTACATATTAGCCAAACCTTTTGATTTAAAAATATTTTCATTTCGGTTGTGTGTTTTGGCCTGAAATCCAAAATTAAGTTGCATTAACAAAGAGGCCTCACAGCAAGATCTGCATAATAAAATTCGACTTCCTAGGAACTAAAAGAAACATTTGCATCAAAGTCCGACATCTTGCAACTTTCTCATGGCAATGGAAACAGAAAGTGAACAATATTGTTTTCAAACCAGACGACAAAATACGATACCAAACCAAAATGAGAGAGGGTTGTTTATGCATTCAATGACACTTCATATCTTTGGTCTTTTACTTTCTCTTTCTAATAGAAGTTGAGAGGAAACAATGTAGATTAGATGAGACGAACCAGGAAAGTGGAATAAGACAATGACAAATCAGACAGTCCCATCTCTTTGTCTCTGGGAACAATAAGATATTACGACGATTATGCGAATTACATTTTTCTCTGGTAGCGCTTCGTTTTCACAATTCGTCGAGATGAAATTAGGAGTCAAGCAGACGATTTCTAAGACTAATTGGCATACATCAGAATGACAAATTTTCAATTAGTCGAGTGATCCAAAGCTTGGGTTCTTGTAGTAGGAGATTAAAATATTTAATTTTTAAAAAATTAAATGAAACAATATAAGAGAAACTAAATTAAAAAAATGAAAACAAAAAAAAATCAGAAAAAGATAGGGCACATCTGGGACTCGAACCCAGGACCTTCGCCTTGCCGGGCGCAACTCTACCAACTGAGCTAATGTGTCCCTTTCCGATTCGGTCTTATTTAACTGTATCATACTTCGACTAAGAACTTTTTTTTCTCCACACGGAAGGCCCTGAGGAAAAAAAATTCCCTCAGGGCCGTGTGGACAAGGTCATCTGACAAGCTGTGTGGAGGGTCTTTTTGAGGAGAGGAAGGAATGAACATTGGTCTTGAAGAGACCCATGTTGTAGGAAGGAGGAAACACAGAGGCCGGCAAATCATTCCACGGCCGAGCTGTTGAACACAAGAACGAGTCGAAGAAGCGACCCGTTCTCATGTTACAAATGTCAACCGTGTACATATATTGGGCACGCGTTTGGCGTGTTTCCCGACTATGCACCGGTGCCGAAGGGATCATCGACGCTAGTTCAAATTGTATCTACTATTTAATTAAATGAAGACAATATTAGCGAAACTCAATCGAAAATCTGAAAACAGAATATCCTGGGTTTGACTGTATCTTTTTCCGATTTTTATGTTTTCAGTTTTTCGACAGAGTTTCGGTAATAATGACTTCATTTAATTAAATATTACATTTTGAGGTCTTACTCATCAAGTTATATTTTTTATTGGAATAACTTGTTATCTGAAGGTTATACCAATCGATGTAGTATATCACTGAGTAAGAAGATAATGTTAATAAGTCTAAACGAAATATGAAAAAGAACAAAAGTAATAAAAATAATAAAAGGTAACGGTTGCAACTGGGAATCGAACTCAAGATCTATTGTCCTACCGGGACAATAGAATGACAAGGTTTTTCTTAACATCTGCCCTAATGATGCACACTGTAATGCTGTCCGAGACGTTGGCTAAAGAGAAAGGCACGGCATGATAACCCAAAAATATATCATAATAAAACCTATCTGGATATTTTTTTTTGATAAAAATATATTTTTTTTGTAATATTTTTCACTGGTATTCTTTACGAGACCGTGTGGAGTGTACATACACATACATAAAAAAATCTTTATTTACATGTTTTGTACAGTAAGAAGGTATCTGACAAAATACTGTGTTTATGTGACATACAAGCTGGTTGACCTTTTTCCCCACTTTGCACAAGTCATACCGGGAATAAGACTATTGGTTCACCAAGGTAAATCGATTCATATACTATAAATGTGAACAAAAGGGCTGGTTTACACGCAATAGGACTTATCGTTCGATTTATTTGTCATGTAAAACGAAAGACAAATCGTACGTTTTGTGAAATTTAGTCGATAATGTCTTTTCATCCATTTTCCATCTCATTTCTCAGTTCCAACATAAAATACAATATTCATTTGACTATTGTTTTTCCTATATTTCTCTTAAAATCTTTTTACCAAATTACGATTTTGAGGTTGAATCTTGTATAAAGTATTTTAAAGGATAATATTAAAACATACATACTTACCATTTTAGAATATACCTAAACAACCATGTGCAGCTAGCTAGGGCATATTAATTCCTTCCATAAGGTTCTAATTACATTTCCCTAATGCAATTCCAAGCTAGGGCTACGTCCTATTTAAATATTTTCCATTAAAATATGACAAACCAAAATACTTTACACAATATTGAAACTCAAAAAATTGTTAAATGGATTACGGAAATTCGTCTTTGCAAACTTTTAAACCTCAGAAGGTGAAGTTAGAATCCTATCCAACCAAATTGACGAACTATAATGCGCCTCGTAACAGTCAGATACAAACAAAATAGAGGGTGTAAGTGATGTTAGAACCTTGTAAATTAAATGATTATTAGAATGCTTGATTGTCATACTGATTATATCTACGAAAATAGAACACAGATGGTAAATTATTTTGGGTGTTAAAATAAAATGCTATGGCATTCAAAGGTAATTTTTGAAAAAAATGTCAGTTAGAATCCTATCCAAATGAAGTGACGACTTGTTTCCCTCATAAGCGGGTGCAACAACTTCATGGGTGGGGAAAGGTGAAGAGGTTTAAGGTGTGCAGATCTTGGCGGCATTTGCGTCTGCTGCGTCGCAGGCCCGAGCAGCAGAGACCGGTTGAGGGAGATCTTTTAACCTCTCCAGAAGGACTCTCTCGTAACTTTGCCTTGCATCGCAGTGGTGGGGATAGATTTATACGTCCGTCACTCCTGGACACATTGACCCCCAGATTTCTATCCACTCCTCACACTTTTTTCCTTCCCATAACTTCCTTTCCCATAAAAGACCCTCCACACAGCATCCCAAAGATGACCCCTGAGAGGAATTATCCCCCGAGGGCAATTATATTCCTCGGGTTCTCCTGTGTGGAGCTAATATAAACAAAATCTGAAAAATAATGCTTTTCCTGTCATTTCTCTGATCTGACCTTGACTTTCATTCCGATTCGATAAGACGAACATTTTGCTGTTTACACTATCCGTTTTACCTGATTGGTCGATACTGATTAAACGCACAATAAGTCGTAGCGTGTAAACCACCCTTTACATCTGTACTAAGAATGCCTATTAATCGGATTGACACGTTTTCATACCACAATTTGTCAAGATTTAATGTTAACGCTATCTTGACTATAAATCAGAAAATATGTTTGAATGTTTAACTAAAATTATAGCCTATATCTGTTTGGAGTTGTGACTAAGTGAATGCAAGTTTGTTGAGTTCTTTGATGTGAATACCGTACAAGAGTCACTGGATCCAGTGGAACTATGGCATCCTCAATTTAATAATAATAATAATAATAAAAACGTTTATTCATCAATAGATTTCTTACAGTATTATACATTTTGTTCTTTTATCATTGAGTCTATTAATGAAAAGGTCACTGCTCAGCTACAATTCAGGATTTCTCCTGGAATGCAGCTGGTTTTCATCAGTGGTTAAGATATTCAGCAGTGTTTTCAATTTGGTTATGTTGTATTGCTGAAGATACAGTGGGGAGTTGGAAGAGATGGGAAGAGTAAGGTGGAGAATTACCTAGCTAGCTAAATACCAGTTTTAATCATCAAACATGGCTAAAGCCATTTCAAGCAACATTTTAATTCTGAGTGGTGGTCTTAAATCAGGGCGATACTGAGAGTATTTTCCACTCTGGAACGTGCCGCAAACAAACTATTCATTATTTAAAACGAATTAGTTATGAAGTAATACAAATTAACTAACTAACTAACCACCACGCCGTTCCCGCAGGGGTAGGCAGAGAGGACAGATCGCTAAACAACTCGGTATTGGCACACACTCATTGTCTCGTTCACATTCACACATCGTCTCATACATGCTCTTCTATTTTTCTGACTCTTGACATGGCCCGACTCAAGTATCTGATTCACTTGGTCGTGTCATGTCTTTCTCGGGCGTCTCCAAGTAATAAATACAAATCAATCAAATAAAATTTATTTCCCATGCCGGGATTCGATCCTGTAACCTTCGGATTGCAAGGAGACAAGAGCCTTACCCCTCGACCCCGCCGGCCGTCGAATATGTGAATTTATTGTGAAACAACACAAATATATCAAATTTTAATAAAAAAAAATTAAAAAGTTCTCCAAAATAAAGGTAAATTGATATTTTAAACATACTTACCCACTTGTATGTTTTACCTATCTACCCAAAAAACCTGTGAAAAGAATTCGCTGGTCAATGTTTGTCGGGTACGCCTTGTATTCGACCGGTCAGTGGTTGAGTGGGCATAGCGCTTGGGTCCCACCCGAGCGTCGCGTGTTCGATTCTTCGGCTGGCTAAGTCCTCCATCACAACACAAGCAATATTTTCGGCTTTCTGTGGTGGTAGAAGGAGATTTAAAAACATTGTTGGTTTATTCGTAACCCGGGAATGTTTGTCTTTCTTTAAAAAAAAAAAAAATACCCCATATAAGTAGGTAAATAAAATTTATCTTCCAATAGTTGTCAGTCTTATCACATTAATAATTGTTAATAAGCTACACCTTTTGTATTTTTTATTTGTACAATAAATATTTTTAGATTTGATTTGTTATAGTAGATCTGACTAATCTCACATTTTTACATACTAAATCGTAGGACGGTTACCATTTATTAATCCCTATTATTCAATAATTCCGATCGTGATATCGCGTAGGCGAATCCATTTCACCAGATTTATCTAAATTATTATTTATGGCACCGATTTGACAGAGATAAACTTAATATCGTTATATTGATCAAGAAATTAAACGTTTCTCTATTTAAACCATCGATCTGTACTTGTACAGTCTGTCAACAAATTCTAGAAATTTATTAAAATTAAATTAATTTTTATCATAAATAACTTTGAGAAAAACCGATTTTAACATTTTTTTTCTATGTGTTAAAAACGTTTCAAATGTTAAATGATAAATGTGATACTTTCAGTAGGTATTAGGTGTCGCCCTGGTAAAAACTCATCAATTCAGAAACGCTTCTTGAAAAACCTGACTGACTGACTGAAAATTGACGGCCGCCATCGTAGAGGGGTAAGTACAATCCGAAGGTCGCGGGATCGAATCTCAGTGTGCGCAAATAAATTTTATTATATTAATTTGTGTTATTTCACAATTAAATAATTTAAAAATATATATTGTATATTTGCGACTCGTTCCAGAGTGGAAGATACTCTACTGCCTCTATAGTGGAAGATCGCCCTTGTGTAAAACCACCATTCAGAATTAAAACGCTTGAAATGGAGTTAGTCGTGTTTGGTGACCAGATCTGAATAGCCGGATACTTCCCCACCTGCCTCCTCTCTTCTTCTTCCCCTCCCCACTACCTTCGGCTTAACCTATCGCAATTGAGGCTCCAGACGGGGGCAGCTGGGGCTCTTGTGAGGTATGCACATAAAAAAAAGGCTTTAGAATTGCTTTGTGATCAGATTTGAATAGCCATAACCCCACTCCCTTCAACCTCACACAATACCCCATAGGGGATGCTATAGCCTCATTGGCTCCAGACGGTTGGGAGTATTTGGGATTCTTGTGCGGAATTGATATAAAAAATGGTCTCCTTTCAGCTTTCAGGAATTTCCGCTATTGTTTTTAAAGTAACTTTAATTACTTATTCAATCTTTGAAAATGACTTTATTATTTTTAATTTTAATCACCTTGGCGGTGACATTTAAACGATTGCAGCGTCTCCATTTTTGACTTTTATTTCGCTGCCTTAGTTCTTAATTGTCCAAACGACCATTTTAGTTTTTTGTTCAATCTCAACTTTAAAATTAAAAATAAAGTATAAAAAATGATTAGCTTTATCTCGTACACCTATCATAATGTTACATTGAAATAATGAAAGAAAAACTTTTCCTCCAGTAAAATTTTCTAATGGTCGTTTGGAAAATTAAGATCTGAGCCGACGATTTGTTGACGGACTGTACGTTAAATCGTAACGCTCAAACCGTTTCTTAAATAGTTGCACCTACACGAATTCTTACGTAACGCCACATTATTTCGTATGGAAAATGCCGAACTGGGAGGTAATGCTGTCGATTGTTTGTGCATTGCAATGATATACGTTTCACTAGATGTATTGTTCAGTTTAGTGAATCAAACTGAATTGCTTGGACTAACCATCTACTTCAATTATTTCTAATGTGGATGGATGAGTGATTAAACAAATGATAAATAAAAAAAATATAATGTTTTAAGTGAAAACTTCTTTAGCAAGCTAAATTCTATGGTGTATGTGTATGTCTCTTTTTATTGTCACTAATTTTCGTTTCATCGAGTTTCAAAGCATAAAGGTGCTAAATACGTTTTTACTTCAATTAATACCATAATACATACTACCTACTACACTACTTCCAGATAGTTGGAAGCATTGTGGGGTATTATCTTTACCTATTTATTTATATAAAAATCAAAATATGTTTGGGGATTAGTATATTGTGTATTGCTATATTAAGCGTATGAAATGTTTGAAACTTTCAAAATACCTTCTTTAGACCCCCGAAAAGGTTTCTGGATTATAACAACCACATGACAATACATCTCAAAAGTTTTTTAATGTTCGCAAAAATTCTTGAAAAACGGTCAAAATTTTGAGGATGACATTTTGCAAAACAATGATTATTAAATCAAAATTCGATTTTCAAAACCTTTACATGTACTTACTTAGTAATTTGAATCGAATCAAGAATTACAGATATTTTAAATAGGTTGGTACCTATGTTAGGTACAAAATTTGATTGATTGTTCTTATAATATATAAAAATGAATATTTGTAATACATGAAAAATGAAAATTTTAATTTAAAAAATTGTTATAGGCGACACGCGACCTGTTTGAAAAGTGAATTTACTGAGACTGAATATATGGAACGTGGGAGGGGGGTTGGCGGGACGGGGGAGCGGGAGAGGGGAGAGGGAAAACGGAAAGGTGGAACGGGTACGCCGGAGGGGAATGGGATGCTGGAGAGGAACGGGGACGCACGGGAAAGGTAATTTAGGGAGAAACAATGTATTTATTTGAATATGGCATTGCAACCCATGCCGGGAACCAGCTATTCCTATTTAAAATCTTCGATAGATTTGCGCCATTTATTAGAATTACCACCTTTTACATCCTATACCGATGGCACCCAATTGTGGTATACGTACTTTGGTTCACGATTAACATTTAGCCTGCAGATCATACTGTCATCTCGTCTTTTAAAGATCACCTGCGTTCTATTTCTGATCTCCTGGTGTCTGATGCCTAATGCCTGATGCTGGTATGCCCTCGATTCTACTCCAACTGGGATATGAACCTGAAACCAATAAATTACGATAATTTATTTGCAGCCTTAAATAAATTGTCTTGCCTTTATCGTGTACGGGTGGAATTTATCGCTTATAAAAACTATTATTTATCAATAAAGGTTATCAGACTATCTTTTATAATGTGAATATTGGACAAGGGTCCCAATATTTTGGGAGGCGGGTATGAGTACCGCCGCCCCGCGAACTATTTATTGGATAACCAACACCTCTGCCATAGATGGTTACACCGCAAGTGGTTCGCTACGTTTGGTGACTTAGCAGGGGAGCCCGGGTTCATGGGGTAAGGTTTGTTCGGGTCTTGGCGGCGGATGCATCTGCCTACCAGCTGCATGGCAGGCCGGATCGAAGAGACTGGATGAGGGAGGTCTTTTGACCTCTCCAAACAGAATCCCTCGACACATCGCCTTGCACCGCAGTTGGAGGGATGGATTCATAAGTCTGTCACTTCTGGACACACTGACCCCTAGTTTCCTACCCATCCTTCATACCCTTTTTCTTCCTAGAACTGAATTTCCTCTCCTTAAAAAAATCCTCAACAGCGCATCCCCTAAGATGACATAGGCCCTAATAATTTACATCAAGGCCTCCTTTATGGAGCTTATGTAAAAAAAGAACATTTGTAGGATTTAGCCTGTGAGAGAATAGGATAGTACAATCGGTCTCCTCTTTGTGCGGTGCTTCTTAGCCTCCCCATTCTCTTCTACTTTAGTTTTCTGAAAGTTTCACTTGTATCGCGTCTGAATTGCACACTCTGTTTTTTTTGTTACTCGAATGTCGAAAAAATTAAAATTTGGGTTTCTACAAACTTATAAAACGATAAACAGGGTGTAATAGCACTTACCCGTAGGGTTTTAAGAGCGTATAACCAGAGAACACCAGAAATATGTCATTTGTAAATCAGTTTTTAGACGTATTAACTCTTTTCCACAAAAAATTATAAATTGGTTTCGAAAGATTGTTCTTTTATCTAGTAAACGTATGTTTTAAATTTTCAGAAAAAATGATAATTTTTTAGTATAATAAAGTTATACCATAGACCGTTGGCGGATTTGTAAAATTTTCAAAAAAGTACATTTTTTATACAACACCCATTTCAAATCATATAATCATGCAGTAAAATAAATCAATGCATTATCTGGTAAACGTATGTAACAGAATTTTAATTTTAATATAAATAAAATCATAAAAAAATATTTAAGCACATGTGTTTCTTGACGAAAATTGGTCCGTTTGTGTATTTATTTGCGCACTTATTTAAAAATTTTTTACATTCTTATTTTGCTGAGACATTATTGAAAAATGATAAATACTTATGATCAAAAAATAATTACAAAATTGCATAATTTTAATAGTTTTATCAACAAGCCTTTCAGCATTTTTGGATGTAGGTATAAATTAATGCAAATTTGCAATGAAATAAAATCGATATTGAGTTATAATTTTAAAAAGCTGGTACGGAGAGT
The DNA here is from genome assembly GCA_917563855.2 of Limnephilus lunatus. Taxonomy (NCBI): domain Eukaryota; kingdom Metazoa; phylum Arthropoda; class Insecta; order Trichoptera; family Limnephilidae; genus Limnephilus; species Limnephilus lunatus. Next base: position 46,475,518 of record OU830602.1, read on the forward strand.
AATTAATCTTTCTCATTGGAACCGCCCTGTACGATCGTAAGAACCTCTTTCGACGAAATGTGGATTTTCGGCCGCTGGCTGGTTATACGCTCATAACCAGCGATTCCTGAGCATAATTGGAGTAATAATGTAGTTTTTTTTTTACAATCTCTGTAGAAAATAATTTCCCTCAGGGCATATATTATCTTAGAAGATGCTGTGCGGAGGGTCTTTTTGAGGAGAGGAAGGAGTGAACATGGGCATTGAAGAGACCCGTGTTGTAGAAAGGAGGAAACACCGAGGCCGGTAGATGTCATTTTGCCGTCTGATGATATTTTTTCGAATGAAAAAGTAGTCGGGAATAGCCTAGCTGGTCACTTGATAAGCACTTCGTCTCGTTTCAACAACACGATAACACGATAGCACGTATCACGTGTTCAGTGGCAACGTGAGATTGAATTTTCCTTTAGATGTATGGGGGATAATTTGTGTGTTGTCGAATAAATCAAATAACCATGCACTGTGCCCATAAGTTTATTATAACAATTTACCTCCGTACCATACTATATATTTAAATAAGTATATGAAAAGCGGGAGCGAATAAGAAGCGATTTACGAGCTGTTACGTCGTTGGCAATCTGGAACAGAATGGTCCCTCTTAATTAGTACCGGCAGTCGGTGATTAAATGGAAATATTCTGGGACCGCTATTGGGGTGTGAGGAGCTAATAGGAGCGATTCAAAATAGCTGCGTCGTTGTGGAAATGTCGCTAGTATGTGGAAAAAACCTATGAAAAGTAATGAAAACAAATCGATCCATGTATAAACTTATTCAAAATCAGGTGTTATAATCTCTATACCACCGAGAACTTCTATTACATTCTTCGTAGGAAAGTCAGAATATTACTGGAAATATGTTAGGTAATATAAATATAATCTGTTTGCTGAAACTGAAAGGTGCGTGGTACTGTAGATTGCAAGATAAAGTTTTGTCACATCGTGGAAAGCAGGTTTCTCAGCTTTCAGGTAACTTGTGCATAACCGGCGCCCATAATCCTATATATTATTATTTACCGTAAATTATAACATCTTGTAACCGGCAATTAGTAAAGCAAACATAAATATAATGTTGTTGCATATTTACGTCATTGCATATCTTTCGATTAAATAGTACCTAATCAGTATTGAAGTGAAAACTTCTTTAGCAACGTTGTGATTTGAAACTCGATGATACGAAAAATATCGACACTAAAAAGAGGCAAACACATACATCTATAGGATTTAGCCTGCGAAAGAAAGAGATAGTATAATCGGTCTCCTCTTTGCTGTGTTTCCTAGCCTCTGACGCTGATGTATGGCAGTGAGGCATGGAACTGGCACAGGAAGTATGAAAGTAGACTGAAAGCTATTGAAATGATCCCTGAGGGGTATGTGTGGTAAAACCATGTATGATCATGTGAGAAATGTAGAGATCCGCAATAAATGTACGGCTGATGTAAGCGTAATGAGTAAAATTAAGAAAGGAACCCTCAGATGGTTTGGGGACGTAGAGCGAATGAACAAAAAGAGTAGTGTAAGAAGAATATATGACGCAAATGTGAATGGTAGAAGAAGTTGGGGAAGCCCGAGGAAGACATGGCACGATCAAGTGAATCAGATACTTGAGCCGGGCCATGTCAAAAGTCAGAATAATAGAAGAGTAGGTATGTATGAGACGATGTATGAATGTGAGTGAGGCAAGGAGACTGTGACGAGACCGAGTACCCCTGCGGGGAAACGGCTTGATGCTTAGTTAGTCTTTATCTTCAGTTTATTATTTCACATAACATTAATTTAATACTTAGTGTGTCAATTCCACAACACATTTTGTCCAACATTTGCTACCATTTTTTAAACGTGCTTTTTCCTTTTATTTTCCCTCGTAAATCGTGTTTTCCCTAATAATTAACCTGTCAATATCAACAACAACAGGCCTGAAAATTTTCCCGTTCGTTACACTATAGTAAAAACTGTAATTCCGAGACAATACTAATAGCTGTTGCATAACATTTCTGATTACTAAGATCAATGTAGATGCATATTATCGACGTTTTCTGCATATGCACAATATTTTACAATGGCGTAGCCAACATGCAGGCAGCTTGGCCAACCGCCAGAGGCTCAAATGTATTAGATGACATTGTAACATTCAACAATGCAAAATCATGATCACCTACTTCTACTTAGATTGCATGCTGTTGGCAAGAGGCAGAGAGGACGGACCGCCAAACAACTCAGTCTTGGCATACATTCCTTGCCTCATTCACATTGATATATCGTCTCGTACATATTCTTATACTATTCTGACTCTTGACCCGACTCAAGTACCTGATTTACTTGATCGTGCCACATCTTCCTCGGGCGTCTCCGACTTCTTCTACCATTCACAATTGCGTCGTACATTCTCTTTACGCTCCTTTCTTAATTCATGCGCTCTACATGCCCGCCCAAACCATCCAAGCATTCTTTCTTAATTTTAATTATTGCGCTTACATCAGCCTTGCATTTTTTTCAAATCTCCACATTTCTCACACGATCGTATACGGTTTTACCACACATACGCTTCAAGTATCTTAATTCTACAGCAATCAATCTACTTTCATCCTTCCTCTGCCAGTTTCATGCTCCACTGCCGGCAGTACCGGATTATCCTTTAGGCAGAGTAGGCAACTGCCTAGGGGCCCCGCATCGGCTGGGGGCCCCGCGCCCCGAGAAAAAATGACTTCCGTCATTGATGAGCAAGTACTTACTGTCAATTAGTGGGCAACTCCGGTACCGATTTTGGAAAAAGTCAGCTTTCAAGATGTTTTAATTTTTTTTTTATTAGGAACATTTACAGGTTAATAACATTACATGCATTAAAGAAAACAACAAATTATAATAATTAGGTTAAAACCCAATAACTAATTAATCATGCACAAATAATAAAAAAAGTCAATAATTAAAATAAATATTTAAACGTACCTAGTTGTATTTTACTTTCCTTCTATTCATTAAGCAGCATTACTTAGTATCAGTGGTGATGTGATTGTAGTTGCCGTGTGTGGTTTGTTTTGGCATTTGTTTTTTTTTAGTTTTTTGTTTTGTTTTTATAAATGTGTAATTTTATGTGCAATAAAGAGTTATTATATTGTATTTTATTCGTTTAATTTTTTTTATTGAATGGGATGATGGCATACCTTCATGATGTAGTTAAAAAACATATTAATTATGAATAAAATTACGTTGTGGTAGAAAAAAAAAATTGGAATTTAGAAAAGGGCCGCCCCTTCCACCCCCCCCCCCCCCTCCCGTTAGTCCGCCATTGGTAAAGGGGCCCCGAGATGTGCATTGCCTAGGGGCCCCGACATGGTTAATCCGGCCCTGACTGCCGGGTACTAGCACTCCATTGTGGACTGCTAGATTCGCTTCTTTGGGCAGTTTTTAATATAAATGAATAAATCGATGTTGAAAAAGAATATTATTTACAATATCGGGCCCGTTTCAACGAAAACAAAATAATTTTATTATGAAAAGGAGGTTTGAAAAAAAACTGTATGGTAAATACTGTGAAAGAAGACTGGGATTTATCTTTGCATCATAGCAGGGAAGTAGGAGAGAGAGAATATCTAAAGGCCCAGGGGCTCGTAAGCATGATACTACGCCACTGTCATATGCATAATTTTGCACTTATGATGCATCACTAATATGCGACACGATTATGCAACACGATACAGGAAAGAAGACGCGGCGGATTTGTAATCAAAGAAATTCCATTGCGAAACCGGTTAGTTTTTATTGTCTCTCTTACGCATATCATTTCCTCATAGCCTCAATAGGTCCCACATCGCGGAAGAAGTATTAAAGATAAATTATTGACTGTTTAATACTTTGCTGTATTGTGATATGCTAATTAGAATCTACTATGGATGTCTCTCTATTGTGTTGTCATTTTCACATAACTGTCTTTCGTTATGGGAGACGTTTCGACAATGTCGTAAAATGACGGCGGGTTAAAGGATTAGTGACACCAGCACAACTCGGCGATTATCAGTTCTTCAGGGAGGAAGATACTGTCATTATTGCCCTGGCTTAGCGGTTGAACTATCATAATACGAAATTGAAGGGTTACTTTACAAATCCCGGCGTGCGCGGGTAAATCGGGTTGGCCAAGAATTATAGATCATTACACGTTTTCGGCCACATTAGTTCTAAAAATATGGTGGCATTGGCGTTTTTCAGACTTTCCCCTAAAAATCGAGCGGTGATCCGGCTTGGTAGCTGCTTCAGTGCGATATTTGCTTCCATTTAAGATGGACGTTAATCTTCTCATAAACTTAATATCAATGTAATGATTTGAATCTTTTTTTTCACCTGAAGCCACATTTGGCCGGAAAACTTTAGGATACCGACTAGGACGCGGAGGGAGAGGTGAGGGCATTTTTGGCGACGACGAGGGAATCAAGGACCGAGTGCCACAGCTCACCAAGTGTAACGGGGATTATGTCAAAAATAGTGGGATGTGTACCTATACGATCAGCATCGCCCTGGTTATATACCACCATTCACAATTGAAATATTGATTGAAATGGCTTATTCGTAGTTGGTGAACAGATCTGAATATCCAGATAGATCCCCACATTTCTCTACCCCATCTCCTTATCCTCCCACTGTTCAATTTCACACCACAAACCCAAATAGGAATGCCATAGTCATACTGGCAGACGGTTGGGAGCAGTTTGGTACTCTTGTGCGGTATTCACATAAAATAATAATAATAATAAAAGACATGGCACGACCAAGTGAACAAAATACTTGAGTTGGGTCATGCCAACAGTCGTAAAAATAGAAGAGTAGATACGTATGACACGACGCATGAACTCGTTACAAAAAGGGTTAGCTTGAAAAAATTGATCTACAATACCACTGTAGCATCCTAGCATCCCATCTGATTTACTGCACAAGTGTAATCTTTCTGAGCAATAAAACACAATTAAAAATAATGTCAATAATTCAGAACAGAGGAATGAGGTCGATATTTTTAGTAACAGATATACTAGGATAAAAGCCATTCAACGCCAACTCAATATCTTAAGTGCTTGACAATGATTAGTCTATAATACCCTTGTATCTCTACATATTCGTATTCTAAATTAAAGTCCTCCGCTGCGTCTGTCTGTCTGTTCGCGATAAGCGCAAAAACTACTGAACGGATTTTCATGCGGTTTTTACCAATAGATAGAGTGAAAATGAGGAACGTTTAGGTATATAATTTGACAAGGTTTTTTGAAAATTGGTTGAAATATATAATTAAAGGAGAATATCTGAATGTGGTGGACGAGCGGGCTGGCAAGCGGGCGATGTGGATTTGATTTGTATGCAAGTTAACTGATGGCAGTGTGAGTTAAAAGGTTGGGTAACCATCCTGTAGACGGCGTTGTGTTATAAAATGTTACCGCGGAATATATGTTGAAAAGTGTTAGTAGTAATAGTACAGTTCATTGCTTTTCTACGAGAAGCTGTAACGATTCTTGATGGCTTCCTTGGACAAATTTATCGGGAATACAAAACAAAGTAAATCATAAAGGTTTTAAAATTTTCACTGAACACCCTGTAAATATTGAGGAAGCTAAAAGTCTTGCAGTTTTTTGTGGGTTATATCTTAATGTTGGGAAGTCCAAATTTTAGTACTTAGGTATAAGAATATTATTAAAGTAGTTTTAAAATAGTTACATGTGCTTACTTACTAAAAAAAATCAATGTGAATGAAGTGAAATGACGGCGGTCTAGTAAGTTAGTTACAAATACATAAATGTTTTTGGTTTTAAAAAAATGAGATTACGAGCATTGTCTGTGAGAATTTCTCCAGTAACACTGGGAATAATTTTTTACCTGCGTGTGAATGTTAGAAGGCATTCGTTTTAAAATTAATTATAATTATCAAATAGGTCAGCAATATTAACAGCCTTAAAGTACAGTATTAAGTATTGCATCACGTTTACCCACGAGCTTTGAAGGGTCATCTATCATACGGTAATTGACATCCCAAGGGATTGTTCAATGTCCAATGCCGATATTTCTATCTCTACCGGATTACACGAATAGCGGTTCTCTGGGTTTTAGGCCCACGCTACGTATGAATGTTTAGGAAATACGACCTGTTTAGAAGATCTCACGACTAGATATTGGTGATTAGGTCACTTAGCCCAACCTTAATTTCTTCACAATCAAATACAAAAAAAATACGGGTATTATTTTAAAGCACGCATAATTGTAAGTCTAAATCTCTTCATAAGTTAAATTCTTAAGTTTGTTATAAGGATTTAAAAAAAAAAGTTATTAACAAGTTGTCCTCTCCTAAACAACATCTATATAGAAACCATCGCGGGCATACACACATCAAATCCCCAAAGTTCACTGCAATCGGATGAATGATTAGCAACACATAGTTTTATGATGCCAGAACTCACTATTGAATAGTGTATATACAAACCATCGCGGGCATGCGTACATCAATATAAATCGTCCAAATATTATTATTATTATTATCAAATCCCAAAAGTTTCATAAAAATCGGAAGAATGGTTTAGCAATGCATGGACATCTCATATATATACACCCAATCAAACATATTACGTTTTTTGTATATCTAGATAGAAGAGACAATTAGAAACTTTTTTGGACGCGATGCAATCTTAACTGTTCACAGAACTGCTAGTATAAAATTAGCTAGGTATATTCTTTAGTAGCCACTTAACAATTTCAACATTGTCTTTTCTCGTTCTACACTTGAACACTTTCAACATTGTCTCTCTTCCTTCTACACTTGAGACTTTACCACTTTCAACAACACTCCACTTCCCCTTTTTGAACTTCGAGTGCATTCCTCTGTCGCTCTTAACTTCATTGGTTTATTGTCGGCTCTGATATCTCACTTAGCACCTTTCTCAACTATTATAACGTATGAATTCCAACCCAGCTTAATTAAACAGTTTCCGAGTAAAAAATGCTGATTCTAAAACTTGACTGATGGATTCTCGGACTGTTTTGAATATGTCCTTTTTTATTCGGTTGAAGATTTTATTTCATGTGTGTTTTAAATTTCTAGTTTGGCGAAGATGGTTTGTTGTGTTCATGTTTTATTGCAAATGTATGATTATGCATAATAAGTACTTTGCTTTCTAGTTTGTAAACAGGATCCTAAAAGTTTTATTGTCCTACTAAAAGCTAATGAACAATGGAAACATGAAAACAATAGCTACAACACTTTTCTTCATCGAAGAGGAACCATGTATAAATAAATGTAAAAAGAACTCCATTAAATGGAGACATTAACATAATGAGACTAAAGGGGTTTTAGAAAATGTTTTTTTCGGTGACCCGACAATTATTGGCCCACCGAAATTATGATTATTATAAAATTATAATTTTTTGTGCATCATTTACCAATTTCAAACCTAAAATCGACTTCAAAAATACCTTTAACAACAAGTTAGCGAATGACGTTTCTCATTTTCATGGTATTTTTTTTTCAATCTTTGCAGGTTCTAAGTACAATGCCTAGAACATTGGAAGCCTTTGATATCACATTATGTTCTTATTCAGAATATGGGTTACATTTTTACATAAGAACTTTAATTTTGATAATGTCTTTTTGCTTATTTTGGGTTATTTTTATTCTTCAAAAGAGGTCGTTCCTATCGTAAGTTGTTATGGGAATCAAGCAATTTTTTTCACAGTGTTGATTTTTTGTACTTATACGCTGGAATATACAGTATTTGGGCAAGTAGTTTTATTCTTGATGAATTTGAATGAAAATAATAATGTTTTTGTTCCTTTTTTTATTCGGCGGTACCTACATCCTCTCTGCACACCCCTTCGGGACACTTAGTTATATTTGGTGTAGGTAGGTATACCGTATTTTCGCTAAACCGACTGCATATTGTTATAAAATATAATTATATAGGTTATAATAGTTTGTCTAGCCTGTAGTTAGTAATAAGATAGAGAATTGTAAAAATATATTATAAATCTGTACAGCACCCTTGATGTGACACTTCGCTGTACAAATCATAAAAATATTAATAATATCATTAATATAAAGTTTTGCTTAGGACATTTTGCTTCTTCAACTATAAAATACCAAAATAACTATAAGACAACTAAAGTTAGGTACCTAAATATATTACATAAATGGTGCATTTTATGTACGATCCTAATTTAATAGTCCGTGTATATTTTAAACTTGATCTAACAACAGCATGTGCAAGCAATGATTCAATATGCATGCGTAACACACCTATTTCGGTGCAGCTCTCAGACAGATTCTGGCTTACTACGGAAACTGCATTAGAGCGCCGGAGGTGAATAATCAACAAAAGGAAGAAGAAAATGGCGGCGGGAAGGCGCGTGCGGTGACGCAGATGACGCGCCGAAGCAATTGCTATATTTAACACGTGGCGCCTCTGACCCATTCGTCATCCGATAATAATAGTAATAGTTATAATAACTTTGTTTGAACACCACTTTATTTTATTAATTTAACTAACCGGTTTTAGCTCGACCTGAACCTTCATCAGGGTGTGCAAAACATATTTTGTGCACCCCGATGAAGGTTCAGGTGTACAAAATATATTAATTTTGTACCCCCTGATCTAGGTTTAGGTGTACAAAACATATTAATTTTGTACACCCTGATGAAGGTTCAGGTCCAACCGAAAACGGTTGATTAAGCGTATAAAATAAAGTGGTATTCAAAGTTATTCTATTGTAATAATAATAATTATGGATTCCCAAAGTGTTTGCGACATGTGAAAATTTTATAATAGTAGTAATATTTGGATGATTTGTATATAGCACTGTTTTTGCTGTATACATTTATGATATGTTTCTACAATCTTACTTCTAACTAAATACTAGACAAACCATTATAAAAACTTATGGTTAAAATATTGAATATAACCCAAAACTAAAAGTAAAATGCATTTGACCAATTAACGCGATGTTGCGTAAAAACGAACATATTTTATTTTATTTGTTTAGTACAGATAGAAAGCACACAGGTCCATACTTACCTGGAAGGTCACTTGAGATTAACACTGTTTATTTAGATAAATTTAGATTCAGTTTGCACGCAGAGGACATAATTGAGAAAATAACTTCATGATGATTCCACCTTTGTTAACTAAACTCGTTGGATAACACTGAACATGTAAATCGATAAAATTGTGTTATGAACGTGTCCGTGTGCACTAAGTGAGCTTAATTTGTGCTTACTTGTGAAAAATATTATCAACCGTTTTCAAATATCGAAATTATTAAGTAGTTTAGTTAGGTACCTGCTTACTCACAAATTGTTTGATTTTTTTTACTTATTGTCGTTATCCGTAATATTCTGAATAATTTGGATACTGTCGAAACTACCTTTTTCCAAACTCAAATCTGTCTCCGTAAATAAAAACCAGCATTGGTTTCCATGCAATTTTTTTTAATAGTGTTTTTCGACTTGTAGACAAACTTACCAAGGGTGCGAAAAGGTTCGCTTATCTAATAACATTTTATTCGATTTATAGTGTCGACTTATTATCAATATTGTCGACTAATTACCGACGGTTACGACAAATTACCGACAGTGTCTATTAATTGCTGATATCACCGAAAACCTTTATCTAGTCGATGAGGATGTTGGTAGGTATTCTTTCGTATTTCCAATAGCCATCAAATCTATTACCGGTAAAGTCAACTCATTTAATATTGTTCTTTCCATCACCACATCACATCATTATAGGTCATTTCAGTAACATTCTCCAGCCCTAAAGAGTCCTAAATTCTCCAGTCTTTTAAAATACATATTTTGATATTATCAACTCCACTTTTGCCACTAATCTTTTAAAATGTAATTCTTATAGTGATGGGGGTAGCAATGCAATGTCCAGTGTTTTAAATATAATACCCTCCGCGTGCAAAGCCGTATCTTTTCCAAGCACAAACTTTCTAATTAAAGTGTTTATCGGAAGTGACCTGCAGGTAAGTATGTTTCTGTATCCATTTGTAAATATTAAAATTAGATAGAACCTAAGAATTATGAATAAATTGTACAGCTAAATTGAGGTGATTTTTCACAAAAACGGCGCTCTATAAATTATCCAATTATTATTATTATTATCACCATTATGCTGGATGATTTTCAAAATAGCTGATGATATCTACGACAGGGCTAGAAGGCACACAGTAGATAGTTGACAATGACTCCGCATCGAACCGAAACTTTCACAGAGGCAGGCTGTATCTGCATAATATAATATCCGCAACTACTTTGCGCAAATGCATTCGACTTTAAATATATCAGGCTATTAAACTGTTGAGATTTGAGATTGATCAGAAAGTGGCATTACACCCTTACAAATATGTTCATATCATAATTCAAATGGGTTCTTCCTACACTACTTATAAGTTTTACTGCCCGATTTAAAAATTTAATTTATTAAACATTTTCCTTCACATTGCACAGAAAACCATTTTATTGTGTCTTTAAATGATTTAAACATTTTTTCTCTGTATCTTTCTTTCTCATTAAAAATTATGTCATAAAAATGTAGTGTTTTTCTCATACATATTTTGACAAGTAGATTGATTTATAAAGCTCCTTTATGATTGAAATAACGTAGAAGCCAAAAACTTTTGCGTTCATTGAAAAGCTATAGGTATAGAGCTGAAGGGATGCATTTTAAGAGGCGAGTATAGGTACCGCCGCCCCGGGAACTATTTATTGGATAACTAATACCTCTGCCATAGGTCACCCCAAGTGGTTCGCTACGTTTGGTGACTTAGGTGCCCGGGTTCATGGGTTGAGGTTTGTTAAGGTCTTAGCGACTGATGTGTCTGCCCACCTGCTCCGTGACTGGACGGATTTAGAGAGGCTGGTAGAGGAGGTCTTTTGACGTCTCCAGCCAGAATTCCTCGAACCATCGCCTTGCACCGCAGTCGAAGGGATGGATTCATACGCCCGTCATTCCTGGACACACTGACCCCCAGATTCCCACCCACCCCTCATACCTAATTACGAAAGACCTTCCACACATAGAGATATCCCCTAAGATGACATAGGCTCTGAGGGAATTTATTTTCCTTAGGGACTCCTGTGTGGAGCCAGTGAAAAAAAACCAAATTAATTATATTGATAAAACTTTTGTAGCGCCATTCTTGTGAAATATCACCTCAAAGGCGCAAAGCAAAATACAGCCCAAGACTTATTCCATTTCGTGTCTTCTACCAGCCTTGTATTATAAATTTGATTCCATCTCGTTACGAATGATTAATGTAGTCCTATCAATGGAAGTATCAAGGCTTTGTTTCTCTTTCTGATTCATGCCCTAGGCTTTCTCGCATTGTGATCGCTCAAGTTTCCCTTGCCTATTTTAATGTCGTTTTCTGTCATGCCTTGTCAGTGCATACCGACAGCAACAACATTAACATTGCGATCTATATCTCGTTCGAGAATGATTAAGCTATAAATATATACCAAGTTCTCTTGCGGATCAACGGACCTACAAGTTGATTTCAGCTGGATGGCTGCCGGAACTGAGTTCGGCCAAATGTAGATAAATTATTTTGAAGTGCAAATTGCATTATTATTAGACCCACTGAAGAGGTAAACTGGTACACGATGCAGGCTTTTTTTACATTTACTCCACACAGGAGGCCCTGAAGACAATAATTTCCCTCAAGGCCGATGTCATCTGAGATGCGGCGTGTAGGGTCTTTTTGATGAGAGGAAGGAATGAACATTGGTCTTGAAGAGACTCATGATGTAGAAAGGAGGAAACACAAAGGCCGGCAAATCGTTCCACAGCCGAGCTGTTGAACTCAAGAACGATACGAAGTACCACGTCAACCGTGTACATGTTTGGCGTGTTTTCTGACTATGCACTGGTGCCGAGGGGATCAATGACGCTAGTTCCTCTGAGGATCTTTTCTCCTTTGAAATACCTGTAAAATAAGGATAGCATTCCCACCCGACGCCTGTGTTCTAAAGATTGCAATCCATTTGGTAATTAGAAGAATCTTTCAAACGGATAGCCCATTTCTGCACACGAGGGTATTTTTCAGGTATTTTGATGCTCCAAACTAGAGGTAACTGACAAATTCAACCGTGGGGCGCACTTGCGATTTGTACAAGGTTAGCAGTTGGATAGGTAGGACCTATTATTGAATTATCTGCAGGCCCTGTTCAGTTTTTGGGAGGCTAATTTAACTCTGGCTTCGATGGAGCCCCCACATCTGAGCTGGTCACTTAGGGTTGCACCAATCAAATCGATGGAGGTCCTGTTCGGAAGATTACTTTCGTTGAAGGAGACTAGATTTTCATTTCAATCCCTTTCAGATATAATCAGATGTGATTGGGTCTTTGAAACATAAAATCGATCCAATTCGCGGGTTGACACACTTCACCGCAATCTACACATCTGATCCGCTATCCGAAAAGTTGGCTAAAGAAAGAAGCGCAAGACCCACAATAACCCAATAAATCAAAAATATACCATGATAATGCTTTTGGCCGTGAAAATCACAAATTTCATTGGCGTCTTGATATGTACATAATTTATTTTGTTTTATAAATATACATTCTGTTACAGTTGACTAATTTGAATGTAATTAATTATTACTAAACCTTTGTTTGCATGTAATTATACTTAGATAATCTATTATGATTAATAACTTAGATAAATGAGTTGAATAATAGCGTACAATTTATTTCATAGATTTTAGTAATTAGTGAGAAGTCTTTGGTTGCAAGGTGCATTAGTAAAGTGTAGGTAAGTTTTTAGTAAGAATTACCTGGGTTGTAAATTGTAAGATGGATTTAGTTTGGATTAAAATTCTTCTAGATTTGGATAAAGTTTCTGTACAATGCACAAAGTTAAGCTACGTAAATAACAGAGGCTTCCGATTCTTCTCAGGTGCATTCTGCTTACCAGTGCAGATGCCTCTGAGAAGACTTAGGTTAATTAGCTAAGGATAATTAATTAACGAATTACTGGTTTAATTAGATCCTTCGCGGGAAACGTGAATATTTTCCCCGTGACCTCTAATGAATTCAGTTTTAACTTTGCATGCGTGAACTATATTTTTGCATCGGTTTTAGGGTCTTTTGGTCAATTTTTGACTATTTTTGTAAAAATAAAGTCAAACCAAAAGTTTTGCATCTTCACTGTGTAATATCGATGAATATAAATATGGATTAAGGTTTTGTAGTCACCACTTATATAATCAAATGATCAACATGTACATACAAAGTGATTGGTTTTCATTTTATTCAAATGATGACGCAAAGTGAATTTGCTATTATTAAAAAAATAAAATACTTATAATAAAATACCCTTAATTTATTGTAATAACAATGCTAGGTTAAAATATGTGATTTTTGTTTTTTTTTCGAAGGTATAATAGAACTATTTACACAACAAACCATGAATGAACGCTTTTATTACTACCGTGACCCCTCACGTTTAGGGTACCGTGACAGTAAAAGAGGCAATAAACATACATTCCTTATCGCTATAATGCTGCAGCTCTTTCTTACACATTAAAAATAGTGAGACAAAAGATGATTCACACAAAATACATGTGACTGTTTCCTCCGAAGTACCACTTTTTTCCTTTGGGGAAACAGATATGTTTTATTACGTCGATAAATTGAGTTTCAATTTCTTTATACTGTACGGGAGTGGGGATGCAGACATACGTTCACCGTATGTCTCATTTTCAACTGTTGTTATTTAGTGTGTAAGAAAGAGCTGCAGCATTATATGTTTAAGAATTGACATCAATCAGCGCAATGACATTTGAAGTTGTAGAATTTTTAGAAATTTTGAAATCCACTCAATCCTTGCAACTATAATCCATGCTTTCACAATTGTGAGTGATGCAAAAAAATTATATCTTTTTTTTCTTTGGAGGAAACAAATCTAGATAAATTGTATATCTCATCTTTTAGAAGAGCTACAGGATTATTGTGATAAGTAACGTAATTTTTTTTTTTTATGACGTCACGGTACCGTAATTGTGAATCGTTACAATAATAAAAAAGCGCTCGTTCGATCTGATGATTTAGTATTGCTACATGAAAACATTAAAAATAACTTAGAATTCAACAAAATAACCGTAAAAGAACTTCAAATTGACCATCCAACGATGCTAATAGTATCTAATTCAACGCTATTAGTATCCGTGACCTCTGCAACACAATACCAGTTTTTTGTCCCCGAAAATTGACAAAAATAATTCACACGCCATCACAATCACAATTTTTCTTCGTAAGTATTTCCATTTAGTTCTCCTCATCATACCTACATATCGTTATTGTCTTTTGCCCACCTCAAGACAATAATTTCCCAGGCAACGATTATCGCGTTTATTTCAATTGTTTTGTCTCTTTCCTTTTGGCAGTTATTTCATTTCCCAGTTTTGCCTTATTTTGCCCTATTACTTTTGGCAGTTGTTTAATTTACCTGTTTTGCCCTGTTATTTTGGTAGTTATCTATTTTCTCGGTTTTTCCCTGTTATTTTGGTAGTTATCTATTTTATCGGTTTTGCCCTGTTATTTTGGTAGTTATTTAATTTCTCGGTTTTGTCCTGTTATCTTTTAGTTTTGGTTTGTGACTTTGCCGGAAAATGTTAGAATCTTCTGTGCATTACATTATAAATTAAAGTCCTCCGCATGCGATTTTCATCAACAGATAGAGTGATTGATGAGAAAGGTTTAGGTATACTATAATTTGTCAATGTTTTGTTTAAATTGATTGAAATATATAATTAAAGGAGAATGTCTGTATGTGATCGACGAGCGGGCTGGCAAGCGGGTGACGTGGATTTTATTTGCATGAAAATTAACAGATGGCGGTGTGAGTTAATAACGCTTGGTTATAAAGGTTGGGTAACAATTTAGTAGATGACGTTGTGTTTCGTTAGCCACAGCAACGCGTGGACGGGTCAGCTAGTGTAAAATAATTTGAATCTTTAAATGCTTGATGTTAGAACTTCGTCGCACAAGACGGTAGGTACCTACGAAAATACAACACAAATGGCTTTGAAAATTAGTTTGGTTATAAAAATGACCAGAGGTTTTGCATTCAAAGCATGTTTTCGAAAAAAAATAAATTTATATGAATACCGCACAAGAGTCCCAACTGCTCCCGTCTGGAGCCAGTGAGACTTGACATCCCCAATTGGGGTATGTTGTGAGGCTGAAGGTGGTGGGGAGGGGAAGGAGACAGGCAAGAGGAAGGTGGTGAAGTACCTTGCTATTCAGATCTGGTCACCAAACACGTCTAATGCCATTTCAAGCAACGTTTCAATTCTGAATGGTGGTCTTACACCAGAGCAATACTGAGAGTATCTTCCACGCTGGAACGTGCTGTAAATATACTATATATTATTTTGAATGAATAAATTGTGAAATAACACAAATTAATCAAATAAAATTTATTTGCCACGCCGGAATTCGATCCCGCGACCTTCGGATTGCGAGTCAAGAGCCTTACCGCTGGACTCTGCTGGCCAAACTGTCCAAACTAGTGACGAATGTGTGAATGTAAGAGACGAAGTATCAATGAAAAGGAAGATAGAAGTGTGTGTCGAGACAGAGATGTTGGAATTGGAATTTCTACCAGTATTTCAATGGAAGGTGCCCCAAAAAACAAGCATCATTCTTGCCTTCGATTTCGAAATCGATATGTTTATTTCTTACATTAGTTTTGTAATAATTTTTAAGGCTTTATAACAGATTTGCCTTGCGATCAATGGAGTAAAGCGCTGCGCCACTGTTTGTAAGTTATAAACATACGTTTGAGAACTTAATTGTAGGTAAGAGTTCGCGATAAATCTGCACCTGATATATTTATGTCTCGTATTCCGATGCAATCATTAACTTTGTAATCTCGGGTTACCCAGGCCTGTGCAGCTTTCATTTCTGTTATGCTTTCTTCCTTCGTGTCTCAAACCCATCAAAGCTATATGTGCGTTTAGAATTTCAAAGAACAGGGTTCATTGCATTTGTACGTAGGTAACATTGATTGAAGTGGTCAACGGCAGGTAGAACGCTTGGCTAATAGAGTTCAAAATACTGAGTTACTTTCTTCCTTTCCAGCATGAGCTATGATGCTTAATAAAATTGTCTGAATGTTTTGGTTAAGTACAGGTGCATTCTTCCACCAGTTTTAGTGATGTCACGCTTCTAAGTTCCTTCTTCTTCTTTGTCTGCCCTATCAGGTCCCCCCGAGGTTGGCGATCACTCTTGAAAAGGTCTCTCTGTCTTGCGCTGCCCCGAATAGCTCCTCCACACTTCTAATGCCGGTCCACTCTCGTATATTTCGCAGCCAAGGCATTTGTCTCCTACCAGGCCCTCGGCGACCCTCTATCTTGCCTTTCAGTACTAAATGGAGCAAGTGATACTTCTCCCCTAGAAGTATATGACCCAGATATGAAATTTTCTTGATTTTTATTAATATAAGCCGTTCTCTATCTGCTCTAGCCCGCCTGAGAATTTCCGTGTTGGTGATCATGTCAGTCCATGGGATTTTGAGCATTCTCCGGTGAAGCCACATTTCGAAAGCCTCTAACCTGTTTATGGTATTTATTTTCAAGGTCCATGTATCACAACCGTACAGCAGTCTATTAGTTCCAATTTTTACAATTAAAAGTTCATAGATCTTGAATAATTTCACGCATTAGATTACGCCGCAATTTGCAGGAATATTTCACATCTTCAAAGACAATCGAAATTAGTATATTTGGTTGTTAATTTGCCTTCCGTCTGATCTTGTGTATTTACACCATCTTGTTCACACAATTATTCCTTAAAAAACGTTTTACAAATTGAGAGCGAAGATTATGATTATCGTATGAGATAGTAACTACGCTGGATGGAATGTCCAACATAATAATGTTACCCACAACGTACCTACTCGCTCAATATAATATTTAATGAAGTTACGTGCGAAGTAAATGCATGACTTACCTTACAGACACGATTTATATTATACTTTTCGTTGTATTGTGTGCGGAACGTAACACGTACTATTACTTGTAGGCGATGTACCGGACGTATTTAAGATTAATTGTAGTTTAATTTCATGTGTAATTTAATGTAATATTTATGAAAGAATAAAAATATTTACGGGGTCAGGCAGTCAGCCTAAGACAAAAAATAAAGCTTGACCCCAACCCTCAGTGTACATACCTACACTATTTAAATTATTTAAATTGACTTTTTCCTTTGCACAAATTCGATCTGTGCGAAGCCGTTCCTATACAAACCTTCGCACGGGTCCAATTTGTGCAGATCTCTATTATTTACACTTGCATAAATTCAAATTTGTGCAACCTATGTATTTTTACCTTTATAAACACTTGCACAAATTCGAATTTATGCAACCTATGTATTCGTATAACAGTTTTGCATAAATATAAAATAATTCCAATTTGTGCAGACTGTTCATACCCTATGTAAAATATAAAATGTAAAATGTGCAAACTCACATAATAAACGAATGATCGGAGAGGCATCGAGAGTAGGTCGAGATAAAACTCTGTGGCGTTCTCAGCTTCGTTGCGCAATAGCGAAACGAACGCGGTGGCGTTTTACAACTCTAACAGTCAAAATTCTAAGAATTTCATCTCAGTTCGTAGAATTGAGATGAACAAAGGACTGAGACGGGCAGACTCCCGTCTCTGGACCCTTTAAATACGGCTGCTAGACCGCCAGATCGGCAGAGTTCCAGATCTCACCGCTTCAGCAACATCTCGCCTTCTCTTCTGCCTTCTCCGATCTACCCCTGGAAAACTTGGACTTCTTCTTCTCCGCCCTGGTTGGACCGCCCTCCAAGAAGAAAGCATTACAATAAATTGGTCGATCGCGCAAATTTCCCCTCTACCTCCCTTCTTCCCCTCTACTTCCCCTCTACCTCTACCCCCCTTCCGCCCCCCTTGCCTTCTACCTTTCTCCCTACATTTACCCAATTTTCCTGAAATCTCCCCACTTTTCCCTCTCCCTACATTTTTTCCTCACTTTCTCCCTAGGTGTCGAAGCGGCCAGCCGGCAACTTCCCACTTCATCGTCTGTGCGGCTGGCGACTACAGTGCCTGTCCCGTACAGGCATTATGTCGTATCAATATCGACAATATCCGCTATCATTTTTCAAATTACGTCGTATCCGAAATAAAACATTATGTACCTTTCTCACTTACGGTTTCAAAATCGTAACTCTGAGGAGTGTCCGTTATGTATTAACGGCCGCCGTGGTCGAGGGGTAAGGCTCTTGATCCACAATCCAAAGGCCCGAAACTTTTATTAGATTAATTTGTGTTATTTCACAATTAATTCATTTTAAAACAATACATAGTATATTTACGGCACGTTCCAGAGTGGAAGATATTCTCAGTATCGTTCTGGTATAAGACCACCATTCAGAATTAAAACGTTGCTCGAAATGGCTTTAGCCGTGTTTGGTGACCAGATATGAATATACAGGTGCTTCCACACCTTCCTCTAAACCATCTTCTTCCCTTCCCTAATACCTTCAGCCTCACAACATACCCCAATTGTGGATGCCGTCATCTCCAGTGGCAGACGGGAGAAGTTGGGACTCTTGTGAGGTATTTACATAAAAATACGATATTATATTAATTTGGGAGGCGGGTATGGGTACCGCCGCCCCGGGAAGCTTTCAACCTTATCCTTTCAGGAGGAGACCTTTTCACCTCTTTCATAACATCGCCTTACACAGTGGGAGGGATAGATTTGTACATTCCTCACTCTTGGAGACACTGACCCCCAGATTCCCACCTCTCATACCTTTTTTCTTTCCCTAACTTCATATTCCTCGTTTCCTCAAAAGACCCTCCCCACAGCATCCCCAAGATAACATAGGCCCCAAGGAGAATTATTTTCTTCAGGGCCTCCTGGGTGGAGTCAAGATAAAAAAAAAAGTTTGCAGTTAGTTGTTGTCAGCAAGTCGAAAAAGATTGATCAACAAAAATTCTCAACCATACCTAGCCAAACCTAATCTAACCTAAACTAACCATGTCAATGATTGAACCTGATATTTTTTCACTGCCGTCAAAAACGAAATATATGTATAGTCCAGATGATTTCTTAGACATTTTTTCTTGATAACCCAATACCAAAAAAGCAATCCATTTATTAGGTAGGTATTTCTCGTCATAAATACGGAGATCCGGAAAGAATACAGACACGTTGAGAATATGAATGAAGAAATGGGGGTAAGGAGAATATATGACGTGAAAGTAAATGGTAGAAGAAGTCGGGGACGCCTGAAGACGTAGCACGATCGAGTGAATCAAATACTTGAGTCGGAAGAGTCAGAATATCAAAAAGTATTTTTTTATATTAGCTCCACAGAGGAGGCCTTGAGGAAAATATTTTTTCCCGTACCCGCCTCCAAAATTGCAAATAATAAGACGATGTATGAATATAAATGAAGCAGAGTGTCAAGATATATTGCGTGGCGGTCGATCCCCTCTGCCTACCCCAGCGGTAACAACGTGATGATTTGTTAGTTATATTAAAGCATTTCAATAGGCAAAGCTATATTATTATAATTTACCAAAGATTTGATCTACTTTTCAAAAGAGATTAAGAAATATTACCAATAAGGAATTTCACATTTAAGAACGAACGCAATTTTGTTGTAACTTTTTTGATTCGATATCAACAGTAACAGTTATCAGTGAGACAGATCTTTCTACGGTTCTCGGCCTCTTCGTCCATTACCAAAGTTCAAATCATGTCTACACAATGGCTTGTGAAATCTCCAATAATAATAATAACACAAACTTGTTAACTTATGACATAATGTGAGTGAGTTATTTGTGTCGAAACTGACGACGGCTGTAACAAAGACCTTAGATACTATGTTTTAAAAGTAATATTATATTTACGATGCTAGTTACTAAGAATTGAAGGACAAAATGTACCTAAAAGCCGTATAAATAGGTTTATGTCGTATCTGTTGTATATTGTATTGCGGTTTGGTAAGATGAATTATTAATGAAAATAATAATATTTGAATGATTTGTGTAGGGCCGTTATCGTGAAAAATCGCCTCAAAAGCGCTCTACAGATTTTTACAGAGCTTCTACCTTACTACTAAATACATGCTAGTTTAACTATAATGGTTCGTCGACCACCAATTTAAAACAATTTGCACATTGCATATACCAATAATTTGATGTTGCGTTAAAATGTACATATATAGTTATTTATTTATATTCTGTACAGTTACAAAATACACAGGACCATATTTACTTCGGAGCTTCGGAGGTCACAAAATTTAACACTATTTATCGTTTATTAGAGAAATTTAGACACAGTTTGCACGCAGATGGCATAATGAACACGCATTATTGGAATTTATTTAATCCTGATTTATATTTTAATATTGATATTATGTTCTTTAATGAATGTGTTTGGGAAGTGTTTGAAAAAACAACCTTTGATAAATTCACATGGACAAAATAGATGGATATTTGGGTCTAGTTTAAACACTTAGAGCCTCACTAATAAATGTGTTATTTTATACAGATTATAAACAAATGATAAACATTAATGTAAATAGTTGTTATTAGTTATGTAAAATTTTAAACACGTTTATTAGTAAGGGGGTAGTAATGTGTGATAATTTGTGGTAATTGTATTATAAGCGATTATAGTTAAAAAATTAAGCTAATCGTCGATTTGTAAATCTATACAAGATGTTTGGAATTTAAGGATTTGCATTCTTAAATATTTCGAATCAAGTTCCAGTAACACTGTACACAATGTAGGTACACGTGTAGAGCACGCAAATATTGTGAAGCGATGACCTTTTGATAATGGATCTGTAATCTATTGCGTATTAAGTAAATTCCTGACAGAATGCAACGTGAATCCAATTTTCATTGTTTTTCACAAAGTAGATATGTGGATTTTACCCACGAGAATTTACGGTAAACCTATCATCAATGTTTTAAATATTTTAAGTATTTAATACTAGCTTACCTGCCCACGTGTTGCTGTGGCTAACGGAATACAACGCCATCTACTGGATGGTTACCCATCTATTGGTAAAAACCGCATGAAAATCCGTTGAGTTTATCACGAACAGACGGAAATACGCGGCGGAGGAATTTAATTTATAATATGTAATTTGTAATTTATGGATGTTTTACCTTCAAAATGGGACAGACAATGTCCATAACTACAAATATAATAATAATAAGACTTTTTATTCTGGACTTCTGTTTGGTATGAATACTAGACATGTTCTTGTTTGTTATAATATATCCCGAAGCTCAGTTTGCCTCTTGGCATAGGCCTCCTCTAACATTTTCCACTGGGACTATTCTCCAATGATGTCCAGCCGTGAGTTTTAGTCTTCCCATTTTATTTGTTGACGTCCTCTACTTCCCTTGCTATCTCTGGGATACCAGTCAGTGACATTTTTGCACAATTTCTCTTGTGGATCGCGAATCATCTGACCTGTCCATCTACGCTTTTGTTGGTCTGTTCCGGTAACTAAAGGGTCCGCCATCTAAAGTTTTTTTTTTCAACTAGTGCTTATTTCGTGAATGGTAACACTTAGCTCATGTCTGATTTGACAGATAATTAGTTTTATCCTTCCGCTGAGCGAATATGGTTGTGTATACGCTGACCATCCAATGCGTTTTCGCTTCGCTGAGTGGGCCTGCGATCGACTTACAGAAGATGCCGATTTTGCCAAAAAAATCATCTTTTCGGATGAAGCTCATTTTGATCTTGGCGGGTATGTAAACAAGCAAAATTGTCGTATTTGGGGCACAGAAAACCCGCACGCATACATTGAAAAGCCGGTACACCCAAAACGAGTCACTGTTTGGTGCGGATTTTGGTCCAGAGGCATAATTGGGCCATTTTTCTTTGAAAATGAGCAAGGAGTGGCCGTTACAGTCAATGGCGATCGTTATCCGGCCATGTTGAACGAATTTTTGTTCACAAAAATTGAAGAGGAGGATATTGGCAACATTTGGTTTCAACAGGACGGCGCTACGTGCCACACAGCCGAAGCTACACTCGATGTTTTGCGCCCTGTTTTTGAAGATCGCATTATCAGCCGCAGAGCTGATGTCGTTTGGCCACCTCGGAGCTGCGATTTGACACCGTTGGACTATTATTTGTGGGGTGCCCTCAAAGATAAATGTTACGCCGACAAGCCAGAGACAATTGACGCTTTAAAGGACAATATTCGTGAAGCCATTGGTGAAATACAGCTGCACACAATCGATAATGTGCTTAAAAATTGGACCGATTGTGTAGGCTACTGCATGGCCAGCCGAGGCAGCCGTTTGAATGAAATTATTTTCCATTATTAACCGGAAGGATTGTACTTATAAATAAAAAAAGAAATTTGAGAAAATATTCAGTAGTTTTTTTTTTATAGCATTTTCAAAAAAAAAAAGTTATTTGGCGGACCCCGTATATGGGCAACTTTAGTTTTCTGCCTTATTATGCTACATCTCACTCTGTCCTGTTTCCTTATTCCTGTCAAACTTCTCTCCATGGCTCTCTGGCAGCGTTCCAACTTTTCTCTATGGCGTTTGGTGAGTTCCCAAGTTTCACATCCATAACTACAAATAGGAATTTAAAAAAATATGTATGTAGTATGAAAATACAATAAACATGAGAAACCCCCGAAGCTGAAAGGCATGCTGGCTCCATTGTAGGTTTCATCAAATTTACTTTATGTTTGTTCTGATGCAATCGATAATTTTAATTACGAGGTGGCTATAAATATTATTTAACATCTCTAATTTACTGCGTTGTTGATATGGGCGGTGTGGACTGCATGAGGTTGTGAGTTGTGAGTGTATTGTATTTGTGGATAGATGCTAGAGGTGGGCAGTTCAGTTTGTTTTAAATAACCGAAACTGTTTTATTCAAAAGAAACGTTTACACAAAAAATATTTAAAACAGTTAATACCCTTACTGATAAAAACCGTCGTTAATATATTTTACGATTGATAGACAACCATGTACCTTAAAACCTTATTAATAAAAACGAAAACGAGAAACTGACATTTAACAGCCATAATTAATAATTAGTTTTTTACATAGCCAAAGAGGGTTATTTATCTGTTGTAAAAAGTGTTATAAATAATAATTTCTCAACGTATTTTGCAATTTTTACAAGGTATTTTAAATAATCTATATATTTCTTCTTTGCAAATGGCAAATGCGATGTTGCGGAATTAAAAATAATAGAGTTAAATTTTTTTTTTTAGTACCAAATAAAATTTAAACTTGTAAAGTCTTTATAAAATGTGAAACTAAAATAACGTTTATCGGTTGGGTAGTGATTTTTTATTAGTAGACCATAAATGATTAATAAATTCGAATTACCAATAAATTTAAAATAAACTAATTACATTTTTCGTTTATTACTTACAAAGGTCAGCGACGGAGTTTTGTGCGAAACGCTAACCTAGAAAGCGTTTCGTCGCAACGGGTTACAACAAAACCTCCTAGACACAAAGCACTCTTCTTAGGGTGAATTGTCTAATTTAAAAAAACCTCCTAGATCACAAGGAGGCTTTGGTTGCAACCGTTTCGTAACTTAAACGGTTACGAAAAAAACTGTTCAACGTTATTTTACCCACCTCTAGTAGAAGTTAGAATTTCTCCGATGGCCTTGATAGTTTTTCCCACGCGTCCTGGAGATGGTTCCAAGCCTTGGGGATATGTAGATAGTATTACATATATTATGTTATATTACCCTAATAATTAAGCATAATTGATACGATTTTAGCTGCGTATTTTATAAGTCATATTATCGTATTACTTATTACTATTCTTGTGAAGACTAAACGATAGTTCCACTTCTCGGAGCTAGCACACTAAAATACCAATGGCACCCCGAAATTGAGTGAAGTTGTAGGTTGTGGGGTTAACATAATTTAATATTACAAAGAAGAGGGCGGGAAGAAATAGGTAAGACAGTAGGTACTTTGCTACTCAGATCTAGTTTTTTAAAGTAGGCATTTGACCCAACTTAATATTAAATTAATATTTTGGGGGCAGATTTTCATAATTGTGAAAATCAATGAATATGTGCAGTGTTAGTAATATTGATTTTATCTTATATATTTTAGAATGGCGCATATTTAATGATAGTTTAGTATTTTAACCTTTTCGGATTTTGAACCCATGACCCAAGGCCCTGGGCTCATCTCTCACCTCTCTGCCACGGAGCTGCGTTTGTAAGGTTACAAAGGCTTGACTGTATTTTGATTTTGATATTTTAGCAGCAGAGTTCCAGGTAAAGCTAACTTACTTCTCTATTATAATTGACCAAACATAATATTGTTTGTATCTGCCCATTCTAAAATCTATGGCTTGTGATGATATATATTGAAACAATTTAAATCTTCTATCCTTTTTTTTAAAGTATTTACTCTTACCGGTTTCAGCCTATCACGACCGTCTTCAGACTATACATGGATTGTCTAAAACTGGTAACGGTCAATAAATAAAAAAAAATTAAAATTGTTTCAACATATCATAACAACGGAATTCCACAAAGAATTCTCAATATCAAAAAGAGGAATCTATTGCTTTATTTTTATCAATGATTATTCGAAAGATTTCATTTTAACATCAGTGGGTCAGACTTTTAGGTGCAAGAGGTGTTTTCAACACAGATTTACCATAAGAAATTGTTTTAATAGACCACTGAAACAGAAAAAATGGTGGAGTCACATAAAAATAATTATATGTACGAAGGTTTTAACACAATTGAGAGAGCATCTTTGTAAGAACAGAAAAATAAAGTGTTCATTTCACACGCGGTAGAAGTCAAACCTTCAGAAAACTAAAGTGGAAACGAGTGGGGAGACTACGAAGCATCACACAAAGAGGAAAGTGATCATACTATCTCATTCTCTCGCAGATATAGTGTTGAGGTGTTTTTAATGCTCCAAAATACTTTAAACTTTTGGAGGTTTTCTTAATAATTATTAGGTTCTCGATATTAATAATCTAATTTATTGATGTTTACGTATTTACACTAATAAGGCTACAAGTTAGCCGACCTAACTGCAAGAGAGGTAGATTGGATCAAATCCTATAGATGTATGTGTTTTTCTCTTTTTAGCGTCGCTATTTTTCATTTCATAGAGTTTCAAATCGCAACGGTGTTAAGGAGGTTTTCACTTCAAAACACTGAACAGTTCCGTTATCGAGATAAAATTTCGTTACTACAGCTGCTTATTATTTCGTAATATTGCGTTTTGCTGGAATTTTCATCAACAAAAGGCGTTAAAGAATGATAATCCAAAAGCTGTATGATTATGGAATCGTCATTATCATCTATCCATAATCCGAGATGGAGAATATGCTGCTGGTTGCCAGTTACGAGTTGCAGATGTAACAAATTAACATTTCTAATTATCATTATCTTTGGAGATTTCAACAACCCAATTTAACGGCTCAATTCTTGGTGCAACACCTAATGGCGAAGTTAATAGGATGCAGCAAAGCGATATAGTCCAGCAAAAATAATTAGATTAGTCATTTTGAAGTGAAAAATTCTTATAAAAGTGACACCAAAAAGAGGCAAACACATTTATTTATTTATTTATTATAGATAGATACAAAATAAAGTACAAAATACATAAATATTAGGAAGTTTTGCCTGTCCAACTAGGAAAGTTTCCCGTTCCAGGACAGACAAATTGACAGGTTTAGTTCATATTATTCCTTAAGATATGTATATGTAATTACATAACAAAAAAATTCTATTTTATCTGAATATTGTATAATGAAGAAATATAATATATTTGGATTTACAGAGTATGAGATAAGTATAAGTAGGTAAGTTAGTAGATAGTATTGAAAAGTGATAAAAACTAACAACAAGATGGAGGAATCACAATATAATTTACAATATAGATGAAGTTATGTGTTTAGAAGTGTGAACTTATAATACATAGTACACTTGTAAGAGAAACTACATTAAAATGTACAATATTGGATATAATTTATGTACGCAAAAATACATATGATTTTTTTAAGCGTTGTAACTACAATGTGTAATAAATATGTGCAAACATGATTATTTTCACTGATTTAAAACATGTTTTAAGTTCGTATTATTTTAAACGACAATACGAATATACACCGCGCTCATGTCTTAAACTACTCGTGCTAAAATATAAAAACAATATATATACATCTATAGTATTCAGACTGCGAGAAGAGATAGTTTACGCGATATCCTCATTGTGCGGTGCTTCGCAGCCTTTCGGTCTCCTCTTTATGCAGTGCTTCGTAGCCTATCGGTATCCTCTTTATGCTTCGTAGCCTCCTCACTCTTGTCTACTTTAGTTTTCTGAAGGTTTCCCTTCTACCGTGAATTGCACAATCTGTATTTTTTATGACATATTAACATTCAGAAAGGATCTTGGGAGGCGGATTTGATCTCAGCCGCCCCGGGAACCATTTATTGGATAACCAGCACACCTGCCACAGATCACCCCAAGTGGGTCACTAAGTTTGGCTACTTAACAGGGGTTCATGAAGTGAGGCTTGTCTGGATCTTGGCGGCGAATGCATCTGCTCACCAATTGCGTGGCAGGCCGGATTGGGAGTGACTGGAGTCCTTTTGACCACTTCCGCTGGACCGTCTCAGAACGCTGCGCCGCCTTGCACAGCAGTGGGAGGGATAGATTCGTATATCCGTCACTCCTGGACACGCTGACCCCCAGCTCTCACATCTTTATCCTTCTCATAACTTCCTATCCTCCGTCTCCTATATGAACCACCAAGGTGACATAGGCAACAAGGTAAATTAATTTACCCAGGACCTCCTGTGTGGAGCTAATGTAAAAAAGGTCTTTTGTAAAGTCTTACATGACTTCTCGGTTCCACCGTCTTTTGTTGTTGTGTTAAGCTGGTGAATGAACAGAATGAAGTTATGTTACTGAGACAACGCGCGTGGTTACACTGAACTGTGCCCAGTAGGCCCACTTTAGCGGGCCGTTCCTATAGGAATTTCATTCGTTTACACACATTTCGGTTACATTTTTTGTTCGATTAGTATGAATATAACGTATCTAGTATTTTTATAATTTCGTTGGTGATAAGGTCATGCTATTGTTAGACACCATAGTATCGTTTCCTCTGGGGCACCCACTTGGTCATGATTTTACATTCTTTGCACACCCATCTCAGTTATGAAAATCTTACGATTTGATTATTAACTCATGGTATGTTGTAATCCTCTTATCCCATTATTGTTACCACTACCTACCAACCTGTAATTTTTTGACAAATATTTTTACTTTATTGAAAAATGTATTTTATTTTATATTTAAAAAATATTTGTAAACTAGTCTGTCTCGACACAGGATTTCCTAGTGAGACAGCCAAGGCCAAAAAAATGTAAACTTTTTTTTATATAGATGCATAAATAAATAAATAAATAAAATAAATGCTGAAGGACCCATATTCTGTTGTAGCCTGAAAACTTAGATTATTTCAAATTAAAACTTACACTAGCTTCACAAATGAGGCCCTAAGGAAAATAATTTCTTTCAGGGCCTATATCATTTTAGGAGTTGCTGTGTGGAGGGTATTTTTGAAGAAAGGGAGGGGAGGAATTTCTGGGAAGGAAAAAGGTATGAGGGAATTGTAGGGATCTGGGGATCAGTCTGTCCAGGAGTGACGAACGTATGAATCCATCCCTCCAACTGCGGCGCAAGGGGATGTGTCGAGAGAGTCCGGCAGGAGAGGTCAAAATGCCTGTCTCAACCAGAAGATGGGCAGAAGACACATCCACCGCCAACATCTAGACAAACCTCACCCCATTAACCCTGATAAGTCACAAAATGTAGCAAACAAGATAAGGTGACCTATGTCAGATGTTTATTCCCATGTCCTAACTATAAAATTACCTAGTACCTACTTTAATAGCGACTATTCCAAATGACTTCAACTTTTCATCTCTCGACTCTCGGTACCTTCGTAAACCA
The DNA here is from genome assembly GCA_917563855.2 of Limnephilus lunatus. NCBI lineage: Eukaryota > Metazoa > Arthropoda > Insecta > Trichoptera > Limnephilidae > Limnephilus > Limnephilus lunatus. The sequence goes on from OU830602.1 coordinate 46,503,576, forward strand.
TCTATAAATATAATGTACCTTTCTATTGGGACAAAATCAAACCCAACATTAATAAGGGAAGATAAGTATCCCCCTTCTAAAGAACAAATTTCAAATTTGAAGTTGGAGAGTTTTTTCTTGTCGTTACGCTTGAATTATTTTCTTGTCAAAAACAAGAAAAATCCAATTTTCCATAGCCTCCCCCTCTCCCAGTCGTAAGCTTCCAGAAATTTGTGTGAAACAGAAAAATAAAATTGAAAAAATACAAGTCCCATAGTTCTTTCATCATTGGTAACAACTGACAGAGAACCAACAGTGTCGCAAAGCGAATTCGTAATAAATTACGATTCTTTCATAGACCCGCTATAAAGATACCTCTTTTACAATCAGAGAGAATGCAGTTAGCTACCTGTGGCCTGTTGACTCTATTAGCTGCCTTTTTATTTTGTGAATATACTATTTTATTTCTTTGAAATTATTATTCTGCAACTATTTATCGCCTTAACCACATAAATGGCATGAACCAATGCAATGCGTTCCCATTATACGGTAAAATTTATATACGAAACAATTTTGATTTGAAATATTATTTTCTTTCATTTTGAGAGGCGGGTATGGGTATTTATTGAAAAGCCAACACCTCTGACACAGGTCGCCCCGAGTGGTTCGCTACATTTGGTGACTTAGCAGGGGTGTAGGGTGTTTGCCCGGGTCTGCCCACCAACTGCGTGGCAGGCTCGAGAGATATTGATTGAAGGAGACCTTTTGATCTCTTCAGCAGAACTCTCTCGGAACTTCGCCTTGTACCGCAGTGGGAGGGTTGGATTCCTGGAGTTACTCCTGGACACAGATTCATACTCACTCCTCACACCCTTTTCCCTCCCAGAACCTTATCTCCTTCCTTTTATAGACCTTCCACACAGCATCCTCAAATAAAAATAACAATGAATAAGAAAGGAGTTAGTGTTTTTTACATGCCTTTACGAAAACCCGTAAAAACAACTCCCAAATACTTTCTCTAACCTTTTCAAAGAAGTCTTCTCAAGTATTTTTAAATCCCTCCCAAAAAGAGGCGGGGATTCCGATTTCGATTTTTTCAATGACTATTGGATTACCTTAAAATGTAAACAGATTTCCCCATGGTTGATTAGAAACTCGTAAAAATTTTATAATGTAAATTATGGCATCAAAACCCATACGCATGCTTTTGCACATACCTGAATTATAAATTAAATCAACTTGAAATATAACACGCATTACATGAAACCTTATCCGTTATTATTATAGATCTACCAACAATTCCTTTAATGTTTTGCGAAACGTGATAACTTTAACACCAACAATAAAAAATCTGGTTCGTGTTTCAGTGTCCGGTGAATATTGCAATGGGGTCATCAAACTGCATGTATTCCTTCCTCCTTGCTGAGTGCAACGGTACCTTTAGTAATAATGCCTGCACTCGTTGCACTGTCAGTACCTTCTGCCTTCCCAGTGCAGTCTGTAATACGATGCACTTACAGAATGCAGATGCAGACGGTGCATTATAAATAATTGTATGCATTCCTTGCATGTTGGTGTGACCTTCGTATTAGAATGGGTTTTACGGCATTATGGGTTCTTCTCTTATTGGTTCTGTGAAACTGGCCCATAATGGAATAATAACAAAACTTGATTTGAAAAAAATATGAATTGTTCACCGATATAACTGGCACTAAGAAAATTTTGGAGACCACGCTTTAGGAGTATTCTTCCTCTTAGGATGAAGCCATGCAAAATAATACAAAATCATTCAAAATCATGTGATTTTGGTTGGAAAATTCGATCGCTTAGAAATATTACAGACGCTTAAAATTAAATAATGCAAGTCGAACACATCTTGGTCTTTGAAATAATCGAGTAATTTTTTGATAAGTCTTAGAAAATTATCTGAAAAAAGTATCTGGCCTATAAAAAATGCTCTGAAGTTTAAAAATCTCCTATTTACAAACCCCTTTTCGAATGTGGTTTTCTTGAATAATGTAGCTACTTAATTAAGTTTCTTAGAAAATAATCGGAAAACATTTTTATATGTTTTTGTTTATGACCTTCAAAAAATAAAATAAAACATACATTTTGGCGACTTTTTTCCCACTGAATTAAAAGAGGCGTTACCCAACTGCGAATTTAATTCTTATGCCATCTGCAGAAGGGCCGATAGCGTCTCGTATATTCGCACTTAGTCGCCTCCCAGATTTCGAGTCGAATAGACGTGTCTTGTAAAAATATACTTGTGGAATAACAAAACACCGTTGTTGGCTGTTTATTATGGTTTTTATTGGTCAACGCTATAAATTGGCTTACTCCAACCAATTTCGAATGGATCCAGGACTAGGGGATAGTCTTAAGACGTCTTAACCGACTTAAGTCAGTTCCTTATTGCTGATGATCGTGACCCCTACTCCGATTTTTATGTTGGACTGGGCTCCTTCACTCGGAGAGCTGCGAACACCTACCAGACACCTGTGATATTTGGTCACTCCAGCGCTTGGTGACCTTTCTCGGCTTCTTCTGCCTTCCACCTCACCAGTGACTAAAAGTTTCTGCAAGTTAAAGTATTTATTTTGGCGAGCAACGTGTCCAAAGAATCTTAAAATACATTGAAAGCAGATAGCTGAAAGGTTATTTTGGATGCTTGCCTTTTCCAGATTGGACACATTTGAGCGTCTGGCTATCCATGGATTCGTGAGCATTTTTCTCAAGCACCATATTTCGTGGGAGTCCATCCGCTTTTTTTGCGGATTCAATTTTTTTTTCAATATCTTTAAATTTAATATTAATTTTAAAAATTGAAATTGACATCCAAATGAATTAAAGCGAATACAACTAGTAAGAAAATCATAAAACCAAACAAATAAATCAGTTAACCCCTTTTCATATAGTTGTATAATGGGTACCTACTTACATTCTGTTATGTGTACATAATTTTTTTTCCTGACACATTTTATCCTGCAAATCTGAACCCTTCCACACCCTGCGTTTTTCGTATAGTATATAATGTACATTTTGTACATAACGTATCTAAATATCAGTCTCTTTTGTATAATCTCTGTTAATACTTCGGTAATTTATTGATTTTTTTACGATATTTTGTTGTTTTATACACCGACTTTGAGGTGATATTTTTTCTGAAAAAAATCTTTATGAGTAGGATTTTTTTGCATTTATCATTGCGGAAAGAGATTGCATCGCCGGTGAAAGTTTTTTTTCCAAATAATATATTTGCACATATGAATAGGTATGATATTATTCTGTAATGGAATGATAATTTTTTTCTTTAAACTAGCGGACAAAAAACTTAAAGCTATACGGAGTGATACGATGTATGATTGCGTATAAAACAAATAAGCATTTAATACAGTACTAATAAGTTTATTATAACAATTTATATTCGTACCATGATTTATATTTACAAAATATTCCTATATGAAACGTGGGAGCGAACAAGTAGCGATTTACAAGGCGTTATGTCTTCGGCAATCTAGAACAGAATGGTTTTTCTTAATTTGTCCCGGCAGTTGGTGACTGTGTGGAAATGTTGAGGGATCGCTATTGGCGTGTGGGTAGCCCCTATGAATGATTCCGCGATTCAAAATAGCCACATCGTTCGCTACCACAACTACATATTTTCAAATAACTAAATTAATTAAATGTTTACATGGAATTAAATAATTTGAAAATATTTTTACCGTTACTAAGTCCCAACTTGGTGCATAATATTATTACCTAGACGGGCTACTATCGTTGGCGAAGTTGTCATGAATAAATTAATATATTGTCCTATCATTAATTAGCCTTTATTGTAGTGATTAGCGGCAGATTCACGTGGGTCGCACTTTAGAGATGGTACCTAATATACATATCTAATTTACGTCCCACAATACTCGTAGGCGAAGTGATATCGTGAATGTATTTTAAATTAATGGATTCTTTTTCTTCTTATTATACATATAAATTCAAAGATGCTTCTTTGAGATTCAATTTATTTCTATTTTTTAGATTGTGACATTTTTTGCTTTGTTTATTGAATTAGGTTTTTTTCATTTTCTTTTCAGGTAAGTTCGAGTTTCTAATACAGACAATTAGATAATAAACAAGTCACTCCGAGATCTGAGAGGAATTGACATCAACATCAAAGCTTGAAAATCATCACAGGTGAGTTATAAGACGTTTATTTTATTGAAATTAACTTTTAAATGATCGAATGTCTTAAGGATTGAAGCACATATTATTACAATAAGATTCTTGTTTTTCTTTCTAATTCGAAAAAAACAGGATATTTTGGAATATTCGGAAATTTTGGAAATTTGGTTTTTAACTGTCAAAATGTTAAAAATAACAATTAATACCAGAATGTCTTTACATCGCATCTTTTATGTGAGCGTTTTTTTAAATCTGAATATAACACAAGAGTCCCAACTGCTCCTAACCGTCTTGAGCCAGTAAGACTATGGCATACCCAATTTTGGAATTATGTGAAACTGAAGGTAGTCGGGAGGGGAAGGAGATATGGAAAAGCCATTTCAAGTTATAATGACAACACGTTTATACAGTTCGCAAAAGACTGGCTTTTATTAGTAATAAAAGGTTTTAACAATCTTGTTAATAGATGGCGTTAGTAGTTACATTATTAATTTTGATATGGATATTAATACCCCCACTTATCAAAATAAATTAATCATACAGTTTATTCATTGCATACAACGCCAAGCAAACTCATGAAATTGTAATGTTTTTATAACATAAACCTTTGGTCTGTATATCTGCTGGTAAACATTTATTTGTTGACTTATCCAAATTTAATTTAGGCTCAATTGCAGTACTTTGTGTTTTACAATCAGACATCTGAAATTTAGAAATTAACTGTTCAATATATTGTTGTTGATCTACAGTAATAACATTTTTATTTTTATCTAAATGAATTCTCATGCCTAGATATTGTCGAACAGGCCCTAGGTCCTTTAACTTAAATTCTGAACCTAATACATTTTTTAATTTAGTAGTTTCAACCTCACTGTTAGAAAAAATTAGAAAATCGTCTACATACAGTGCTACTACTATTTTAATTTTACCATTCATTTTTGTAAACAAACATGGTTCATATTTACTATTTTTTAAATCTAATTTAGTTAAAACCTCTTTAACTCTTTCATACCATGCTAGGGAAGATTGCTTTAATCCATAAATGGCCTTTTTTAACTTCAATACCTTTCCCCCACTTTTGTTTACAAAACCTTCAGGTAATGACATAAATAAATTTTCATTCAAGTTTCCATTTAGAAAAGCAGTACATACATCTAAATGAGTAATACTCATTCTCATCTTTACACTAAGGGCAAACAATAATCTATGAAATTTATCAAGCTCCCAGACTCTCCACCCATTTAAGGCTCCAAAGATTAAGATGGGCCGGACATGTGCACCGAATGCCAAGCACACGAGTACCGAAGAAGGTTCTGACAGGACACCCGGGAGGTAAACGAAAGGCGGGCAGACCTAGACTGAGATGGGAGGATGATGTCAGGAAGGATGCAAGAGGATTACTCCATGTTGCAGATTGGAAGACGACGGCCGAGGACAGAGGGCGGTGGAGGCTTATTTTGAAGGAGGCCAAGGCTCGAAATGGGCTGTAGCGCCATTGAAGAAGAAGAAATCTAATTTAGTTAAAACCTCTTTAACTCTTTCATACCATGCTAGGGAAGATTGCTTTAATCCATAAATGGCCTTTTTTAACTTCAATACCTTTCCCCCACTTTTGTTTACAAAACCTTCAGGTAATGACATAAATAAATTTTCATTCAAGTTTCCATTTAGAAAAGCAGTACATACATCTAAATGAGTAATACTCATTCTCATCTTTACACTAAGGGCAAACAATAATCATATGGTAGAATGTCACACTACCGGTGAAAAAGTATCTGTGTAGTCGACACCAGCTTTCTGTGAAAAACCTTTTGCCACAAGCCGAGCTCGAAAAAGCACTTTATTTTCAATATCAATTTTTTTATTAAGCACCCATCTACACTTCACTATCGTCACATCACCCGGATTATCAACAAGCTCCCACGCCTCACTCTCCTCGAATGACTGCAGCTCCTCAGCCATTGCCTGCTTCCACTGCTCCTTCTCTGGCCCCTCAAGAGCCTCTGCGAATACAATTTCTTCAGATGCTGGAAAAGTACTGGAAACACACATGTTACTAAAACCATATCTTTCTGGTTTCTTTCTCTGACGCGTGCTGCTTTCTGTCACTTGTTCGGGTGGTTCTGTTGATTGAACTACGTGTTCTGAGACATCTTGTGTTGGAAATTCAGTTAGTGTTTCATTGCCATCATCATATATTAAAGAATCTGAAAAGCAATCAAAAGGATCCTCAGTTTTTGGAATATTCTGAGATAATTCCCCCACTGAATCACTACTCTCTTCCACCAGATTGTCTTCTGTCGTCTCCTCATTAGGAATCCAGACGGCCGACTCTTCATTGGTTAACATCCCATCTGTCTCATCCTCCATCACTATGACATCTCTGCTAATAATAACGGAGTTCTTAGTAGGATTATACACACGATAACCTTTTACATCCTCACCATATCCAGTTAAAATATGTTTTGTGGCTTTCTTATCCCATTTTAAACGTTTTTGTTTAGGAACATGCACCATAACTTTGCTGCCAAACAAACGCAGGTGACTTAAGTCAGGTTTTGATCCATACCACAATTCATATGGTGTTTTATCCAATCCTGATGCAATAGACCTGTTTTTCAAATATACAGCAGTATTAGCTGCTTCTGCCCAAAATTTTTTGTCTAACTTTGCATCATATAATAAACATTTAGCTTTCTCAACCACTGTACGGTTAGCTCTCTCACAAAGTCCATTTTGCTCTGGTGTATAATAATTTGATTTTTGATGTATTATACCAGCCTGGTTTAGGTAACTCTTAAAATCCTTATTGCAAAATTCTAGACCATTATCTGTTCTTAATATTTTAATTTTCTTACTAAGTTGATTTTCAACAACTGATTTGAACTCTTTAAATCTGTTGAAAACTTCACTCTTCTGCTTCAGAAAATATATGAACGTCATTCGACTATAATCATCTATAAATATCAGAAAATATCTAGCTCCATTTAAAGAATTTGTTTCCATCGGACCGCAGACATCACTGTGAATCCTATGAAGCGTTTCTGTACTCCGCTCACCCACATGAGAAAAGGGTAATCTCATTTGTTTTCCCTCACAACAAATAATACACTGAGACTTGGTTATGTCAATAGTACTCTCATAATTCAAACCATCCACAACACCGTTTCTCATTTTTTGCATATCTTGACTGTTAATGTGTGCTAGTCTTCTGTGCCATAATTTTCCACTGACAGGAACAGTCAACAAACAACTTTGTGATTGTAATCTCAATTTGTAAACACCTTCTGACAAATCCGCAGTTGCAACCAAATCATTGTTTTTGTTTCGAATATAACAATGCTTCTCTTCAAAAATGACATTATTTCCATTCTTGATAAGTTCACTTACGGATAATAAATTGGTTGTCAAACTAGGCACACATAGCACATTTTTAACTGTTATATGATAATTTAATTCCGAAACAATTTCGACATCTCCGGAACAAACAACTTGCACTTTAGATTCATTGGCGACAGTAATTTCTGGCAAATACGGCGTTTTATTCACATTTTTTACCCAATCTTTCTTCGCCGTCATGTGTGCACTTGCCCCCGAGTCGATGTACCATGAATTCTTGTTATATTTTCCATTCAGGAAAACAACATTAAAAACACATTTACTTGTATTTTTCTTTAACAATGGACACTGGTTTCGATAGTGACCCGTCTGTTTACATTTGTAACAAGTGACATTATTGTCAACCGTCACTTTTGAGTTTATCGATGATACCGCACCATTTTTAAATCTATGCTTTTTGCTATTATTTGCAACGAATGCTGCGCCGCTGGTATTCACGTCATTCTGTGAAATCTCCATATCAAGCAACTTAGATTTTATTAAATCGGTGGTAATCTGCATACCCGAATGCTCCACCGCCATAATCATCGGCATGAATTTTTCTGGCAAACCAGCTAGAAGTAATGATCCGATCCATACTTCCGTAATTGCAAATCCTGTGCCTTTTAATCTCTGAGCTGTTTCGACCACTTGTGTGACGTATGAAGTCATGGAATCACAATTTTCTTGTCGTAACGAGATTAAATGTCTTAGTAAGGATATTTTACGAGAAAAACCTGAGTCGTCAAACATAGACCTCAGTTTAATCCATAACTTTAAAGTTGTTTTTGTTTCCTTAATATGCACGTACAATCCAGGATCAATAGTTAAAACTAGCTTCGCCTTGGCCCTTGCGTCATCTGATGCTTTTTTCTCGAAATTGGCATCTGGTTCCGACTTAATATAGTTCACCAGATTGTCAAGCACCAACAGATTTTCGACTGCAAAACTCCACTGATCATAATTCTGGCGTCCTGTCAACTTCTCAATGCTTTGAAAATAGTTCACGGCCATATTTCAACGAAAAATCAACAATTTTCGACTGTTTTATACTAAATTCACACAGTAAAAACCGAAAAATATAATGGATATTTGCCCATAACCTCTTAGAATGACAACACGTTTATACAGTTCGCAAAAGACTGGCTTTTATTAGTAATAAAAGGTTTTAACAATCTTGTTAATAGATGGCGTTAGTAGTTACATTATTAATTTTGATATGGATATTAATAGTCTTCCCGTAAGATTTTCACTCAAAAGCATTCAGATATAAGTATATCGACTTTGGTTGTACGGCCGTATATCGACTTTGGTTGTTCGGCCGTATATCCTCTTTGCAAACTTACTTGAAAAAATAATCTCTTAGGGATCAAATGTCGGGGGATCAACTGTCGGGGGTTCAACTGTCAGTGATCAACTCTCGGGGGATCAACTGTCGGCGATCAACTGTCGGGGATCAAGTGTCAGGGATCAACAACTGTCGGTGATAAACTGTAGGGGGTTCAACTGTCTGTGATCAACTGTCGGGGGATCAACTGTCAGTGATCAACTGTCGGGGGATCAACTGTCAGTGATCAAATATCGGGGATCAACTATCGGGGATCAACTGTCGGGGGATCAACTGTCGGGGATCAACTGTAAGGGGATCAACTGTCAGTGATCAACTGTCGGGGGGTCAACTTTCAGTGACAACTGTCAAGGAATCAACTGTAGGAGGGTCAACTGTCGGCGGATCAACTGTCGAGGGGGAGCAATTGTCAATTAACCGTTTTTAACGTATAAATAAGTTATTTTCACCTAGGTATCAAGCAAGCAGGTAAACCCGGTACCCAGTTTCCTGCGAGACAAACTAAAAACGTAGCATTGTAAATTCTCAGTCATTTAGTGGCGCCATAAATTAAAATCTGATCACCCGGATGTACTCGTGTACTTGGTATATGTTTATTTTTTCCTGGTGACCGTAAAAACGAAAGTTTCCAACACGGCGCAGTTGCCCTGCAATAAAACACTTCTTCATGTGGCGCCAGCAAGTTTGTCAATCAAGCTTTCCAAATGTAAGAAAATAAAACAATTCATCATATTTAATGATGACTTCTGATTATCACATCGGAATATTGAATTCCTCCACACTCCGCATGCTACCATCATTACAAGCGGAAAATGTCGTTCATGCAATTATGGAGGGCTTAGGGGCATATATTAATTAAGTGAGCAGTTTTTCTTCCAATCTAGACCCCCCCTTTGTGAGATAAATATCGGCCACTTCGTATATTCTTTTCAAGTAACTTGAGATTTTGCTGGACCCCCCCCCCCCCCTTTGGGGGCTCACGTAATTAATGTATGCCCCCTTAGCTAACCGAGGATAGAACCATAAGTCAGCGGGCATTGATTTGTTAGGACTTTGAATACTATTCCGAGTATCGGAAGGAGGTTGGAGTTTAATTTAATGGTATTCATGGAAACAATGAAATTTAGGGTGTGCAAGAATAAAGAAATTGTTTGGGTTTTTTTCCATACATCAACCTTATTTTTTGCCTTAGCCCCACAAATTTTGCCGTGAGGAAAATAATTCTCCTTAGGGCTCATGTCATTTTTGGTGGTGCTGTGCGAAGAGCCTTTCTAGGAAAGGAAGTTCTGAGAAGGAGAAAAGGTGTGAGGGGTGAGTAGGAATCTGGGGGTCAGTGTGTCTAGGACTGACGGACGTATGAATCCGTCCCCTCCATTGTGGTACAAGGCGATGTTGATGATGGAGAGGTTAAGAGATCTCCCTTAACCAGTCTCTCTACTGCGGCAGACGCATCCACTCTCAAGACCCGGACAAACCTCACCCCGTAAACCCGGACACCCCTACTAAGTTCCAGACGTAGTGAGCCATTTGGGGTGACCTATGGCAGAGGTGTTGGTTATCCAATAAATTGTTACCTGTACCCACACCCGCCTTCCCAATTGAATTCTTCTAGTCTCTTGTATTTTCTTGCTTTGACTCTCATGCATATTCTTGCTTCATCCTATCACCTCTTGGTATTTTTGGCTTTTCTAGTATCTTCATGCTTCTGATTAGCTCTTCTTGTTCATTCTAGACTCCTTTTTACCAAAGAAAAACGGAATAAGTTGTGAAATCCTTCCAATACGTGATATTTTGTATCTTATTGTTACGTAGGTGCTTAATTTTTTTAACTTATTGGATTAGTTGATCCTGAAACATTTGTAGTAGTTACCAATTCATATTCCTCAGTTTTTCTCTAATAAAACCGAAGAATTTACCATTTTTCGTCCTACGTGTTGCAGTGAATGAAGTCTATTAATTCACTTTCCCTGTGGCGGAGGTACCTTCATTAACCGGTAGAGTTCACGCAAAATTGAACACAATATTTAAATATAAAACCCATCGAAATGCTCGATCACTTTCTTTTTTACACCAAATGTCACATTCCTTGTAGTTTCTTACGAGAGCAGGAAAACCTGAAGACATAAACATAAATTAACGAACTACGCAAATGTAGGTTCACGATGAATAAAAAGCAAATTATTCATACGATAACATCACCAAATGAGCGTAAACACTGGCTGACAAATTGTTTGAATAAAATTAATTTAAATGAATTAATGTCGTTAGTGCAAAAAACCGTGTTGGCTTTTGTCACAATTATGTTTTATTGAGTTCGGCCTAGAATGATTGACTAATCCTGCTAATTTTATTTTATTTTAGATTATAATGATAATCAAATAAGTTTAGTGCCCTTTTCGAAATACAAATAATACAGAAATAAAGTTTAGTGCCCTTTTCGAAATTCAAATAATAACGAAATAAGGTTTTTAGCCCTTGTCGAAATTCATATGGTAACGAAATAAAGTTTTGTGCCCAATTTCAAAATCCAATGATAATGAAATAAAGTTTAGTGTTCTTTTAGAAAATCAAATAATAATGAAATCAAGTTTTGTGCCATTTTCAATTTTTGAAAAATAAAGAAATAAAGTTTTGTGCTCATTTAGAAAATCAAATAAAAATTAAATCAAGTTTTGTGCCCTTTTTGAAAACCAAATAATAATTAAATAAAGTTTAGTGCTCTTTCGAAAATCAAATAATAATGAAGTAAAGTTTTTAGCCCTTTTCGAAAATCAAATAATAACGAAGTAAAGTTTTGTGCCAATTTGGAAAATCAAATGACAAATGGAATAAAGTTTTGTGCCCTTTTCGAAAAGCAAATGATAATGAAATAAAGTTTTTTGCCCTTTTATTCAAAAATGCAATAACAATGAAATATAGTTTAGGGCCCTTTTCGAAAATCAAATAATAATGAAATATATTGTGCCTCTTCACTCTCAGATTTAAAAAGAAGGAAAGCTTTCAAGAATATTTAATTTTGCACTAATTTGCAAAACGTGGAACTTTAGAATTTGATGGAATCTGCCAGAACTCAAATTTACGACAGTTTTTAATGAAACTCAAATATGTACTTATGTTATTTTTGACTGAGCCTAGCAAAGTCCTATTTTAACTCGACAATTTGAAATTTCATTTGTCTTCAAATATGTTCGTTTCGTTCGGACCCGGATCAAGATGGTGGCTGTGTTGGACACTACATTTTTATCCCGCCACAATTGTGTTTCCTACTACGAACTGTCAAATCGGAATAATCAATAATATTATAAACATAGGCACGGAATAATCAACAGTAGGTACATACCGGCCTAAAGAAAGTTTGAATAAATAATAGTCATTGAAATAGTGACATTTATTTAAACAAATTGTTTATTTGCTTATTTGATATTAAAAAAATGTTAGGAAAAATATGTATGATTTATAATTAAGTAGGTGGGTATTTAAGCACCTACATACAAATTTTATGATTGAGAGGGAATTTTGATTTTGATTTATTAAATAAGAGAAAATAAGAAACATACTTTTTTGGACGTGAGATCTACTTTTTCCAGAACTACTAGCCTAGCGAGCTTTTTAGAGCGCTAATGATTTTTTCTAATTTACAACTTACAAAAATAAGGTTCCCATTATTATAGGTATAAATATAAATATGTAAAGGTTTTCTAAATTCTGCAACTCTACTTTGAATTTGAATTTGATATTTAAGAAGTTAATTACCGCTAAAATCTAAATTAATAACCGATACTGATATTCTTTAAAGAATATTATAATCTTTCATCAAAAATATACATTTCTCGCCTCCGTTACTTTCTGTATAAACATTTCATATATCTACCGGTCAATACTCCGGACTGAACGACAGCGGAATGTCAGCAGAATTTCAAGTGGGAGGAAGGTCGTATGGAGCATCGTTGATTTATTACAAGCTGTCGGACATAGCGCCAAATATCACTGAAATTAGTTACGTAATGAAATGGCGGAACTATAATCATGTATGCAACAGTTTTTTTGTGACAAAAATGTTCCGTTATGTGTTATGTCATAGATTCTTGTAGCAAGCAAATATTTTTTGTTTGTTTTAAATATATCTTTCTTGAATTACTGGAGTCATGTACATAACGTATAAAATGAACTGATATTTATACAATTATGTTCTGTTTCAGTTAGTTAAGTGAAATGTGGTTGATGTTAGTGGGAAACGTTGTTAAATATAAAGCATTATGGTCACTCGTAATTGAGAGGAAACTGGGAGGCGTTTTGTCCATACAAAGGCTCCAATTTCCTCTCTGGATTTTGATACTAGTGCAAACAGTTTTTAATATAATATAGATATCGACAACCAGCATGCTTTTTTGCTTTTTTCATTTTCGTAGTCACTTCATTTATGAGTTGGGTTATGACCCTCCAAATTCGTTAAAATTGCTTGGTTTGGACACCATTAATTGACGTTCAGTATACAATCTAGACAGTGTATTTTAAAATAGCAAAACGTACAGACATAGAAAATTTTCTTCTAGAACAGTTGTTGAAAATTTTTTAAACATCTTTCCAGTTTTGGAGAAGAAAAATGGGGAATACAAAAACTTATGTTTGAGGTTTTTATCTAGGTATTATCAGCCTAAGATGCAGTTGTCCCCTTTGCTCAGTATTCAGGGGGGGGGGGGGGGTAACAGTAACTGTGACAGCAACAGTTTGGTAAAATTTCTCGGTGACCATGTTTTATCTTAAGTACCAGATATTTATTTCGAATGTCATTGAAGATTGGAGGATCTTGCCATTTTACCGTCAAGCTGATATTTCAAAGCATTGTAATTGATAATAGCAACGATGGTCTGAAAATCTTACATTGACCTACAATGATTTTCAAATAAAGCTGTGTTCGTCGTTCGCTTTTGCTTTACAGATAATAAAATATTATTAAATATTTAGGAAATGAAGAATTGTAAAGGATTCGACAAAAACAAATAATCCGTTTTGAAAATACTGAAATCGATTTGTCGATCATTAACGCAAGTACTCGTAAGATTAGAAAAACATTACATATTTTAATGTAACAAGCAATGAAATTACAAAAAAAATAGAGTGTGCAATTTACAAGAAGTTAAACCTTCGGAAAACTAAAATAGACAAGAGTGGAGAGCCTACGAAGCACCGCACAAAGAGGAGACTTATTATACTATCTCATTTTCTCGCAGGCTTATATCCTATAAATATTAAAAGTTTGTCTCTTTTTAGTGTCGCTTAAGGACTATATTACATATTATGTAGACTCGTCCCAATATTTGTGTTCATATATGTATGCATGTACATATGTAGGATGTGTGTATATATATGTGTATAAATGTATATGTGTGTAAGTGTATGCATCTGTAAATATACGTTACATGTACCCGTCTCAGAACAGACATAGTCTAGTGAAGCGGGTTACTTACTTGTTTGTAAACGATAATTTAAAACAATAAACGCCCGGGTTGCCGGCATTGAAATTTAAAAAATTCAGAAGAGTGCAGATCAGGTTTGGCGCTTTTCCACGCGTTAATAAATTTCCCATACAATTGACAAATAATAATATTTAAACTAAATTAAAATCAACTCTAGCATAACTCCCGGCGTTTTCCGGGCTGTACACAAAGTTTTTCGAAATATAATGTAGACAGTAACGTAACTCTTGTTTTGTAGGTCAACTGTGCAAAATTTGTCTCAGAATAAAGCTGTAGATTTGCATACCAATAAAATCCAAGCCGCACGCCACAGACACTCTTTATATGAATATTCAATGGATTCCATGCCAACTCAGAATCAAGTTAACTCAACACCTTTTTGAAAAGTCATTAAAAGCAGTGAAAGCAGTTAAAAATAGCCCATAACCCTAACCTAACGTAAATGATTTAATCATTTTTTTATTTATTTTTTCATCACTTTTAATGACCTTTCAAAGGAGGTATGAGTTGATTTCGTTATCTATATTATTAAGTTATCCGGTCACCTAATAGAAGATGCCCATATTGTTTAGAGCTGATAGCCAGGTGAATTCAATGATTTAAATTAATAAATATCAGACCATGATTCACACAAAGTACATTGTGTGGTCATTTCATATCAAGAATTTCGAATCAAATAAAAATAATAACAAACAGGGTAGGTAAGGTAAACCTTATCAACATACCCGTTATCAACAAACCAAAGCCTTCGTTAACCTGCCCCCACCTGGCCGTCACTGTGCGCACAGGTGTTCCCCCGACCGCCTAACACCGAACACCGTACAACCTGACCGCGGGCGGCCGACTACTCTGAGCGGCGCGTCAGTTCGATACCGCTTCGCGAGAAGACGCCACGCGCCCGAGCGTCACGTCGCTTTATCTCACGCCAGTTTACGTAGCGCCGCGTAAAGTGCCAAAGTTTACGGTCCCAAGTTTTAAGTTTGAAATCAAATCGACGCCGTTCGAAAAAATACTTTAAAAAAGTGGATATTTATCGCAGTGCTTTTTGGATTATTTTTGACACCAGGAGATCATCGCAATGTAACACACAACTCTATTTCTTTCTTTATTTTTTAAGAGACAGCTGTTACGCCTTTCAAGGCCGGAATTTAGTTGTTTATGGTGTACGTGTTTGTAGGCTTTTTTTTTAAATTTCGTACATAAAAAAAAAAAACAAATAAAGACGGCCTTTGTAGAGCTTTTTTTTTAACATTAACTCCACACAGGAGGCTTTGAGGAAAATAATTTCCCTCAGGGCCTATAATTATAATATTTGGACGATTTATATAGCGCCGTTTTTGTGAAAAATCACCTCAAGGGTCTATGTCATCTGAGATGCTGTGTAGAGGGTCTTTTTGAGGAAAGGAAGGAGTGAACATGGGTCTTGAAGAGACCCATGTTGTAGGAGGGAGGAAACACAGAGGCCAGCAAATCGTTCCACAGCCGAGCTGTTGAACTCAAGAACGAGTCGTAGAAACGACCCGTTCTTATGTGACTAATGTCAACCATGTACAAATGTTCGGCGCGTGTTTCCCGATTATGCACCGGTGCCGAGGCGATCAATGACGCTAGTTCCTCGGAGCATCTTCCATTGTAATACCGGTAGAACAAGGACAGCATTCCCACCTGACGCTTGTGCTCTAAATAATGCAATCAGTTTGTTAACATGGGAGAATCTATCAAACGGACCGCCCGTTTCTGTATGCATTTAAAATTTAACTCCATCCGCGTTGGTGTATGCATTTAACTTTCAGGTGTGAGATTCACTAGTTCAATTTCACGTCACGTGCACAATAAATGATTTTTTTTTGTTAATATAAGTTTATGTGTGCGTTTCCAATCTTGACATTATTTTAATGTTTTATTTTTAATGTGTATATGTTAAATCTTACTAATATTATAAATGCGAAAGTTTGTACGGATGTAGATATGTGTGTTCGTTACTCTTTCACGCAAAAACTACTGAATGGATTTTAATGAAACTTTACAATAATATAGCTCATTAGAATAACATATAGGCTATAATTTATAAAGCTAGCTAGGAAGGGGACGCGGGAGGGGAACGGGGACGCACTGGAAAGGTAGGGAAGCAATATATTTCTTTGAATATGGCATTGCAACGCATGCCGGGAACCAGATATATCATTATAAAACAAACATTAATTTGTGTAGTCTGATAAAGCTACATGCTAGACCTACATAATAAAATTAAAGTTATTATTTATAAATTAATTTTCTTAGTTTTCTGAGGTATTTGAGTGATTACTTAAGATTTGTAATGTATTGTTTTGAGTAGATGCGTGTTTTTTTGGGATTCCACTTATGTTATTGAAATTTGTAATATTTTTAAAAACACTTATGTCGTAGAATTTAAAGAAATTGCTTTGCTGAAATAATAATAATAAAAAAATGATAGTGGTACTTTACGTTGAAAAACACATCGTTTTATTGACAAATATCACATTTTTATTGATCGATAGGTTTTCAGTTTTAACGATATATTATCTCGTAATAATGAAAACTGTACCTATTTTAGAGCACATGTTTTGATTTATTTTAAATATATATTTTTTAAATTAAGTGGATTTCTATGAATTAAATAAAATAACAACGAATAGATGTATAGGATGTTAAGGGACGTACTTGGCTTAATTTAACCGGTGATTTCTGACATTATTTGGAGTAAAAAATGAAAATAAAATTTTGGTCTTCGGGGACATTTTTGACATTTTTTTTCAACTTAAAACAGTAGGTATTGGGCAGGATTAGGGTGATGGATTGGTCGGTGATTTGGCATAATTTAAGAATTTTAAGAATTTTTGTGTGACCGAAATTTCATTTATATTTTTTTCTCCAAATAATGTCAGGAATCACTGGTTATATTAAGTCAAGTACGTCCCTTAACGCCCTGTATAGACTGTATAGACGCATTTGGTGGGTAGATGCATCCGATTCCAAGACCTAGACCAACCTCACCCCGTGAGCCCTAGCACACCTGCTAAGTTACCAAGCGCAGCGAAACACTGAATGTGTTGACTGTCTATATTTATCAATTAATATTATTTAAAGGTTTCGGATTGATTAATTCCTTGGTATTTTGTCGGCTTTATGAACGATTTTCAGAAATTAACTAAAATCATGTGATATTAGTAAATTGGCCATGAACTTTTGTTGTTAAACACTGATAAAAAATGAAAACGTAGATATTACGTACTTTAGCCAAAATATCTTCAAAAATAACAACAACAAAAAACTTGTTCATATTTGCAACAATCAATGATAAAAATAGCATTCTTGGATTATACAACATGAACAGTTGAATAGGTAGACGTAGACACATTTTTGCACTCTATTATTAAGTAGGTAGCTTAATTACATATTGAAGTTTTTTGTGAAATTCTTTATGGCTGTGTTACTTTTCCACAAACGTTTAAAGCACCGCCTTGACGGCCTTCAGCCATTTGTGATTTGCATAGACAAAACAACTGCATTTTATATCGTACGAAAACTGTGTGTTTAAAAAAAAAATATGGTGAATACCGCAGTCCTAAAGGCTCCCGTCGAAAGGGGTATGTTGTGAGGCTAAAGGTAGCGTGGAGGGAAAGGAGATGGGGAGGAGGAAGGTGGGGAATTACCCGGCTATTGAGATCTGGTCACTAAGCTAAAGCTATTTCAAACAACGTTTCAATTCTGAATGGTGGTCTTACACAAGGGCAATATTGATAGTTTCTTCCACTTTTGAACATGCCATAAAAATGCAATATTTTTTTAAAAATTAATGTATTGTGAAATAACACAAATTAATCAAGAAACATTATTTGAGCACACCTGGTTTTGAACCCGCGACCCTCAGATTTCTAGTCAAGAGCCTTACTCCACTATTACGGTACGTAACGTATCGTTTTTAAATATTTGATAAATTATTAAAAGTATTTATAGATAACTGGTGTCTCCATATTAACACGTGATCCGTTATCTATATACCGACTATTTTACAATTTTTTTCCACACCTCGTTTGTAGATTGTTAGCGAATAACTTACTTTCCAATCGTTTTGTATTCTGACTATTTTGTAAGGTGTGTTGAACACAGTGTCGATTCAGGCATTAGGTTCAAAACTATTAAAAAATCGTCACATAATTTCAAAAAAACCTTCATTCTTTGATATCATCTACACCTTTTTACGAAAGTGATTCCATAGTGAAAATGCTTTTCCTGTAAAAACACACTCTTTAAAAGTAAAACATATGCTGGAAATGTCTTTAGTGATGACTAGATATTATTTTCTTAAGCCAAATGATTGAAGATATTTTTTTTCTTCCCGAGAAATAAATTAATCACGCGTTTTAACGGCAAACACAGTTAGTATTTATTTTGGGTTAGGTTGCCATGTATACCGGTCGATTAAACTCCAACCTCCTTCCTATCCTCAGAGCATGTGTTCCAAGACCTAACAACTCAGTGCCCCCTGTTGTACCGGTCTCACCGGGACAGGAGTGCTCCTGGCTGGGGTGTTACAATCGTATCGTATCGTATCGGTAAAATTAATTTGCAAGTGTGATACGGTTCAATAATAGCAAGACAGTCTAATAAACTTTAATTATAACTTTGTGGGTTCACTCCAAAAGGAAACGTAATTGTCCCCTTAACTGTTCGTTTATCCTTTTACCAAAAAGGTTTCAACGAGTATATTCATTCTAGGTTAGCTGAAATAATTTCAGTCCTGCCAGAATTTTACATGAAGATGCGCGGTACGTAACTACCCTCTAGACTTCCAGGGCCTTCCTGTAAGCCTGAGCAGCGGAGTAAAAATCTAACCCATAGCATCTCTCGTCCCTGATTAGTAAGAAACGAAGTGATCTGGTAATTGAAAAGAATTCGAGATCAAAGAAACAATCAATACACGCTCGGAAATTAGATGATTTGTTACATAGGTATTTTCAATACTGTTAATAGTCCTTGGTTTCTATTTTTCCTTTTGTAGTAATATTATTTGATTGTGGAGGTCTTATAGCAATACTTGCTTAGGCAGTCGATACTTTTGTGTCGTCATCACATAAACAAATAGTGCAATACATATATAAAGATAAAACCAAATCATTTGTAAGTGCTTAAGAAATGCGATATCAAAAAAATTTCAATATATCTCCACCAAATGAATAGAAAATTCAATCTCACTCACAAAAGACGTAACATATAACGCATACCAATGAATCCTTATAGTATCCAAATCTCTTTGATCCAATTGAATGTTACGAACCGGATAAAGCCGAAATTGAAATCAAACTAAAAGACAAACAAAAAGCCAAACAATAGAACTTCCAACAATGTATTTTATAGGAACACATTAGCGAAAGAAAAGCATTTGGCGAAAGTGGTTTGTCATTGTGACAATCGATGTATATAGATGATAAATCAAGGTTGGGTATTTATAAAAACATATTTCGATACCTACGAGTAGCTAAATTGATTATTTTTATTTATGCAACAACAGTGGATTTTTTGCAATGTAATTCAGTACCGCCTATCTTGGCATAGAACGGAATGTCTGCGTTTTTTAAATTTAATTTTTATACTATTTCTGGATAATTTTATGCACAACTAGTATCAAACGCTACACTTCCTGATATGTAGGTACCTACGATATAGGATAATATTAGAATATATGTCATGTAGTTATTATAGAATTAAAAAAAAAAGTTAATCGACCAATGCACTAGTGAATTAGTGGTTATTTTGAAATTAGTCCTACGGTTCGAAGCCCCAACAAGAAAAAAAACTTGTGACTATGTGGAAAAAATGGCAATTCCGTTGATATTTCTGTTTTTCTTAACGGATAGTTTTCAACCTTTATAAAATAGGCGTCAGTCTGTTTAAAATTCTATATTTTTGTTTTTAGTGGTGTCGCAATGGAAGATATTCTATTGAAGAACATTTATCTATGCATTTGACGGCCTCCGTGGTTGAGGGGCAAGGCTCTCGACTATCCGAAGGTCGCGGGTTCAAATCCCGATGTGCGCAAGTAAATTTTATTTGACCGATTTGTGTTTTCACAATTTAATCATTAAAAAAAGTATAAATTATATTTCAAAAAAATTATATCTCAGATACCTTTGCATTTCATTATTGTGGAATACTTTATAGCGTGTTACGTGCTATTCTTCAGGTTATTGTATTGAATCGTGTATTATCGGTTGGCTAATCTCAAGCCCGTACATTTTTTGCATTGGTGAACTTATTGACTTATTGATTCCAATTGGACATTGATAGAATTGTTGACTGGAGTAAACGGAATCAGATTAAATTCAATAACTCTAAATGTTTCATTCTTTCTTTTATTAGGGCGTGTCATACTTGGTTTTACCAATATACTACGAGAGCTCGAAATTTGAAACGTGTCTACACTATGAAAGATCTTGGTATTGTATTTGATTCCATTCATGCTCATATCGTAATGACGTACGTGTAAACTGAGAATGCTGGGTTTTGTCCTACGTACTGTGAGAAATTTCAGAGACTCCCGGGTTCTCACAGTACGTTGCTTTGGTCGGGGGTAGGCTTGAGAGTGGATCGGTGGTTTGGAGCCCACACCAACTGAAGTATTCCCTCATGTTGGGAGAAGGTTCAAAGGAGATTTCCGAGATTTCTCTATCTGAGGTAGTATGCTTACTACCCGTGGCTCTACCCTACCGACTTTCTCTTGGGCGTGCTACTTAAGAACCATCTAGGGGTCAGAAGGGATGTGCTCACTGTAACACATTTATTCAAACTAATCATGGATAGTTCGAAAACTCGACTATCATGAAGAGCATTAGTTTCTATGTTCCAGATGGTTATCTCCGTCACCGACAGCATAGACTGTTATAACTCCAGGCTTGCAGAACTTGCGGTCGAGAGAGCTGTCTTATTGTTAAATAGAATCACTTCGAATATCGATATATTTAACATCAATGAAGCACAATTCAAATGCCAAGCTTTGTTACTGTTAGTTTAAATCTTCTTATCTATCTAACATATTTTATATATATAGAAACTATCTTTTAAAAATGCTTTAAAATTTTAATTTTGTAATGTTTTTAAAATGAATAAATTGAAATAAATTGAATTGACAGTCTCTACTAGTCGAATGAGTTGTTCGGTGAATTCTTGAATGTAAAAACACTCCGCATAAAAAATTGTATATTATTATTTGTTATTATTCGTTCTGATTTATTGGATTTCCATTCTCTCTGAATCGCACTTAGCTATTTATGCATAAATTATTCACGCACAGTTTTCGCTTTCATCTCAAGCCAATTTGTATTGAACGATTTATCTCGTAATTTATAGAACTTGCTCAAGTTACGTGAACGTTGTATGGTCGGAATTATCTCTAGAAATTACGACGGTATGTTTCCGCCAAGATAACTGAAAGGCGAAACATGTTTCTAAATAAAGTAAACATGGATTCTACGGCTCCATTTAGCAGCTATATCGTTATGTCTTTATGTATCAGTAATTTCGTTAATAACGTCGTTTGCTTGTGATTAAGTAGTACTTATAGATAGAAAATAAATATAAAATTTTATTGCATCTTAAATTATCTGGAAGGTGGGAAAAAGGATCGTATAAACTCACTGAAGCAGGATAATGGTGACTCTAGTCCAATTTCCACTTTCCACTTTGCATTATTAACACAGTTGTAATTTTGAAAATTCATTCAGATAATAGAACACTGCTTTCAGTGAAGGCAAGTCAAGGCACTGAACTTGATATTTCACAAATGCAGGTAAGTACCAGGTGTGGGTAGGAATCAGGATAATGACCCTAACATGTCTTGTCTTACGTTTTTACTGTTAACCCCTACTAAAGAAATGTTGTGAGATATTTCTCCTATACGCCAAACACATGTAGAGTAATTTAGGAAGATATTTCTCCCAGCCTGACGTGGACTCATGGCATGCTATCTCATTTTTAATGTTTGTTACGGTGTGATAAGTGATTTCAGCAGGGTTAGAAGAAGAAAGTACAACGATATATATTTGCATTTAAAAGTTTACCATAGACTTTACCGAAAAAAAAAACAAATAATTCTATGATACAACATTTAGCATTTGAAAAATATTTGTGAAGTTATGCAAATTTTTACTAGAACAATTCTCTTTTTGTAACTTTTGAAGGTTATTCCTATCAATGTAATATACCATTGAAGAAGAAGATAACACCAATAAACTAAACGAAAATATGAAAGAAAACAAGACAGAAAAATAAAAAGATAACGGTCGTAACTGAGACACGGACTCAGAATGTCTCATCCTTTTATTTTTCTGTGCCTTGTTCTCTTTCATATTTTCGTTTAGATTATTAGTGTTATCTTCTTCTTCAATGAAATATTTTTTTATATTAAACGAAAAAATGTAAAGGGGTAATAACGTTTATAATACCATTGTCTAATTAAATATCTGTTGTTTTTTTTTAGTTTCGTATAAAGTGATAATTATAGTTTACACGACAAAAACCATCGGTGAGCAACATTAAAAACTGAATCTAAGTATATTTGCGGTTAAAATGTTAATATTTTTATTATGTCGATTTGCAATACTAAAATCTTAAAAAGAAATTCTGCTTTCAAAATTATTGCTTTTTGTAAGTTCATGGATCGAATCAGCCCTTTGACAATTCACAATACAATGAGAAATACAAATAGAAATACATTGCAAAAATTCAGTTATATAATATATGGGGTTAAATGACCCTGGCTTGCGATGGAAATTAGCTGATAATATGCGCATTCCCACCGTTAAGAATTTAAGCATTATTTTCTATTATAAATTTTTCAAATTAATAATGTAAGCAACCATCCTGCTAAATCTTCCCAGCTTTTCGTGGCATTTCGGATGAGGTGTTTGATTTAAGATCACAAATGTCAAGAGTTACAGGTTCGATTAACTAAACAATTCGAGGTTGGGCTAGGTTACAGCGAGGTTATGGTGTGTTAGGTTAGGATACAATGTGTGAGGTTTGTGTAGGAGTGGTTGATTGTGTCATTGCTGAAAATATACTCATATATTATGTATTGAAAATCAAAACGATCGCTTAATATTTTAAGTCGATTAAAACATTATTAAAAATCAAGTTTAAACAAGAAAAAATATTGTGATGTTTTTTGTTGTTGTTGTTTTTGCTGCGTTAATAATTCTTTGGTTGATATCCTTGCAGTTATCGTATCAGTAATTCAATCATATCCTTAAATGTACATATCATACGAATCCAGTTATCTTTTTTTATTTCTTGTTCAAGTTATTTACGTAAGTGACCATGACATAGTCAAATATAAACATTTTTTATACGTTAAAGCCCCACCCGTGAAACCGCGTCTATAAGGTTCGTCCGGTGTGAATGTTACGATGTGGCCAAACAAATTTTAAAAAAGTCGAAACAAATTCTTCGGAAAGACCAGCAGCAATCCCTATAGTTCAGAATGCAACATTTTTCCTTAATAAAAACATGTTTTTCTCTAATCGATAACCAATAATAATTCTTCATTTTGATAGATCATCGTACCTTAATGTTGCCGTTCTTTTCGCCAATATCATATAAAATCTATTTTAGCTCAGTGGTTAGAGCAAAGCTCCGGCAAGGCTAAGGTCCAGGTTTCAATTCCTAGATGCGACCGTATCTTTTTCTGATATTTATGTTTTAAATTTTCATTTAGAGTGGCTAATGTTGTCTTTAATGATTAAAGATTACATTTTGGGGTTTTACCTACTTATTAAGTTATTCCAAAATATATTTTTTAAATTAGGTATATAGAAGCTTAAAAAAATAGTTTTATCTGCAAAACGTTGTTTCACATATTAAATTCTTAATTTTTAATTTTATTGTTCGTTATTAATCTGAATGAATTTTTAAATAGGTACTTATTGATTGTATGCATTAAAAAAAAATCATGTGTGCAGTTCACAAGCGGTAGAAGTGAAACCTTCAGAAAATTAAACTTTGAGGGAATCAACGAACGCATATTACCAGGAGTAGAATAATTGTAGGGTTTATTTATTATAATATGGTTACCAAGTTTATATATTATTTTACATTTTATTCTACGAAGCACCGCGCAAAGAGGAGGCCGATAGGCTACGAAGCACCGCACAAAGAGGACACCGATAAGTCTATCTCATTCTCTCGCAGGCTAAATCCTATAGATGTATATGTTTGGCTCTTTTTAGTGTCGCTCGTTTCCGTTTCATCGAGTTTAAAATCAACTAACTAACTAACGATCTAACCATAACACCATTTCCCCGCAGGGGTAGGTAGAGAGGACGGACCGCCAAACAACTCGGTTTTGGCACACATTCCTTGCTTCGTTTACATTCATACAACGTCTCATACATGCTCTTCTATTATTTTGACTCTTGACATGGCCCGACTCAAATAGGTATCTGATTCACTTGGTCGTGCCATGTCTTTCATGGGCGTCCTTGACTTCTTCTACCATTCAAATTTGCGTCATATATTCTCCTTACACTCCTTTCCTCGTTCATTCGCTCTACAAACCATCGGAGCGTCCCTTTCTTAATCTTACAAATTACGCTTACATCAGCCTTACATTCTTTACACGTCCACGTTTCTCACATGATCGTATACGGTTTTACCACAAATTCGCCTCAGGGATCTCATTTCTTACCAAAACGGTACTAAATAAGTTTTCACTTCAATAATATGCTTCTTAGTTCTCATTCTTCCACTTTCCCATCTCCTTTTCCTTGCGTTTCCTTTAGCCTCACTAAATACCCCAATTTGGAAATGCCACGATCCCACTGGCTCCGAACTGATAGTACTCTTGCTTGGTAGTCACAAAAATAGTATCTAATAATGAGTTTCTTTAAAATTGTTTTTCAAAGATTTCAATCAAGATGAAAATCGCAGATATGGTGACAAAACAAAGGAAACTAGAATGTCATTATAATGTCTTCATCTGGTTTTATCCGCTTTCAAATTTTGATAAACAGTGGAGCAATGGTTAATGTCACTGACTTCCGAGTTGATGAGTTTTCGGTTCGTTACCTACGCGTCTCATCACGAGAAGTCGAATGTCGCAAATCTGTCTTTGCAATAAGTAGGTTGTCATAAATTATTCTTTACTTGTGACACGATTCAGATAGTTTTCTAGATTAAGTAGTCATAGTCTTGGTCATGTTTCAAGCTACGAGATTTTCATTAGATAGTGAAAATTACTTTGACACAAATGGGAAAGTTGAAAGAAACTAATTAATTTCAACCCCTAATCCTAGACAAAAGGCTACCTGCCATCATTGGCAATCCAGATGACATACGATGTCTTCGTATGCCATTGTATGCCTTGGAATTGCAGAAAGAAGGCTGCAATGTAAGATTTTGATTTGAAGTATAATGTGATACCACACAAGAGTCCCCGTTAAACTCCCCAAGAACTCCTGGATGACTCAACGCTCCAAAATATTACAGAGAAACGGCCTGGATAAAAGCGATACCCAGAACCGAAGAAGATATAGCTTGAGAACGAGAAGAGCCGACCCCAACTGCCTACCTAAGCAAGGAAGAAGAAAGTTGGGACAGTGCAAGGAAGAAGAAAGAAGAGCACAAGAGTCCCCGTTGTCCTGATTCAGGTTGACGAAAGTGGGAACAAGATAGAATAGACAAAGTTGGAAGATACCTGGGACTTCAAATCTGATCATTAAACAAAGCTAAATTTGAGTGTCTTTATGAAAACTATATTTTTTTCTCTAACTTGGTTTTTTAACTCAAAAAAAAAGTTTTTTTTCTCATTATTAGCCCACACTGGGGTTTGAAACTGCATTGTTTTCAGAGTGCCAGCTATCATCGAGGGTTTTTCAAGCAGTTAAAGATTTTTTACATCGATTTAGCATAATATTTCCATTTGTAAATTATAAAGAACGAGTGATTTCAAATGTTTAACGTATTTTATTTACGCCGTTCTACAACATTATCTACGTGACACTCTTTGCAATAGTTACGCGATGTAAAACTAGAATATGCAACACTATATTTGAACGTGGCGACTAACTTTTTTAAGGCGCATTCACAAATTGACGGCCGAATTGAATTTATTTGACGGTCGATAAGTCGATAGCAGCATTATGAACAAAAATCAATTCACCCAACAGATACTTCGATAGAACTGTGTTATGGGCGAGATCATGTGTCCGAGGTGAACACAATTTTTCGTTACTTTGATGAAATGATAATTATTGTACTGTATTGAATGCCGTATCGGATGCCGACGGATGCCAGCAGGGAAAGTGCTTCTATTGCTTGCCGACAAGGGTCGTTATCACCAGCCTACCACTAAGATTCAATTAGCCGCTAATATAGGCAGGTCGTGTGACTTGGTATAATTATTGTAAACACATAAACTCATAGTAAGCCAGTTTGTGGCAAGAATCTATTGTTATTGAAAAGTACCCCCACAGAATTAATTGTGTTTGACTGTGAATAATACCAAACATTTCAATAATCGACATCATTGGTGCTTAGCTATTATGTATATGACGACATAAGTTTTTTTTTTCGTTTTGTTTTTCATATCGTTTTAATAGATCGCACTTTTTTTTTTTTTTACAGTGAATACCGCACAAGAATCTCAACTGCTCCCGTCTGGAGCCAGTGAGACTATGGCATCCCCAATTGGGGTATGTTGTGTGGCTTAAGGTAGTGGGGAGGGGAAGGAGGTGGGGGAGAGGAAGTTTGGGAAGTACCTGGCTATTTAGATCTGGTCACCAAACACGGCTAAAGCCATTTTCAAGCAACGTTTCAATTCTGAATGGTGGTCTTACACCAGGGCGATACTGATAGTAACTTCCACTCTGGAACGTGCCGCAAATATACTATATATTATTTTAAATGAATTAATTGTGAAATAACACATATTAATCAAATAAAAATTATTTTCGCACGCCGGGTTCGAACCCGCGACCTCCGGATTGTGAGTCAAGACTCTTAGAGTCAACTCCACCGGACGTCATGTTGGACATTCTTCAACCGATTGGCAAAAACAACAATAGCAATCAATTTGATATCGAAAACTGAGGAATGTCGGTGAACTTGAAATGCTTTTATTATGGAAGTGAAATATTAGTAGTTTTGCGGTAAAGTATTCTACCACAAGATATTGCCATAATAAAATGAATGCATTTGATATTTTATTGATTTAAGTATACTATTTTCACGTATTAATTCGTAATAGGTACATTCTTTTGATTGAGTGTCGTGGCTTGAAGTTATTGAAGTGAAAACATCTTGTGATTTGAATCTCGATGAAACGAAAATGCGACAGTAAAAAGTAAAAAGAGACAAACACATACATCTACAGGATTAAGCCTGCGAGAGAATGAGATAGAATAATTGGTCTCCTCTTTGTGCGGTGCTTCGTCGCATAATTTTTAAATAAACGTAAAAAATTGACAGACTCTGTGGTTGAGGGGTAAAGCTCCTGACTACCAATCTGAAGGTCGCGGGTTCAAACTCGGCGTGCGCAATTAAATTTTATTTGATTGAATTGCGTTGTTTCACAATTTAATTATTTCAAATAAAATAAGGCATATTTGCGGAACGTTCCTGAGTGGAAGATACTGTCAGTATCGCACTGGTGTAAGACCACCATTGAGAATTGAAACGTTGCTTGAAGTGGCTTTAACCGTGTTTGGTGAACAGATCTGAATATCCAGGAATTTTCCCTCCTTTCTCTTCCCCATTGCCTTCTCCTCCCCACTATACCTTTAGACATACCCCAAATGGTGATACCATAGGCTCCATGCGGTTGGCAGCAGCTGGGACTTTTGTGAGGTGTTCATATTTAAAAAAAATCTATCTTAATCGACTATTTCGATTATCAAAACGTATCGATTATGCTTACACCAGCACTACTACCTGCTTATTCAGTCAATGAGCGATCGTTTGCAGTTTAAAAAAAAAAAGAAAGAGTATTAATAGCCGTGGGTCTGTCGAACGCACTCGATTTACAAAATTGACCGGGTTGAGTTGAGTGGGCATCGCGTTTGGGTCCCGCCCAGGCGTTCCGTATTCGATTCCTCGGCTGGCTAAGTCCTCCATCACAACTCAAGCAACATTTTCGGCTTACTGTAGTGGTAGTAGGAGATTTTCGAATATTGTCGGGTAATTCGTAACCCGTCTTTCTCTTAAAAAAAAAATATATACAATCGGAAGTGCTGCCATCTATATTATTAATACGCTATAAAACAAGCAATAAAAATATATGAATGCCCCTCATCTTCCCCAAGGCAGCCCGAACATCGGGTTAAAAAAAATCCATCAGGTGACATTACTACAGTTTGCAAGACAAAGGGGTTAATTTCTCCTTGTAACTTGCTAAGAACCAATATATAATATAATTGAAAGGTTGACGGTAATACTTAGAGTTGTGAATAATAGTCTCGACACAGGTATATTCTAGTGAGACGGGCATTAAAAAAACCCAATATAAATATAAATTTTTATAGATAAATAAAAAATAAAAATAAAAGTGTCACGCGGCTATATATTACATATGCCGTCGTTGTCTGTCGCGGTTACTTTGCCCCGATGGCTAGTTGTTACTGGATCACAGTGGATCCGATTTTAGGAACCAGTTCCTATTGGATTTATAAAATGGTCACCACCACTCAAACTAAGCGAAGCCTAACCAAAAGCCGCCCGCATGACCTAGTAGCAAAAACCTGCGGAGTGGGTTTACTGCAGTACGTAATTATTTGTTTTTCCCCAAGAAAAAGAAATAGATATTTGGACAACTGTGCAGTAAGTTTCATTGATGATTGAACATCTAACTGATAACACATTATTAGATACATTAACGAATTTCTTCTATGAAACCGCGTTTAGTTGTTTAATTAACGAGTCTGGCTATATGTATAGACAAATGAATACCGGTTTGCAAAGCCTGTCGTTTCTTGAAAATTTATTTGTAATTAACAAGTATGCAGTCTGAACCTGAACGGCGAGGAATATTGGAGAAACTTTCTCTATCTTTGATCCTCAACCTCACCTAGAATCTAGTCATTTGTGTTTGCGTTAAAACGGAAACTTAATATGCATGACAAGTAATGGTGTTCTCTGACCCTTGGGCTACTTATATCAAATATTGTTTATTTATAAATAAAAGCATTAGCAAATTATAGGCAACTGTTAATTCTTATTGAGCGCAGTGGTGCCAATTTCTCTCACCTTATTATATATATTTTGGATTAGAAGATGGTCTACATTACTCCCTTCAGCATTCAGGTCATATGCCCGTTGTATTATCTCACTATAATATGGGAGTCTAGAGTTCGAGAGTAGTTTTTAATATCAACAAAATTAGAATTATGGCGTATACTACGAAACCTTATTCCGCCGAATCGTTGGGAAAGTGGTGGGATCTCTCAATTTGCTATCTCCCATGTTTACCTTGTTCCCCCTGACTAAGTCAGTCCCTTTAATAAAGTTCACAAGCTGCATATCTCATGAGTTGGAAGTCTTGATGGTAGTCATATTGCTTCCTCATCTTTCATCTTTAATACCACATTACTTTACCAATATCTTCCCAAAACGGGCTGAGAGATCATATTTTGAATGGTGGATTTTTTAGTATCTCTCTATTCACATTGTCTCTTTTAAAAGTACTATCTACCGGCTCCTGTCTTTCATTCTTCACCAGGTTTTTCCATCCAGTCCAGTCTTCTTCTACGTAGTTAGATTCCCTCTTCCTTCATCTACCTGTCATATATTATCGCAGGGGAATCCACTTGTTCAAGGCGTTCAACCTCGATGCCAGAAATCGTTGAGTGCATTGCCTCAACCTTGAGTCCAAAGTGTCACAAATATTAATTGGACAGTGACTTGAAAAATATATTGACTGACATGCCCTGAGGTTAACCCAGGGTCTATGTCATATCTGGGATGCTGTTGAATTAATGAGAGAGTGGATTAAACCAGGGTCTAGAAGAAAGTCGTTGAAAACACCGAATTTTTCAAGTCAATTTTATGAACGTTTTGCATTCTCGGCTGACTTAACCCTGTTGCAGTAAGAATACCTACAGAATTATAATTGCGTTGGCTGTTTCGCTTGGTCATGCCAGCTGGCTACTTATATTTTCATTTCATTTCAATGTTTGTTGCGAATCTGTACGAAAATATAATTGCAGTTTAACAACTACTGTAAAGCTTTAACTGCTATAGCAATTATTGTGAAATAAACACTTTGCGTAATAAATCGGTCAACGGGCCAGAGAAATTATTATTTCTATAGGATTATTGGTTATTGTTTTAAGTTGCTTCAATGAGAGGTTTGTTGGTTAGTGTGGTAACCTCAAAAGGCTTACACAGAAACCATTTCGCTGTAAATCTCATTTATTTCAAACTACACACCAACTTGATAGTCATTGTAGTTTGTTTGTAGCTTGGCAAAAGGAGGTAGGTGCGTTTACATACACCGAGAGTGTCTTCTCTCTGGAAGGTGCCGGAAATGTACCGTATATTATTTTTAAATGAATTAAATGTGAAATTACGAAATGGGATTCGATCCCGCGACTTTCGGAGACAAGAGTCTTACCCTTCGACCACGGCAGCCATACGTAAACTACACATCTGCCCTGATGATGGATCTTGCAACTCTATCCGAAACGTTGGAAAAATAAGTAGGAAGCGCAACACGGCATAACAACCCTAAAATCAGTAAAATAAAAAGATAAAATATTCATATTCTACTTTTTTGATCTGGGTTGGTCGGGCGTGATTGTCTCCTTAACGGCAGTTAAGTGCTGTTTCGTTCAGGGTCTACGTGAATACTTATAAAAGCGATATCAAAATGCAGTGGGCAGCAGTTAGATTATTGCGACAATTTACTATTGCCAAGTCCAAAGGGCGGATAATTACATTATCTTGAACTTTATTATAATTTATTCTGAAAGTCTTAACTATCTGATTCGGTGAAATTCAAAGGTGATTTCATTTGACGATTGTATTTTCTGGGGAGATATTATTTATGATTTTGGTATTGAGTCTACAATATCAAAATAATCACATTGATTTACTTGTTAAGTTTTGGATGAAAACAATCATAACAGCGTTAAGGCCATAATATTGCGTCATTTTTATGAAAAATTGCCTGAATGAATTGATTTTATGAAAAATCGCCATAAAAACTTTAGACCTTATTCTTTTATAGTTATTATGTTGTCTTAAGTTCTGCTCAAAATTACAAGGTGGGGTACCCGGCTTCGCTTAGGGAGTTGATATGAGATTGAACTGACGTTCGAACCCACGACGAATCTTGCTTTATATACCCCTACCAATGGGTAGCTTCACCCATACAAAAAGGCTTCGAATGGTTCACAATGTTCCAGAATATTCCACAATATTTGAGAGTGTTCTGGAATGTTCCAGATTCCCTATTCCCAAACATTCCAGAATGTTTTTTTTTTGTTTTTTTTTTTATTTAGAAAAAAGTAAATATTCACAATAAATACATATTACATTTCATATCAGACATCACTTTTTTTGGTTACCCAATTAGTAGAGAAATTTTCTCTGGTCTAACTGGGGAGCTAGTTTATGTAATTATATATATAGATAATAATATATATAGTTACAAAGATGGAAAAAAAATATTTTCAAAAATACTGCAAAATATTACAAAATATTGTACAGTAAGAAAATTACATATAATTATAGAAACAGAATATCAACAAAAATCAACAAAAAAATCAACAGAAATCAACAAAAAATCAACAGAAATCAACAAAAATAATAGCAACAGAATATATCTGAAAATCATCGATAAAAGTAAGTCAATGTTTCGGGATGTCGTGGAATGCTAAGGCGGGTACGGGTCACGCCGCCCCGGGAATCATTAATTGTCACCACATAGGTCACCCCAAGTAGTTCGCTACGTTTGGTGACTTAGCAGGGGTGCTCGGGTTCATGGGGCGTGGTTTGACCGAATTTTGGCGGCAGATGCGTCTGCTCACCAACTGCGTGGCAGGCCAGATCGGGAGAGACTGGTTGAGGAATACTTTTTGACCTCTCCAACAGGCTCGGAACATTGCCTTACATTGACACACTGACCCCCAGATTCTTACTCACCCCTCATAACTTATTCCTTCCCAGAACTTTTCCTAAATTTCATTTCCATAAAAAGACACTCCACACAGCATCCCCAAAGGTGACATCGGCCTTGAGGGATTTTTCCTCTGGGCCTTCTGTGTGGAGCAAATGTAAAAGATTCAATTTCCACCTCTTGCTAAGGAAATGTGAAATTTTATTTTTAAAGGTCATGAAAATAAGATGCTTCGCCATATTTTACAACAACGGGGTATTTAAACTCTGGCAAAACCGGGTAGTAAAGTTAGCCAACAATATAAAACTTAAGTTTGTTGAACCTCTTTTTTTATTTCCGAAGGAAGTGTATTCAACTTGCATTAAATTTGTGCTGATATTTTGTTCTACTTTATTTTATATCCGATATCAAAACTAGAACCAGTCTTTAATCGCCGTTTTCAAAACCACAGACCACCTGTAAACTTGGGCAATATTGCATCGATAAAGAGTATTATCTCAAAATGCACAAGTTTATACTACTTTATGGCACAAACCATAGACCATAGACAATCTAAATCGCATTCCGTATCGCACGCATTAATTCGACATAATGTGTTGCAATTATACTCCCCGACAGGTTATGCGGAGCAGTCATAAATATTTATGAGTGTGACTACCAAATTGAGGTACGATTTGGAGATACTTGCAATCCATTTTCAGACTATTTTCTTATATGGTTAAGGAATGTAAGCCAATTGCTGGGTGACTGTCATTAATGATTGAACATTGAACAGTTCGATTGTATTTTTAATTAATTATTTTGGATGACATTGGCGTAATTTATTTATCCACTTTTAATTTTTTTCTTCTGGAAAATGTACAAATATGTTTATACCTCCCTTTTTTAACATTAGCTCCACACAGGAGGCCCTGAGGAAAATAATATATTTCCCTCAGGACCTGTGACATCTTTTGGAATACTTTGTGAAGGATATTTTTAGGAAATGAGGTTCTGTGAACGAAAAAAAGATATGAGGATTGGTAGAAGACTGGGGTTCAGTAAGTCTACGAGTGAGATATCCCTCCCACTGCGGTGCAAGGCTATGTTCCGAGAGCGTCCTACTGGAAAGCTCAAAAGGTCTCCCTGCCACCCAGTTCAGACGCATCCGCTGCCAAGAGTCGGACAAATCTAAAAAAAAATCCGGACTCAAATGTAAATAAAAAAAGTTATTTTGTGCTAAATTTGAAAACTGATCAAAGCCTCCGAATTTTATTTTATTTAATAAAAAGTAATAAAATAACCAATAATCGTTGGAAGTTCTTCAAGGTATTGGAATGGAATAATATTTATTATACCCTAAGCACATTCTTCTTTTATTTTATGTTTTATCGCCTATCCCTAACTATCCAGGGCTTATGATTATGGTTAGTTTGTGGTTTGCGGTCCACGTGTCGGAACGTCTGGTGTTTCCTTCGAAAGCCTCTGCGGAACGTGTTTGCCACAAAAGCTGCGATATTTTATCAGTTTTACCAGGAAAGCTCTTTAAAGCCGCCACCCACTTAGCTTGGGTGGAGTCACCGAAGCGATTCAGTTCACCCAGGACCCCCTACCTTGACTGTTAACTACCTACTTATGTATATTATAACCTTTCTTAGAATATTCTGAGGAAGTTAGTTTTTATAGATTCGAAGACATTTATACTAAAAAATCACATTTTTTTTAAATTTAGCGAAGCACATAATACATTGCCAGCTGAAATATATAACAACTCACCCTTTCTTAGAATAGTTGCAATTTTTTCATAAAATGAGTAACACACATTGATAAGTGCTAGGAAATGTTACTGATTCTGATATGATTAACCATTTTTATAGGAAAAACAAGATTAATACCTGAGTCTGAGATAAATTATAAATTACTACTAGCAATTCATTCTTTCATGGAATTAGATTGAGGCTTGATTAATGCGTTTTTTTTTCTTGTTCGTTGAACAATAAATAATAAGTGAATCAATAAAGGGATTGGAATAATTATATTATTTATTATTCAGAATAATCAACTAATCAATGGAATCATTTAATAAATTTGCAGAAATTTATGTGTGATAGCTATATAAGATTATACCGCGGTGTTTCAAAAATTCAAGCCAATTTGACGTCTTATTTTTTATCTTATTTATTTCGCTCATATCGCCCAAACCTTCTTGCAATATTTTCGAAACTCTATAATTACAACATTGTCATACAAGATTTCATTAATTTCAACACATGCGAGAATGCCTTTGGGATTTTATTTTTACTATCTACATTGAGGGTTCTCTGGTCCTTCTTTTGCCAGTAATGCTCCGGTAGACCTCCGTGGTCGGGGGGTAAGATCCTCGACTATGAATCCGAAGTTGCGGATTTGAATCCTGGCATGCGCAAGTAAATATGATTAAATTAAATTGTTTTATTCAAAATTTAATTAATACTAAATAATAACGTACCTAACTGTAATCCTTGGGGCACGCTCGATAGTTGTATATACGAGTAATGTCGACGCTGGTAAGGAAAAATGTCTAAAGCGTCATACACCAGTATGGCACTTATGACATTTTTTCTTTCCAGCATCAAAATCTACTCTCAGTATCGCCCCGGTGAAATACCATCATTCAGAATCGAAACCTTGCTTGATATGGCTTTAACTGTATTTGGAAACCAGAACTAAATAGCGAGGTACTTCCCAACTACCACTTCCACTTCCGCATCTTATTTATTTATTTTTATTTATTACATTACATTGGATACATTTATATAGCAAAAATAACGTAGTCATAATATTGCAAAATAAGTATAGACATTAAAATTTGTACAAGTGTTATTATGTCTTGTAGGTCGATATTAGTTCCTAGCTAGGCAGATTGCTCGTTCTAAGGAACCAAATGCAGGTGAAAATTCCAAAAATTTATTCTTTGAAAAAATGTTGATTTTTGTTTTGTTTTAAATTGAATATCTATAAATGAAAATGCCAAACATTTATTCTGTAAAAAATGTTTTTTCACGCCATTAGCCTAAAATCATTTCCCAATTGGGGATATCATAATTCCACTATATTCGGTCAACAGAGAGCAATTGGGACTCTCGTGTGGTATTCGTAATTTAAAAAAGCACATAATATATTATTATTATATTTACTTATCCTTGGTTTTAATAGTTTGGCAATAAAAATACACCATTAAAAGCTATAAAACGGTTAAGTAGAGGACTTACTTAACAATTTCTTATAGAGTTTTAATGTTACTAATTGAAATCTGATTGATTGCATCAGTCAATATGCCTCATCACGTAAATACTATCAAAATAATGCCATTAGCCATTTCCAGTTTCCAGTAACGTCTCACGCAGTGGCGGCCAGGTGCGGAGGAGCGCCGCACTCCCAAAATGTATCTATTAATTTAAATCTAATCATATCTAATTAATTAATTTAAATCTAAAAATTCTCGAGCGCCAAAAACCATACTTATTTCCGATACGCCTCATCACCATCACGGTTCACAATATACACTCGGTTATAATGCATACGTATTATAGGTGCCTGCTGGACTGCGCGCGTAATGAAGCAGATCGTTCTGTGCCTATCTATATTCAGAGTGGTGGTTCGTTTTGCAAAGCGATCACATATATATAGCGATTTCAAAATTCTATAATGAGCCAAAATCGTAGGTAGGTTGAAATCTTTGCAAATTTTACGAAATCGCGGGCGGCGATCCAAAAATTTCCACCACATCAAAAGGAATGGTTCGTTCTGTAGCATGTTAAACGGGGACATGTTTGTGTCATATTATTTTCCATATCGTATCTTTATTTTAATATCTACTATTTTCATGCTATGTTTCACTCAGCATTGACCAACGACAGCATAACAACATAAACATTGCGGACATTTGTAATAACAGTATATATTTCATTGGAGTTTCGGAGTTTCAGGAAGACTTTCGGATGTGTGATAAACTGAACATTTTTATAAACTCGATTTTCGTGCAAATGAGTATCTACATATAATTTTCTGGATAAGTTTAAATTAAGGAATCACCTGTTATTAAATTTGAATTTACAATCGCGGCGACTTTACAAATGCTGATGGATCAATATTTATTTTGCTAGAATTCTTTTACAATAATGGAATATGGGATGCTTTTTCAGTGAGTTGTTCCTCACAATCCTTATGACGTCTGTTTAGGTTGAACGATGTTGTTAAACTTTAAAAGAATTTAATCTATCTTAAGAAATACAATTAATTTAGATTCAATGTGTTGCATGCACCCAGAGATAATGGAGGATCGACCTAATTTACAAATAGGTGGGATTTTTTTATAATTGAATTTATTTTAGTTAAAGTAGGTAGGTCCAAGATTTACGGGATATCTCTATGGGATGTGTGGGATTGTACTCACCTCCCCATTTCTTGAAATAAACACCATTATTATTATTATTTTAGCGCACCACCAATTTTTATGAACACCAGCCGCCACTGGTCTCACGTAATACTATTTAAGACGTGGATTCATTATTTAGTTATCTCTCGTGCATTAATGTACCCGCAATATTTTATTATTGCTATATTTATTTCTACTTCGTTCGTACTTGTAATGATTGAACATCACGCATAACGCATAGCATCATCAAACAAATATTGGTAAAGTCAACATTCCACAATTACGATTTTATTGGTGAAACGTGAGATCAAAAGTGGTCTTGACACAATAAGATAGTATTTTGGGCTAATAGTTAAAAAAATTATAATTGTTTTCGACATCGTTGAAAATTGATTAATTACCCAGTTAAGTCGTAAAGCTATACTTAATGATATGAAAGAATATTTTAAATTGTCTCTACCTCCTCGTGAAAAAAAAATCCATTTTAAGATATTTAACGAATGTAAGTCAGAAATTAAATCATTGAAATCGATAGGAAATTTAGCAGAATTTCCTGTTAAGATTTTTTTTTCGATTTATTGCTAGGTCTTCAATTTATTTATTTATTTGATTTGTCTACAGACTGTTTATCCAATAATACCACAATACTTATAAAGCAAATAATACGAACTGAAAAAGAGTAGATGAACGAAGATAGTGGTAGAGTCCCAACTGCTCCCCTACGAAGCCAGTGGCACTATGGCATCCCCAATTGGGGTATGTTGTGAGGCTGAAGGTTTTGGGGAGGGGAAGGAGATGGGGTAGATGTAGGTGGGGAAGTACCTGGCTATTCAGATCTGGTCACCAAACACGGCTAAAGCTATTTCAAGCGACGTCAACAATAACACAACTTTATTGGCGCACGCCGGGATTCGATCCCTCGACCTTCGGATTGCGAGTCGAGAGCCTTCGACCACGGAGGCTGGCGATACAGGTCTGCAGGGGTGGCCGGGTTCATGGGGTGATTGTCTGGATATTGCCGGCGGATGCGTCTGTCCACCAGCTGCGTGGCAGGCCGGATATGGGGAGACTAGTTGAGGGATGGATTCATACTTCCGTCACCCTGGACACACCACATACCTTTTTCCTTACCAGAACTTTCTCTTCCTAAAAAGACCCTCCACACAACCCCAAAATGACAAAGCCCCGAGGGCAATTATATTCTTCGGACGTCAGTGTTTAGCTAATTT
Source organism: Limnephilus lunatus (assembly GCA_917563855.2). NCBI lineage: Eukaryota > Metazoa > Arthropoda > Insecta > Trichoptera > Limnephilidae > Limnephilus > Limnephilus lunatus. The sequence goes on from OU830602.1 coordinate 46,541,689, forward strand.
AAAAAAAAGTCACATCTGAATAAATTTTAATGAGAAACTGCACGAAAATTACATCGGTACTATGATATATATATATTATGATAATTATATCCACAATTTTCTTGCTAGTAAGGAAAACCGTTAAACTAAAACATTCGTTATAAGCTTATAAGTTATAAGGAAATTACCCTATTTTTAGTGTGTTAGACTTATTATTAATCATTGTACGTTGATATTTTCAATGTTGACGTAACTATAAATATGTTTGTATACTAAAATCGATGTCCTATTTCTTTACCTGTTCAATGCCATTTTTTATGGCTTGTATTCGATACTCGTACCTTTAGTAATATTATCCATAATGGAACTATACAGTATAATTTGTGTGTAATACGAAACACTTCTTATTTTTAATTTTAAGGAGTGTAGTAACGAGGAACGTAAGGTCAATTATTGTGATAGCAAGTACCTACCTACTTGTATTGTTGTAAAAAAAGTTAATATTTTTACACCTCGAACATGAAATATTAAATATTTTACACTAGAGCGTTCTTGACATTTGAAGAACACAATAAAATGTTGAAATTTCTTTGATTTTCAATGATGTTCGTTAAACATTAATCTTTATTTTGGAATGTCTTGATTGTGTCTTCCTTAGGCAACTTGATTATTGAGACTTATATACCACACATTTTTATGATTTAAGGCTCCATGTTAAGCGTTTAAAAAGAAGAAGAAGAAGTTGGTCTGGTCTGATGGCTGATTTTTTACAACTTTAACCCTTGGTAATCCTATATGTTTCTTCGAAACGTCTCTATTTCCCTTGTCTCTTACTATCCCACAAAGGCCCGGTAGTAATGGTTCCAAAAGAAGCAGAATATGGTTTGAAAAGGATATATATATGTAAACCGAATGTTAGCAGGAGCCCGATAATATTAAAAAAAAACAATAATAATTAATTAAATATTAATTAACCTAAATTGGGAAAATATTTAATAAATCAGGACTCGTTTAAAATAGAGCAAAAACCTCTCGACAAATGCTTAAGTTGCATTTAAAAAATATTCAGTAATAAAGCATTACATTTTTTCACACAATATCATGACGAACCTCGTCTATTTATGTAAAAATACTTCTATAATAATCTGCTTCTAACTCACACTTTTTTTTCTAACGGCAGCAGCTGTTGAGAGCGACTCCATGAATTCATTGTACGTGTGTACTAAAAAAATAAGAAAAACTTACGCTTTTTTTTAAATTTTAGTGTTACGTACTCACATTTAAAATTATATTTTTTAATGATAAATGCCTATCAGCTGTACAAGATGAATGAAATTGTGGCCTATTTAATGTACCTACCGATATATATGCCAAAACAATGTTTCGACATATTTTACGAAAAGAAATCAATAAACAATAATTAATCGCTCTAGATGTGATCGTGTAAATTTTTATGCAAGTACTTACATTGGCAAATAAGTAAATTGTAACCGCTTAGATACAACAAAACAAGTTTAGACACCTTCACTCAACTAGTAATTCCTGATATTATTTGGATGAAATTTTTGTCTCACGTGGTATTTTTGATGTGTTTTAATTTTTTTTTTCAACTTAAAATAAACAAAAAAATCACAGTTAGGAGCGGGTGAGAGGTTGTGCGGTTACTCCTGGCTCCTGAGTGACCAGTGAGACAAGTGAAAGAATTTTTTTGTTGAAAAATTGAACAAAAAAAAAGACAAAGTCACTGGAGACCAAAATTTCTTTTACATTTTTCACTCCAAACAATGTCAGGTTAACGTAAATCAAGTTCGTCCCTCTTGTATAATACAACAACATAACAAAGAAAACGCTTTTATCTAATAATAATATTAGGAATTTAGCATGTCGTGATTCGCAATTATGTGACTCATTCATAAGACCATCGACATATTTATATAGAGAAGGTGCATCGATGCCATGGGCAGAAAATCATAAAACAACTTGTTCTCAGTGTGCCAGATTACAGACGTTATCTACCTGTGGCTGTATCGGTTTCAATGGCCATTATTTGTTTATTTAGCTAGATGTATATTTGACTGCCATTGTCAGACATAACCGGTCGGTCAACCTGCGGCCCACAGACATGTTTAGTGTGAAAGTTCTCCAACGATTGCCCATTCATCGGAGACTGTTCTATCGAAACGAATATGCTAAAGATTATGATTTTTTTCTTGATCTTAACCGTAAATCATAAATTTAATTATTGATGTGAAAACCTTTAATACTGTTGTAATTTGAAACTCGATGAAATGAAAAATGACGACACTAAAAATAGACAAACACATACAACTATAGGATTTAGTCTGCGAGAGAATGAGATAAAATAATCGGTCTCCTCTTTGTGCGGTGCTTCGTAGCCTCCCCACTCTTGTCTACTTTACTTTTCTGAAGGTTCTACTTCAACCGCGTGTGAACTGCACACTTTGATTTTTTGTTGTTGTTTGTGAACTGTCGAAAGCTCTGGCATCATGAAATTAGACTTGACACCAACATTATTGAAGTGAAAACTTGTGATTTGAAACTCGATGAGTCAAGAGCCTTACCCCTCGACCACGCCGGCCGCCAGCATAATCCTGATAGAGACCACCATTCAAATGTTGCTTGAAATATTTTTAGCCATTTTGTAATACGGTCTGAATAGTCAACTCTCTTCGACATCCTTCAGCATAACGACATTCCCCAAATTTGGAATGCCATCCATAGATTCTCTTCATCTTAAAAAAAAAAACAAAGTACATTTTTTATCCTTTTGATATGCCTTTACGAACAGACGTGATACAGACATTAACAAAAAAAATATCGATGTTTTTCATTCACGGTACCTAAATTATTTTTTTTTTTACAGTCATAGTTAAAATGCTTACACAAATATCACACAAATTCTATAATGAATAACGTCAACTTGTCCACGGAACGAATCTCACTGTAGACTTGAGGTGTTACTTACGAGAGGCACTTTCTCACGATCAAATCGATTCTTTGTCATGGCAAATAATATCTAGAGATACTGAATAATAAAGGTGTGAGTGATCTTTCTCATTCTTGAAGCGGACCTTTGATTACCACCTCTTGGCCCACTTGATGCTTCGAATCGATCAATAGCTTGGGCCCTTCAAAATCTGACAGGGCCTCAGTCTAACAATGACAGACCTGTAGACCTACCAGGTCTCTTTAATTTAAAGGTCCTATCAGAGACCCAGGGAGAAAGTTGCTAGGAGAAAATGCTATTTAATGCAGCTGTTTTGTATTGAGAAACGCATAGGTTGTTGTTTTAATGGGAGAGGTCTGGAGGATGCATTCAAAATAGAAATCAAATTTGTCGCAAGACTTGATTATGGCAGAATTTTACGGAGAATCAAGATTGGTTCCTTTGTAAGAGTCTGCTTTATTTATCTGATATTATTTGTGATAACAAAGGCTTGGTGTAAATTGGAGTCATAAATGTTGGAGAAAATCGCAAGCAAAACTGGTGGCAAGTTATCCACTAAATATGGTACTTACTGCACTTCTAAGAAAATAGTATTCACAGCTTTCCAATCAAGAATTAATCATAGAAATTGTGATTTTGTTGTAATAAGAGAAATAATGTTCGAAGGAATCAAGATCGAAGTTTTTGAGTGAAGATCACACTTGAATTGCAAATCAACTTGGGAGGCCGGTATGGGTACCGGTGCCCGGTAACCATTTATTGGATAACCAACACCTCTGCCATAGATCACCCCGAGTGGTTCGTTACGTTTGATGACTTATCATGGGTGTCCGGGTTCATGTGGTGAGGTTTGTCCGAGTTTTGGTGGCAGATGCATCTGCCCACCAGCTGCATGGCAAGCCGGATCGGGAGAGAATGGTTGAGGGAGTCCCTTTGACTTCTCCAGCCGTACTCTCTCGGAACATCGCCTTGCAGGGGGAGATATGGATTTATACGTCCGTCACTCCTGGACATATTGACCCCCAGATTCCTACCCACCGCTGATACCCCTTTCCTTCCCAGAACTTTCTCTCCTTCCTTTCCTAAAAATACCCTTCATACAGCATCTTAAAAGATGACATGGGCCCTGAGGGATTATTTAGGGACTAAGACTGTATCTATATCAAGGAATCTCGCGAATCCACGGAAATGTAGGAATAGGTAGACGAAGGATTAAAGGTGTTATCTAGTAAACTGACATTTCTGAATTCACTTATAGCAGAGTTTCAATTCTGAATGCTGCAACAGTGTTCATGCAGCAACATTTTTTATAAAGCCATGAAACCGCCTTCAAACAAACTCTCCGTCGAATAATAACAACATTTTTAATAGATATGAAGAGAAATTATAGTGATTACCGCAAACGTGACAGGAATGCTTTCAAAATAAATTTCTCGCGTCAATCAAAAGATGATTTAGTTTTGAACCTTCTTCTACAATGGCAATAATTCTGACTCATGTTGCCCTAAGCCATCCAGCACTCACGCATTAATGTTTTGAAATCAGTAAAAGAACTTAGCACTAGAGTAATTTAAAGCACTACATTATAAAGGTAATATGATTTACTACATTAAAAAGGTAATTTAGTAACTGGCAACACCTCCATTTCGCCAAACTTTTAGTCTGTCGATGATTAAAACTTTGTGAACGCATTATCACTAAGTGTTTTGAAAGATGCGTGGGCATTTAGACATAAGAAATTATCTCAGAATCGTGCTAATGTTACTACTGTAAACAGATCATAATCGTTTATATTTTCACGATTCACGACGTGTGGTGCATTATACCGCAGATTTCAGAACGGTGATTTCACATACAATTATTTATCACTGACAATTGAAGGACGCCGGAACTAAAAACTGAAATTATTCAAAAAAAAAATTAAGATTTGGTTATTTAAACAATATTTTATTTTTACATGAATTATTATTTTAATTACGTAAACATTGCCGAGAACGGTCATCTTCCGTGAGATTTATTAATTTATTACTTAGGTATAGTATTTTAAATTTATTCTCTTCTTCTTCTTCTTCGAAATTGGCTATCATGTTGGCTGTGCGGACTTTGTGTATGCGGCCCGGAACAGCTCTACAGTAGACTGGCCAAACCACTGTCTCAGGTTTTTCATCCATGATGTTTTCATTCTTCCAGGGCCCCGTCTTCCGGCAATCTTTCCCTGCATTGTGAGATGCAAGATTTCGTACTTCTCTGGATGTCTCATCGCATGTCCTAGATATTGAAGTTTTTGGATTTTTATTGTTTTAATAACTTATTTTTCTTTATTCATCCGTATATATAATATCTTCATTCTGTATTCTCACGAATTTAAATTGCCTATAATTTGCGCGTTTTCAATTATAGTTCAGATAACTGACGTAGTAACGGAAGTGTAATGATGTAGTTTGATCGGTAAATATTAAATGTTTTTTAATTGAAAGCTCAAACTGTGAATATTCCGTGACTTTTGAGTTGGAATTAACATTGCGAACTGAAAATAGGTACTAGCATTGGCTTAGGAATTCTACACACAAACATCTGGACTAACTTCGAGACACCACCATTCAGAATCGAAACGTTCCAACTTGAAATGTCTTTAGACATATTTAGTGACCAAGCAGGTACTTTCCATTCATCATCACCCTCATCTCCTTTCTCTGCCCTCATCCTTTAAGATTTCTGTCCCACTGACTGTGTCCGGAATTCTTGAATGATATCAAATAAACAATTACAAGTGTGCAGTTCACACGCGGTAGATGTGAAATCTTCAGAAAACTAAAGTAGTCAAGAGTGGGGAGGATACGAAGCACACCGTACAAAGAAGACACCGATTATTCTATCTCATTTTCTCGCAGGTTAAATCCTATAGATGTATGAGTTTGTCTCTTTTAAGTGACGCTTTTTCATTTCATCGAGTTGTGTCTCAATTATTCTTTAGGTATACACAATAAGTTCCAATTTTGATAATGACACTTAAAATCAAGGTAAATTTGGGTTCATCGAACCAGATTTCACGCAGGAATAACAAACGCACATTACAGACAACCGAATTTAGTATATTTGATTTCTCAAATTAAATACACAATTTCACTTCTGTAACACCCTTCCCTCTCCAATCTGTTATTTCAGTACCTTTCTTCACCTCATTCCATGATTGGAGTGATTACCGACAGTTCGTACCCCATAATATACAATCCTCGCTTCTTCTACACTCGCCTATACACCTCCTCTCTTTAACGTACCTCTATCTGTCATTAGTCATTAGGTTATTAGTATCGGACATGCCAACATTTCTAGTTCAAGGTGTTAGGTTAGGTTTCGCTTGGTTTTGACGGCTGCTATCAAACACCTGGTCAAGTTATCTTAAGAGCGAGTCAAATCTGTTTGATTGTCGGTGTGGATGGTCCATTTCATTCTATTGTATTGTTTTTGTTGTTGTTACAAACGGTTGAAGCGTTATATGTAGTGTCAAGTAACTGCTTTTCCTAATCGTATTAGGAAAAGGTCTTTTATGAAATTCCAATCATTACAATCGGAAAATTGTGTTAAACTGGAGACTGCTCCGACTGCTATATCGAAATTATATATTAAAAATATAAAAACTTCACGAACTGACAAATCTTTCGCAAACATCAGGCAATGATGATCGACGACTTTTTGGAATATATTGCAATTATATGTAAGTGTCTATGGTAAACCTTTAAACGCAAATACAAATCGTGGTGTTACCACTTTCTAGTACTGATTAAATCATATATCTAGCAATGATACAAAAGGAGATAGAACAATTCTTATGAGTCTATCTCAGTTTGTACAAAATATACAAAAATGCTCAATGCACCGTGTACTAAAAGGCACGGACATACCTATAGGGTTAACATCATTAGCCCATATTTTTTAAATAAAAAGTTAATTCAAAAACTGCTATTCGAGTCCATCTCTTTTTTGGAGAGAAATAACAGAGTCTCTCTCTTCTTTTATCCAAAAGAGTTTTCGATATTTCAGCAAGCGCCATAAAAGAAACACATCCTTCCAATTACTTTCCAACATTAATAGACTGTTATTTTTAGTACTCTATTTTAAAAAGTAGATAACCGCAAAAAACTAAAATCTTGTTCTGGTATAAAGAAACTAACCACTGCTCCATAAAATCAAACAGAAGCAATTTAACTTCTAATTATGTAATTGGTCGTATAATAATTGCATATCACCTACCGTGTGAATTTATCTTACCAAGCCGAATCGATCATTCGTTTCGAGAAGAACTAATCGTGTGAAGTAGAGTACACCGTTTGGCATATTGCATTTGTGTATTGGTATGAAATTTAAATAAAAACATACCTAACGTTCTTTATAATAACTGACATTCTCAAATTGCTGCTTCTAAGCTGAAACTTGGTACATATATATAGATAAATTAAACGTTTCGTACAAATTATTGACATTCCTAGTAGTTACTTACTTTTGTAGTTATTATACGATTATTCGATCTCAAATAGTTTATTATGTCGAACCAAAATTCGGTAGGTTTACAGGTAATTTTCACCATTTGGGTTACGTTGTAAGGCTTTACGAAAGCTAACAATTTCATGTAATTTTTTGATTCTATATGATGATCTCTCATCAGGGATATATTGTATATATTTTGCCTTAGAAATAAGCAAATATCTGTGTTCCATCAGTGAAATTACCGCTCTTCCACGCAGTTTATCCAACCTACCAAACTAAGATATCAACGTAATATATTTTATGACAACATTTAAGCATTGTTATTACCTTCATAACATCTCATCGGTATATATTTATGATCAGTACAGTTCTAAGATCGTAATGTCGCTCAATATTACAGAAAATTACAGTCTGATTCTGACGGAACGAGTCCACAGATTACCGCTGAATCTGTCATTGGAAAAACTGCCACAATTTTCAGGAGCATTGACATCGGTCTGTGGAGCGTGTAATTATGGTTGTTTTTATTCTTGTCTCGTTATTGCTATTGCCTCATTATCTCTGCCTCTTCCTCTTGCGGTTTGAGAAATGGTGAAGTGTTATTATTTATTGTTGTGGTTCAAGATCTGGTTCGTCGGCATTGATCTTTGAAGTTTGAAGACGTTCGCATGTGGCAGAAAAACGGCAATATATATCACACATCGTGTTGGTGTTTTGATAGCATCACTATCGTTTTGTGTTCTCCTTTTGTGACCCATATAAGTGTATTTGCGTTTTTATTGCGGTGTTACTTTCTATTCAACCTTCATCGAGGTCAGTCAAATCTTTTGATCCTACATTCACTTTCTCAGTTTTAGGACTCCAATTAGTTGTTCCAATCTTGTGTTCCGATCAATGGGTTGTACTTCTTAGCTACAGTGCTCGTCTGTCCCAGCACATGTTAATATACTTAACGCAAATACATGTTAATATTTTTTAAGCATTGTTGAAATTGAACCTGCATTCCCCAAGAACCTCACTAAAGCACTAAATAGTGTTTCAACACAAGATGTCATCTTCTGTACAGCCATTGTGCAATTAGAATAGTAGGTACTACTGTGAAATTTCGTGTGATAAAATAAGGGATATTTTCACTCAGTTTGAAAACCGTTACCATTGGAAAAGTCAATCTCGTGGGTTCAAGGTAGCTAAGACATTATTACTTTCGGGAACATCAAAGGCGCAAAAATGTATACAATTGTATGCACCATTAGACTAAGGATCGGTGCTTTAATTCAAAATACACATTCGTTATCTTTGTTATAAACTTTGCTAATTTCGGTTCGTGGACATTCATGTAAAAGCTTAACTCTGTGTTGATTTGTCCTTGACTGCTATACAATACTGGATCTATGACATCAATTACATAAATTTATCAATAATAAGCTATTCGAGATTGCAAGGCATACGAAATACAATCAAATAAAAAACGTGTCAATAAAGCAGTGCAAACATTCCTTCTGTATTCCAAAAGTATATACTTAACAAATTCGTAATAATAGTTATCTCTGTGAAAGGGAAATGGCCAATTATCTACACGTTGACGTGTTCCATTATGATTTCCTAGTATCTATATGACCACACATACTATCGGCTTTGTATCTTTTATCCTTTACCATAAGACATTGTGTCTGGTAGGTGTTTTTTGTGATCTTTTATGAATCGGCCAGTTTTTGTGGTTTATTTCTGAATAGGTTTTTTTTGCTCTTAACATCGAGTGGTCCAATTTGGATTAACTTCAAATCAGTTGCGCCATGGAGGTCTTTGTTTTAACTTTTGTCGCAATTCGTGATCTTTTCTTACGATTACGGATTCCACTACTGAATGGGAATAGATTTGGGTATCCACCAATGAGTGACGGCGTAATTGGGCACAATTGTTATTCCAAATAATCATTATAACTGTAATGACATCATTACGACAAACTGTACATTTACCTCTTCTTCTTTATGCTCGCCTGGTTAGCATTGATCGATGGTCTCAAGTATGGTGGTACGTCAATTTCATTGAATGTTTGTTTAGGGAACTTTTAAATTGTGGACTAAAAATGGAGTGAAATGTGAAATATAACGAAAACAGTGTTGAGTAAAGCCTTGATAGAGGAGTTTTAATGTTAACGTAGAGACAGTTACACCAGTGTTGTGCCGAAGTATTCTTCAAGATGATGTGCAACAAGGAACAGATTACCAACTTAATGGACAAGTTTAATGTGGTAAGTTACGTTTTTTTTTTAAATTTAATATCTTTACAGCCTTCTACACCGGCGAACAAATTTCCGTAAAAGTGTTACGAAATTTAGAATTCAATCGAAGAAAAATTGCATAAAAAATATTGCTGTACCTCTGCCATACAAACAAATACTTTTCTGTGTTTTAATTTAAAATTTCCTTTCGTGTATTCAACAATATAATGTATCTTAATCTTCAGTGATAGACAGGAAATGGTAAGATACCTCATTATAAGGTATATATTATATGTTAGAAGTTAAACCGTTAAGTTTATTTGTTCGAACTCCTACAGGTCTCATATAAATCGTTGTGTCTCCCTTACTATCATAGTAAGAAATATGATATTAACGTTGTTAGAAAGAAAAAATACCACACTTTATATTAAAATACATACATTAATCACAAAAAAGTAAAATGTAGACCTTCATGAAACCAAAGTTTCGAATCGCAATTTGAAATAAATAAAAGTGTTAAAAATTATTATAAGCAATAATTATTAGCCTGAAACACTCATCAACATTGAAAAAATCTCCCGAGAAAAGATAAATACCGCCGACGGGACTTGAACCCGCGTCCTTCTGATATTCGATCAACTGCTCTACCACTGAGCTACGTCGGCTTATCTCCCACCCGCCAAATAATTTAATATATACTAGTGTTTCATTCAACAATTACTGCTTATTACATTTTTCACCTGAACAAAAACCAACTTTATTTTTTGTGAGAAAGGCATTATAAGTGGTAACTCTCCCTCTAGATGGCGTCGAGACAAATTATGTCTACATTTTTTGGTGAAATACTTTAACTTGTCAAATATTAATTATTATTTTTAATTGGTAAACTAATGTTTAAGACAAGATTTTTATGCATATCACAAAGGGTAACAATTATAATAATTATAATTACTTATAATAATTGTTACCCTTTGTGCTATGCATTAAAATCTTGTCTTAAATATTAGTTTACCAATTAAAAATAATAAAAGTGTTAAACTTTGGGACCTTTTTATTAAATATTTATACTTGAACGACAAAAAAGTAAGGTGACAATAACGTTTATACTACATTTGTCTAATAATATGTGCATCTTTTTTTTCGTTTAGAATAATTTTAGTTAGATTTAGAGTTATTTTAGAGTTAGTTAACATAACATTTTTTTTATTTTAGAGTTACATTTCAAAAATTTTTTTTTTTTTTTTTTTAAAAGAAAGACAAACATTCCCGGATTACGAATAACCCGACAATATTTGAAAATCTCCTACTACCACCACAGTAAGCCGAAAATATTGCTTGAGTCGTGATGGAGGACTTAGTAATTATATGCTTGGTTTCATTTTGTAAAATTTTAAAGCGTATTTTATCATCTTTCAAAACAACTTTTAGTTTTCGTATACATTCAGAAATATTTCAATTATTTAGATTTTATTCAAAAGCGGAAATATTTTAACCTTCTGACAAAATATTGACGAGGTCTGAGGGGCTAAAATATGAAAATCAAGTGAAAAATATACTTACGTACTAAATAAGGGTACCTTCTTAACAGAGCTGGATTTTCAATTGCATTGTATAGCATGCCTATCTTTATTGAAATATTTTAGATTTCATAAAACTTTAAGAGTGGTCATAGTTAATTTCCATGGAAAATATTTGTAAGAAATGAATCATTGTAAGTATTATTATCAGTAATCAAACACACCATTATTCAAAGATAAATTGCACTGGATTATTAATTGCAACCCGCTGACAGCTTCCTTGGTCGTTAAAAGTAATAATATAGACTTTGTGAAATAATCTAAATATCTATTAGCAAAATGTTCAGGCTGTTGATTGATGAATGTCAAACACTGTGCATGAAACCTGACACTGGTAGGTAGTCTGGTAATGAATGTTCGACAACGTAATTTCAAAGCCTTAATGAGTCCACGAGATGTTTACTAGTGTTACGGTTACGACCTTCCTGCAAAAATTTTAACTCTCCAAATGCTAATGACGTGCAGGCACGCTTACGTTGCAAAATCGCCAGGCGCGCAGGTACGCTTAAGCTACGACGAGGAAAATAATTATATCGCGGCATGCCGCATTTCTACTTATTTATAACATATATTTCTTCTCAAACGCTTCTAGTTTTTAAGTTCCTAAAAAATATATGTTATTTTGGAAGATTATATCTGTACATCATCTTAAAAAAAAATAATCATAGTAAAAAAATAATAAAAAAAACATTTGTGGAACCGAAACGGTAATTATATGAAATTCACTTTATAGAAAAATACCAATTAAAAATAAATTTACTTCTGTTATTTAACATGTTATAGCTATGAAAAAAATCACAGTGCATCTTTAAATGCAACTTAATCATTTGTCGACAGATTTTTGATATATTTTAAACGAGTTAGTTTTATTAAATATTTTCATTATTTTCGCTTAATAAATATTCGCAAAACAAATAATGCAATCGTTAGACTATCAAAGATTTTTACAGATTTTATTTTACTTAAAATCGAGCAAATTGGCAACAATCGGAGAATGTTGTAAGTTGTAACACTTAGGGGAGCGAGGAGGAGAAGGAGATGGGGAAGTGATCTAAACACGGTTCAAGCCAATTCAAGCAACGTTTCGATACTGAGTGGTAGTCTTTCACCAGGGCAATACTGAGACACTCTGGTTTACTAATTGTTACCTTCATCGAAATTCAGTTCATGGAAAAGTGCTTGGCGTTCGACAGGTTAAATATAATGATAATTTAGATATCTGCAAATTATGCTGAAGTTATTAAACCACGGGGTGTTCTGATATTTTGATAACCTGTCAGTTCTATCACAGGTTGTTATTTTAATTTGGTAATTAATCATGCCATTCCTGCCGTTGGGCGTTTTTCTTTCGATTACAGAAAGATTGCAATTATTTCAGTAAGTAATTTAAATATTTTCAAAACAGAAATGTTTTATTTAAATAGTGAAAAGAGATTGATTTGAATTCTAGTTGTTAATTAACACGAAATATGTAAAATATAAGTATCTTAGATAATTTTACAAATACAATACTAGTAGGTATATGTATATTGGCATTTTGGCATGAGCAGAGCTAGGACAAAATTTAATAAGAGTGATTGCAGTATACCTACATGAGATTCCTGAGGCGTGTGTATGGTAAAATCGTGTATAATAGTTGACTAAAGAAGGAGAAAACGTATCATGGCATAATTCCTCAAAAATAAATCACGATAATACTTTTGGCCGTAAAAATCACAGATCGTAGAATTAAAAAAATTTTAAGACTTGTGGTAACTGCGGAATGTTTGTCTTTTACACAGAGATACATAGGTAATATTGTGTAGAGTTTCAACCTATCTACACTGCGTACCCCTGCGTGTTACCACCGTAATGTTTAGTTACCTCATGTTGCATGACAGTATAATATATTATCATTACCGTTGCTTTTGTATATATGCATTAATCAAATAAGTTATACGACTAAACAATCAATGTAATAAAAGTAAATAAAAATAGAAAATAATTTATATTGTTCTGAACAATTTATTCATGATTATGCAAATGGATTGCTGGAATTCAATGGTTAGAGTCGTTCATTTATCATTATGTGTTTTTCAATCGCTAGTTCTTAAAATAATTCTAAATTTAATGCTTCCGATTAACCACATGTTATTATTTTTTTCTTTTTTAGTACCTATTTAAAAAATACAAATGACAAACTGTTGAATTCCGTCCAAAAAAATCAATATACCTACACTCTGTTAACTTACTTTTGTACCTAGATAGCGTGCAGTTGGCAATATTTTCAAGGAAATAGTAGATGTGTTCAACTGCATGGAGTGTAGTTTTATGAAGGCTATAATAACATACCTCAATAATAAAAATAAATGTCAGCGTAATGCATTTTTATGCACAGTTTCTATATAATTTTAACACTCGGACCCATAAGCTTGTTTTCATGATAATATAACCAGATATTTGTTTGACGTATGAGGCGTACCTGACTTATTCATAGCTTATTTTGCTTCAAAATTACTGATTACTCTTCCACTATTATTATAAAGGTCACATGTTTGTCAAAGACCATGTAGGCATACAATAATATGAATAACTAGCGAGTTACCGGCATGCGTTGCTATGCCACTTAATAAAGAAATTGTTTCTCCCTGCGTATCCTTTCTCATTCGTCCCGTTCTTCTTTCGTCTCCCCTTCTTCTCCCGCGTCTCCTTCCCGCCTTCCCTCTCCCCACTCCCCTCTCCCGATTCCCCCGTCCCGTGAATCACCTCCCGCATTCCCCTCCCCCGTCCAGCATTGCACACATTCAGTCCCGGTACATTCAGTTTTCAAACAGCACGCGTGCCACCTATTGCAAATTTTTTAATACAAATTTCATAATTGCAGATCTCACCAGCAAACCTTCGCGGGCGTGCTCGCATCAACTCACCAAAGATTCATCGCAATCGAATGAATAGTATAGGAAAATTTTTTCATTACGCCAGAGCTCACCAGGGGCTTTCCCTAAAAAGATCCTCCACACAGCATCCCCAAAGACGACATGTAGCCTGAGGATTTTTTTTCCTTAGGGCCTATTATTTTTTTCTTTTTTAGTACCTATTTAAAAAATACAAATGACAAACTGTTGAATTCCGTCCAAAAAAATCAATATACCTACACTCTGTTAACTTACTTTTGTACCTAGATAGCGTGCAGTTGGCAATATTTTCAAGGAAATAGTAGATGTGTTCAACTGCATGGAGTGTAGTTTTATGAAGGCTATAATAACATACCTCAATAATAAAAATAAATGTCAGCGTAATGCATTTTTATGCACAGTTTCTATATAATTTTAACACTCGGACCCATAAGCTTGTTTTCATGATAATATAACCAGATATTTGTTTGACGTATGAGGCGTACCTGACTTATTCATAGCTTATTTTGCTTCAAAATTACTGATTACTCTTCCACTATTATTATAAAGGTCACATGTTTGTCAAAGACCATGTAGGCATACAATAATATGAATAACTAGCGAGTTACCGGCATGCGTTGCTATGCCACTTAATAAAGAAATTGTTTCTCCCTGCGTATCCTTTCTCATTCGTCCCGTTCTTCTTTCGTCTCCCCTTCTTCTCCCGCGTCTCCTTCCCGCCTTCCCTCTCCCCACTCCCCTCTCCCGATTCCCCCGTCCCGTGAATCACCTCCCGCATTCCCCTCCCCCGTCCAGCATTGCACACATTCAGTCCCGGTACATTCAGTTTTCAAACAGCACGCGTGCCACCTATTGCAAATTTTTTAATACAAATTTCATAATTGCAGATCTCACCAGCAAACCTTCGCGGGCGTGCTCGCATCAACTCACCAAAGATTCATCGCAATCGAATGAATAGTATAGGAAAATTTTTTCATTACGCCAGAGCTCACCAGGGGCTTTCCCTAAAAAGATCCTCCACACAGCATCCCCAAAGACGACATGTAGCCTGAGGATTTTTTTTCCTTAGGGCCTCTTGTGTAGTGAAAAGCAACCAATTTACTTTAAAAGTTTTTTTGCTTCAATTATTATTTAAACTACCGAATTTCCATTTGGCAATCATTTAATTATGCGAAAATTTGCATTTTTCGTTTTCGAGTAGGTACAGGAGGATGCAATCTTATTATTTCAACGGCTGGCCATGAAATACTGATTAATTTATTGGAATACCCAATGAGAGATTTCAGGAAATAGTACTCCTTGCTAATAAATAACACTATTCGTTCGCTAATAAAGATGATCAAATTCAGTACTTGGTTGCCTCGTAAAACCGTTGGAGTTGTTAGGAAATACTGCTGAAAAAAGGCCAAGGAAGTTTTTATTTCACGAATTGCGACCTCCGATCTTTGCAAAATTATTTTATTGAAAATGATATCTTCAAGATCCAAATAAGGATGATGTACCTTCATACTACCTTCTCTTCGTGTTACTCTTGCGTTAATGCAATAGTGACTTTTCAATAAGCACTTTAAATTATTTAAATTCGACATGCATTGGTTACATAATTATTGTGTTTTTATTTTTCTGAATCTTTTAAAATCTTCAACTCAATATTAACAACAAGTTTATTTTTGCAGCAAAATCATAACGCCACGCGATTTTCTTGTAGATATATAAACAAAACAAGTATTCCAGAAGGTAAGCACGGGAAGTATATTGGGCAGCAATGCAATATCCATAATTGGCATAAGTACAAAATCTGACGTATTGATACCCTAGTGACTGTACGGTTGAAATTTACGAATTCAACTCTGAGTTGTAACTCTGACGCCGCGCTATATGGAAACCATTCGTGAACGTGAAGTTTGTGACTAAGCTACTATCGTAATAGAACCGAATTAAAGCAAATAGGTAATAAATGCAAAATATGATGCCACTTTCGTTGCATGAGGAACGTCGGCTGGCAGGAGTAAGTACTCTTGGATTTGCATTTTCATGAATCTCTCCAGTCTGGATATGGCTGGTATTCTTGGATTGGCGTAGTCTGCGCCATAGGCTTCCCATGCTTAAAAAATATTTATTCATATTCTTGCATTTTCTGGGGCATCCCTGCCATCATTTTCGCGACCCTAAATCGCATATTTTCTTTTCTTTAATAATTTTATTAATTTCATTTCGTTTACATCAGCCTTGAATTCTGTCGGATCTCATAATCTTTTATTTATACATATCATTAAATGCCCTAGGGATCTCACTCCTATAACAGTAATCGATAGTCTAATTAAGTCCTTCCTCTCTCAGTTTGGTGCCTCAAAGCCATGTATATCAAGGTTGTCATCAGCTGGTACTGTATTGTTGACAGCTAGATAGCCTTGCTTCCTTTGCAAACATTTAATTAGTAACTGCTGCATTCAATTATCTTTCAATTGATTTTCTACTTTCACCATTCTGTTATTATGCTATGTTCGCGAATCCGCAAAGACATTGTCTATGTATATCTACTTGTAAAAATCATCAAATCACCAATCAAGAGTCTTATCATTTTCTTAATCGCGATGTTCATGACGCTTGTGACGGCTTTGTATACTTTTAAATTTATATTTTTTAACTTCATCATTTTCTACCCCTTATGTTCGGGTCCGAGACATACCGCTTTGACAAGGCACCTGTCCCTATCCCGTACGACATCAGCTATCTTGGTCCATTGCTAGCCCATTTTTTTGGAGCTGCTTTTCCTAGCTTTTTCTGGAACGGCTATCTGGACATCTTCCCTCTGGAATTGCTGTCCGTATTTTGCTCGGAAGTCGCTCTTTGGCACTTCTTGCATTCTGAGTACATGTTTAAGACGTCTTCATCTGCGAATTTCTTTAAACTATGCAAGGGCTCGATGCCAAGCACACGTAGGGTCGTCGAACTTATTTCCCGATCCAATATTGGTACTTATGCCACTCCTATCAAAAATCTCATTTCAACAACCAATCTTAGATCGCAATCTTCCGTTAATCGTTTAGATTTGGTGAGAATTTGGAAGATTCGATTTACGTATTCTTTGATACACTGTAGGAATACTGATAATGTGATAACCTCGGTATGTACGGGTCAGAAGGGATGTGCTCATTGTAACACATTTCTTCTGACTGATTCGTGTATGGTTCGAAAACTTGGCTATCATGGATGCATTAGTTTCTATGTTCCCGATGGTTATCACCGTCACCGACAGCATAGACTGTTTTGTCTACCGGCTTGCAGAACTAACTTGCCAATGGTTATGCCAGTCAGGAGAACGGTCTTGTTGTTAAATAGAATCACTTCGAATATCGATATTTTTAACATTAAAGAAGCACAATTCAAACGGCAAGATTTGTTGCTTTAAGTTTAAATCTGTTTATCTCATTTTTTTAAATTAATGAATGGAATTGAATTGAATTCAATTAACTCAATTTTTTATACCGTCGTATTTTTATTTTACTTTATTTTAAAAATATAAGTGTTAGCGCCCTTCCATCTGCATCATTAGTCATTGTCATTGGTAATAAATAAAACATTACGAAATCTCCGTAAACATTCGATAATGAATAATACATTTTCCACTTTAATCTGGGTCTTTCGTTTCATGAACAGGTTGATATTACTATTCCCCTCACACAACACAATACCTACACAACAATGCAGGTTTTGTGTTGCAGCAACCGCACTTAAAATACAATGCAATCCAATGCACTTGTCCAACAATAACCATTTGGCAACACCAATCTGCCGCAGGCTATAATATTTAACGAAACGCATTAAAGCGAGTAGGAACTACTTATCAATAATATGAATAATATTTTGATTCATTTGTAGAAGATTCAGCTCCACGATGAATTCCACTAATTTCTGGTGTGATCGCCCTTGAGGTGCTTTATATCCAATTTATAATTACTAGTACAGTGAAGTCATCTGTAAACAGTGGAAAATATCAAACCTGCACTAATGTTGAACAAATTAAAAACATAATCCATAATACAACATCGACAGTGCCGATGAACAATGTCCGATGTGCGATTTTGTAGTAAGCTGTTTATATTCGTTTCTGCATTTTTACTGTTTTTGAAATAAATAGCATGCATAAGAAAAGATATATAAGAAAAATCTATATATTTCATTTCATCTCACTTAAAATTTTAAAAATACAGACTTTTAAATCTTCAAAAGGACATAAAAATAAGCCAACAAAACAATAGAACAGCAAACAAAAATCATCGAAAGGACATAAAAATTAGCCAACAAAAAAATTTCAATTTTTAGCAGTCCACTGTGTGTTTTTCATCACACCGTTCAACAACAATCATTACATCGTATATAAGGCGGCGGCGTTTACATAAATTTGCTGTGATTTGCTTCCTGAAAGGTGCAGAACATTCCAGCTGTAATATAGTCTGGGAATGCCAACTCATTGATTAAAGATGAGAATAGATCTGAACAGTTTGGTGGGTGGTAACCTGGCACCTGTCAACAGTTTGACAACTGAACAAATGTCACTTTTCAGTCCAAAAAGTCCCTAGGCTGGTACCCCACACATCACAAATCGAGAACTTGTAAGTTACCTAGATGACTTCTGTCATTCCATTGTCATTAATGATTCAGGTGTTTCAATTTTTGTATTTGTATCTTGTCGAAATTTTCAGCAGTCTGCAATTATTTCTGGAGTTCATCTTCTTCTTCTGTTACCTTATACATTTGGAGGTTGGCTATCAACAGGACTGTTTTCACTCTGCATGCCGCAGCCCTGTCAAGAGTATCACGGGCTATGTATGCGATGACATCATAATTGAAATATTTATAAATTTTCGCGTGCCTAATAAATATTGAAAACGAAATAATTTTCAATAATTTGGTTTCAATTCCTACTTATAAATGTTTAAATAAGGGTCTTTAATTCTCTTAAGCCTTTGATGGGTTTTAATTGAAGAAGGAATTTATTCCACATTTTAGAACTTGCTAGAGGGTAGTGCAATGCAATACATTCAGTTGCAGTGCCCCGGGAGTCAGATTCGGAAGAGTTGACGTTACATGACTCTCCCTTCCCTCCGAAATCTGCCCACATTAAATCTTCGACTCTCGGAGGCGGACCCTATCTCTGCCTCCCTAGCGTATTATTGTGCTGCTTTGTGTTGTAATCTGCGAGCGGAAATCCGCGGGTGGAAGGCCGCGTTTCACTGGTTTAATGAGTAACATTATACAAACACTACCAGTCCTAGTGAAATACAAAAATATTCATGGGTAATATTTAAACTGAAGTCATTTTAAGACTTATACAATTTATGATTTGGTAACATTTAAATTAGAGTTTTACTACATTTTGTACGTATGGATAAGTATCTTGTATCTTTTTTTCCTTTTATTCTCTATTTTTGGGGAGCCACGGCCTCCCCTGCCACGTTGCACAAAACGTCACTGTTATATATCGCTATTTTCTGGTGGTCGTTCTGGTGGTTCACAAAATTATTTTCTGCCTATCAAGTAGAAAGTGAGGTTGTGTATTCAATAAGCTCGATGTATATATTTCGAGGAAAGTGCTGATAAGTTGTAATCGCCATATAAGGAGTATTATTTGCGTGTGTTAGCTACCCATGCTGTATTGGTTTACATGTTAGGAGTGCTAATCCGCGGGTAAATCTTCAGGTTCGCTCGATACGGAGATATTCTCTTGAAAACATTATGATTTACTTCCTGAGTTGGTTAATGAGGCTGCTGTCGAATCATTCGTCTATTATACTACCAAACATCTTACGATCGCGTGGATTTATAGAAAGTTTGTTCGGTAGGAAATACTGAAAGGATATCCATTAGGCCTTATCTTATCTTTAAAATCGTGTAGGAAATCGGTTTTCCATCTGTTGTATCCTCCACCAATTAATAATTCTTTGGCTCTTGAAGAATTTTCCGTTTTAACCTTTTCAAAATGAGCAATTATGATATAGGCTTGCTGTGTGGTTCGTCTACTGAGAGCTATATTACTAGTACATCTGAACCTCTCTTCTTGTTATATGTGTTATAACTAGTAGATAGTTCTGTAAACAGTGGACCTCGCGTTCAAACAAGTATATTTCTATTTTTCTCTTGTTCAATAAATATATCAAGAACCAAATTTTCTCTAGATTTGTAAGTAGGTGCTTAAATAACTAGCCACTTAATTATTGTGGTATATCTAAAAGCTTCCGAGCTTGTCACATAGAGGGCAGTGCTAAGAGCTGTCCCGAAAGTCCGCTAGATGGCAGTTAGTTTAGTTATGAGTTTGGACACCAGGGGGCCAAGGGCACGGGTGCAGTCTGCAGGAGCTCATTCAATTCAGATCTCATTTAGCAATTCATATATACTAATTCAATTCATATCTCGCCAGCTTCCCGTCGACTATCGTAGCCACCACTTTTTTTTATATGAATACCGCACAAGAGTCCCAACTGCTCCCGTCTGAAGCCAGTGAGACTATGGCATCCCCAATTGGGGTATGTTGTGAGGCTGAGGGTAGTGGGGAGGGGAAGGTGATAGGGAAGAGGAAGGTGGGGGAAGTACCTGGCTATTCAGAGCTGGTTACCAAACACGGCTAATGCCATTTCAAGCAACGTTTCAATTCTGAATGGTGGTTGTACACCAGGGCGATACTGAGAGTATCTTCCACTCTGGAACATACCGCAAATATACTATATATTATTTTAAATGAATAAATTGTGAAATAACACAAATTAATCAAATAAAATTTATTTGCAACGCCGGGATTCGATCCCGCGACCTTCGGTGTGCTAGTCAAACCGTAACCACCAACCGTCAACCACTTGTACACGCGAAGTATTAAATAAATCCCAGATTAACATAAAAGAACTCTATTCTTTCCCAAGAAGTAATCTCCTCCCAAGACGAGTTGGAGAACTGTTTGTCTGAACGTAACAATTAGAAATAAATCATATATTTTACGTGACGATTTAAATTTGAAAAAAAGGTATTATACAATTTGTCCAAAAAAGCGTCATTATCTCAATAAGTATTATGTTTTTTAACTTTCTTCGGGCAGGTATGTAAGTCTAATGTTGTCTTTTGTTGGAATCTTTTCTTCGTTCTCATACATAACGCAAAAATAAAGTTCACAGAAGGCCTCTATTTTCAGTGGCAGAACCATAACGTGGCGAAATGAAGTATATTTTTTGAGATCTCGTTAATATTAGTGAAAAAAACTCAGATTTAGTTAAAATATTGTATCTCCCTAAAATATAGTATTAAGAAAAATGAATTTGAAAGTATTGAGCCTTTTTTAAAATAAGTTTTTAGTTCCATTTACAATATAATATAATAATATATAATTTAATACATGTATCTTCGTAATATAATAAAAAAAAAGTTTTGCATCGACTTTTGTTTAGCAGAAAAATTGTTTTGTCAATGAGGTACTATATGTATATGTGCTCAAAAAACTTTGCCTGGAGGATGTACAATAGGTTTATTTTAATATGTTTATCTTTTTTGGGACGGTAGTTTTAGGAGATAGATTGAAACCATAAAAATATAGGCTATCTTTATTATACTTCGACCAAAATTGGAGATACAACATTTTAACTCTAAGCTATCATATTAGCTACACTCACATAAAGGGCTCGATTTAAAAATTTCAAATTATAAGGAACGTATTTACCTACACCAGCATCTATCAGGTTAACGTTCGCTATTCATTCACACCTCCTGATCGATAATAATTATTATCGAACCAATTTGCAATATGCAAGTGCAATGCAAACGTTTATACGTGTTTGTTATTGTTTTCATGTTGTCGATAACGTCAGCGTACATTTCGAAATACGCGTGGGTGCCTACCTAATTACACGATCCACTTACATTGCGAAATCAAACATAATATTCATAAATATTTGCATAGATTCTCGTGAACATGTTGAATTTGGACCAAAGTGGTGGTACTATTGAATAATTTATTGTAATTACATTAACAAAGCGGGTACTATGAACTTTTGCTACTTGACATGCACCGCACGCATCGTTTGCCGATTTCTACTTTGTTTTAGCGTAAGTGGATCGACTAGGGGCTATAATCAGGCGCTTGTTGTAGTACCACTTAATTATGTTTTAAAGTGTTGGGTCCATTAGAACAAATGGAAACAATGCATAGTGCGTTGTTGTTAAACTAGAACGCAACTTAACGATTGGTAGATAGTGGAGGTACCTAGCTAAATTGGTGCACATTTCGTCATCAATAGATTCCAATAATTCAAGATAACATAACAAACATGTATAAATATTTTTTTACGTAGGTATCATATAAAATCGAATAGTGTTAGAAGTGTGATCTACATTCTACATAACTCGTTGTACAAGCGGAAAATTTGTGAGTCTACACCACATTAAGCCATAAAATCGTCTCTTGGGTTGTTTCAAAAAATTTGAACAGCAAATTCATCAAATATTTGAAGTTAATTTTCACGTTCTGTGAAAGTTATTTTCAAGTTCTTTGATTATTTCAGTTTTATGAAGCAACTGACCTATAATGATATAATTACAGAACTTGCATAAAACTTACACAGAACGTTATAATTTACTTCAAATATTTGATGAATTGTTCAAATTTTTTGAAACAACCCAAGAGACGATTTTATGGCTAAACTTTTTTGATCGTATGCAAGTAAGTAAATCGAGTCAAAAGTTGGAGATTATAAGGTCAAATTTGTTGTTTAATGTCTTTTCAGAAGCGTCGACGTTTGCACTCGACCACAAAGTTTTTTTTAAGTGAAAATTTCTTTAGCACCGCTGTGATTTGAAACTCGATGAAATGAAAAAGCGACACTAAAAGGAGACAAACACATATACCTATCTATATGATATAGCCTGCGAGTCGAATGTGATAGAATAATCGGTCTCCCCTTTGTGCGGTGCTTCGTAGCCTCTCCACTCTTATCTACTTTTGTTTCTAAAGGTTTCACTTCTACAACGTGTGAACTGTGCACTTGTATTCATGTACACAATTTATATGCGAAAAAAATAGAAAAAAGTTTAACTGGAAAAATCGAAATGGTTCTCCGGTTTGCCGCTCATACTACAAGTTTCCGATCATCGTCTATAAATTAATTATTAAGGTGTTGAGATTCTCCTCAGGTTGTAAGTACCTAATCTTCTAGGTTTCTATAAGGAGGGTGTTTTTAAGGATTGAACTTAAATCAAGTGGTTCAAAGCGTCGGGTTCCTATCCAGGCGTCTATTGTACAATCCTCTGCTATTTGATTCCTCTTAATAATAATAATAATAATATTTGGACGATTTATATAGCGCCGTTTTTGTGAAAAATCACCTCAAGGGCGCTGTACAAACTTACCATACATGCCTAAAATCTAGAAAGACTACAAGCTAGACAAACAATTAATAACAACTTATGCCTAAAAATTGCATACACCGGTTCATTGATCACCGATACGAAAATATATGTACAATATTTTGACCAATGAACGCGATGCTGCCTAAAAATGCATTAATACAGGACCATACTTACCTGGGAGGTCGCTTGAAATTAACACTGTTTATTGTCTATTTAAAGAAATTTAGATAGAGTTCGCACGCAGAGGACATAATTGTGAACACATGTTGTTTAATCTTGAAAATATGTTAATATTAATTTGTAATATATTCTTTAATGAGTGTATTTTGGAAAGTAAAAAATATTTAATGGTGGGCGGTGCAGTAGAACAAGGATTTGATCTTCCGAGAGACAGATTGATGTGTAAGGATTCGAGTAATTTTAATTCAGTATGAAAAGTGTGATTTAGATATATCATAGGCAATACAAGTATGATACTCTCAGATAGGTATATTTAAATTAAGTTAAGGGTATGAGAGCCCGAAAAGGTAGGTTTTTAGTTTGGACCTAAACTCTGTTGGGCTTTTTATGCATCTTAATTCCGGAGGGAGTCTATTCCAAGCCTTAGGCCCAGATACTCCGAAAGCACGATCTCCGAACTTAGTATTTGGCTTTCGTTTGGGTTCTATTAGTCTGCCTATAGCAGATGAAGTTGCCGATCTAAGGGTTAATTGCCTCGGACCGGTATTTTCCGGGACGCATAATTCAGAGATGTAAGGTGGGGCCATTTCGTTGATTGATTTAAACTGTTCTTGTTCTGCCTTGTCCGTTCAATGGACGTTGGCTGTCATGTTGGTTATGCGGACTTCGTTTACTGCGGCTCTAAACAGCTCTACAGTGGACTGGCCGAACCACTGCCTCAGGTTTTTCAGCCATGAGATTCTCCATCTTCCAGGGCCCCGTCTTCCGGCAATCTTTCGCTGCATTATGAGATGCAAGATCTATATTATTTATATGCCTATTCTATCTACAAAAAACCAACTAATTGTTTCACATCTGGTTGAGCACAAAAACGTATCCAAGATTAGCCGTTTTTGTAGACATTAAACTAATTAGAATCGTTTTTAAAATGTTTTGAATTACAGTTGAAACAATATTATCTTTTCCCATAAAAACACCATTAGGTTAACATTACATTTCAATGAAAAAAACCTTTTAAAGGCTGACCTATATAGAAGGTGTGCCAAAATGCATGTCGGACAATATGCTATTACCGCCTATTGTTTTACCGGTTCGTGTTCGATCCGGTTCAGTACTTACTACAACAGCGTATAGTGGATACTATAAATACGATATATCTCGCCCACGCACGTCCACAACCAAAAGTAAAACCTTGGTGTTAAAAAAACCTTGTTATTGTAATACGAGTGAAAACGTTTATACACGTAACTACAACTTGTTTGTACACGTTTAACACTATGAAATTTTGTGTAAAATTTGGTGAAAATTTAATGAAAATTTGGTGTTAGCATTTATTATTTATGTTTGAATCTTGGTTTTATATGCATAGATTCGTTGGACGAGTTTAAACACGATAATCGTTTTCTGAATATTCATCGTCCAATTTTGATTAGTCAGACATCTTAAAATAGTAAGTTTTGAGATAGGTGATGGGGAAAGCTATAGCTGTAGTAGAACGTTAACCATAAATAAAATATAATTTACAAGTGTCTTTGTTTTACATATTAAATATGCTATAAAATAATACCGGAAGGCATGACGGTCTGGTACGTTAGTATGATATTTTGAAATATCGTACTAGTGATCCGGAAAACATTTAAATTTTGTTTAATGCACTGCAAGTTTTTCTGCATTATAATATTAAAAATGTTTTGGTGGTGTATGAATAAACTAAGTCTTGTACCAGATAGAGATAGAGGGTACACTTTCACATATAACTGTATACTCGACTCAAATTTCGTTTTTCTGAGATGTTCGACTAATCAACTGGACGATCGGTATGGTGGTCAAAATGAAGTAATCACGTTGTAATAACCTAATAGAGTGGTATGGTAAGGATATGAGGAAGGAAAAGGTTAGGAACTGGCACTTCAAATTTGAAATGGCACTAGCACGGCTAATGCCATTTCAAAATGATTAAGATTATGAAGGGAAGGCTCGGATGATTTGGGAATAAACGAAAAATGGAGTGTAATGAAATATAAGACCCAAATGTGTATGATAGAAAAATCGGGGACGCCCGAGGAAGACATGGCGATCAAGTAAATCAGATACTTGAGTCTAGTCTCAAGTGAATCAGATACCATGTCAGAATAATAGAAGAGTATGTATGAGATGATGTTTGAATGTGAATGTAGAAAGGAGTGTGTGCCAAAACCGAGTTGTTTGGCAGTCCGATACCTGATGCTACCCACTGATGATTTAGTTTCCTGGTTTTCACCAGGGCAACACTGACAGTACCTATCAGTCTATTTTGATTGGATCGTAGCGTTACATCTTGGTACTGAAAGGAAAATTTCGAACTACGTAACGGAAAAGGGTGTGTAGAAAAAACTCTTATTAACAAAATGGCACCGAATGCCCAAATTAGTGATAATTTTACATTTGAATTTCCGCGGTACAACTAGCCGTTAATTTTTCATTAATAATACAAAATCATAAATTTATTTCTCAACATAGTCACCGTTAAGGGTAAAGCATTTCTCCCAACGTGTAACAAGATTTTTCATTACGAAACTGAAAAATTCTTCCTACATTTCTCTAATCCAGGACTTGACAGCTGCCATCACCTCATCGTCCGAGGTGTAATTATTACCCTAGAAGTGTCTTTTGAGTAGAAGAAAAAAATAAAAATCGAAAAGGTGAAAGATCGGAGGAGTGAGAAGGGTGTGGAATCGGTTCAAACTTCAGTTTTTGAAGAGGCTCTAATCGACGCTGCTTGTTATCGACTGTGAAACGGCGTGGTTCTCATCGTCCATAGATTTTACGGTATCCTAATTATTTAAAAATGAGGCCGGCACGTTCTTTGGATATTCGAAAATGGTTTGTCATACGCTTTTTAGTTATTCGCCGGTCATTTTGAATCAAATCGTGAACGAGTTTGGATTGTTTATCTTTTGTATCAATGATTGGACGTCCGCTGCGTGTTTCATCAACAATTATTGCTTTTCCCGGCTCACAATCATGAAATTGTATTACCCATTGATTTACAGTAGACCAATCAACAGCATCGTCACCATAAAAATCCTTTAAACGGCGATGAATCTCAGTAGGAGTAACTTTTCAGCAGTTTATAATTCGATAATAGCACGCTGTTTAATTTGCGTTGACATAACACTGGATGAATTCAACTACCTCAAACATGCATGTTTGTATGAAGGAGAAATGTCACTTCCATAATCCACCTGGCGCGCTTCTGAAGGTCATTTGGTTCGCGCTGTACAAGCATGTGTGCATTACTTTTCTAGTACCTACCCTCGTAATTACTCTCCCATACTCTGGTGACTAGAGTCTAGTCAAAATCGCTTTGAAAACAACGATGACTCAACGAAATTCAAACACTTGATTTCTGAGCGTATCACCGTACCAGTAGGTACTATAAATGTACCAAGCCTCTCGCGTTTTGGCCAAGATCAAATGACTGGAGTACGGAATGCCTGGACCGGTTTCGAACCTCGGACCGCCCCGCCCAGGGGATAGGATACCGCAAACCTGTCCGCTGGACCGACTGACACACTGACACTTTTTCATTTCACCGACTCTGCAGAAGGTGTTTCTGCAGCGATGAAGAATATACGAGATTGGTCTGTCATATTAAAATAAAATACAAGTGTTCAGTTCACATGCGATAGAAGCGAAACCTTCGCAATGACTTACACACAATCTCAACCAATAGAAGCCTTGAAAAGTGAGCTCATAATCAAAGTGGCCAATGCGGTAAGGTTTCATTCCTATAGATGTATGAGTTTGTCTCTTTTTAGTGTCACTATTTTTCATTTCAATCAGAACGGTGCTAAAGAAGTTTTCACTTCCAGAATTACAAATGTGCAGTTCACACGCGGTAGAAGTGAAACCCTCAGAAAACTAAAGTAGTGGGGAGGCTACGAAGCACCGCACAAAGAGGAGACTGATTATACTGTCTCATTCTATCGCAAGCTAAATCCTATAGATTTTTGTGTTTGTCTTTTTTTGTGTCGCTTTTTCGTTTCATCGAGTTTCAAATCACAACGGTGCTAAAGAAGTTTTCACTTCAAAAATACAAGTGTGCAGTTCAAACGCTGTACAAGTGAAACCATCAGAAAACTAAAGTAGAGAGGAGTGAGGAGTGCTACGAAGCACCGCACAAAGAGGAGACCGTTTATTCTATCTCATTCTTTCGGAGGCTAAATTCTATAGATGTATGTATTTCTCTCTTTATAGTGTCGTTTTTTCGTTTCATCGAATTTCAAATCACAACGGTGTTAAATAAGTGTTCATATAAATTTTTTGCACACATTTAAAATAAAATGTATTTGCGCACGCACGGGATTCGATCCCGCGACCTTCAGATTGCGAGTCGAGTACCTTACCCCGCGACCACAGAGGCCGTCAAGGTTTCGCAACATTTGTGTAATAAATTAGATAACATCCTCGACAATGATCACATGTACCTACCTACCTAAAATAATAAATTAGTAAATTTCTTCTTGAGTTCATTGAATGCCTTTCTTTAAGTAGTGTCATGACTTTTGGTTGCAGCTGCTGATTAGATATTTAGAGCAGTACCTACCGTAAAAAAACTGTAAAACCTCTTGTCTGTTTTACTTGAGTTTTGAACACTAGAAAATTGTAGTGTCAATATTTTCTTGATATGGCTTGCCTAGTGTAATCCTTATCGAGGCATCTCGATTGCCCGATTAAGAAGTGATTTATTTTTGTTTTGTATTTATTTTGGTACAATTCTTTTCCTTCCGCTTTGTTACCGGTTGCGTAAATTTATTCGTGAACATTCAAGAGATATATATATTTTAGAAATATATTAATTTTTATGATATCATTACATTACCTGCCAAAATATCTGATTTAGGAGAATTTCCTTCCAATGCGAATTTGTTTGTCTTGGCCAGTTTTTATATCACTGCCGGTTTTGATAACTCAACGTCGTTTTACATTGCTGAAACTCCGGTAAAAATGAATACAAATATGACGGTCGTCCACTTGATTATTCAGATATCTCCAAATACTAAGGTTTTTGAGTTAATGAAGAAAGCAGTATTCAAATGTTCACCACCAAAAATGTAATTTTTTTCCCAGTTTTGTTCTTCACATATTAAATTTGCTTTAAAATAACACCGGGATACATAACGGTCCGATACATAAGTATGCCATTATTCAATTCAATTTGTTTATTTTAAGTTTAAATTCTGTTTTTTCTGTGTCTTATTCTGTTTCGTATTTCCGTTTAGATTATAATTGTTATCTTCTTATGCAATGATATATTACATTAGGTTCCATGCCAACTCAGAATCAAATCAACTCAACAACGTCATTGAAATCAATGAAAAAAATAATTTTAAAATAGCCGTTAACCCTAACCTAACTTAACCTATTTAACCAATTTTTTAAATATTTTTTTATCATCGGAGTTGGCCGGTCACCATTACATTGATGAGAAAACCTTCAAAAGTTATAAAAAGAGAGTTTTTCTCGTTCAAAATTTTAAAAGTAGCATTTTGGAGGAGAAAGACGTACGTACATTGTGTGTCTCATCTTTTGTCTCACCATTATTAAATGTGTAAGAAAGAGCTGCAGCATTATTGTGATAAGGAACTTATGTTTATTGCCTTTTTGTATCGTCGCTGTTCGCTTAACATGTGCTTTTTTTGTTCCTTTTAAGAAGGTAACCCGTGCATAATAAATATTATAACACGTCTATCTGATATAATGAGTCCAGCTTTTTCATCTCCTGACATACATACGAGATTAAAAAAAGATTGCATGCCTTTTTTTAGCCATAACTGTACAAAGATAAAGACATGTTTCATTTTTTCTATGCTACCTGTTGCCAATTAAAACAAAAGTAGGTATTGTATATAATGTAGATTCTATTGTCGGACTTGTCAGTTTTTTAAACATGCTTAAAACAAATGTTATCGATTTATTTGAATGTAGATATATTTTATGTTTTGCTCGTTTTTTTACAATCTCAACATAGAATCCTTAAAAAACTAGGACAGAGATATTTATATTATAGAAACAAACAGTACTTTGGTTACACTGATGAGACAATTTACAGATATTAAATAATATTTCATGGTGGGTAACTATGATATGTTTCTTTGTAATTATTATTTGTGATGTGTAAAAAAAAGTATATTTAGTAATTTTTTTTATGTATTGTATTTCAGTGCCGGCAACCCGGGCGTTTATTTATAATTAGTTATGTACATCAGTTTTTTTTCCTTACCCTTCTCACTAGACAGAGTCTGTTCTGAGGCTGGTAACTAACAATTTTTAATTACATAAAAACAAGTAAGTGGTAAAAATAAAATAAAAAAAGAAATATATATATTATAGTAAAAATAATAATAATAAAATAAGAGGATATCAGAATTTAAAAACAGAGTAGAATAAAAGAAAATATATAATATTAGATATTAAGAATATTACTTATCTCTCTTCTTTCTTTGACATTCAACCAGTTTAAAAATCTTTTGAAAACCCAATTCAAATTATTAGATGCGACGTAGGTCTTTGTTTGGGCTACAAACTTATTGAATATATATGGTGCCAAGTAAGATTCATGTTTTTTTGCAAAATTTGATTTGATATGTGGTACTTGTAATTGATTGTGTGTGTTTGCTCTTGTGTTTTGCGAGTGAGTTATGAAGTGTGGTGATATTTTTATGCAGTTTTTGTAGATGATCTTCTTTATGTATAGTTTATTTATGTCTAATAGGTTATTGTTGATCATTAGCTGTTCTGTCGGATGTTGATAAGGCTTTCTAAACATAATTCTGATTATTGTTTTATGATTAATTTTAAGTGATTTGAGGTGAGTCTCTGCTGCTGCTCCCCATACTGAAATACCATATATTAGAATACTTTGACAGAGTGCATAATATATATTTTTTAGCTGAGGTAGTGACATAATATTTCGAATTGTTTTGAAGATGTAAGAGAGTTTCCGTATTTTTTTTTGTAATTAGGTTAATTTGGAGATCCCATTTTAAGTTATTGTCAACAGTTAAACCGAGATATTTAATATTTTGCGCATAATCAATTTTGTGACAAACACAGCGTGAGTTAGTTAACGAGGTAACTGTGCAGGGGTGAAGATGTAGTTGTGGGCGACTATCTGGCTGAATTACACAGTGATGTGCATAGTGTATAGGTGTATGTTTGTAGGTGTGAGAAGTGGTGATCTGTTAAGAGATATGTATAGGTACGCATTAAACAGTTTATATCATTGACATGATGCTCAAATATTATAATCAATAATTATCAGCCTGAAACACTCATCTACATTGAAAAAATCTTCCGAGTAAAGATACTGGCCGCCAACGGGAATTGAACCCGTGACCATCTGATTGCCGGTCAGCAGCTCTGACCACTGAGCTATGGCGGCTTATCAAATACCCGCCAAATAATTCAATATATACTAGTGTTTCATTCGACAATTACTTATTATTACATTTTTCCAACTGAAAACAACCAACTTTTTTTTTGTGAGAGAGGTATTTTTAATACTAAATCTCCCGCTAGGTGGCGTCGAGACTAATTATGTCTGCATTTTTTGCTGAAATACTTTAACTTGTCAAATATTAATTATTATTTTTAATTGATAAACTAACGTTTAAACAAGATTTTTATGCATAGCACAAAGGGTAGATAACAAATATTATAATCAATACTTATCAGCCTGAAACACTCATCTACATTGAAAAAATCTTCCGAGTAAAGATACTGGCCGCCAACGGGAATTGAACCCGTGACCATCTGATTGCCGGTCAGCAGCTCTGACCACTGAGCTATGGCGGCTTATCAAATACCCGCCAAATAATTCAATATATACTAGTGTTTCATTCGACAATTACTTATTATTACATTTTTCCAACTGAAAACAACCAACTTTATTTTTGTGAGAGAGGTATTTTTAATACTAAATCTCCCGCTAGGTGGCGTCGAGACTAATTATGTCTGCATTTTTTGCTGAAATACTTTAACTTGTCAAATATTAATTATTATTTTTAATTGATAAACTAACGTTTAAACAAGATTTTTATGCATAGCACAAAGGGTAGATAACAAATATTATAATCAATAATTATCAGCCTGAAACACTCATCTACATTGAAAAAATCTTCCGAGTAAAGATACTGGCCGCCAACGGGAATTGAACCCGTGACCATCTGATTGCCGGTCAGCAGCTCTGACCACTGAGCTATGGCGGCTTATCAAATACCCGCCAAATAATTCAATATATACTAGTGTTTCATTCGACAATTACTTATTATTACATTTTTCCAACTGAAAACAACCAACTTTATTTTTGTGAGAGAGGTATTTTTAATACTAAATCTCCCGCTAGGTGGCGTCGAGACTAATTATGTCTGCATTTTTTGCTGAAATACTTTAACTTGTCAAATATTAATTATTATTTTTAATTGATAAACTAACGTTTAAACAAGATTTTTATGCATAGCACAAAGGGTAGATAACAAATATTATAATCAATAATTATCAGCCTGAAACACTCATCTACATTATTGATTATAATATTTGTTATCTACCCTTTGTGCTATGCATAAAAATCTTGTTTAAACGTTAGTTTATCAATTAAAAATAATAATTAATATTTGACAAGTTAAAGTATTTCAGCAAAAAATGCAGACATAATTAGTCTCGACGCCACCTAGCGGGAGATTTAGTATTAAAAATACCTCTCTCACAAAAATAAAGTTGGTTGTTTTCAGTTGGAAAAATGTAATAATAAGTAATTGTCGAATGAAACACTAGTATATATTGAATTATTTGGCGGGTATTTGATAAGCCGCCATAGCTCAGTGGTCAGAGCTGCTGACCGGCAATCAGATGGTCACGGGTTCAATTCCCGTTGGCGGCCAGTATCTTTACTCGGAAGATTTTTTCAATGTAGATGAGTGTTTCAGGCTGATAATTATTGATTATAATATTTGTTATCTACCCTTTGTGCTATGCATAAAAATCTTGTTTAAACGTTAGTTTATCAATTAAAAATAATAATTGACATGATGCTCCTTTTAAATTTGGGCTGTGAATCCAAGAAAATGTCGATGTTAGAGTTTATTAAACTATTTTTGTATGTATGAAGAGCGCGTTTAAATGACGAATTAGTTGCTGCATTTATTTTGTAATAAGTATGTGGAATAGTTATGTATGGCGTATACGTCTTATAGGTAGGGTAAAATAAATAAGAGAAAGAAGTTCGGTAATGTTGATGAGTTGATGTTATTTTTTAAAATTCTGTATATATAAATTTTAAATCAGCTATTGCTCGCCTTTGTTGCAAAGTTTAATTGTGTATACAAAGTTATTGTTGAATTTGAATATGTTCTATGCTATCTACGAGTTTGTATGTATACTTTGTACTGCGGGTTCCAAATTGGCGTTGCATATTCTAGTGTACTTCTGACTAATGCAAAATGTAACTATTAGTACTGTACGCGGGTTACTGAATACTAGAACAAAACCAAGCACTTAAAACTAACTTTAGACCTGTCTATCAACTTTAATATATTTGATCAAATTGCACCCAAACCAAGATGTGAGTATTTGCATTAAGGTATCTAGGTTAGGTTAGGTTAATAATTTACTAATTTAATATAAATAAGAAAACATCATTGGGACAGTTGTAGAGTTGGAGGATTCTTGTGCGTTATTCACACATAAAAAACTCATTAAACGTATTATTAACGTTAATACCGATTTAATCTGTGAGTGTTGTAAACCACTAAATACATTAAGAAATATAAATCAGGTATGTTTTTTACCTTTTATTATCTTATCCTCGATCTAACGTATCACGATTTGTTTAAATTGTAATAAAAAATCTTTAATTACTTTAATGTCTTGTTAATCACTACGTGATAATACCATTCGTTATGATGTTGAGATAAAGAATGCTGATGATTGATGCATTCTTATGGAAACTATGCCTACTGAGAGTACACTGGCGAGCTTGAAACTTGGGGCTAGTTGGTCCAAAAACCGTTAGACTTACACTTTGTCAGTTTTTTTTACATTAGCTCCACACAGAAGGCCCAGAGGAAAATAATTTCCCTCAGGGCCTATGTCACCTTAGGGGATGCTGTGTGGAGGGTTTTTTAAGGAAAGGAAGAAGAGGAAGTTCTGGGAAGGAGATAGGTATGAGGGGTGGGTAAGAATTTGGGGGTCAGTATGTCCATTCCTGTGAATCCGTCCCTTCAACTGTGGTGCAAGGCGATGGGTCGAGGGATTCTGGCTGGAGAGGTCGAAAGACCTCCTCAACCAGTCTCTCCCGATCCGGCCCGCAATGAATCCGGGCACCCCTGCTAAGTCACAAAACGTAGCGAACCACTTAGGGTGACCTATGGTGGAGGTGTTGGTTATCCAATAAATGGTACCTCCCAAAATGCAAGTATTCATGTTATCAAGTTAGGAAGGTAGTTAAATAGATATTTTGAACTTATTTTTTTAACCGTTTATTGGATAACCAACACCTCGGCCAAAGGTCTTCCCAAGTGGTTCGCTACGTTTGATGACTTAGCAGGGGTTCCCTGATTCATAGGGTAAGGTGTGTCCTGATCTTGGCTTCGGATGTATCTGCCCACCAACTGCGTTGCAGGACGGATCAGGAGAGACTGGTTGAGAGAGAACTTTTGATCTCTCCAGCAGTACTCTCTCAGAAATTCGCCTTGCAC
The DNA here is from genome assembly GCA_917563855.2 of Limnephilus lunatus. Classification (NCBI taxonomy): domain Eukaryota; kingdom Metazoa; phylum Arthropoda; class Insecta; order Trichoptera; family Limnephilidae; genus Limnephilus; species Limnephilus lunatus. Next base: position 46,576,122 of record OU830602.1, read on the forward strand.
CGCAGTGGGAGGGATGGATTCATACGTCCGTCACGCCTGGATATATTGATCTCCAGATTCCTCCAGATAATGATCATTATTCATTACTATGAATATGATATATATCAATATATACCAAGAAATATTATTATTAAATATTTATTATCATTTTTTTTGGGGTGCTCACTTTTGTTGATCGCCCGTGAATATTATGTTGGTCACTAAATTGAACAGTTTTATTGCGGCGTTTTATTATTATTAGTAGGTACATTAATTTCTATGAGTCGGTGTGAGAGCTTTAATAAGGCGAATTAAACACTTTATGGGCCGATTACTGAGGGTATTATACCATAAGTGACCATGTCCACGAATCTGACATTGCAAAAAACGACCTTTATCGTATTGGAAAGGCTTTGCCATCGACATCGGATAGCCTAGATTGGCCATTTGCAAAAAGTAACGACCAAAAATATATAAATAAATAACTTTTATTTAGGAACATTTACATGCCAATTTAATAGTGAAGATGTCCATAAATTTGTTGTTTTTAACAGTTTTTTTTTTATATGAATACCGCACAAGAGTCCCAACTGCTCCCGTCTGAAGCCAGTGAGACTATGGCATCCCCAATCGGGGTATGTTGTGAGGCTGAGAGTAGTGGGGAGAGGAAGGAGATAGGGAACAGGAAGGTGGGGAAGTACCTGGCTATTCAGATCTGGTCACCAAACACGGCTAATGCCATTTTAAGCAACGTTTCAATTCTGAATGGTGGTCTTACACCAGGGCGATAATAGTTATAGGCTGGTTTGTATTTTAGTTTTGAATCCAAATTGCGTTTCTTGTTCTGTTCCACATTTTAGTTTAGATTATTAGTGTTATCTTCTTCTTCAATGATTTTTATTTGTTCCTTTAATTAAAAAAAATGTGAATAATATCCTCCACGTTAATAAATATCTATTATTCATTTATAAAACATCATAACTGTAGAAAATGCAGAAAATAAGGACGCTTCTCTCAGCAGAAACAGACGACCAGTAAGTTCTGATATCATGAGATTTAGCACAACTCTCTTTATCCATATTTTCAAAGTCAACTATTTTAAACTTACGAGGTCATTTGCATCGTGAACATTGAAAAATCCATTTAACTGTCAAAAATAAATTTGTTGAATATAAAAAATGTGTTGAATGTAGCAAAAAATATTTCTCTACATTGTGAAATCACAATCTTACATCTCCATAATTTGTTGAATTTAATCACACATCGGAATTGGAACCTGAAAACTCCGAAATTTGTTAAATTTATTGGAATCGTCAATATCAGAAATATACCTCTATAAAATAAGACAACGTATACACGTGGGTATAAAATGTTATGTTAAGATAGCTAGGATTTTGTTTCAAAATATCAAATTAAATTTATATGTATTTTTATTATCGACTAGATATTATGGTTCCACGACAACTCAACAAAGTGGCATTTCAACACTCCTTTGAAAAAGTTATTAAAAATTAATTTTTTTTTAAGCCCGTATCCTAACCAACGTAACATGTTTAACAATTTTTTATCACTTTTAATGACTTTTTAAAGGAGGTGTTGAAATTGCATGATTCTGAGTTGTCCGGTCACCGATATCTTCAATTCCATAAAATTTTATTTTTGCTACTTGCTATTCGCCAAGTTCACTGAAAATTATCTATTAAAAAAAACTCAATGGAATGCACCAAGAACACGATTCCATCGATGTTTTTTTTTGCACGATGGGCCAATCTATCCGATTCTAAATCATTGTCTTTCTGATTGTAAAATTATCAGTGAGTACCTATCTGCTGCGCCTAATAAGAGGTTTTTATTGCAGCCTACATATATCTCAAATTATAGGGATCGATCTTACTTGTGAGTAAAGTTCTTCGTGTTGTTTGAAGTTTTCGCTGTAAATATCTATTGCGAATTGAAATACCTACCCAACTAATAACCTAATTGGATAGTTTCTATTCTACGTTCTTCGGTGATGTATCTGTGTTTATTTGCTTTCATCGCTAGTTGAATTTTTTCAGTCATCTACTATCACTCATGCTGAGAAACTACTTGCAATTTTAGTAGTATACGTCTCTGGGCGGTTCTGCGACTTATCCCCGACAAAATATCTTACGGAAATAACATCTCCTAAAAAAATATATCTACTAAAACGTAACCTAACCTAACCTAATCTACCAAATCTAACAAAAATTATTAAGACAATAAATTATTGTTCAAAAATAGTAAAATGGGACAAAAATAATACGGGCATCCTGTACAGACAGGAAATTATTTTTCAAAAATATTAAAATGTAAGTATGTATTAGGTTAGGTTATAGTAGATATTTTGTTGAAGGATGTTTTATCCGTAGGATATTTTGTCGGGGATATTTTGTCGCAGAATAAAAACTACCTCTCTGGGCAGGCCCTTTAATTTTCTACAAAAAAATATCAGTATACCTAGTTTTTGTATTGGTTTTAATAGAAAAGACGCCCACAGATAAATTTTCTTGATAAATACAATTGATTTGAACGAATTTCTTTCGAATTCATTCTGCACCAACTGAGTTTGTTGTTTCTATTGCCTATTATATATAGATTTTTCAAAGAATTTTTTAAAACAATATTTGTACGAAAGGTCTAGTAATTTCCCCAGAAATATTAGAAATGAAATTTATCACGAAATACGAAGAATTAATGAGAAAAAAGCGTACCTAAGTTTCTTCAATATTATTTAATTTTTTCAAGATCAACTTTTTTTCTAAAAGTAATAAAGTTACATGACTGAATTATGATACTGAAACAAAACCATCTTATTATTTCGAGCGTATATTGAGAGTTATTCAATCTCGAATGCCTTCTCTTTCCCGCCTAGCTTCGTCCTTTACTAATGAGGAGCGAGGGATGCTATTGCTTAGATTTTGCACCCCGCCGCTCAGCCATACGCCATACAGTTGAATATACCTAAGGTCAAGTGGTAACCCGAGGAAGTTAAGTTGCCTTCCGGTTCCCCCCGCGCATCTTCAAGAAAAAAACCTCTGGCAGGATTGAAGTTCTTTCAGCTAACCCAGAGTTTGAATTGTAGAATTTACTATTACTTCTCTTGTGAGGTTTTTTTGTGCAAGATGTAGGTTACATTAGTATACGAGTACTTAGTGAAATGTTGTCTTGTGTTGTTGCCGAGGGTTTGACGCTCGTGCAAGCGTGGGCGATAATTTATATTTTAAAATGGATTCGAGTCGAGAATGTAGGAATGATCATAATCGTGCGTGTCGCACGATCATTTAGAACGGTGCAATCACCTTCTTTGCTACCTGGTGTAACAGTGCGACGACTTGCCACGCGATTATTATGATATAACGAGCTTCCATCAATGTTCTGGAGAAAATTCATTCATAAAAAAATATTTTAATTGATTTCTTAAATAAATGCTGTGCCTTTGCCTTTTGTCAATTATAGGTATTATAATTCAACCTTTTATTGATATGATGAAATATTGACTATTGTCTGAAGAGAAACTCGAAAACAATACTGCATTTTTTTTTTTAAATTTGGGAGGTGTGTATGGGCATGGGTTTCGTCGGGTTTTCCCGGTAAATGCATTTATAGGATAGTCAACATCCCTGCCGTAGGCATCCCCACCCAAGTGGTTCATTAGGTGAGGTTTGTCTAGGTCTTGGCGGCGAATGCGTTTTCACACCTACTGGGGCATCGGTTCGGGAGAGTCTGATTGAGAGAGTATTTTTGACCTCTCCAGCCGGACTCTCTCGCATTGCATTGCAGTGGGAAGAATGAATTTAAGTTCATTCACTCCTGGACCCACTGACTCTAGATTCCTGCTTACCCTTCATACCCTTTTCCTTTCCAGAGCTTTCTCTTCTTCCTTTCCCTAAAAATACCCACCGCACAGCATCCCCAACATGACATTGGCCCTCAGGGATTTTTTTCCTTAGTGCTGAGTGGAGCTGATGTAAAAAAATCTTGTCTCACTTTCATGCAGTCTTTCTCATAAAATACTTCATTCTCACTTTATTACATAGAATATACTTAAATTTAATATGTCGTACACTTTAAAACTGTAATAAGTGCCAAACACTACATTGTCTGAAATCAAATTTTGAACAACTGTTTTAAAACTAAACACTGTAGTGCATTCAAACCAAGAGTTTCTAATGATTGCACGTTGAGAAAACCCACGTACACTTATTTCGAGTCACTGAACGTACCTCAGAAAAATTATTTTTTTTATGAATTTTAAAATAAAGTGATTTTTTTTAAATTCGGATTCTACGGTTTTAGATGCAACGCAGGAAATGTCAAAAATTTTCAGTATTGTTGATGTTTCATTACTCTTTTTTTGTAAGATTATTACTAGCTGTTTACATGGATGTTTACTTTCTTTTGAATGAGTCATACACATTATTACCTATTACCAACGTAATCAAAAGTCCTAAAAAGCGGTTTTTGCACCTCTCTCGAATGCCTTCGGTAAATGCAACTAGTTTCACTACTTAAATTCCTCGCTTGGCGCAGTGTGTACCTGCATGTTTAGCAATGAAAGTTGCTCCGAGACTGGTTTAATTATATAAAATTAATACAGGAATTTATTTTTGTTTATGTTAAATTCTTTTTTTGGTGTCTTTCAACGAATGCTGGATTATCCTGTTAAAATTCACATTGTTCTCAGTCAACGGTGAGAACTCCTCAACACCATAACATGAAAATTTCCTAGGTACCTACAACTCCGAAAACACCTTCTGACAGTGATCAAAACTGGAGGTATTTTGATGTAAAACCTCACGCTGAAACAAATATTTTAATTTCAAGATGCTCGATTTCAATACTTTAGAAGCCCGCCGAAAAATATTTTTAGATGAACATTTTTTTAAGCTAATCTCTGGTACTATACTTAATCCGCATGTGTTGAAAGATATTAACTTATATGTCCCTAACAAGTATTCTCGTGGGAGATCCCATGCACCTTTTGTGCGCTGAAAGCGAGAACACAAGCCTATCAGAATGCGCCAATAAACAGAGCGACTCAACTGCATTGACTACCGACATTTTCAATGTCATACAGACAGTTCAGCAACTATTTTTTGACACCCGTCACAAAATATTAAAACTGCCCCCATGCATTTTTTTAATTTGTAATCGTTTCCATGCGTGACAACAATGAGCAATATACTCTGTCTAAGCAGCTAAACGTCACAAAATTTATAAAACTGCGAAGGCTTTGGTGGCCGGGTCGCGTATTCCCAAACCCTAACGCGTTTCAGTCGCTCTACCGACTGAAATGCGTTAGGGTTTGGAATGCATAAATCACCTTCCAAACACTACCGCGTTTCAGTCGCTCTACCGACTGAAACGCGTTAGGGATTGGAATGCATAAATCACCTTCCAAACACTACCGCGTTTCAGTCGCCTTCGCTCTCTGTTGCTCTCTGTTTCTGTGAGGGTGACGAACGTAATTATAGAAGGGTAAGCAGAGAGGATGGACCGCATTTTTTTTTTACTTACAAAATCTATTTTCTACATTGAAAATATTTATTTTTCAAGTCAATAAAACCCGCGTTTTTTTTTAACTTAAAAAATATGTATAGTCACATTTACTTACAAGCCTATACCTACTGGTTCAGTTACCCAACCCAACATACCAAAATACCATCAGATAGTTTCACCGCAGGGGTAGGCAGAGAGGATGGACCGCCAAACAACTCGGTCACATTGCTTGGTTCAATCACATTCATACATACAAGATTAGGTACCTATACCTAATATTTTAGTTTTGACAACGGACTAATGTCTTTTCTATTAGAGTAAAAGAAGTGACCAAAAACGCATTGATTTTTGTTGTATCTTTCAATCTCCTTAATAAAATCTATTTTATTGATATTGGAAGATACATTATTACTCCAATATGGCTTCTTATGTTTAGCAATATTTCCCATTATGTAGGTACGTGAGATTTATGAAATACATAATTCAAAATAATTGTAGACTGGGTTTAATAAAGATTACTAAATTAGACATAATAAGGATTCCTATATAACTGAAACGCGGTAGGGATTGTTATGAATAAATCACCTTACAAATCCTATACTGATTCAGTCGCCTACGCGCTACGTTGCTCTATCGGTTTCTGTGAGGGTAACGACCGTAATTATAAGAGAAGTTTTTGATAATAATAATTAAAATTGTACAATATTTGCATTTTATTGCCAAATATAATTACCATCTGTTCTAATCTTTATCATTATGTGTATATAATATGTACCTACATATTATCATTATGTGTATATATGTACCTACCTATTACTTTTAAATTAGAATGCTAAACAAGCAGCAGTTAATCTTTTGTTTAAATGGATATTTTATTTTATTCTATTTCTTCTCTTTGCTATTCATACTTATAAAAAATATGTAAGTAGGCTTATGCAATGCAAACACCAGTTAAAAGTACATTTACCTATTATTATAATATTATTTTAATACTAGACTAATCGAACAACAGTAATAATTATGTATAAATTGTTTGATTTATTTTATTGTTTCTGTTCTCTTTCTAGTTCTCATTTATACAAAATGTGTACGTAGGACTATAATTTGAAATGCAAACACCAGATACCTTTATGTTTTAATCATTTACTTTTCAGTATACTTATATAATTTTACTTTTATGATAATTTAAATAACTATTCTAAACAAACCACGGTTATCTTTTTTGTATTAATTGGTTATTTAATTTATTAGTATTATTATTTATTTTTTTTAAATTCTTTCTCTTCTCTTTTTTTCTTATTTTATATAACCCATGTGTGTATGACTATGATTTGCAATGCTTACACAAATAACCTATATTATTTAATCATCTGTTATTAAGTACCTACCTAAGTAATTAATATTATTAAAAAAAAAGCTATGCTAAACAAAGAACAGTTACTATGTTTTAATCTTTTATTTTATTTTTTTATATTTTTATATTATTTACAGACCATGTTCCATATATGTTAATACTGGTCCTAATTTGACTGTCCTAAAACAAGAATCTTCCTAGTTGGGCAGTCAACATATTTCTTAAATAATGTATATAAATGTATAATTCTTTAATACTATATATATTTAAAAAAAAATAAAATATTTTATTCCTGAAAGGTAATATACCCATTGTGGGATCTTTAATAGTACAATGACAGTACGTGTAGACGATGTAGACATGTAATTAAAACTAGCAATAAATATTTCGCCATTAACTGCCTGCTCCTTGCTTCAGTGACATTCATTCACTGTCACATTTACTTACAAGCCTATACCTACTGGTTCAGTTACCCCAACATACCATAATACCATCAGATAGTTTCACCGCAGGGGTAGGCAGAGAGGATGGACCGCCAAACAACTCGGTCACATTGCTTGGTTCAATCACATTTACACATACAAGATTAGGCACCTATACCTAATATTTTAGTTATGTAAACGGTCTAATGTCTATTCTATTAGAGTTAAAGAACTGACCGAAAACGCACGGATTTTTTTGAATCTTTCAATCTCTTTAATAAAATCTATTTTATTGATATTAGAAGATACACTATTACTCCAATGTGGCTTCTTATGTCTAGCAATATTTCCCATTATCACCATTTTTGATTCGCATGAGTAGGTACGTGAGATTTATGAAATACCTAATTCAAAATAATTATAGAATGGGTTTTATAAGGATTGCTAAATTATATAATAAGGATTGCTATATGACTGAAACGCGGAAGGGTTTGTTATGCATAAAATCACCTTATAAATCCTATACCGATTTAGTCGCCTACGCGCTACGTTGCTTTATCTGTTTCTGTGAGGGTGACGACCGTAATTATAGAGAAGTTTTTGATAATAATAATTAAATGTGTACAATATTTCCATTATATTCCCAAAAATAATTCCCATATAGCTTGAATTTTATTCCCAAAAGGTAAGATACCCATTGTGGGTTATATAATAGTACAGTGACAGTACGTGTAGACGATGTAGACATTGTTTCAATGTGGGTTTTATGATATTAAAACACTTGTGACTTATTACACAGACGACATTTTATTCAGCTCTTTATTAGCTCCCTGACATTACACAAGTGAAGTAGACCATAGACATGTTACAATAATCTAGTCATAGTTTATTCATAGAGATGTGACATCCCCCTTCTTAATTTATAAAATAAAATAAAACATAAAATACATTAAAATTTCATATGTCACAATACCTATCCGGTTGTTTGACAACTCTTCCATATCTCGTAATATATGGATTTTGTGAATTATTTTCTCCCACCTGTCCCTCATCTCCAGCCTAGACGCGCCCTGTGAAATGCAAAAATGACCCCAGAAGCCAGCAAAAGCAGGCTCACGGCCCATTTATGAAAAAGTGCCTGCATTGTTTTGCACCGTTTAGATCGCATAGTGCTTTGTGTTGTACCTTTTATCGGTCTACAAGGTCTACACCGAAACCAATTTGTGTTCCAGCCGTCCGCACCGGAGTTAATTTTTTCAAACACAAAAATATCTAACTTCCGAATGTTGTACAAAGTACACACCGCGGACTTTATTTTTGAAAATGTAGTCAGCTATCTGACTACAACAAAAAAAATAAACCTTACATATGTCTTTAAGACAGCGTTTTCATAAAGGTAATAATGTTACAGAATTACTTTTGTTGCCATCAAAGTTTCCTACGTCATCAAATCACCGCACTGCCTGTGGTGTTCAACTACTAATACATACAAGGAGGGCTAGTATCACAATTTGGAAGAGTTTTCAAACTTTTTTAAAGCGCGACCCGCTTTTAGTAATAAAATAAATTATATTATTTCCATAAATTATAATTATAATTACATAAATTCACCACCAGCTGTTTTTTAGGAATGATCAACCTTTTTAGTCGAAGTATTATTAATGTATCCATTATTATTATGTACTTATGCGGACCTTGGTGGGAGGGTATGTACAACATAACCTGGTTAACTTTTTTGTCGGTGGAGTCGCAAACCTGCTTTACATATTATAAAACAATATTTGTTTAATTAAACTATCAAAGAGGGTAAAAAAAAAGCTGCAGCTGAAAATTTTATATCCGCAATGCCAAAACAATGAATGATATCGATTTTTTTCATTTGGAAATGTTAAATTTTGGCGGTTGATTCAAAAAGGGCAAAAATTGCCAGACAAAATTTTTACTACGTTCAAGGTCAAACCAGTAAATGGTGTTAGTTTATTTTCGTTTGTAATTACAATATTTATAAGTACAATATTTCGTCAAGATAATTTTTGTTATTTTGTAAAACGGAAACCTTTAAAATACATAAAACACAGATTTTAACAAAAAATCGTTGCAAAATTCTTTAATTAAGGTCGCAAGTTAAACAATTAACAATAACAATTAACACTTATAATTTAATTGTATGAAATTTCCCCCGATAGATAAAAATCGTAAGATATACTCCAAAAAACATTATTAACTTGTATTACAAGATATATAGGTATACGAAAAATTTCGTAATTCATTGTTTTTTTCAAATCCTTTTTGAGACATTTTCCGTGAGATTTTTGTCCTATTTCAAACGAGTCATGTTTTTAAGAATAGCGCGCTCCCTCTAACACTCGTATTTACGTATCTTCCCTTCCTCTTCTTTTTGAGCGCTTACTACTGGGCTTTAAGTATCCACTAATTTCAGTTTTTTTTTTATTTATTATTCGCAAAAAACTTAATGTTTTGAGTAGCTGATTCAATACTTTAAAAAGAAATTAAAGTTTTTGGCTAATACCTTTTGCAAAACGGAACAGAAGCCTTTGAATATTTTTAGCGCAATTAATATTTTTAGCGATATTTTTTTGTAGTCAGTCCGAAAAGCAGTAAATGGGCTTGCGGACCGCTGGTTGCTCATCACTGTGTTAATGATGAGCAACCAACTTGGGTAGCCCACGGTGCATGGGCGGTAAAAAGATGATTTTTTCGTAAATGTTTTCAAGCAAATGATGATTGGTTTTTTTAATAATCTCATTAAGCTTACGAACCAACAGAAAAAAAATGCAAACGCATCTGCCGCCAAGACCTGGACAAATATCACTCCATTAACCCGGGCACCCCTGCTTAGTCACCAAACGTAGCGAATCACTTGGGGTGACCTATGGCAGAGGCGTTGGTTATCCAATAAATGGTTCCCGAGGCGGCGGTACCCATACTGGCCTCCGAAATTGAATCGCTTGTCAAAATAAAGTAAAAAAATATTTTTTTCCAATTAAATTTATGAATGTCTCGTGACCCCCACTTTGAAAACCACTGTATACAGCACGGCTTGTGTATATTGTTCATGCGGCCAATCCGTGAACAACTATTGATGTATTAGTTTGACAGAATTACACAATAGGATAACTTGGCGGTCAGTTGTTTATTGCCGGGAACTCTGTATGCAAGACGGCGGAATTGGAAGGAGAGTTTTGTTGCGAAATTACTGTTACTGGCGTTATTTTATTCTGATTGTTACTATGAGAGGGCTTGTCTAGGGTATACTTGGTCGAAGGCTGGATTAGATCGCATGGACAGATGGTCATTATTGATTCCAGTATTGTATCTGAGTCTTAAATGTATTCTATTTCGTCTATACCTATTACCATAATTATCTTCAATAATATAAGACCTGTTAAATTTTAATATATCTTTAACGACAGCTGGTAGCCAATTACTTTTGGGATTTTTCTTAAAGTATACATGATCCCCTGTTTTTAACAAAGACAATGGTTTTACATTTTCATTATAATATTTGGAATTTTTTGAATTATTTTTATCAACACACTTTTTATAATCTGAAAATCTTACAACCTTAGGTTTTAATTTAATTTGAGTTAAAGGAATATTCATTCTCAAAGTTCTAGACATTAATAATTGAGCAGGTGACGGTAAGTTGGCTTTCGGTGTGTTCCTATAATGCAATAAAGCGATATAAGGATCTGCATTTGTTTCTTTACACTTTTTTAGAATATTTTTTACAATTTTTACAGAACTCTCTGCCTGACCATTAGATTGTGAATGATATGGACTTGTAACTACGTGTTCTATATCCCAATCATATAAAAATGATTTAAATTCAATAGATTGAAATGGCGGTCCACCATCTGATACTAAAGACATTGGAATACCATGACGCGAAAAAATAGATTTTAAGTGTATTATTACATTTTTGGATGTAGAATCCTTGTTCAATAAAGCAATTTCTATAAACTTTGAATAGTAGTCTGTTACAATGAGATAAATTACATTATTAAAATACATTAAATCAATACCGACTTGTTGCCATGGAAACTTATTTATTTCATAATTTATTAATGGCTCTTTCTGATTAGATACTTTAAATTTATTACATACTTGACACTGTTCAATTAAATTTTTGACATCCACAGTAATATTAGGCCAATATAAAATATCTCTAGCTAATCTTAGACATTTGTTTATTCCTTGATGTCCTTCGTGTATCTTATTTAACATTTCTTTTCTCAGAGATTGTGGAACTATTAATTTATTACCCTTAAAAATCAAATCATTAATGACATTAATTTCGTCTTGAAAGTTATAATATGATTTTAACATACAGTGAACTTTATCTTTACCATTTGGCCAACCTTCGTAATAATATTTTTTCAATGTTTGCATAGCTTCATCCAATGCGGTAGCATTACTTATTTTTTTACGATATTCTTCAGTGATAGCTAAGTTCATATAGACTGAATTGACATGACAATATAGATCAGACTCATAATCAGGTATATAATGATCTTTCAAAGCGGCTCTAGACAAAGTATCCGAAATATACATTTCTTTACCTGGGACATGTACAACATTTAAATCATAAGATTGAAGTGCTAACATCATACGTTGCATTCTGGCAGGTACATCATGCAAAGACTAAAGGTTTGTGATCAGTCTGTACTGTCACTCTGTTACCGTAAACATATTGGTGAAACTTATTATAACCAAATTGTATGGCAAATAATTCTTTTTCAATTTGAGCATAATTTTCCTGCGACTGCGTCATTGTTTTAGAACTATATGCAATTGGACGATTATTTTGCAAAATGACTGCACCTATAGCTGATTTTGATGCATCAACTGACAAAGTTAGCGGTATTTTTGGATTATAATGACTTAAAACTGTTATATTTGAAATAGCTTCCTTCAAAATCTTAAAACATCTTTCATTATTCTCGTCCCATGACCATACTACATTGTTTTTCAATAAATTTCTCAAGATTTGTGACTTTTCTGACAAGTTTTCTATAAACGGACCTAGATAATTGACCATTCCCAAGAATCTTTGCAAATCTTTGACATTTTTGGGAGACGGCAACTCCACGATTGCTTTGACTTTCTCTTTGTCAACTTTTACACCTTCCTTACTAAAAATATAACCTAGGAAACATACTTCTTTGACAAGAAATTTACATTTTGACTTATTTAATTTTAAATTGACTTCTCTAGCCCTTTCCATGACTTTTCTTAACCTAATATTATGGATTTCTTCAGTTTCTCCATAAATTAGAAAATCATCAACAAATATTAAAATACCTTCTATATCTCCAAATAAATCTACCATAATCCTATAAAAAATCTCAGTTGCTGCATTTATTCCAAACGGCAGTCTTAAATATTTGTACCTTCCAAATGGAGTTTGAAAAGTACATAAATCACTACTTTCTTCATCTAATTTTAATGACCAAAATCCTGAATAAGCATCTAAATGCGAAAAATAAGCAGCTCCTATAAGTTTAGATCTAATTTCATCAATGTTTCTTAATGGAAAATGCTCTCTCATTATACAATTATTAAGTTTTCTAGGATCTAGACAAATTCTTAATTTACCTGACTCTTTGACTGTTATGACCACAGAATTTACCCAAGAAGTAGGTTTAGTGACCTTCTCAATGACCTTCATCTTTTCCATGCGATCTAATTCCTCACGAAGACTGTCTTGTAAAGCAAAAGGAACTTTCCTCGGAGGATCAACGCATGGGACAGCATCTTGGCGAAGTTTGAGATGAACGACAGGTGGTAGGCATCCTAGACCCTGAAATATGTCATTAAATTCAGTTAATATAGTGTTACGATCAGATTGAACATGAAACACTCTTTTTATAATACCAAGCTTTATAATAGTTGGAAGACCTAAAACTGATTGACATTCTATATTAGTGACAAAAATTTTTATATTTTCTACGATATTTCCATTTACTTGACATACCAGATCACATTGACCAATGATCGGTATTTTATTACCTCCAAAACCTGACACATTTACGTGACCTTTTTGTAGATTAGTATTTAAATTTAAGTTTCGAAAGTTTGACAATGAAATTACATTTATATCAGCTCCAGTATCCAAAATACAGTCTAATATTTTGTTATTAATTATTAAATCTAAATGCCATGCTTGACTTAGATAATTTATATTTTTAAATTTCTTATTGTTCCAACATTATGACCCTCAGAGCAAAAATCAATTTCATCATTAGGTACTGATGTTTGTGAATTTAAATTTCTTACATTATTGCGACAATTTTTATTTTTGTAACAAAATTTAGCAAAATGACCAAAGGAATTACATGAACTGCATCTGACATTGACGGCTGGACATTTGAATTTATGATGTTGACCACATCTTCCACAGCGTATATGCCCACTTGACATTGACGGTGATGATGACTGCGACGTAGACCCATGACGATTGTATTGACTTGAAGATCCATAATGACTTGGACTTGATCCTCTTGGACTTGACCCCCTCGTTGCACTTCTATGCCGACTAATCTGATGGATATGTTAATAAGACTAGCAAATAATACGTCGTCATTTACTTCCTGCTCCTTGCTTCAGTGACATTCATTCATTGTCACACTTACTTACAAGCCCATGCTTACTAGTTCAGTTACCCCAACGTACTATATTATCATTAGATAATTTCACCGCAGGGGTAGGCAGAGAGGGCGGACCGTTGAACAACTATGTTAGGTACTCTGCTTGTAAATAAAACAAACCATTTTAACGATTTCACTTTAATATTGACTCACATTATTATAACCTTTGAACGTGTGATTAAACAGAGGTAAGTTCAAACTAACAAATCACAAATAAAAACTGTGGCGAGTACTCGTTAATGATAAATAATACAGTAATTAGCCTCATTGAAATCCAGAACATTTGAAATAAATTTAATTATTTTTGATTTAATAATCTAATAAGACTCTTGAATTATGTGATAATTTATTTATCCTACAAATAATACGATACATTGTATCAAAACATAAAAAAAGCTTTTGTAATAGTTGCATTTGCTTTTGCAATGTAAGCATTTAAAAACATACATACATTTCAGTCATATAACTAAAATATTAGGTATAGGTGCCTAATTTGTATGTATCTATGAATGTGATTGAACCAAGCAATGTGACCGAATTGTTTAGCGGTCCATCCTCTCTGCCTTCCCCTGCGGTGAAACTATCTGATGGTATTATGGTATGTTGGGGTAACTGAAATAGGCTTGTAAGTAAATGTGACAGTGAATGAATGTCACTGAAGCAAGGAGCAGGCAGTAAATGACGAAATATTTATTGCTAGTTTTAATTACATGTCTACATCGTCTACACGTACTGTCACTGTACTATTAAAGATCCCACAATGGGTACATTACCTTTCGGGAATAAAATGCAGGGTTTATTTTTTTTTTATATACAGTATTAAAAAATTATACATTTATATACATTATTTAAGAAATGTTTTGACTGCCCAACTAGGAGGATTCTTGTTTTAGGACAGTCAAATTAGGATGAGTATTAACATATTTGGAACATGGTCTGTAAATAATATAAAAATATAAAAAAATAAAATAAAAGATTAAAACATAGTAACTGTTCTTTGTTTAGCATAGTTTTTTTTAATAATATTAATTACTTAGGTAGGTACTTAATAACAGATGATTAAATAATATAGGTTATTTGTGTAAGCATTGCAAATCATAGTCCTACACACATGGGTTACATAAAATAAGAAAAAAAGAGAAGAGAAAGAATTAAAAAAAAAAAAATAATAATACTAATAAATTAAATAACCAATTAATACAAAAAAGATAACCGTGGTTTGTTTAGAATAGTTATTTAAATTATCATAAAAGTAAAATTATATAAGTATACTGAAAAGTAAATGATTAAAACATAAAGGTATCTGGTGTTTGCATTTCAAATTATAGTCCTACGTACACATTTTGTATAAATGAGAACTAGAAAGAGAACAGAAACAATAAAATAAATCAAACAATTTATACATAATTATTGCTGTTGTTTGATTAGTCTAGTAATAAAATGATATTATAATAATAGTTAAATGTACTTTTAACTGGTGTTTGCATTGCATAAGCCCACTTACATATTTTGTATAAATATGAATAACAAAGAGAAGAAATAGAATAAAATAAAATATCCATTTAAACACAAAATTAACTGCTGCTTGTTTAGCATTCTAATTTAAAAGTAATAGGTAGGTACATATATACACATAATGATAATATGTAGGTACATATTATATACACATAATGATAAAGATTAGAACAGATGGGAATTATATTTGGGAATATAATGCAAATATTGTACACATTTAATTATTATTATGAAAAACTTCTCTTATAATTACGGTCGTTACCCTCACAGAAACCGATAGAGCAACGTAGCGCGTAGGCGACTGAATCAGTATAGGATTTGTAAGGTGATTTATTCATAACAATCCCTACCGCGTTTCAGTTATATAGGAATCCTTATTATGTCTAATTTAGTAAACTTTATTAAACCCAGTCTATAATTATTTTGAATTATGGATTTCATAAATCTCACGTACCTACATAATGGGAAATATTGCTAAACATAAGAAGCCATATTGGAGTAATAATGTATCTTCCAATATCAATAAAATATATTTTATTAAGGAGATTGAAAGATACAACAAAAATCAATGCGTTTTCGGTCACTTCTTTTAGTCTAATAGAATAGACATTAGTCCGTTGTCAAAACTAAAATATTAGGTATAGGTACCTAATCTTGTATGTATGAATGTGATTGAACCAAGCAATGTGACCGAGTTGTTTGGCGGTCCATCCTCTCTGCCTACCACTGCGGTGAAACTATCTGATGTTATTTTGGTATGTTGGGTTGGGTAACTGAACCAGTAGGTATAGGCTTGTAAGTAAATGTGACTATATTACCCACTTAGTACCAAACAAATTAAAACAAAAAATAGCTACATTAAGGACATTAAATGTTGGCTGAAGGAACTATCGGAAAATGAACTTACATGTATACTTAAAACATCGTCATAGAAGTTTCTGGAAAACCTTATCCAAACAATAAGTTAATCTATAGAAGTCGCTGAAAACTTATCCAAAGCATAGTCCCCCTCAGCACAGGATCTCCTAGTGAGGAGGACTACGAATATATTTTCTTATTTTTTATACCTAACATGTTTCATATAAAAATGTAAAATATAATAAATGTATTGTTACTAAATAAATATATATTTTTTAAGTTAAAAAAAACGCGGGTTTTATTGACTTGAAAAATAAATATTTTCAATGTAGAAAATAGATTTGTAAGTAAAAAAAAAACGCGGTCCATCCTCTCTGCTTACCCTTCTATAATTACGTTCGTCACCCTCACAGAAACAGAGAGCAACAGAGCGCGAAGGCGACTGAAACGCGGTAGTGTTTGGAAGGTGATTTATGCATTCCAATCCCTAACGCGTTTCAGTCGGTAGAGCGACTGAAACGCGGTAGTGTTTGGAAGGTGATTTATGCATTCCAAACCCTAACGCATTTCAGTCGGTAGAGCGACTGAAACGCGTTAGGGTTTGGGAATACGCGGCCGGGTCATGTGGAGAGAATGACCGAGCATCAAGCACCAAAGACCCTGCTGAATTCAAGACCAATAGGCAAGGGCGGATCCGGGGGGGTCCAGGACCTAGGTGGACCACCAATTAAAATTGTTAAACATAATGTTTATATATATTTTTGTCACAATACAGATTTTTTTAAAGTACTTAATAAAATATCTTCTTTTTGCTTGGATCTATTCTTATCAAAATTAAATTATAACTTCTTGTGACTTGACTACGACTATGTAACCCC
This sequence comes from Limnephilus lunatus, assembly GCA_917563855.2. Lineage (NCBI taxonomy): Eukaryota > Metazoa > Arthropoda > Insecta > Trichoptera > Limnephilidae > Limnephilus > Limnephilus lunatus. The sequence goes on from OU830602.1 coordinate 46,593,319, forward strand.
CCCTGGCGCCAAAGCTGGATCCGCCCTTGCCAATAGGGCGAAGGAGCCTGGGAAGACCAAGATTAAGATGGAGCGACAACCTGCCTCAAAGATATACTTAGAGCTTCTAAACTGGAGAGAGCTGGCACAAAACCGAGATGAATGGAGGAAGACTCTTGAGGAGGCCAAGACCCACCAGGGGTTGTAGAGCCAAGAGTGATGATGATGATGGATCGTCTCCATGATATATTGGTGTATAACTATTTTACGGAGAACATGAAACATAAATCTTACTAATATTATAAATGCGAAAGTTTGTATGGATGGTCCTTACTCTTTCACGCAATAAATATCGAATGAAATATAAAAATTCTTTCACTAATCGAAAGCTACATTATTTGCGAGTAACAAAGACTATATATATTGATAAGCTCTGGCGTTATGGAATAAGCTGTGGAGTTATGAAATTATGTATCATACGTTTTCTGTCCATAACAAAATCGAGTTATTGCAAACGTCAAATAAATTGTTACCTTGGAAACAATGTTTTTTTTTTAAATTTTAGGCTTAAAAAGAGTGCTTTGTTGTGCTTAAAAAGAGTGCTTTTTTGGCGTCGTAGTTAATATCTACCTATATCTAAAAATGTTTATTGTCCGAACGAAAAGCATAGCGTTGCTATAAAGCATAGCGTTTGACGTGGATTGCCATTTTGTTATTTTTTTACGTTACTCTGGATTCAAATATGAATAAAATACTAATTAAGGGAGTAGGTAGGTACTTAAAATAAATTTCTATTTCTATAATTTAAATATTTTATAAAATAGAATTTTTATTTGCGAAATGTCATTCTCAAGAATTTTATTTGTCTTATCGTTATTTGCTGTTTGTATTACGTGATTTTTTTAAACAGAGATAATTGGAGGAATGGGAAATGACATAGGCTATTTTTTATCACGGAAAAAAATTTAATTACCGTGGGATAATTCTTTATACAGTAATTTCCCACTAATACCATGCGAGCGAAGCCGCGGGTAAAAGCTAGTAAATAATAAATAAATGTGGGTGACGATATTGTGAACTTCTTTATTCTATGGGTGGGACTTGACATTTGGTTTCCTATCGCTAATAGGTACACAAACGAAATCAACATAAGAACGAAATCAAATAAAGCTACGTATGAGCCATAATATTTAAGAAATATTAATTGAGTCGAAAATAAAAATGATGAATCCGGAAGTAAAGTATCACTTATCATAAAAATAAAAGAAAACGTTCAATTAACTTCCGCTAAATATTTATTTACTTAAAAATTCGTTGTTTAACTATAAATGTTTTCGAGGAAGTGATAAAAAGTAAAATTAAATTTTTTGATAAAACTTTCGTTTAACAGGTTTGATTAATGTTTTCACCAGTTGTAGATATTTAAGTAAGTGTGCAATTAATAAATTAAACGTCAATCATTTCAACAATTTAATTATTTGCAAGTCTAAAAAATGTTATTAAGACATAAAAACGTTAATAATATAATTCGTCAAAATAAGACAGCACAAAATATCATATTACAAGTATATTATATGCATAATATATTAAAATGGGTAGGTATATGAAAAAGAGAAAATGTAATAAATTAAGTGTTAGTTACGCACAAAGGTTGGTACATTTCAACCTCCGTCTCATTTGATTAATCATCAAATTAATTGACGACCAGTGCCATTTTGACTACTTGACATTTGAACGGTTTCCGTTAAATATCTATTAATTCTCTACCCGTTTCAGCTTTTGATTAAATTGTGATTGGTCTTCGAGCATCACAGCATAATTATATCAATTGACGAGTCATCCTGACTCTCCTCGAGTACGAAAGGAGATCGATTCAATTTTTTTTTTAATCTTTGTCTGAAATCCACTAATTCACTTAAAAGGATTTGAGAACAAAATACCCAAACCAACAGAAAAATTATTTTTGTGATCAAAAAGTATATCAAGTATGTAGTACGATTTGAGATTCTATATTTATTTTTGCTTAAAATTATAAAACATAGGCCATTAATAATTTTAAAGTTTCATGATTTTAGAGGCAACTTGGTTGGGCAATTCGAGGCAACGAGAGTAAATGAAAAACATTTAAAAAAAAATATATGATGACATATAAAATAAAAATAAATTAATAAAAGAAATCATTTGATGTGTGTAAATTTAATTGTCTTATTTACGTCGGAATACAATTTTATCGTTTGTGTATTAAAATTACTATCCGAAAAAAGGCATTTTAAACGATGTTTTATTTGTTATTTTATTTTTCATTAGAATAACACTAAAGATAAATAAGGCAGGATATTTTTTTTAATAATTATAAATAACTCACAAAAAAATCCAAAGTTGCTTCCAAAATGAAGCAAAACTATTTTTTTTAATTACCTATACATCATAATTTAAAACTAAAATAAATAAATAACACAAATCCGTACTAGATAATATCTAAATATTATTTAATAAGAATTTTTATTAAAAAATGTGTTTTTCAGTTTGTTTGGGTATTTAGGCCTCAAATCCAAAAATTAAATTTTGTATGAAACGGTCCAAAACGGGCCGCGTAAATGTTCCTCTCAATTAATTTGGCTCTCCGAGTAGCCGGGAAATGTTAATATCGATATTATAAGGTATAGAATTTAATTTAAATTCAGAAATCAATCGAAAATGTTATATTTATATTAGGGTAGGTTGCTTTTTATTTTTACAAATCGCTGGTGAAGAGGGTCGTTTCGTGAACGTCGTTAAAGCAGCATTATTTTGCCTATTTTTGTCTGACTAGTGTACGCATAATTATTTATTATCTTTCTTTAACTGTTTTTATCAACATACAAGTTAATATAAAACCGCTATAAAATACGGTTTATGATTTCCCATAGCTGTCAGCTTTGATATACTTATTTATCACCAATCAATGGAATGAAGAAGACTTCATAATTATTATTTTATTTTCACTCACCCGTATGCGGGTTCAACCGGAATAACGCTCCGGTTTTGTAAAATTCACCATCTACGCCGCTCCGGTTGATGATTTTGTCAATAATATTTTTTCGAAGTTTGCACAAATCATTTAGAATGTATTAGTAATTACTCTTTACCTATCATCTTCACAGAGGGAGGCGAAAAAAGTTGTTGCGAGGGTAGGTTGTTACCAGTAGCGGTTCGCGGGGTTGAAAAGTGATTTTTTTTTAAAAATAAGCATTATGTTAACCTACACCTAGAAAAAAAAACATAGAAAATATAATAATAATGTGAAAACTCAAGATAGACCGTCAACTGCATATTCGGCTTACTAAATTAAGCAATATAGCCATACTCCTTAGGGGGTATACATTAATTATGTGAGCAATTTTTCCTCCAATCTGGACCCCCCTGGATTGGTGAGATAAATTTGGGCCACTTCTTATATTCTTTTCAAGTAACTTGAGATTTTGCTGGAACCCCCCCCCCCCCCCCCCCCCCCCCCCCCCCTTTTGAGCTCACGTATTAATGTATGCCCCTTAGGTACCTACAATCCCGTACTATCATAAATAATCACAAAAAAACTTGGTCGCTAGTGTTAATCGTAAATAATCGGTTCTACTTTAAAAGTGTTCATTTTTGAGGCGCGCCTCAAACTGAACAACACAACACTAGTAACGGCTACCATTCATTTCGTTTCCATGTGAATTCCCCACTCCCCTCCGCCCATCTGAAATTTGCCGCTCTCGGAGGCAGGCCCTATCTCTGCTTCCCTAGTGTACCTATAATTGAACTATGTTGTGTACTAGCTCGGCGCGGCAAGCAAAAATCGACGTGTGGGCGGGCGCGTTGAGCTGGTAAGATGAGTTACATAATATAAAGAAAACCAAAAAAATAGGCGCAATATTTAAATTGAAGTAACTGACTTACATAATTGGTAACATTTAAATTATAGTTTTACTATATTTTGTGTTTGGATACTTGTATCATATATCTTTTTTCCCCTCTCTTCTCTATTTTTTTTTGGGAGGCGCAGTCTTCCCCGGCTGATAGTACGAACCTCAACTGGTATTTACATGGCTGATAAACCTCACACCGCTTTGTATCTGGACGCGTAAGTCGGCGGACACCGGACAATCTGAACACGTTTGAGTTTACTAGCCGCATCGTCCTGCAAAACGTCAACCGGAATGGATGCGTCATAAAAGTAAACCTGGACGCTTTCCAGCTTTTACGGTCATTCGTTTCAAGCACTGTAGTAATTATTATTAACCGATATAGTAATTATTAGCGATCACCTATTGTATGCTAATAATAACAATAATTAAACCAGCCCACATCATAAAAGCCTAGTTCATTTGCCTCGCAGTTATGGGTTTGGATTACAGTTCCCACACTGTCGGATGCTTTGATACTGACTATCCATTGTAATAATACGGTAAAAACCTACATGCTTTTATACAAGATTCCCTTTATATTAATGATTTTGTCTTAATTGTTTGAATAAATAACAGTTTGCAGTAAAGCTATTTCTCCGTTTGGGTAAGAAAAGAGGAAAGTACGTCCTCTTTTGGAACTCACTCCTTATTCACATTCACATGCATCCCCAACAATACGTACATCACATCGTATTCCTACTCTTCTTGTTAATCTGACTCTATACATGACCTGACAAGACTGTTTTAACGATAATAATAATAACATAATATTTGTGTAGTTCAGTTTTCTGTTATTTCAGGTGCGCTTAACAATATTAAATTTAAAAATAATACTTTAGTATTCAAATTACTCCTACAGTTTTACAAAATATTGATCAAATGACATGAGACAAAGAATTAACAGTATACATAAAGCTACGATAAGAGTACAAAAAATTAACAATAACAGTGCTTTACGGCTGTACGGCACAAAAATAATAAACAATAACGGTGCTGTTGAAAATGACAAAACAAAAAATTAAAAACTAAAATATTTTTTAAAACAGGAGACAGTTTATGTTAAATATAAAAGTAGGTACAGTAAAGAGAAAACCGAAATCAAACAATTACCGGAAATTTGAGAATACGATTTATTGCAGTGTTATTATTGGAAAAAAATTAAATGTATGAATTGGCAGGATTTGTTAAAAAAAATGTTTTTAAAATCAGCCAAATTCTGGATATTAGTAAGGGCTGAGGGATGATTATTCTAAATGAGCGGGCCATTTATACAATAAGATCGATCATATTAAACGGCTAAATTTGACCTAGAAAGTTCGATTAAACGATTGTAACATCTTGGTTTGCTGACCTTAATAGTCATCTATCGTTAAGTTTTGTGTTTAAAATTAAAAATAGGAAATAATTTATGAAATTACACCGTATTTTATGGTATTACGCGATTTGTCACGTCTTCACTTTGGCTATATTTAGAATTTAAATCATGGCATCCAATGAAAATATTTGAGATAAACTGAGAACAATAATTATTTTTATTTCTGACGTCGAAAAAATCACGTATTTTCGCGTGCTAAAAAATGGTAAAAAATATTTTCATAATGTATGGATGCGTCGGGTCGTATTTGGCCACAAGATGTTTGAAAGGTTAACGTGTAGAATGTATGTACACCATGGTTCCATGACAGTTAATCCTGCGACAGTTCATCCGGCGACAATTCATCCGGCCGACAGTTCATCCTGCCGACAGTTCATCCTGCCGACAGTTCATCCGGCCGACAATTCATCCGGCGACAATTCATCCGGTCTGATCATTTAGAAGATTTTTTCTTCAAGTAAGTATGCAAAGAGGATATACGGCCGTACAACCAAAATCGATATACTTATATCTGAAGGCATCTTGAGTGCAAACCCGCTGTAACCTAACCTAACCTAACCTAACAAATTAGTCAATTCACCCTAAAAAGATGGTGTTAATTTCAGATAAAAAAGTTATATTATATGCAAGTAGGAATCTTTACGGTTTTTTGCTAAGCCGACTGCACGTATAAGTATGTCGTATTTTGTTATTCACGCATGCTTCTTCGGAGAGTCGAAATTATTGTTAGTAAAAATATTTTTACAGCGGATTTCCACTCAAGATGCCTTCAGATATAAGTATATCGATTTTGGTTATACGGCCGTATATCCTCTTTGCATACTTACTTGAAGAAAAAATCTTCTAAATGATCAGGCCGGATGAATTGTCGCCGGATGAATTGTCGGCCGGATGAACTGTCGGCAGGATGAACTGTCGGCAGGATGAACTGTCGGCAGGATGAACTGTCGCCGGATGAACTATCGCCGGATGAATTGTCGCCGGACGAATTGTCGGATCACCGTACACCATATATGGACACATACTAATTTAAAAATGCATTTTTTTTTAAATTTGTACCATCTACTAGTATCAATGTTTCTCATGAGCGCACAATGTATAATTTATTAGAATTTTTCATTTATGAAATTGAAATTGAAAGCGCAATATTGAAAAACAAATCTATTAATAAAATTTACGTCAGTGCATCTCACCGTTGCATCAACACAATATAATTTAATGCAGTTTCATTATGCAAGTCAGAAAACAAACAAAGCGTGAGAAGTGCATTGCAGTACCTAGGTACTCCCATTCGTTTGTGATGATAATATTGTATCATTACTGCTTTATGCAACTATTACTTGAAATCATTCTCATACTTTTTATAGATTCGTTAATTTACATTTGCGAGTACCTGACCACGCGAAGCTCAAAAAACAACTGTCTATGGATGTATAACAATCCTTACGTGAACATTTGTATAGACTTGTAATTTTACAAGAATTTGATCGGTAGTATGTAGCGGTTGATTTCCGTTATTTGGAACTTACTATCTCGTTTCCTTACTTTGTGACTTGAATTGCGATTTAGTCCAAGAGCCCGTGACGATCAAACCTTCGTTATTTTATAAAACCTGAAAATTTCTCTGTGTATGTCCCTAATACAGGTAAAGACGATCCCCGACTATGAAATTTGGATCACGGTGGCTTTGAAAGATATTGTATTAGTTAATTATAATTTTACTTAAGTTAAAGTATAAATGCTGAATTTTATATGTGTTACTTGAGAAACGATCAACATATTATCATGTTTTCTCAGTTATCAGACAGTTTCGATGGTTCCTTCACCTTGTCAAACACATAAAAGTCTACCGTAGGTGCGAGCGCGATATATATATATGCAAGCAGGTGGGAGTAAAATAGTGCGAAATTTCGAGGCTAGCAGACTACCATCTTGTAAAAGTGCGAGCAAAATGCTCTTGAAATTGAGGTGCAATTTTATACACCTTTGCTAACTCCTATCTTTCAAGGCCACTGTGATCGAAACTTCATAGTCGGGGATCGTCTGTTCCTGTATTAGGGACATACACAGAGAAACTTTCAGGTTTTATAAAATAACGAAGGTCTGATCGTCTCGGGCTCTTGCTCTAATTGAGTAGACATCCCCACGCAGCTTTGGCAGTCTGAAGTAATGATGGAGCTCGTAGCTCACGTCATGTCAGTTGAATTCAGACAGGCACATGGAGAGCCTATGACTCATGACTTCCCAGGATAAACCAAAACTTATTTATTAGTGTCATAATATTGTTTGCCTTTAACATCATCGATTTGGACTATTTGTTCGTAATGTTTAAACGATCTGGCGCCCATATTAGTGTTAATTATCCACAAACTAATTATATTTTTACATGTAAGATTGAGTTTATCTGTTGGATGTTTACTTCGTGCTTCCAACCTGCTCTGAAATATTTAATAATTACTAATAGAGTCATAGTTAATCAAATTATTTACAAATAACCGTGTACAACCTTAGATTCAATAAACCTTTATATTAATTAACATTTTGAGTATCATTCTAATTGTTGATTGACAACGTGTGGAAGCTCATTATTCTTATTAAGGAAGTAAAATCATCGCTTTTATTAGGAAGTTATTATTTAACCTACTTCCTAGTATCAATAAAAAGTAGATTACCCATACATGCACAGTTCCTTGATCAAGTTCTGCGCTTAAGAATTTCTCACGCGTTACATTATATCTACTAAAGACTGTCCTAACTGCAATAGGTAATAATTAAAACTCGTTAATCCAATAATGCAGAATAAACTAGGTGAGTTTTACTACGTGCTACATTGCAGGTAAATTACCTTTTATTGATCTATATGATGTATTTAAAAAAAAACTAAAAAAAATACATGCAGACCCGAATTTGTCTAATTTATAAAGGGGAACCGTGTTTACTTGCATCTGTAATATGGGGGCATTCGTTAATTACGTCACACAAATTTCATTATTTTTTCACCCCCCCCCCCCCCCCGTCCCTACCGCACATCGTCACATTTGTGAGACCCTCATCCCCCTTGTGTGACATCACATATTTTGCAATTTTACATCTAAAAATAATCAAAACAGTAGTTCAGTATTTTTACATGTGACGTCACAGAGCTCATAATCCCCCCATACCCCTTGTCACACTTCTCTACTCCCCCCCCCTTATGGTGTGACGTAATTTATGGATGGCCCCTATCTTGAAAATATATTTCATTATTTTTTTTTAACGTTAGCTCCACACACGAGGCGCTAAAGAAAACGATTTCCTTCGGGGCCTCAGTCACCTTTGGGGATGTTATGTGGAGGGTCTTAGGGAAAATAAGTAAAGAATTCTCTGGAAAGGAAAAATATATCAGGTTTGATTTGGAATCTGGGGATAAATGTGTCTAGGAGTGACGGACATATGAACTCACCCCCCCCCCCCCCTGCGGTACAAGACGATAAGTCGAGATTCCGGCTGGAGAGGTAAAGACGTGTCCCTCAACCAGTCTCTTCCGATTCGGTCCGCCACGCAGTAGGTGGGAAGCCAAGACCTGGGCAACCCTGCTAAGTTACTAAACGGAGCGAATCACTTAGGATGACCTATGGCAGGACTGTTGGTTATCCAATAAATGGTTCCCGGGTGGTGGTACCTATACCCGCCTCCCAAATTGAAAGCCTTTTATTACATGTTGCAATAAAGTTACGTTGTTGACTTCGCTGTTATTACGGCCGTCCCCCAAAAACTAACGTCACGTCGATGACTGTTCAACGCTTAGCGAATATTCCGCTCCCGCTCATGGTGTTGATGACTGATGACCAACATGTCGCACCTGATCCAATTTTTAACGTAGATTTCGCTCAGTTGGATTGTTGAAAGCGGTCATAAGATATGGATTTTTTTTTTCGTAGAAAATCGAGTTCTTGATACTACTGGTATAGGCAGAAGGAAACGCATTCATATTTCCAATAATCTTGATAATTATTATGCAAAAATGTTGTTGTAACGGTTATAACTTATAACATTACAATGATAAAGCTGTATTTCTAGTGACATTTCATGGAGGTTTTTTTCAATTCCATGTAATAAGTAAAGCAGTGGTTATTATTTTAATGAGCAGCGATAAATCATTATAGATTTAGCATCAACATTTTTTCCTGCATTCCTTATTCTATCCTGTTACATTAGTATATTACAATAGAAAATACTCATTATTCATCACATGGGTGTGTTCTGCATTCTGATATTATTTGCTACACGGCTACGCAAGGGCGGATTTAGGGGGGGGGGGGGGGGGGGGGCACGGGGGCACGTGCCCCCCCCAGGATGGTATTTTTGTGTACTGTGGAGATTCCATCACAGTACACACTTCGAAGCAAATCAAATTATCAGAGTTGTTAAAATAACAGAAAAAACATGAGTCAAAGTTTTGTCTATTTCTGGCTGGAATTGCGAATTTTGTTCGTTGCATCCCATTCATGCACTTGCAAACGAAAGATGATAATCAGCGTTTGCAAGAGCGGTATGGTCGGGGGGAAGCGCGGTCGGGGGCGGGCCGTCCCTTGTGCCCCCCCCAGAAAAAGAGCAAAAAATCCTGGATCCGCCCTTGCGGCTACGACTCATATTATCGTAATAATAAGTACTGTTTATCAAATATTATAGACAAAATAATTACTTCATTGGAAAAGGAAAAATAACAAGGATACAGAAAAATAAAAAGGTAACCGTCGCAACTGAGAGTCGAACACAGGATCTCTTCTCTTACCGAGACAAGCGTCTCAACCAACTCGGCCATTGAAACCTCTTATTCGTAGTTAAGTATATAAGTCATTATTGTCAATCTCATATTTCAAATTCGGAAATAACAATATGTATTACCTTCGACAATTTTTTTCCTATATTTTTGCAGATACCTTTTTAAATTTATTTATTTTTTTAAATGATTACGTTGGTTAAAGAACTGGTTTGTAACCTAGATGGGAGTCTCGGATAAACACATCCAATTTTAAGGTCTTTAAATAATAATTATTATTCTGAATTTGCCAACCAGATTTTTGAAACAAATCATTTTTTCGATATAAATAAAGAGTTAAAAATTTTATACACAATGATAACAGGTTCACAATATTATTCGAAATTAGAAAAAGTCTTAAGTCAATTAAATATTATAAATAACCGATTTTTTTTTAAATAGCCATCTCTTAAATTTATTCTCATGCTAATACTTAATAATAATTCTTTATTATCATTGTTTGTTTTAAAAGTTTTTATTGTATAAATTCAATTTTTACATATTCTGAAATAATTTTTTAAAATTTAATTTTAAATAATTGTTTTTATGATCCTTTCAAGTATTTAATCACCTCTCCCTACAATATTTTTGTCTATAGTTCTTATTTGTCTATACTTGTTTTGTTATTTTTACTAACATTAATCTTAACCCGATGAAGAAACCGGGTTAAGATTAATGTTAGTAAAAATATCTTTTCTTATAAGCGGCCAGTATCTTTTCTCGGAAGATTTTTTCAATGTAAATGAGTGTTTCAGGCTGACAATTATTGATTATAATATTCGTTATATACCCTTTGTGCTCTGCATAAAAATCTTGTTTAAACGTTAGTTTATCAATTAAAAATAATAATTAATATTTGACAAGTTAAAGTATTTCAGCAAAAAATGCAGACATAATTAGTCTCGACGCCACCTAGCGGGAGATTTAGTATTAACAATACCTCTCTCACAAAAATAAAGTTGGTTGTTTTCAATTGGAAAAATGTAATAATAAGTAATTGTCGAATGAAACACTAGTATATATTGAATTATTTGGCGGGTATTAGATAAGCCGCCATAGCTCAGTGGTCAGAGCTGCTGACCGGCAATCAGAAGGTCACGGGTTCAATTCCCGTTGGCGGCCAGTATCTTTTCTCGGAAGATTTTTTCAATGTAGATGAGTGTTTCAGGCTGACAATTATTGATTATAATAATACATACATAACAGCGCCCTTGAGGTGATTTTTCACGAAAACGGCGCTTTATAAATCAGCCAAATATTATTATTATTATACATACATACTTGCAGAACTTGATAATAACATTACTAAATTTAATTTTAATAAAATTAATTTCATTTATAGTATTTGTTTTCATTTAATTAAAACTGACGTCACAAAGAGCATTTGCAAAGATTCAAGAAGTAAATCCAATTTTATTTATACGGGACTATAATAATTTTATTTATATGGGATAGAATTAAAATAATTATATTTAGCTATAGCAGTAACTCAAACATGCACTTACAGCGTTTTTTAAACACACGTTTCTTGATATCTAATAGTTTATTTATTTATGCATATTATTATTAATATAAATATCATGTTTTATTTCTATTCTGTCATGTCTTACGTCCCTCGTCTCACCTGACAGCTCAGTTCATATCGTGTTTGCGTTTGACATTTGCTCGGTTTACTCAGAACAAAGAGACATGCAAATTAATGCGGTTCTGCTGCACTTATTAAATGCATAATTTATGCAGTTAATGAAGTAGGACGTATTTTAATGATGTTTGCTATTTAACCGAGATAATGTGCCTTATTTTTTTTTTTAATTTTATTACTCTATTCAATGCTGTACAAGAAATCAGAAGCATTAATGATAAAGTCCAAATATTGCACTCTGTCAAGGAACAATGTAAAGACATTCTTGAAAAAAAAACTACTGCCACATAAATTAATCTTACAAATAATATCCTTTATTTTCCACAACATTCTTTCTTTTTTCGAAATACATGCATAATATATTTATATTATATTCATCCTTATTTATATTTTCTTAGTTATAACACTTACCCTAAATATAAATGTCACTTTATTAAAACATTAAATTGATTGTATATCTTTATTATTTTCCACCATACCAACATGTACTTACTACAGCACACATATGTATATACATGTACAATTAATTATTTAAGTACTAACTAATGTGCATGTATGTACACTCCCCTTCCATACATAAGCAAAATGGAAGAGTAGAAAATAATCTAAGATGTAAAATTATATCAGGTATTATGTAAAACATATTTCTAAAAATAAAAAGCATTAAAAATAACTTGATAGATTTTTCCTCTAAAGGGAAATAGAAAAAAGATTTGTTTTTATTCAGAAATTAGATTTATCATTTTATTGTACCTCAAAGACACTGTTCAAGTTGAAATGTTGCTAGAAATGGTTTTAATGTATGATAGGTGCCCAGATACGGCTTTTCTAGAAATATAATAGTTTATTCTTAGCAGGGGAATGATTTTGATAGTCGGGAATATTAGAAGCGAAGAACCCGAACTAAAAATAACTAAAAAAAATCTTTCAATTATATTAATTTAAACACCCACACACACATTTTAAATGTAATAATAGTAAAAATTTGGCCTGTTTTGATCAAATTGATTCCTTTATTATTAATTTGTAGCTTGCCGCAGTTTGAAGAAATAGCCAGGATGCGTGCGCATCTCCCTAGAAAAGGCAACTAATTGCCTAAGTGTAGCGAAGTCCCTTTTTAACTGGACCGTTTCGCATGTCGTCTGTCTGTAAATTTGTTTCTACTAAATCCATGTATACCTGATATTGAGGATTCCATATTGTGAAAACGTACTCCAGTGGACTTCTGACCAATGAACAAAACGACCAATGAACGGAGGCCGCGCTAAACACAGCGGTTTTTGTCAACAGATTGTCGCAATCTCATGTTGACCGTGCTCGCAAATATCGCTAACTGACAACTAATGGATTTAGTCAATATCGTATTGATATAAGGATTTGGGTGCTGGACTTCCTGGTAATGATTTCAGAAGAAATTTTGATTTTCACTTATTGAATAAGAGAAAATTAGAAAAATATTTTTTGAAAGCGAGGTCTACTACTACTGTTCATAAAACTGCCAGTTTACAAAGAAATCAATTTTTCCACCAGAGTTTTGCTGAACATATCTTCCAGTATCAAATTGACTGTGAATCTAATCATAATTTCATCTATGAAATACGTTTTTTGAAGGTTCCTGCATAATTAATTTATTTGAATCTACAGACTGAGTAAATAATTGTCTTCTACAGATAATACGGCCTTAGCACCGGAAAAATAGGTCAGTTTTTAATGATCAGAAATTTATGTGCACAGGTGTTGTGATAGCTTCAAATATTCAATATCAACATCTGTCATATTAAATAATCAAACCGAAATCCTTAAGGCATACATCACCTTGTACAAGGCCAACAGTGGAAATATTTTACATGCCATTAGACCAAATTACAATACGTTAATGATTTTCGTTATTTTGTTCAGCCAAAATTACAAAAACAAAATGGTCTGTTCAAAACACGTCTTTCCCTTACCAGGTTTGTCAAAATCGCCAGTGTAACAACTACCTACTTCTTATGGTTAAAAAATATTTATTGAGATTTTTTTTTGTTGCTGGAATAGCCAAGGTTTAATCAATATTTTTTAACATTTTATCGAATTAATTAACTGTATGCCATGGAGAATGCAATATAATATAATATCTTTCGATTGTCTTGACATTCCAAAGCTCCATGCTCACGACGGAAATTATGTGAAATAATTTATTTCAAATTTGTGAAATTTCATGACGCCAGAACTCACTGATTGGGAGGTTTTAATGCTACTGATATCAAACTTCTCCATGACAAAAAGGTATTGTGAGACGATGTACGAATCTGAATGAAGCAAGGAGTGTGTGCCAAGGCCGAGTTATTTGGCGGTCTGTCTTTTCTGCGGTGACCGGAAAACTCAACAATGTCCAACATCATCACTCCTTTGAAAAATCTTTAAAAGTGATAAAAAAAACTCTGTTAAAAAGATTACGTTAGATTAGGTAGTGGGATATTTCTGTAATTTTCTTTTACACCACTTTTAATGACTATTCAAAGGGTTGTTAAAATGCCTCTTTGTTGAGTTGCTATAGAACCTTTTTCTGCATACCCCTGTGGATAAATGGTGTGGTGGTTATTTTGGTGTTTGATATCGGATAACAGACATACTTAACCACTTATTAAGAATGGCACGGATTTGTTCGTAACTAGTTAAATTTTGAACACAAAGTTAATAAAAGCATTGATGGATGACTTTCTGCTTGGTAATTTTAAATACTCCAGAGTTCACCGTTCAACAATTTTCGCTGCTTCAGAACAAATAGATTTAGTGTTCCGGTTCCTTTTCCCATTGATGGTGAACTCTATTATAACATAATTTTGCCATTACGCTATGAATAGATGCTATTCGTGAATATAACAATGGATATTAGAGAAATATGGATAATATTTCAGAGTAACTTATGGCCATCTTTCTGTTGAACCGCTATGCTATTATTCTTCAGTCGGATTTACTGTTTTGTGCAGACAAATAATAGTTAAGCATTGGCATAAAATAACCTGGATTGGCACTTGACTAGATTACAGAGAACTCAATATAATAACGTGTTGGGTAAATAAATTGTACCCACATGTCTGTGCTCTGATATGTTTAGTGCAAGGTTTTCACGCATTTGATAATATTAGGATTATTCTACAATTTATTTCAATGAGTGTTTTTGTGGGTTCGGGATAATGTCTATAAACCTTTTACTCTTCTTCTTCCTTGCAGTGTCCCAACTCATTGTCTAGGTAGGCTGTTGGGGTCGGCTCTTCTCGTTCTCAGGCTGTATCTTCTTCGGTTCTGGGTATCGCTTTCATCCAGGCCACTTTTCTGTAATATTTTGGAGTATTGAGTCATCCAAGAGTTCTTTGGTCTTCCTTTGGATGACTGTCGATGAAGCTTCATAGACATTGCCTGCTTCACTGTGTGGGCAGGGCTGGGGGTCTCCGTCTTACGTGTCTTATGAACCTTTTACTAAGAGAAATAATACAATGTAATAGTAGGATAGATTTTAAAATAGGTATTCCAGGAATTTTTATGAAGTACAACACTATTTTAAATGAGATGAATGTGTTTAAAATGTTGAACAGAAGGATTTTTACTGACTTGGTATTTCTTTATAAAATTCTAAATGATGCATTTGATAGTCCAGAATTGCGTGTATTAATAAGCTTTCGGATTTCACTACGAATGCTAGAATTCGAGATTTACTTCAGTGTAGAAATTTTGGGACTAACTACCATTAGTATCAACCCGTTTATATCTATTATAATTATTCCCTCCATTAGTATTATCCAAAATACTAATGGAGGGAATAATTATGCCAAGTCAGTGAACGTCTTCAATTTATCACTAAATAAATTCAAAATATTGTTGATAGGGAACTTAAGTTATAATAATAATATTTGGATGACTTGTATAGCGCCGTTATGTATGAAGAGAAAAAAAAACCTGTTTAGGTTTTACTATCCCTAAACGGGGCGTTGATAATTAAAAAAAGTATATTAAGAAAAAAGGATAGTACATAATACTGTCATTGGTTCACATTGATCTATGAAGATGTAGATACCAACATAATATAAAAAAATACTTATTTTGTTTTTCTTATTTTTTCAGGTAAGTTCCAGATACGAGCAAATTTCTATTAATGATGGCAACACGATAGAAAATCGAATTGACTGATGACTGAAGAAGTTTGATAACCACAGGTTCGTGTACGTTAATTAGCTAACGACAAATTTAATGCTTAGAACGCATTTATTATAATTCATAACTAGCAGTTAAAAACCCATTCCGCAGGTTATTGCTGCCAGGCCCTGCGGGCGGCTTTTGGTTCGGCTTCGCCCAGTTTGAGTGTTGGTGACCATTTTATAAATCCGATAGGAACTGGTTCCAAAACAGTCGGTTCCTCGGATTAATCTTTAGATGTTAAGATGTTAAGTTAATGGCTAAGACTCTTGACTCACAATCCGGAGGTGGCGGGTTTGAACCCGGCGTGCGCAAATAAATTTTATTTGATTAATTTGTGTTATTTCACAATTAATTCATTTAAAATAATATATAGTATATTTGCGGCACGTTCCAGAGTGGAAGATACTATCAGTATCGCCCTGGTGTAAGACCACCATGCAGAATTGAAACGTTGCTTGAAAATGGCTTTAGCCGTGTTTGGTGACCAGATCTGAATAGCCAGGTACTTCCCAACCTTCCTCTTCCCTACCTACTTCCCCTCCTCTCTACCTTCAGCCTCACAACATACCCCAATTGGGGATCCCATAGTCTCACTGGCTCCAGACGGGAGCAGTTAAGATTCTTGTGCGGTATTCACTGTAAAAAAAAAATTGTGATCCAGTGACAGCTATTCACCGGGACAAAGTAACCGCGACAGGCAATTACGTCATATGTAATATTATTCAGAACTTAAAGTATTATCGTCAATCCTTTCATATCCGGAGAGATACTCAAATTTACAAACTCATGTATTTTGCTAACGTAAGTGGCGCCATCCTTTGACGATTTCTTGAATTCGAAATCAAATTACGAAAGTAGCTTTTTAAGAAACTTCAAGTACGAAGATGGTTTTGCACACAGCGTGGCGCCAGAGTTGTATTCTTAGCCGGATTCTTAAATTTCAACCGTACCGACGTTAGCGTAATAATAACATCCGATGGAGAAAAATGCAGAAATTCGAGTATTCCTAATGTTAGTTCGGGGAAACGTCCAAGATGTCCATAAATTTGCTATCTCGTTCACCGCATACCAATGTATTTATTAAAATTCGTGAAACTATTGTCTACCTTGTGATTGATTATTCATTCATCATGGCTGCATGCAAATTACCAACAGAGTGGGTTCACTGGTCCACTTACATCAATTTACCCGCGTATAGTATGGCACCCGTATTTATTCCAAATCGATCATCCGTTCTAGGCTCTGCATACAATATCCCACATAGACGGAAAATAATGGAAGGTGTTGCTTTTCGAAATCGAGATTGGCAGCCGCGAATTTTAAATTTGTTGCATTGGTTCTTGGCTGTTTTTATTTGAGCTGCCTGAGATTAAACCAATTTGTCTTGATGATTGATTGATGGCTGGTCTAATTATGATTTGTAAAATCGTGAAGATCAAGAGGCATGAATACATTATAATGGATGTTTTACACGATACTGTTCTTCGTTCAGGTTCCATGTTTCGTCTTTTTATATTTATGTATTTGGGATGAATTAAAAGGATTATAATTGTAGGATTTGTGAAGTTGAAAGTATTTATAAAATACTAGCTGGTTCCCGGCTGTGTTGCAAAGCCATATTCAAATAAATAAATTGTTTATCCCTGCATGTCCTTTCCCGTGCGTCCCCGTTCCCCTTCCACCTTTTCGCCTTCCCTCTCCCCTCTCTCGCTCCCCCGTCCTGCCAACCCCCTCCCGCGTTTCATATATTTATTCCCAGTACATTCAGTTTCAAACAGCTCGCGTGGCACTTATTACAATTTTTTTATTCAATTTAAAAATTTTCATATATTAAAAATATTTATTTTTGTACATTGTAAGAACAATAAATCAAAATTGGTACCCAACATGAGTACCTATTTAAAATATCTATAATTCTTTATTCGATTCAAAGTATTAGACCATAGGTTCTCAACGTGGGCGATAACGCCCCCTTGGGGGCGTTTGAGACCTTCAGGGGGGCGGTAGAAGATCCAGAGACAATTGGGGGGCGTTGAGATGGTACAGGGGGGCGTTGGCAAGTAAAAAAATATGGTTTAAAAAAGACAAAGAAAACACGCTAATCACATACTAATAAAGGAAAGTAAACTTTAATGGGTAATTTTTGTTATTGTGTGTATTTTAATCATTTTTATCACGTTTGCGAAAATTCATTCGAGAGTTCGGGAAGTGAATGAAAATTGAACTGATAGATTCCATTACATTCAGATCTACATTAAATTTTATGAATGATAATTTTAATTTGTTGATAAGAATAAAAAAATATTTTAAATTTAAATCTTCACGTGAAATATCTCATACAACGGGATTACCTGTATGTATATATTACCCTATATTATCATACGGCAATATGGTGTGGATTATATTAAATACGGATTTATCGAAAATACTACAAATCCATCATCGCCAATGTGCCTTATTTGTCGAAAAACATTTTCAAATGAAGCGATGAAGCCTTCTAGGTTTCAAGATCATTTTATTAAAATCCACCCGGATAAGAAAGACAAATATGTGACCTTTTTTCGAAACATGAAAAAGAAGTACGAAATTCAGCCAAATATATCAAAACTATTCTCGACAGCTTCTAAGCAAGACGATGATGGACTTCGAGCTTCGTACAATATCTCATTGTTGATTGCTAAAACAGGCAAACCACTTACTATTGGGGAAGATTTAATTTTACCAGCAGTAAAAGAAGTAATAACCACTGTGCTCCATAAACCAGCTGCAGATATTATCCGAAAAATTCCTTTGAGCTATAGTTCAATTGAAGAAATGGCTGAAAACATTGAAGAATCATTGTGCAATCATCTGCAGTCTTGTCGATTTTCAATTCAGCTGGATGAGTCCACTTTACTAACCAATGAAGCATTGTTATTGTCATACGTGAGATTCATCAAAGATGAGAAAATATGTCAAGAATTATTGTTTGTTACAAATTTGGAAACATGTACAAAAGGAGAAACCATATTTAATACACTGGAAAAGTTTTGTGACGAAAAGAAAATTCCTTTAAATAATATTTTGTCATCTGCTACGGATGGCGCCCCAGCTATGACAGGGCGTCACAAAGGCTTCATAGCGTGCTTAAAAAATAAAGTTCCTGACTTGCTTGCTGTGCATTGCGTAATTCATCGCCAGCATTTGGTTTCGAAAAATCTGAGTGAACACCCCCATACATCACTGCAATATGTTATCAGAGCAGTTAATAAAATCAGAAGTAACTCATTGAATGACAGATTATTTGGACAGATTTGCTTGCCAATGATGAAGATTTCAACCGATTGCTGCTTAACACAGAGGTGCGTTGGCTGTCAAAAGTTTCATGTTTGACTCGATTTTACAATCTGTTTGAGTCTGTGATAGAGTTCCTATGAAACAAAGACACAGAATTGCGCGACAACCTTACCTCATCGAAGAACGATATTGCGTACTTGACAGACCTGTATAAATTGTTTTATGATGTCAATCTCCAACTTCAAGGAGACGACTTAAATTTGATTAAGACAAAAAATTGTGTTGCAGCTTTTGTATCCAAACTGCTATTATACAAAAGAAATATCGGCAGACGGGAATTTAATAACTTCTCAAATTTATCAGCAGTATCATCATTCAAGAACGACGACTTGCTTGTTTACAGTCAACACTTGGAAAACCTCCACAGTGATTTCAAGGAACGATTCCAGGATATTTTAAACATGGACATACCAGATTGGGTTTTGGATCCTTTTTCAAATGTCAACACAGCAGGATCATCACAGTTAGAAGAAGAACTAATAGAACTGACGACAAATGAGGAATTAAAAATTAAATTTAAGAATGGCTACCAAGAGTTTTGGCTGCAGAAGCCGATGTCGCAACTGTACTTAGGATTATGGTCGATAGTTCAACGATTTTTAATAGCATTACATCGTCCTATTTAGATGAACGTGGATTCAGTGCTGTAGCAACGTTGGTTACCAAAAAGAGAAATAGGCTCCATATTACTGAACGCGGCGACATACGTTTGTTTTTAAGTAAAATCGAGCCTAATATAAACTTCTTAAAACGCATCAAATTCAACCATCTCATTAAATAAGTTATAAATTCAATACCTTTTCTATGTTAATAAAAATACTTCTTTATATAATTAAGTACGCGTTTTAATTAACAATATTCTTCTCAGAAATAGGATAGGAGCCATAACCCATCGCCCTCCCCCCCCCCCCCCCAAGATGGTATGTAAAAGCAGTTGGGGGGCGCCAGAAAAAAAAATATTGTCAAAGGGGGCGGTGGGCAAAAAAAGGTTGAGAATCTATGTATTAGACGAATACTTCAAATAAATTCATTAATTTAAAGAGTTTTGATAATTGAATTTTGAATTAACAATCATTGTTTTGCAAAATGTCATTTTATATTTTGACAGTTTTGCAAGAGTTTTTGTAATGATTAAAAACTTTTTAGATGTACGTGGTTGTAATAATCCAGAAACCATCGCGGAGATATAAAGAAGGTATATAGCAATAGGTACATAGACATCCCATATACACATATATTCCCTAGCAAACATATTTTGATTTTATGTACTATATAGATATAAATAATTTGTAATTGTTTTACAAATAAATATCTAAATTAATGAAAAAAAAATTAACGTAAAGCAAGGAACTAGAATCTATAAAACATCGCAGTAGGTTTAATTTACAGATCGAATCGAATGACGAACCCTTTTAAATAATAGCGTCACCTAGTGAACATATTTTATTATCACTAATATTAGTAGGTATACGAATGACGCCATAATTTTGAGAACATTTTTTTGTCCTCCAAATAATCAGGAAATGCATCCTCCATTGCCTTGGTTTTGATTATTTAAATTCCAACTGTCACGATCTTCTGTGGTTTCCATTTGCGAAACTTTGTATTCCATTTAATTTCGTGTTGTAAGCTCCTCAATCTGTCTGTGTGTCACAAATTTACCTGCCTAGTGCCTTTGCCAACGAATGTTGGCTAACATTTTTATTAACATTATCCACTGGAGCGATTTCGGTCCAAAAATGGACCATTTTTTCCTACCATTCGTAAAACATTTATTGTAATTATTTTTTTGGCTATTAATTAATTATTATTTTCATTGGCCAGCCGTTTATTTTAACACGAAGCTATTGAATTGCTTTATCTATTATGACCATAGATTTCGCAAATCCGATCTTTGTAGACTATTTTAGAACAATTTTAAAAATAAATTTTAAAAATATTTTTTCCCGCCGAATTTATGAACAGCTGTTTACGGATAAAATTAAGTCCTTTTTCCATATATATGCAACTTTCATTATCAATTGTACCACAGACAACATGCAGAAAGCGAAAATATTCTATGATGACCCAAATAAATATCCCTTACGGCAGTTTCAAGTTAAAAATATCCAGGATTCGCACGATTATAAATTTTAAGATTTTTTAATATATTATTTATAAATCCTACAAATGTGAGATAAACAGTCAAATACAGGTAAATTCATTGGCTATATAGCACTATAATAAGTTTTTATGTCTCCATGTTAAAATTCGAAGGTATGATTTTTTTATGTTGTCTTTCGGGGAAATCTCAAGCAATAGAGGCAAATTTATTTATCTCGCGCGATCGCACCAGTGGTTTTAACATTTGGATGATTAAATGCTCCAAAATATTACAGAGAAACAGCCTGGATGAAAGCGATACCCAGAATCGAAGAAGATATAGCCTGAGAACGAGAAGAGCCGACCCCAACAGCCTACCTAGGCAATGAGTTGGGACAGTGCGAGGAAGACGAAGAGACCATTAGCGCGTTTTTACCGAATTGCCAACACCTATATAAACCTTTTCGACATATTCAAAGCATCACCGTCCTGCACCATTGCAAAAATAAGTTTCTAATATTATTTTTGGAATGTTTCACATAACGAATGTATTGTATAGGACATATAGGTTAGACCTATCTATTCCTATTTTGACTCATTTTTATTCGTCATGCATTTTCACTGTTAAAGCCCTATATGGTGTTAAATTAAATAAAAAAGGCGGCGAGCCGCAGTTCGAACTTCTCCTTTTCGTCAGTAAGCCCTGTTGGTATGTGTACGTACATACTTCTTACCTGTATTTCCTCCAAGAATCGTGCTCCGAACTGAGAGCAATCGAAGGTGTGGTTTGGTTCTTATAGCTTACTACTGCTTCCGCATTTTATAATATTCCTCCATCTCATTACAAATTTTAAATTTAATCAAAACCTATTTTTTATTGTCTCGTGTCTCAGCGCACCTACATTTAAAAAATTAAATATTATAACTCTGAAGGCTGCCGGAATTAAATCTCAGAAATATTAATTTTAGGTCTAACTATCTAACCATCACGCCGTTCTCTGCACGGGGGTAATCAACTAGGAGACTCCTTGCTTTATTCGCATTTATACATCGTCCCATGCTCTTATTCTTACTCTTGACGGATGGCTTCCTCGGGCGTCCCCGACTTCTTCTACTATTCACTTCCGCATCACATATTCTTCTTACACTCCTTTCGTTTTGTCAATACTTTTTGCACGTTTTATAATATACCTTTTATAATATACCTGTAAATGATGTTTTGATCTCCGGTATCTTTTTAAATGTTTTTTTTTAAAGTGAAAACGTCTTTAGCACTGTTGTGATTTGAAACTCGATGAAACAAAAAAGCGACACTAAAAAGAGACAAACACATACATCTACAGGATTTAGCCTGCGAGATAATGAAATAGAATAATCGGTCTCTTCTTTGTGCGGTGCTTCGTAGCCTCCCCACTCTTGTCTACTTTAGTTTTCAGAAGGTTTCATATTCCTATTTAGATTTATTAGCATTATCTTCTTCTTCAATAAAATAAATATTAAGTTCTAATGAAGTGATGATACCTTGAAATACATTTCACAAAGCCATAAGTACTACCACCGAGTGAATCTTCAACTGTGATATTAAGTTGATATACATCTCCCACATAGGCATTAGATATGTTCAACCAACTATGCTGGTTATATTAGGCTAGATCCGAGTACGAAGCCCGCGGTGAATGTCAGTAGGTAACCGGCACAGCGCACCTGGCTGCGGAGGTAATATTGCAATGCTGAGTTTTAAAGTTCAATCCCCACCGGGAACATGCTCTTGCAGGTTGTGGTACCATTTACAGATTGTTCAACTGTCGGCGATGTGATGAACCAAAATTTTGGATTGAATCTGAATGGGATAACTGGGGAATGGACAATGCTCTGAACAACTTAAAATTTGCAGAAAACATAAATACGGGTAATACAACGATCATTCAGCGCCATTTAGTTTTTAGAGAATTGAAAGATCTCGATAAATTAATGTCGTTTCGTAGTCCGTTTTAGCCTTTGAAAAAATCGTCATCAGCAGAAGAGGACAACTGAGGACAACCATCATACTGTTAAGCTTGTCAGCTTTTTTTTTTGTTATGTTTATTTAGATGTAGCTATGCAAATTAATGTAACATATTATATTATGTCAGAAAAGGGTATAAAATCATTAGATTCTAATAAATCTGCTGGACCAGATGGTTTTCCTCCAATATTTTTAAAATCTTGTATAGCCAGTTTGACTTATCCATTATTTATATTATTTAACAAGTCTTTGTCGTCAGGGTGTTTTCCAGATCAGTGGAAAAAAAAGCTTTTTAACGCCTATTCACAAAAAGGGAGATAAAAGCGATGTATCAAATTACAGACCAATATGTATATTGTCCGCTATCCCCAAACTCTTTGAATCATTAGTCCTAGATGTCATTACAAAACAAATCAATAATATAATAGTACCCAATCAGCATGGCTTTATCACAGGTAGAAATACTTTAAGTAACTTACTCATTTATGAAAATTATATAACTGATTCCTTTGTCCTTAAGCATCAAGTAGATGCGATATACACAGATTTTTCCAAAGCTTTTGATAAAGTTAGACGACATATTCTAGTACATAAATTAAGTATGTTGGGCTTTAAAGGAACCCTATTGATCTGGATTAACAGTTATCTTAGTAAAAGAAAGCTCTGTGTTAAAATAAATTCTGTAGAATCTTACATCTTCGAAGCCACAAGTGGGGTTCCCCAAGGATCTCACCTAGGACCAATTCTTTTTTTTATTATTTATAAATGACATTGTTATTGTATTTAAAGACGTACAAGTCCTTCTCTTCGCTGATGATTTGAAATTGTATAAAATGATACATAGTATAGAGGATTGTCATATTCTACAATCAAATTTAGATAAATTGTATCATTGGTGTGTGATCAACTCGTTATTTCTTAATATTCAAAAATGCCAAGTTATTCGTTTTCGTAAAATCCAAAGTCATGTTACCTATGAATACTCTTTAAATAATGTAAAATTGACACCAGTCACTCAGATAAGGGACTTAGGTGTTATATTTGATGAAAAGTTAACATTTACTCTGCACGTAAATGAAATAACAAATAGAGCTTTAAAAATGCTAGGGTTCATATGCAGAACAGCAAGTGGTTTCAAGTCACTAGAATGTTTGAAAACATTGTACACTTCTTTAGTAAGAAGTCAGGTAGAGTACAATTCGCCAATTTGGTCCCCAATGTATAAAATCCATTCCAACAATATAGAAAGGGTACAGCACAAATTTGTAAGATTTATTAACTTTAAGCTAAATATTCCAATTCAAAATATTAATTATGTCCTTTTGATGAAACAACTCAACATAATTACGCTGTCAGATAGGCGGATCATCTTTGACCTTGTACTATTAAATAAAATTATTAATAATTGCATTAACAACCCTGAAATTCTCTCCAAAATAAAATTTTACATACCGACCAGAAATACGAGACAAAGTGCTACCTTTTTCTGTGACAATTTCAAAACGAATTATGAGGCTCATACACCTATTAATAGAATGCATCATCTGGGCAATAAATTTGGGAATACTGTAGACATATTTAAAGATTCCGTATTAGTCACAAAACGAAATCTTTATAATTATTTTAGTAAAATGTATGATTTCACAACTCCGTAGTGAATACACTCTATATTTTTTTTTTTTTTAGTTTTTATATGTCTTTTTTCAAATTTCGCTTTCCATACCTATACATTTAATTTGTCTTAAATGTATCATAAATCAATATATATATTGAATACTATGTATTTGCTAACACAACTGTATTACTTATGTATATATCTTGTAAAATCCCAGAAGGGCGTAAATAAATAAATAAATAAATAAATAAATTAGATTTTCGTAATTGTACCTACCTATTTACCTATTTGTGTATTAACTGAGTTTTTACAATTGAAATGTTTTCACGTAGGTAAGCGAGAAGAAACTTAGCACAAAACTTAATATATTAAAATGAATGTTTCTTTGTTTGTCCCTTATGCGTTCCTAAACCATTCATCCGATTGCGATGAAACTTTGGTGATTTTTTGTACGCATGCCCGCGAAGGTTTCTATATAATGGGCTCTGGCGTTCTGAAATTCGCATACAAAATTTCCGATAGGTGGCGCACGAGTTGTTTGAAAAATGTATGTTTTTCTTACAGTTTAGCGGCAGGGGGGAAGGAGGGAAGGGGAAGCGAATGTGGGAGCATGGAAGGGAACGAAGGAGGGGGTTCGCCGGAGGGTTGACCAGGGAGAAAAGGGGGACGCGGGAGGGGGTGGGGCGGGAACGAGGGAAACATGGACACGCAGGGAGAAAAATTCGTTCTTTATGTGGTTTTGCAACGCATGGCGGGTACTCACTAGTAAATAAATAAATTAAAATTTATATAAATAAATAAATGAATATATATTGGCACTGCATCGAATTGATCGTTTGACCTCGAGAGAGCCTGGGATCTTATATTTCTACTACGAAGAATTTCAAATCCTGGAAGTCCTCTTTCTCATACATAAATTCATTTTCTACTAAAACAGACTTTATTGTAAGCCACCATTCTTGCGTCACTTGCTAGTCACTACAATCGAAACAGCGAAATAGCGAACACTGAACAGAAAATTCCCAGAAGTGTGATCTACGCCGATTTGAAAGAAAACTGACGCCATTTACACAAACTTTTCGCTTCAGACAGGCCAATTATATTATTGATTAAATGATCTGAATACTTGACCGGTTAGGGCCTGAGTTGACAATGCGCCGGATTACCACCCTTCATCATGGGTTCAATACCTCTAATAGTTAAGCCCTTCTTCCACATTGATACGCAAGTTTCCGATACCCATATCGTCTACTTACGTTGTCGTTAACAAATACTAGTGCACAGTGCACACCTTGCTACTGAAACCACGACACCTGCGTCACCACCAATGATTGTTGAACTAGCTGTTAATAACCACTCCGTAGGTTTTTACTGCTAGGCCCTGCGGGTGGCTTTTGGTTCGGCTTCGCCCAGTTAGTGTTGGTGTTGGTGACCATTTTATAAATCCAATAGGAACTGGTTCCAAAAATAGCCCGTTCCTCGGATCCACTGTCATCCAGGTAGCTAGTCACCGGGACAAAGTAACCGAGACAGAGCAATGACGTCATATGTAATGTAGAGCCGCTTGATTCAACATGTATTACCGTCAATCTTTCCATATCCGGAGAGATACTATATATATTATATATTGGTTCTTAGCAAGTTACAGGGAGAAATTAACCCCTTTGTCTTGCAAACTGTAGTAATGTCACCTGATGGATTTTTTTTTTAACCCGATGTTCGGGCTGCCTTGGGCAAGATGAAGGGCATTCATATTTTTTTATAGCTTGTTTTAAATCTGCGAGTGGCATATATTTTGTATAGATATATGCACACATACAGACATTTTTACATACACCCATGCATGTATGTATTCATATACCACAAATATGTATACCATAATAAATATATACAAGTATTTAATTTTTTATGTAAGAATATAAAGGTAAATTTTGTTATAGCCCGCGCATCAAGGTGGATGAAGGATGGATATGGGCAGGCGGTGGAGGGGATTGTCATCGGGACTTGAATGCCCGAGACATGAGATGCTTGGGTTCGGATTTGAAGCAAGTTTTGAGAAAAATGTTTTGGCCAGGTCTATTATGTGTTTTTTAAGTGGAGGGATTTTCGTGCCTGAATTAATAATGCTATTTCGGACGAACCAAGGGCTTTTGGTGAATCTTCTAAGCAAGACATTTTGGAAGGTTTCTAGACTCTTAGTATTGCTTGTGGCCCAAATTGGAGCGGCGTAAGTCATGATGGGTCGTAATTTTGATTTGTAAATGAGAAGTTTGTTCTGAAGCGACGTTTGACTGTTATAATGTAAAAGCGGGTAAAGGGATGAAGCAGCGTTTTTGGTTTTTTTAATTGTATGTTTGATGTGTGTGTGCCATGTGAGTTTTTTGTCGAGTGTGACTCCAAGATATTTAACATTGTTTTGCCAGGGTATTGCTTGGCCGTACATATAAACTTGACCCTTAGGAGCGCTGCGAACCTTTCTTCGTGAGAAGAAAATAGCAGCGCTCTTGGAAGGGTTCACATCTATACGCCATTTGTTATAAAAGTCTTGGAGTATATTTATGTTATGTTGTAAGCGAAGTGTGATCATCCTGGGAGAACTGTATCGAACCATAATGGCGGTGTCGTCAGCGTACAAGGCTTTATACGAATGTTGGTTCTCCGTGAGTGGAATATCGTGTAAGTAGATATTGAAGAGGGTAGGGGAAAGCAGGGATCCTTGCGGGACGCCTGCTGTCATGAATCTGGGCGTTGAGAGTGCACCTCGGATCTTTACTTGAAAAGTCCGGTGCTGAAGAAATGATTTTAAGATACCGAGGAGTTGGGGATCGATGTCCGTGTTGTGCAATTTGAGGAGCAGGCCGTTTGACCATACTTTGTCGAAGGCTTTGGCTATGTCCAGGAAAATGGCGCCAGTGGACCGTTGGGAGTTGAAGCCGCCGAGGATTAGTTCGGAAACTCTGAGCAGTTGATGAAGGGTTGAGTGTTGAGATCTGAAGCCATGTTGTTCATCAGGAAGGGTTTTCATCTCGTGAATGTGCTTTAAGAGCCGGGTGAGGAGAATTTGTTCGAATATTTTACCAACATTTGAGAGAAGGCTGATTGGACGATGGTTCTCACAGAATTTTGGGTCCTTCCCAGGTTTTGGGATGAGAATGACGTGCGCGTGTTTCCAACTTTTGGGGAAATAACGCAGTCTGAGAGCGGAATTTATGAGGCTCACAATGGCGAGAATGCTTTTAGGGGGGAGGGCTTTAAGGGCAAAGTTTGTAATGCCATCTGGACCGGGAGCTTTTTTGTTGCTGCGGTGTTTAATGGCCCTTCGGACTTCTGATGGGGTGGTGAAATGTATATTTGTTCCGGGAAGGGAGTCGAAAATTATGTCTATTTGGTGGTTGACATTTGCTATATGGATTGGGTCGGCGTGCTTGGAGCTGGGGCTAAATTGAAATTCAAGATTATCGGCAAACGCCTCCGATTTATCTTGATCGTCAAATATGAGGCCATTTTCGGTATGAATGGGATGGCTTGGGGATGGGGTAGTTTGGAGAGATTTGCATAACTTCCATAGGGAGCCGTCCTGTGGATTTATATCTTGAATTTTTTTGTTCCAGGTGGAATGTGAAAGCTCGGAGAGTTTTTTTCTAATAAGTGCTTGAATTCTATTGATTGTTTTTTTAACCGAGGGATTTCGGTTTCTATGCCAGTGTCGGCGAAGATTGTTTTTTGTAGAGATCAAATCCTGGATGTCGGTTGGGAGGTCTCTTTTGAGATTAAGGGGGGAATGTTCAGGAAGAGTTTTAGAGGCATCGGTGATGGAAGATATAATTATCTCGGCAAAGTTGTCAACTGCCTTGTCTAATTCAGGGCCGTCGGAAATATTTTGAGGGATGATTGTTTTTTTCCCAACTCTGTGAGTGAAATACGTCCAATCAGTTTTTATAGATTTGCGGGGTGCCATTGGAGTGGAAAGTTGATTAAGAGTAAGCAAAACAGGATTATGATCTGAACTTAGGTCATTTATGGTTTCGATATCGTAGACCCAGGGTAATTTGTGGAGAAGTGCAATGTCCAGAACATCGGGTCTAGCCCCGCTGTTTGGAAAATGTGTGGGTTCAATTGGGCCCGCGATGGAGAGTTCAGGATGAGTGCTAGCGTACCTGCGTAAGATACGTCCATTTGTGTTAGTAATCCTACTATTCCAATTGGGGTGCTTTGAGTTAAAGTCCCCAGCGAGGATAGTAGGAGTGTGGCTATCGAGGAGAGTATCAAGGTCATTTGAATCAAGCTTATCTTGCGGACGGTGGTAGATAGAGTTTATTCTCAATGGGCCTGAATGTTTTGTATAAATTGTGATTGAGGTTGACTCGATTGACGACAATGCAGGTGTAATGTTGTATTTGTGGGCGATTTTCGATTTAACGAAAATGGCAGTGCCACCGCCTCTAGTGTGTTGTCGGTCATTTCTATATAATGTATAGTTCGAAAGTTTTGGCGTTTGTGATGGGTTGAGGTGAGTTTCATTGATGAGTAAAACGTCGAGAGCGTGTGTATTTGCAAAAATACGTAATTCATGTAAATTTTTTATGAGACCATTAGCATTCCAAAATGCCATGCGTAGCGCGGAGGGCATGGTAGTAGAGCTAGCCATTTACACTGAAAAAAGTGAAAAAATCTGAGGGGCAGCGGAGAAAATGATCGATATGTAGTCTGCCGGTGAGGTGGCAGACTGAAATTTGGGGATGAGGTCGGAGAGGAGATCGCCAACCTTGGAGAAATTGAAATTTTTGAAAAATTCAAAAATATTGAAGGGGGTGGAAGGAGGTGTATGGGAGGTTGAGGTTGAGGGAGTTGAGGAGGGGGGTGTGGACGTTAGTGGGGTTTGGGCAGTGGCCCGCGCGTATGATAAAGAGGGATTTGTAGTATGTGAGGTGAAAGCGACATTACGTACTGTTTGCAAGATGGGTTGTGGAGATGGTCGTTTCGGACATTCCTTGTAATTTGCCGGATGGGCTCCAGAACAGTTTGCGCAGGTGGCGGGTCCATCTTCTCTCTGCTTCTTGCATTCCTGCGTAAAATGGTCACCCGCACACTTCACGCAGCGGGCGGGCAGGTGGCACATCATTGATGAGTGTCCAAAATTCTGGCAACGGTGACACTGAGAGGGGGCTGTCTTCTTATTTAGATACTCCACTCTTATCATTAGGTGAAAGAGGGAAGTGAGGGAGAAGATTTTTTGTCCCGCCTCACCATGATCTAGTTGTACGAGGACCAGTGGAATATTTTTCCTGTCTGGCCCGGATCTCATTCGAGTTACTGAAATAACAGGGAAGTTGAGATCTATTAGTTCCAGGCGGACCTCTTCTTCGCTAATTGTCGTCGGTATTCCTCGCAGAA
This sequence comes from Limnephilus lunatus, assembly GCA_917563855.2. Taxonomy (NCBI): domain Eukaryota; kingdom Metazoa; phylum Arthropoda; class Insecta; order Trichoptera; family Limnephilidae; genus Limnephilus; species Limnephilus lunatus. Next base: position 46,623,656 of record OU830602.1, read on the forward strand.
CCGCCTTTGTAGATTTGTCTTCTGCGAGTTGGAATGTGTGGAAGGGAGTTGTGTCCTCTTGCAGAATTTTTGTTGCCAGCCGGAAGCTGGTGGAGTCACCGGTATTGAGGACCACACCTGTTGGGATGGCTTTTGCGTTAATTATAGTAACCCCAGCATTCAAGAGGCGCTTTTCCAGGAGGCTCCAATTTTTTTCGGATTTTATAAAAATTGGAGGGATCTTAGCAGGTCTAGTTCTTGTGATATCAGTGATGTCATTTGCAGTGGAGTCAGACACGGTGTTTGTAACTAGCAGTGGTGAGATTTCATCGTCTGTAGCGAGGGCGGAGAAACGGTTTGAAGTTTTTATTACTTCGGTGGAGGGAGGAGGAGAAGCGCACGCCCTTCGTTTTTTGTGAGCTGGAGTCACCCATAGCGGGGGGAATGAGTTTACGGAAGAGGATGGAGCGGTTGAAGTTGAGCTGGAGGCGGTTGTCGAAGTGGTGGGAGCTGTTGAAAAAGTAGCAGAGGTCGAGGTGGAAGTAGAGACGGAGGTCAGAGATGTAGTGAGTGTGGGAGTTGTTGTAGGTTTTGAGGAGTAGTCGGAGACATCTTCTTCACTTCCGAAATGCTTTAAATATAGAGCAGTTGAGCGTCTGGACCTCGTTACTTTTGATTTTTTTGCTAAAAATTCTTCTAGTTGTGCTTCTGTCGCACCCACAGCGGCAAGTTGTTGGCGGAGAGTAGACATCGAATCCAGGATCTTGTGCGTAGGTTAATAGTGAGGAAGGTAAACTGTGAAAGGTCAATGTGTAAGCGGGGGTCTGCAGGCTTGGATTTGGTAGAGATACTATATATTCCCAAAGTTGTAGCTTTTATACCTAGGGGGAAGACGTCCCCATCCGACCTGCCGACAGAAGTAACGACATCTTGTGACAAATTCTTGAATTATAACGATAACTTTGTGTGAAATTCCACGTACACAAATGTTATTTGTGGCGCGGCGCGTATGGCGTGGCGTCATACATGTACTCAAAGCTGGGTTCTGAAATTCAACAACGCAGACGTTACCGTAATAATACTGTTCGATTTTCGTAACTTTAAAACTATAGAATGCTTTTGATAAATGAGTGTATTTTATATAATCGTAGTTTAGCGGCAGCGATGGAAGGAATTAGAGGGAGGGGAATCCAGGAGGGGAGGACACGGGAGGAGAAGGTGACGCTTGAGGGGAAATGGGGCGGAAACAGGGACGCACGGAATATAACACTTAGGGGAGGGATGGGGGACGGGGAAGGGGCAGAGGAAGTGTTTGTAAAGGAGACATAGTAGCGGTAGCGGATAGCTGGGGTAATTGTGGAAAATCCATGCTTCTGTAATTCTTCATGGATAACTAACTGTATGTGGCCTACTCACTCGTCGGAAAACCTTAGGATTTATTCGTGAAAGTACTTGCCGGGTGCTCGCTAGTTATTATTATAAAAAGAAGAATCTAACGAAAAATTGAGTTTAATTTATGGACACTAATAAAACATTTCTATATGTCTATCTATTCAGTGATAGCATAAGTGAGGTGCATCCGCTGGCACGATAGCTCAGCCGATATGTTTGTAGGTCAAAATCTGCCGGCATTACCATAACGTGATCAGAATTCGGCATCTCGTAGAGGTTAAATATAATAATATATCTTGATCATTTTTTACAGGTAGGTTTGTCGTGTAATGTAGGTTGTCTAAATGGCGTACTGTAGTTGCGTAACATTTAGCTGTTTGATCTTGAAGAATTTGCGACCGTCCTTCCGTGGGAATATAATTATGTTATGTTTTACTAAAACATATTCTTGCTTTGACAATTTGAATAAAAAATATGATTCAACAAATAATGGTACGGTTATTAAAGTTTATTGAATGATAATGATCTAGGATACTTGCTGTAAGATTAGATCGTTGTTCATCGAGTCATCGAATAGTTGGTAGTTCATCAAGTGAACCGTAGTGTCGGATCCTCAAACTAGTGTCGCGAGTTTAACCCTCTTTTCAAAAGCAACATTTTGCGCTTATAATGGTGGTAGTAGGATAATTTCAAATTTTGTCAGGATATTCGCTACCTTAGAATGATTGTCTGTATTTATCTATCTTCTACTACACTATATAAAGAGGTAATATTTGTTTGTTTGTGTGTTTGTTTGCATCGAATAGGCTCCGAAACTACTGAACCGATTTGAAAAATTCTTTCGCTGTTGGGAAGCTACTCTATCCCTGGGTGACATAGGCTATATTATATTTTTAAAAAATAGGCATCCGTACTAAAACTTTAATAATGTAACCCAGGGTGTAAAAAAATTACCTAAAATATTCTTTAAATCGCGTGCGCTGCGAAAACTATTGATGCTAGAATAAAATAATTTACTACGACTTTATATAACACATCATTATTTACAAAAAAAGTCGCGACAGCATATGTCTAACTATTATGGTTATGCCACAATAAGTATTCTTTTATTTTTAAAATTTAATTTAAATTTCGCCGCTTGAAAAGGCTCTTTATTTGAATCTTGGTTTTAATCCTTATCAAAATAAATTACTTTATATTCAAGACAGCTTCAATACCTTTATTTATATTTTTGAATTTTTCAATTCGGATATTTAATTAGAAAGATATCACGAGTTTAAAATTGTTAGTATTAGAAAAAAGTTTCGGCTACGGGCCGGGCGGGAGAGGAGTCAAGAAATGCAGTGCCAGGGGGGTTGGCGGGACGGGGAAGCGGGAGAGCGTAGGTGGGGAAGGTGGAAGTGGAACGCTGGAGGTGAACGCACGGGAAAGGACATGTAAGGAGTAACATTTTATTTATTTGAATATGGCATATATTAAAAAAGAAAGTCCAAAAAAAAGTGCAGCTCGCAAAAACTCAGAAACGAGTCCCGGTTCGATCAAGGGAGTTATATGGTGTGGTAGGTCTCTATCCCCCCTAGGGAATAAGGGTATCCGTTTTTACCTAAAGGGCGTGCTTTTAAAGATATAAGGGCTGAAAGTTTCGCCCTCTTGAAATTTCTAGAACAGTCTTCCGGAAAGTTCTAGAAGGTTCCATAGAGCTGTAGAAAGTTGTGGAAGGAGTGGCGGAGTATATCGTGGAATGATCAGGAATAGGAAATCGGGAACATCATTGTGCAACATTCCAGAACACTATCTTATTGTCCTGAGCGAAGCCGGGTAACCCAGCTAGTTAAAAATATAATAATATGATTTAAAAAAATTATTTTCACCTAGCGTCAATATTATTAGTGGTAATACGCAGTCAGGATGTCGAAAAAAGGTGATTGTTCAATCATTTTTCCAGAAAATTTTAATTTACACTGTAATAAAACCATCTTTCGAGCGTATATTGAGAGTTGTTCCATCAAGTCCTCTGTCAGATTTTGCACCCCAGATACATTTTGCTCAGCAATACAGATTTATTTATTTATACTGGGTTTTACAGATGTTTACACTTACATGAGAACAATCCAGTTATAAAACTCAGTTATTACACAATTATAAAAATCTACAATTACATACAATTAAATACAAATAAATACAATTAGAAAAACAAAAACATCACAAATAAAAATACAGAATTATATACAAGGTCACTCAAGTAACACATTGCAATGAGTGGTAAAAGACATATGAAATACGCGAGCATGCATAGAAAGACAATTCACACAACATAATTAGTTAGTACTTTTTAACAGCGCTAGAACTTTTTTTTTTAAATCCGTACAAATTGTCAACGAAAATATCCACATCAGCGCACTCTATCTTGTTATACAGTCGACACATCTGGGTCAGAGGGCTAAAGTAGGCGATATTATTTTTAAATGTATTCATATGAAAAATATTATGGCGTCTTAAACAATGGGAATTGGGGACATTAATTTCAATACTGTTAAGACATAATGTAGTATCAAGATGGCCGTGAATAATTTTATGTAAACATATTAGATCAGTCAATTGCCTTCTAGTTTTAAGTGTATCAATCTTGAAGTAATCACGACGTACATCGTATGATCTGAGATGGTCGTGTAGTCCACATTTGAAGGATAACATTCTTAGTATTTTTTTTTTAACTGATTCTACAATGTTTTCATATTTGCAGTAATGTGGATTCCAAATAGTGCTTCCATATTCAAGTTTACTTCTAATTAAGGCATTGTAAAGTGTTAGAATTGATTGAGGATCTTTGAAAGGTTTACATATTCTGTGAATAAATCCCATCATTTTTAATGATTTGCACTTAATGTTGTTAATATGTACATCAAATATGAATTTAGAATCAAGAGTGATTCCTAGATCCCTTATTGAAGAAACTTTTTTGAGAATAATATTATTGATAACATAAGAAAAATCCTTTATAATTCTATTTCTAGTAAAGTTTAAAATGTAACATTTTTCAACATTTAAGTGCATATCATTGACAGTACACCAGTTATTGAGTGTGTCGAGGTCATTTTGAAGCAGCTGATGATCGGAAACAGACTTAATTTTACGAAAAATTTTAAGATCATCGGCGAAAAAAGCATAATCACAGTTTAATTTCGAGCCAAGGTCATTTATGAATATAAGAAAAAGCAGGGGGCCAAGATTTGAACCCTGTGGTACACCAGAAGTTACAATTATAGGGGATGATTTGTATCCATTAATAAGAACTAATTGAGTTCTGTTATACAAATATGATTTCACCCAGCGTAATAGGTCTCCATGTATTCCAATTTGTTCAAGTTTTTTTAGTAAGATGGAGTGGTTAACTCTATCAAAAGCTTTTTTGAAATCAGTATAAATTGTATCTACTTGTAATCTTTCATTAAAAGAATTACAAACATAATTACAAAATTCCAAAAGATTTGAGTTGATTGATCTTTGAGGAACAAACCCATGTTGCCTAGTGCAGAGAAGGGGTTTAAAATGTGAAAAAATACTTTTATATATCAGAGATTCAAAAACTTTAGCAAAACAGGATAGTATACTGATTGGCCTATAATTTTTTATTAAAGATTGGTCTCCCGATTTTAATACTGGGACCACGTGTGCTTTTTTCCACAGATCGGGAAAAGTTCCCGTGGTAAGGGATGCATTAAAAATTATAAAAAGCGGTAAACATAAAGAGTCTGCACAGCAACTAACAAAGAAAGGAGGAATTTTATCAGGTCCTGGGCCCTTACTGGGATCTATTTTACTCAAAAAACATTTTATTTCATCTGCACTAATATGTATTTTACCCAAATTGCTTTGATTGTGTTCAGTAATGTTTGGCATTGAATCATTAGTAGATGATTCCGACTTGGTATAAACAGATGAAAAATATTTAGAGAATATGTTTGCTATGTTTTCACCGTCATTCGCGGAAATATCGTCAAGATGCATTACTTTAGGAATACAATTATTTTTTCGTAATGATTTTGAGTACGACCAGAATAACTTTATGTTACCTTGCAGACCACTTTCGACAGAGTTGATATATGATTTATAACATTCACTTTGTATTTTTTTTTGTAAATTTCCTTAAATAAGAGATGAATGCTTTGCAATAATTGAAGCACTCAAATATATAATCAAAAATAATTGTGAACATTCCCTTGTTCTCTCTGACTCTCTCAGTTCCCTCCAAAAACTTAAATCCTTTCCTCTTCTTCATCCTGATGATCACTTTGTATGTCTCATTAGAGGGCTGATAGCCTCCATTCAAAGCTCTGGAAAAACCGTAATTCTTGTTTGGATCCCTGGACACATTGGCATAGTGGGTAACGATATTGCAGATTCTTTGGCAAAACAAGGAGCGTCCAACCCTATTGTTACCCTCGTAAACCATATTCCCCTATCTGATATTTTTTTCCATCATCAAAGATAGAGCCCGCAATGTTTGGACAGAGCATTGGAACATTGCCAGTCAATCCAAGGGAGCTCGCTACGCCTCAATACAAAGGACTATCCCATCAAAACCGTGGTTTCAAAAATTTCCCCATTTTTCCAAAAAAGAAATTTCCTCACTTATTCGAATGAGAATCGGTCATTGTTCAGTTCCTTCTCACCCTTTTAAAATTCACATCCTTGACTCCCCAGATTGTACGTTCTGTGGTCTAGATGTGGGCACTTTAGATCACATATTTTTTGGTTGTCCCTCTCTAAATAAATATCCTCTCTTCTATCAAGCGTTATCTAAAATTGCCTCCCCTCCATTCAACATTTCATCTCTTCTAAGTCTGAACTCGACTCCAATCTTCCATATAATTCTGAAATTTGTACATTTAAATAAAATTAATATATAAATTCACCTTTCCCTTTCTCTGTAATTTTAAATGATGGCCTAGAACACCCTTGAAGGGTGAAAGCCAGAAACAATTGAAAAAAAAATACAGATGAATATAAGGTCATGTGGTACCTCGAGACAGCTAAGTTGCCTTCCGGTTCTACCCGCGCATCTTCAAGGAAATTTTTCTGATATGTCTTAAATATATTCAGCGATTCCAGAGTGGACACTCGTAACCCCTTTGTTAAAAGGTTTAACGAGCAGTTTAGGGAACAATTAGTTTCCTTTCAATTTATTAAGGTCAAAAATTACAAATATGTTGTTTTCAGCTATAAATCCTGATCATCGCAAATTCAGATCTACTTCTCTACTAATCTAACCTAACCTAATTCAGTTGGCTAAGATGATAGTACGTATTTATAATAATTGTAGTCAGACAGATTATCTTGAATTTCGCACATTTATTTGTGTTTGTAACACATTATTCAACCATCAAAAAATTTAATACAAAATTATTTTTAGACTATTTTCTATTACCATCCAACTTTTAAACACTTGATTACTTTAGAACAAAATCTCACACGGTATCACAAGAGATTAACATTCATACATAGGCATTACATTTACTACTAATATAGTTGTTTTAGAATCGTCAAACTGTTGTCAAAATTTGTCGACAAGCGATTACGGTGTACCTGCGATTTACAAGTACCTATATAGAAGCACTTGTTCAACAATCAAAACATGTGATTATTTATTCCACTCGCTGTATCGCGCATTAATATTTATCTATTATTATTTATATTTACATGTGTAGAAACGTCAATACTTAATACGTGAGTGCAATACTGATTATTACTCTAGGTATTTTATGGCATAAATCAACGCCTATTTTGTAAATGTGGAAATTGTTGTAAATTTATGTATGCTATGGTGGAATCATAATCATTATTATCATATTGTGTACACGGTAGACATATGTAGACATTGTAGACATAGCAGGCAATACGAAGGTAATTGGTATTGAAATTCCTTATAAAAACTCTACGCGGAAGATGAAAAATACGTACTGATTTAAATAGGGACCAGGAAAATATAAGCATTCTTAGAATATCAGGAATTTGCAAAAAAAATCGGCTACTATTTTTTAATTACTTACTTTTATTATGAGAGTATAGCGCTCGTGTTAGACTAGCTTTATGGTTTTACTATACTTATAATTTTGATGTCATCAACGCGACTGAGAATTTTAGCGCTTTCGTTGAACCACATATGACTGTGGAGAAGCTGTGTCTGTTTTAACTAGCTTCATTTACTCGACAGATTATGCCTCCTTGCACAATCCCTTCAGGCAATCTTTGTCTGCTCCAGTACACAATCCTATTAGGCAATCTTTGCCTCAGTACACAATCCTTTCAGGCAATCTTTATCTACTCTAGTACACAATCCTTTCGGGCAATCTTTGCCTCCTCCAGTACACAAACCTTTCGGGCAATCTTTGCCTCCAGTACACAATCCTTTCGGGCAATCTTTGCCTCCAGTACACAATCCTTTCGGGCGACTTATAAATAAGACTATACAGATACATTGGTTTACGAAAGGCGCCTTTTTATTTAACATTATTAGTAATTAATACGACAATGTTAACATGCAATAATTATTATATTACTATAACAACATAAACATACATGCAACAACGGTGGCTTATTCCAAACATAGGTACATCTATTGATTTATTCGCACGTATAACAAGGAATCGTAATTTTATTATCACAATACTTATAATTTCATAAGCCATAATTGACTTCTTTACGGCTACAAGGTCGATAATGTATCATGTCATGTCACTACACTATAATCTGCTTACCTCTAGAATTCTAGATGACAGTGTTGCAATATACTGTAACTCTAAAACAATATATAAAAAAATACTCTCACTGTCAGGTACCGCCCTCTATTGTTCTGGCAACACTATATATTTAATAGATCAGTACCTACACAGAAAGCACCCACATGTTCTTTTTTAAATTAACACATTGAACTAAATATAATTCTCTCAATAATCGAATGTGTTCTATACTTTCGTAAACCAAAGAAGTTACATTGAGATCGATTTTTTTAAGGAAAACACTTCAGGAGGTAAAAACATACCTCTTTTACTTGACTATTTGCTTAGGTTCGAGAATTTTGATCGAAAGAATCGTGTCATCAATGAGTATTATTGCAATTATTATAATTTGGGAGGCGGGTGCGGCTACCGCCGCTCCGGGAACCATTTATTGGATTACCAACACCTCTGCCATAGTTCACCCCAAGTAGATCTCTACTGGTGACATGGTGGGGGTGCCCATTAGGAGAGTTCGTCGGGTGAGGTTGGTCCGGATCTTGGCGGCTGATGTATCTGCTTACCAACTGCGTGACAGGCGAGATCGGGAGAAACTGTTTGAGGGAGACCTTTTGACCTCTCAAGGAGGACTCTCTAGGAATATTGCCTTGCGCCACAATGGGAGGGATAGATTATAGATTCATACGTCCGTCGTCACTCCTGAAAACACTGACCCCCCCAATTCCTACCCACCTTTTTCCTTCCCAGAACTTCCTATCCTAAATAGACCCTCCACACAGAATCCCAAAAGATACATAGGCCCTGCTGAGGGGAATTATTTTTCTTAGGGCCTCCTGTGTGAAGTTAATTTAAAAAAATATATTCACAATATTTTTTTTATTTAATGCAGGAATTGAAACTTAATTTTTGATGAAGAAAGTCCGACGCCTTTTCAATAATTGATAATATTTATCATTACTCTGATCCTAAGTAATTTTGAGATTATTTCGTCACGCTATCATTTTTATGCGCTTTTCCATTTAATTTTACTAGAGTTTATATTTTGAATGAAATGGTTCACCAAACCAAAGAAATCAGTGAAACATAATATATATTTTTTTCATTTAGTAAATACGTTTGCCATTTTTGAATTATTACCAGGGATAAAATAATATTGAGAAATTGATCGTCGGTTTAACTAGGCCATTGCAAAGTTAGGATGGATTATTCAGAAAAACCTATCATTTGATACGACATTCAGAAACAAAATGGGGCGTAACACAGGTACATTATTTCCACCCTGCAAAGGTTGGGTTAAAAAAAAACACGAAATATGTGTCATTCTCAGTAAACGGAACAGCGGAATGAAAAGGTTAATAGGGCACATAATAAATGATTATGAGGACACGAGGAGTGGTTTTATATCCCAAGTGATTCAGAATTTAACTACATTACATGCTCGAGCAATGAAACCCCTGTGCGATGTACTTACGATGAAAAGAAACTACTGACCCAATGAGCGCTTTTTATTATTACTGCGACGATCCACGATTTCGATACCGTGATGTCATAAAACGTACTTTTTTTCCTAATAATGCTGCAGCTCTTTCTTACACGTTAAATAATAGCTAGACAAAAGATGAGACACAATACACGTGTCTGTTTCCTCCAAAGTACTAAAATTTTCCTTTGGAGTAAATAGATATATCTTATTATGGCTCAGCTACAGCGACGGGAATTGCATTTCATTTTCTCTATACGTATGAGGGAGATGTATGGTAATGATTGTATGTTGGGGTGAGTGCAGACATACGTTCACCATTTGTGTCATTTTCGACTGTAGTTATTAAGTGTGTAAGAAAGAGCTGCAGCATTATATGTTTAAGAACAAAAGCAAAACCAACAGCGCATTGATATTTGACGAAAAGTGATGAAATACACTTTCAAATTGTAACCAACATTCAATATTTTAAATAAGTAATAAAATTTTAAATGCACAAATTAAAAAATGGCTTACCTTTCTTTCTAACTAAAATTACTAATATCGAAAAAATATAATAACGCACAAATATTTTATTAGGCAAATGTATTATAAACGTTATTGTTCACTCACTTCTTTGTCGTTTCATGTAAAAAAAAAAAAATTTTAAAAATCCCAAAGATTTATTTTCATTTCTTATTGCGGTTTTCGGATTGCGGAAATTTTGGATTCATAAAGGTGTACATTTGGATTATTTTGTTGTAACTTTTAGATTTGATTATAAAGCGTGGTGTTTTCTCTTTTTAACATCATTTCTAACCATTATAGTAAAAGGGAGAGACGATGATTTCTATGGGACCTATGTTTGTTGTTCCGAAAACTTAACAAATTAGCCTGGGGGTTAAAGGTATTTTTGGAGTCGATTTTCCAATAGTAACTTGAACAACAGTGTCAATAAATATTATTAATTTTCTATACCTATAAGGTTATTGTCTTCTACCCCGTATTATAATTTTACGTAGTGATCCTCAATCCTCACCACACCTTCACTAGATCACTAGATACACGTAGATATTAAAAAATAATGCTGAAATTCCGATGGTCATTTTAAATTTCATAACACGTGCATATTGTTATTTTGTTACATGGATAGGTAGGTGATTAACCTGGAAAGGTAAATATGTACCTACCTACCAAATGTCCACTTTCTCTCTGAATTCTGGCAAGGTATTTGCATTCTTCTTCAAAACAGATTCTTCTTCTATGACATCATTAAGCTCTCGATGGACATTCGACAACATTCCTAGAATTAGAAGGTGATTATGGCATCAGAAGATACAGAAATTGTAATTAAAATATGCATGTAAGTAAAATAGTCGCCATAATAATTGGTTATCTTTGTTACTTCTCATGTTGTCAAAAAATTTAATGTTTTTTTTAAATGATTTGTTAAAATTTTAAGATAGCTTCTGGGTTCACAAAGTTAGGCAAGCATTTCATAATTATGTTTTGGTTCTTATCCTGATGTATGGCAATGAAGAATGGAACTGGAAGCGAAAGACGAAAGTTGCATGAGTACAGTTGGAATGAGATCCTTGATGCGGGAAAACATATTGGTACAATAGCTTGTGTCGCTCTCCATGGAGAGAAAAAAAATGGCCTTATTTTTAAATACCTGGGGTATCAAAAGTTGCGTATGATCTGTAGCTATTCGAAAACTTAAAAATAAATTAAATGGTTTTTCACAATTAGCACAAGTTTTGAAAAAAAAAATAGATTTCGTGATTTGGAAAAAAAAATAAAACAAAGGATCTATTTTCAACCCAAAAAATTGTAATTTACAATGAACCCAAAAAATTTTTTTTTTTAAACAAATGTGATGTATTAAAAATATAAAAGTGGAAAATAACACCTTTTCTGGATAAAATCAGTAGTCTTTGTTGACTTACTTGTATCGATAAACTAGATTTTTTTTTCATTTTTGTCAGCTATACGAATTTTTTCACAAACAAACGTTAGAAGGTAAAATTATTGAAAAAAAAGTTAATTAAGAACCATAATTTAAAAAAAATGTTTCAGGTTTTATTTCTGATTTTCAATGCATTTTAGCGAGTTGTTACGACGGTTTTTCGCCAAGTAATACATTTCGTAAAACAACTTTAGTGTTATAGTGATGATCAGGTACCGACAGATTTTATCCCGTAGGAAGCGCCAATTCTGGACGGGTTATGGTTCCCGTCAAGAATACCTGTGGTTCCCAAATATGCTCAGGGGATGGATTTTAAACCATGATGTGTGTCGCTCTCCAAAGGAATGGTGTGTCAGGTACATAATTTAAAAGGCAGAGTTGTGAGAACAAGCTTATAATTTTTAAAAAACAAGTGGCAATCAGGGTTTTTAAATATGTCTTTTCACTTACCCCCATGAACCGACCTCCTTTATTGTGTATACTATCGCTAGCTAACTAATATACTGTCCATCAAGTGGCTGCCAGGCCCAGGCAGCATTTTCCCATGCAGGATCTGGATGGCCCTCACGAGGCCGAGATCTGGAGACAGTTCCGCCGCCAAAGGGGAAACATCAAGCGGCCTTACGCCGCGATCAAATTAGCAAGTCTTCCCGCCGCCAAAGGGAAATCATCAGGGGGCCTGTCGCTAGAAGAATTATGATGGAGGGAGACCGCCCTCAGTCCAGACGAGAGTCAAGGTCGGCGTAAATTTACTTCTCCGCCACAAAGAACGGCAAATTGCTTCACAGGCTAACGGTACACCGGTCATCCGTCAAAACAGGGCTCTGTCCCAAGTGTGATCGCACGTATTACATATCGATTGAAATATATCCCGGGTTTCTAGCACGCCTGCCGCCATTTTAAGTTTACGTTGCAGGAAACTCGACTAATCCCAAAACAGGGATTCAAACTTTCCGAACACACAATGCGTACCCATTAATACTTTCACCGCTCGACATTATTTAAAGTTAAAAGGAATTATTTTCCCATTCAAATACTAAGTTCTCACAAAACTCTCTTGACTGTCGCGTAGTTAGACACGGGGCCCAACACTCCCGAATCTACCCACGCAAGAAGTGACGTATACCCCCGGAACTGTCCAGGTGTCGCCTCAGGCCGTCGATCAAATCAGAGCTGGCACACTAATAATTAATAACAAGTTCCTACCTAATTACGATTTCGACGGGTAGGGTTGTTAGGATGCAGTACAAATAATAAAGATGTTAATAATTATATTTAAAGTAATACGGATTTGTACTGCATCATAACAGAGTTAATAACCATTTAAAAAAAATTAATCCAGTTCTCGTTTTCTTTGTAAGAAGGAACTTTTGAGACCCCAGGCGTTTCTGAAATCAAAAGTTGAAATAATTAACACACCCTAATGCACAATCGTATAGAAAAGAGAAGAAAACCACACTTCGTTGGGTTGGATATGCAGAGTGAACGGAGGGAGAAAGCAGTGTCAGCTTTTAACAATTGAACTGCTCGAGTTAATTGACTGAATTTTCTTTTCTTGTAAATAGTGTTATCTGATGTTGTTTTCGCTGGAGATCATTTTCATAGTGATAACAGTGTTTTAACGAACGATTTTAGATGCGTAATCTACGATAGCCGACATGTTTCGTGTAAAGAATTGTCAGTGATCCAGAATGGTGGAAAGCCGACACATTCCTCGTTCTGTGTCATTGTTTAAGGTGCAAGGGCAAGAAAAAAAGTCATATTCAAGTCCGGTCAAGTCAAAAGTTAGAATAACAAAAGGGGTTCGACTTTCAAATGCAGATAAAGCAAAAAGTTTTCGCCAATTGTAGTAATGACATCCTTTTATACCTAACCCTGCCGATAAATTACGTGATGATACTGCACTTTACATCCCGCGACAAAATATCCCCGACAAAATATTCTCGACAAAATATCCTACGTACAAAACATCATCAAACAAAATATCTACTAAAACCTAACCTAACCTAACCTTATTTTACATTTTTCTATTTTTGAACAATAATTTATTGTCTTTACAGGATGTCTGTATTATTTTGGTCCCGTTTTACCATTTTTTAACAAAAATGTATTGTTTTACAGGATGTCTGTATTATTTTTGTCCCATTTTTTGTTAGGTTGGGTTGGGTTAAGTTTTAGTAGATATTTTGTGGATTTGAGGATTTTTTGTCGGGGATTTTTGTCGGTTGATAAGTCGCGCAACCAGTTTTAATTATACATGATTTTTTTTTATATGAATACCGCACAGGAGTCCCAACTGCTCCCGTCTGAAACCAGTGAGACTATGACATCCCCAATTGGGGTATGTTGTGAGGCTGAGGGTAGTGGGGAGGGGAAGGAGAAGGGGAAGAGGAAGGTGGGGAAGCACCTGGGTATTCAGATCTGGTCACCAAACACGGCTAATGCCATTTCAAGCAACGTTTCAATTCTGAATGGTGGTCTTACACCAGGGCGATACAGGGAGTATCTTCCACTCTGGAACGTGCCGCAAATATACTATATATTATTTTAAATGAATAAATTGTGAATTACACAAATTAATCGAATAAAATTTATTTGCCACGCCGGGATTCGATCCCGCGACCTTCGGTGTGCGAGTCAAGCGTCTTACCTCTGCGCTACGCCGGTCTATGATTCAAGTGTTATCCATAAACCTGATTAACTTGCTTTGATCAACCCATAGGAATGCAGTACCTATTGAACATATCGACGCATTACTTGTTGACAATCGATTGACGGTAAATAATGGTCAATTAAATCGAGCAATTGATCAATTAAAACAATTAATGCCGTACTTTCCGGGCATTGTTCTCCGGTGTTTGAATTTCGCTATTTGTTCATATCGATTGTTCCAGCTATGCCGCACTTATTAAAAGAAAATATTCCCTTGATTATGTTCAAAATAAATAAAATTGCAAGACCCTTTCTTTACCTTTCACCGCCATACTTGCAGTTTGCAGTTGATTGAATCTCAATTTGAAATACGTATTTACATTAATCCAGAATTGGTCGTTAGTTTGGAGGACCTATAACCGTCTTTTGAATTTATATAGTCTCTCCGATGGCGCTACAGTCCATATTGAGCCTTGGAATCCCGCAACATTCGCCTCCAACTCCTTCTGTCCTCAACGGCTGACTTCAACTTTGTTACCTGGAGAAGCTGTGCTGCATCCCCTCTTACCACGTCTTTCCTCCCCACTTTTCTCTTTCCACCTGGGTGTCCAGTCAAAATTCTTTTTGGGACGCGTGTATCCGGCATTCTCTGTACATGCCCAGCCCATCTCAACCAGAGGAGAGACTAGGGGCCTGATATATATCATATAGTTCTTTGTTGTGCCGGATGCGCCACTTTTGAATTTATATAGTAATCATTCAAAGAGGCATAGAGTTCCGGATGAAAGTAGGTAGGTACCCATTTTGTCTTCTTTGAAGATATACAATGTACACGAACGCATGTAACTTTCGCGTGAAATTAAGCCTAAACAAAGCCTGTCAAATCTTTGTAATTAAAGCCTCTCATCGTTTTAAATCACCATAAATTATAATGTGACAGCTACTTCAAAGCTTTATTTGTCAAAAAAAAATTAACACATCCACACCAATTTGGGAGGCGGGTACGGGTATCGCCGCCCCGGGAACCATTTATTGGATAACAAATACCGCTTCCATAGGTTGCCCCAAAAGTGGTTCGCTACGTTTGGAGAGTGTTCTTTAGAGTGTTGGTGAGGTTGGTTTAGGTCTTGGTGGCGATTGCCTACCTACCACATGTTGGGTTGGGTCGGGAGAGACTGATTGAAACCTAACCTAGACCTCTCCTGTCGGATTCTCTACACACATAGCCTTACACCGCAGTGGGAGGGATGGATTCATACGTCCGTCACTCCTGGACACATTTATCTCCAAATTCCTACTCACCCCTCATACCTTTTTCCTTCCCAGAACTTTCGCTCCTTTATTTCCCTAAAAATACCCTCCATACATCATCCCCAAAGATGACGTAGACGCTGAGGGATTTTTTTTCTCAGGGCCTCCTGTGTGGGGTAGATATTGTAAAAAAACTTCCACCATGTTTTTTTATTAAACACTAGCTGAAATCACCGTCGATACCCGGGCTTTACACAGAGTTTTCGAAATCAAATTTAAGCAGTGACCTTCCTCTTGTTTTGAAGGTCACATGTGCAAAATTTCATCAACTTCAGCATAAAACTGTAGATTTGCATACAAATCAAACCCACACCGTCCACTACGTACAGAAATTATCTTTTATATATTTCAACCAATTTACACAAAACCTTGACAAATTATTTACTTAAGCCTTCCGCATGAATCACTCCATCTATTGGTGAAAACCGCATGAAAATCCATTCAGTAGTTTTAGAGTTTATCGCGAACAGACAGACAGACGCGGCGGAGGACTTTAATTTATAATACGTAGAGATGATTGGCAGCCACCTTGGTATTTAAAGTACCTACGGTGGTAGGTACTTTGAATAACATGAATTTAACACGGCGGCAAATTATTTGATTATTTTAAAACTGGATAGGTACTATTGGCGTGAAAAGATAATTTTCCCATAGAAAAAAACAACAGACAAAGTCACAGATTCTTTTCTAAGGTAAATAAATAGATTCAAATACGTGACATGATTTTAAAAGGAATTTTGTTTGTGTCGCTTTCTATTTTCCTTTTCGGCTAAATAATGAATATTGTAATTTTTCCACGCGAGTATTATAAATCTTGTCCATTCCAAAAGGGGGAAAACGGAACTGTTGGTGGTGACCATTGTTGACCAGTTGGTGACATATAAATAAATCACAACATTGTTTGAATTATTGCTAGAAAGTCGTGAAACTATGCAAGAAGGTGACGCTATGGAACGTAGGAAAGAATGCGTTTCCATTAATGTCTCTATTATTGACCAATAATAATAAAACAATCGAATTCGATCGGTTTGATGACCTTCGTGGTGAAGCAGCTTCTTGGCTTGACCCAGAAGTCGCGGGTTCTTAATCTAACTTAAGTTATAAAAGCTGATTTTTCCAGTAAAGGGAAAAGTTTTCCACGAAAACCTTTCGAATGACGGAATCGCATAAAATGTTATTTGGTACGCTTTCAAATGTTCTGCCGCTCCACACAGGAAGCCCTGAGGAAAAAATAATCCCTCAGGTCCTGTATCATCTTTGGGGATGCTGTGGGGAGGGTTTTGTAAAGAAAGGAAGGAGAGGAAGTTCTGGAAAAGAAGGGAGTTGGAGGGGTGTATTCATCACGTGAATTAATTCCTCCCATTGCGGTGCTAGGCGATGGGTTGAGAGATTCCGGCTGGAGAGGTCCAAATTAGGTCTCCCTTAACCAGTGCCTCCCGATTCGATCCGCCATGCAGTAGGAGGGCAACCGCATTTGCCGCTAAGACTTAGACCTAGACAAACATCACCCCTTGAACCCGAGCACCCCTGCAAAGTCACCAAACATAGCGAACGACTTGGTATAATCCCTGACAGAAGTGCTGGTTATCCAATAAATGGGTCCCGGGGTGGCGAAACCCTTTACATACATGCCTCCCAAATAGCAATAGATATCAGTGAATACCGACTTTATTTAGTCTTTCAACTTTCCTTGAAATACGATATTGACTAGGTACCACGTGTATACCCTAAACATTTTTTCAATAACATCAGCATCACACGATTGATAGGAATCAAATGACATCATCGTCAAATTATAAGAATTTTATTGTGATTTTCAAAGCTACTAGCCAATATTGTTCTCTCTAAATTTCTAAATCAATGAGGCAGAGTATTAAATATCCTATGAACTACCTCATTCAGGTATCTTAACGATCATTTGATAGTCATTCGTTGATAATTTGAAGATTTGAGTTGTTATAAAAAATAATAAACACAGATTGAGATACCGTTTTAAAATTTTATCTTACCATGATGGATGAAGATAAAGAATTTGAATTGGATGCTGTTGATTTGTAATTGTTTAATTTTTTTATGTGAATATCTCACAAGAGTCCCAGCTGCTCCCGTCTGGAGCCAGTGAAACTATGGCATCCCCAATTGGGGTATGTTGCGAGGATGAATGTGGTGGGGAGGGGAAGGAGATGGATGAGATGAAGGTGGGGAAGTACCTGGCTATTCAGATTTGGTCACCAAAAATGCAAAAAGGGCATTTCAAGCTCGTTTCAATTCTGAATGGTGTTCTTACACCGGGGCGATACTGAGAGCACCCTCCACTCTGAAATGTGCAGCAAATACTCGGTATATTATTTTCAATGAATTAATTGTTAAATAACACAAAGTAATCAAAAAAAAATAATAAAAAAATTGTGTATAACCACGAGTTTAAATTAATGTATTTACGCACCGGTTTCGTTTTGCTCAAGCATGATCACGGTACAAATTACTAAACAAGAAATACATAGTGTGTGCTTATATATAAATACAGAGGGAGATAACAAGATAAAAATATGTCAAACCACAAAGTGATTTGTGCTTTCTACAAAAAAATAAAATTTATTTGCGCACACAGGGATTCGATCCCGCGACCTTCGGATTGCGAGAGCCTTACCCCTGTACTACGGAGGCCGTCGGATGACTTCTGAAATACATTGTTAATGCTAAGGAATTTCCGATACATTTCAGTCGTTGATAAGCGTTATACATCATGTCGTTTTGATTTGAACTCACAATGTTTAGGCCTAAAACAAAAAGCTTTCGTTATTTCTTGTCTGTCATGTAGAAAATATGTATTCATGATTTGATAATGGCGTCCTGTTGCTTCTAAATATGTACTAATGGTTGTCAATTTAATTATTGCGATTTAGCTTCGATACCATTCTTATCGCCTATCGAAATGACGCAAGTAAATCAAACGAAGGTTTATAGGCTGGAGTTCAATTGAGAATGCTTTATAAGATAGTTTAAATCGATTACGCTTATCTTAATTAATAAGAATAGGCCACTGCAGTGACTCTGTGTAATTGAACCTGTTCTGAAACATTCTGCAGAAATATATAAAGGCCACATCCAGTCACGAGCGTGAAGGATTGTTTGAAAAATACCTCTTTTGCTCCTTCTGATTTCTGAGACCCTGGTATGAAAACTCAAATTTTTTGCTGCTGCCAAATAAATAACTTTTTTATCTCTCTGGTTTTTATCTGACTATCTGATCATGAGAACTTGAATACTTCCTGCAAATTAAAAAATCTTTTTTTCCGATTCCCCTGTATGAATACTGGATTCTTTGCTGCTAACAATTTTAAAATACCCCATTATATCGTTCTGATGTTCCTAGATATTTTTTTTATTTTTTTTTACATTAGCTTCTCACAGGAGGTCCTGAGGAAAATTTAGGGGATGCTGTGTGGAGGGTCTTTTTAAAGAAGGAAAATATAGGAAGTTCCGGGAAAAAAAAAGGTAGATATGATGGTTGGGAATCGGGGGGGTCAGTGTGTCCAAGGCGATGGGTTGAAAGAGTCCGGCTGGAAAGGTCAAAAGGCCTCCCTCAAACAGTCTCTCGATCCGGCCTGCCATGCGGCAAGTGGGCAGATGCATCCGCCGCCAAGACCTGGACAAACCTCACCCCATGAATTTGGACTCCCCTGCTAAATCACCAAATGTAGCGAACCACTAGGGCGACCTATGGCAGGGATGTTGGTTCCCATAACCACCTCCAAAAGTGATATGAACATTTGCTCTTTTTAAGACTTCTGGCTTGTTCTAATTTCTGAAACACTGGTAGAAACTTGAATTCTTGCTGCTTACAATGAAAACAAGACCTTTTATTGTTCTCAATTTTGATATCCTGGTTTTCTCTCTTTTTCTCTTTTTGAATCCGTAGAATGAAAACTTGTATAAGTATTTGTTATTGACAATAGAATTTGAATTCTATTCCCTGGTATAGAAAAACGTGAATGACTGATCTCATTTCTTGATCCCTTCTATGAAAAACTTGAACACTTGCTGCTAATAAAAAAGTGCCTTGTGATTTTCGATTCCTGAATAATTTCCTGTTAAAAAAACTCGACTACTTGTTGCCAACAATGGAATAAATTCTAGTGTCCATAAGTAATGCAGGAAATTTACTTCTTGACCCGCTGACCTTAAAAACAATCTCTGTCCGGTAAGGCGTGTTTAGTATTCACAGGACGTCCCTGAAGTATTCTATTGACTGCCTTACAAAGTAGAGACACCTCTTGCATTGTGAGTTTATGAGGCAACTAAACATCACCAACTTGAATGGCAGCACTTCTAGAACAACAATATTTTATTGTTATTGTATGACTGAGGCGGGCAGTTTAGTTATAGGCAATGGTTCCTCGAACTACAAATAATACTGGACTAAACGCTAGCTAATAAATGGTAAATTTATTACCGAACGGTTTCCGTCTTATCTCGAAGATTTCAGATTATCTGTTCCACCTTTCCCGGATGCAAATTCGTTAGGGACTGATGCTACAAATTTTTGCTTTAGTATGATATGAAATACGAGCTAAATATGTGAGAAACAGGGTGAGTAGAATTTTTTGAAAATTATCGTTCCATCTAATTCAGTTGCTTTTTAAGCTCGCTTTGAGAGATATTTACGTTCGTCAAGTGGCCCTCTGTTAGGAAATCAGACACGATAAGCAGACTAATAACTAATAACAATCCTGACTATAAGTAGGTACTAAATTACTGGCCCATAGTAAGTTTGTTGTATCTATTTGGGAGGCGGGTATGGGTACCGCCGCCCCGGGAACCATTTATTGGATAACCAACACCTCTGCCATAGGTTACCCCAAGGGATTCGCTATGTTTGGTGACTTACGGGGGTGCTCGTATTCATGGGGTGAGGTTTGTCCAGGTTTAGGCGGCGGATGCATCTGCTCACCTGAGATAAATTGGTTACACCTTTTGACCTTTCCAGCCGGACTCTCTCGACCCATTGCCATGCACCGCAGTTGGAGTGATGAATTCATACGTCTGTCGCTCCTGGGCACACGGATCCCCAGATTTCTACACAGCCCTCATACTTTTTCCATCCCAGAACTTCCTATCCTTCCCTTCCTTAAAAAGACCCTCCACACAGCATCCTATAAGATGACATATATCCTGAGGGAAATAATTTTCCTCAGGGCCTCCTGTGTAGAGCTAATGTAAAAAAATCTGTAAGGCCCCAATCCCCCTTACATTTGACATCGTCACAAATCGGCGTTTTAGCTATTTTTAATTTCATGGCATTTGAACGACAATTCACTGAATTTGAAGTTTGACCAACTTTATAATAGCAAAGAAGCATAATATCATGAACTCTATTCTTGTCGGCTGACCAACATATGACCAAACGTTTAAATGGGCTGACAATCTGCGGTTAACAAGAGTCGTTGATTGAAGTTTCAAACATCGAAAAAACCATACATTTTTCACCATTTTATGAATATTGTTTTTACTTAAACAATAGTGCTTTTTGTATGAATGAAATGTTTGAATTGGATGTGCATAATCCCTACAGGCATCTTCGTTCAATAGGTCATCCATTCAATCTAAAGGCTGCTATATTTACATTTATAAATAAACTTTCATTTAAGAAATGCTAATTTTTGCCAACATTTCCATAAAATTGCATATTCATTTTAATTAAGCGTATAATATAATATGTAGGTTACTGTGCAAAATGCATAATTCGAAGTAAAGAACTTGTACCTTGATCAAAAGCGCATGCTAGGAAAGTAATGGTTCAACTTTCAACGTCGTTTCGCCTAGGAAGTAGGCCATACTTGGCAATTTATTGTCTATTATGGAGATGATACAGGCTTTGAAGAGAATGTACCGAGATTGATGCATACTAAAAGTTCGAAGGACAAGCGCTTTATGTTGGCAAATAGAAAACCTGAGATGGGTAGGAAAGAATATGTGTTTACAGGGCTGGGCCTGTAAAATTTTGTCTCACAATTCTCGTAATTTAGATTACATCAATAAAAGCGTCCTATTCGAGAAAGAGACAAAGATGAAAGTAATGCAAGAAGGTACAGGTATTCTATATACAAACTTTATTCCATTAGCAACGTTAAGCTGGTAGGTACACCTAGAGCAGTAGCTGTTCAATTTGGGAAGGATGTACACGAACAGGTGCCGAAGCCCTGGGATCCATTCGTTGGATAACCAACACCTCTGCCGTAGGCAACCTCAGATGGTTCACCACGTTTGGTAACTTAGTGCGTACCAAGGGTGCCCAGGTTCATGGGGTGAGATTTGTCTAGGTCTTGGAGGCTGATCTATCTGCGATAACTATAATTGTAACATATTTCTACAGACTGATTCGTGGATGGTTCGAAAACTCGATTATCATGGATAGCATTAGTTTCTATGTTCCTCGATGGTTATCTCCGTCACCGATAGCATAGCCTGTTTTATCTCCTGGCTTACATTACTGACTTGCCAATGGTCATGCCAGTCGGGAGAGCTATTTTCTTGTTAATAGAATCACTTCGAATATCGATATGTTTAACATCAATGAAGCACAATTTAGACGGCAAGATTTGTTGCTGTTGGTTTAAATTTGTCTTAAATATTTTCTATCTTTTAAAAACGCTTTGAAATGTTAATTTTATAATGGTTTTAAAATGAATACATTGAATTGAATTGAATCTGCCCGCCAACTGCGTGGCAGGCCAGATCGAGAGGGATCAGTTGGGGGAGACCCTTTGATCTCATCAATCGAACTCTCTTGACCCATCGCCTCGTACTGCAGTGGGAGAGATGGATTCATACGTACGTCAATCCTGGACGTACTTTGCCCTAGATTCTTACACACAATACACACCCCTCAAATATTTTTTGTTCCTAGAAGTTTCTCTCCTACCTATCCTTAAAAAGATTCCCAAACATCGCCAAAGATTACATTGACCCAAAGGTAAATTATTTTGATCAGGTCCTCCTATATGAAATTAATGTTTAAAAAAATCATAAATAACATTAAAAAAAAATCTGAAACATTTGACTCAAAAAAATTCATTAAAAAAAGAATTCTGTGCATTTCACACGCGGTAGAAGGAAAACCTTCAGTAAACTAAAGTAGATAAGAGTGGGGAGACCGAATATACTATGTTTCTCATTCTCTTGCAGGCTAAATCCTATGGATGTATTTGTTTCAAATCACAACGGTAACATTCAGACGCGGTAGAAGTGAAACCTTCAAACTAAAACTAAAGACAAGAATGGGGAGGCTACGAAGCACCGCACAAAGAGGAGACCGATTATTCTATCTCATTCGCTCAGAGGCTAAATACTAAAGATGTTGTGTTTGTCTCTTTTAGTGTATTTTTCATTTCATCGAGTTTCAAATCACAACGGTGCTAAAGAATTTTGCGCTTCAAAAGAGGAATGCGTTTTCTCGATTACCATTAATTTACCAAAAATTGATTTGCCAATATGGTCTTTATTGTGCATCAAAGTTCCACCAGATTATTATCTGTTTTTTCGTACGGGTTCACGTACCATTTGCTTCTACGCTAGATCCGGCGCTGAAATAATGCAATCGTTGGTAAGAAGATTCAAAGATAACATTATTATAATTCACAAAATGGAAAGGATCCAAGGAAGGTGATCTATTCATAGTGTGTTTACCAATGTTTTGAATGTCGAGGTCAACGCTTTGTTACTGTTATGTCTGGTGGAATCAAACAGTGTGAAGTGTTATTTAACTAACCGTAGAAACAGGCAAACAATGCTCCTTTGAGGGCAGCAACTTGACTGGAGATGGAAAAAAGGAATCAATGACCCGTGATGCCTTCCGCAGCAAGTGAAGGGAATACTTCTGCTAACAATTGGACACGTCTGAGCAATTCTGGAAGAATAGGCTTTCGACACTCTTCTATTGTTATTGTTGGTGATAGATAGCATCATTGACTAAGTGACTTCAAGACTTAAGACTCTAAGCTTTAGAATAATTGAATACCATCTATAAATAAGGAACTCCTGTCAACATTTTTTTGTAATATTCACTTTCATGCTTGCCCGTATTATAAATATATGGGCACGATGATGTATTGTGTATGTAAACCATTTAAGCATAATTCTGTACTTATGTACATGTTTATTAAACAATATTTTAGCACCATAATTTACATTTAGGTTTACAGGATTATTTATCGGGAAGTGGGGAGTGAACACGAAGCAATTTGCGGGCTGTTAGATGGGCGGCAATCGGCAACAAAGTGAATTTTCTTTTCGTTCGACACCCGTCGCTGTGGTAAAAAGGTCCGTAATCGGGTCGCGAATGTGTTGCGTTGTTGGCTAGCCACGATTTCAGGGCGCAGAACAAAAAACTTAAAGCAAGGAGAGAAGTTGGAAGACAAAAAGTACAATTTTGGAAAGAACATACTTAACGTAGTTAAAGCCATTTTGACGACACTGATAGAATCTATCACTTGAAAGAGTGAAAAACTTACAAAACCCCCGTGGTCGAGGGGTCACCATCAACAATCCTGAGATCGCGGGTTCAAATCCCGATATTTAATTTAATTAATTTGTGTTTCACAATTAGTTCGGTAAAAATTCTATACACCTAAGTATATTTGCAGCACATTCCAGAGTGGAAGATATTCTCAGTATCTTTCTGGTGAAAGACCACCATTCAGAATCGAAGCGCTTCTTGAAATGGCTTTAGCCGTGTTTGATGACCAAATTTGAATTGCTAGATTCTTCCCCACCTTGCACTCCCCACCTCCTACCCCTCTCCACAACCTCAACCTCACAAAATATCCCAATCAGGGAAGCCCTAGTCTCATTGCGTTCAGACGGCTGAGAGCAATTGCGACTATTGTGCGGTATTCACATAAAAATGTATCTGAAATAGACATAACACTAAAAAATGACTCATATTCTATTGAAGTCTGATCTGTATTGCATAAAATTATGACTAACAGAAGATCGAGAAAAACCAACGAATTAAAAGACTTAATAAACTCTTTTAAATCGATTAAAAGATTTGTGTTAAATGGTTGCGTTGACCTGTTGATGACAGTGCCTTTATCCATTCCAAGGTGTTAACCAATTAAGGTGGAAAACCTATTATCCAGCACGCATGCGCACTCTTAGACATTGGTACCTCAAGAAAATGAGTTTTTCATCTGATGTAGTTTTTATCACGCATAGTGCCGTAGTACTGTTTATCATGACATGGTGAACGAACGCTTCTATTATAGTAATAAATGTAATGAGTCCAATTCGTTGTAATGTGTCCAATGTCTCAAGTCCAATTCGTTGAAGAGATTTTCAATTAATTCTTATGTGGTTATTTTATATGACTTACAAGCTGTTAAAGTGAACTTTTGAACACGCTTTTACGTGGTTATTTTAGGACTTAAAAGCTGTTAAAGTGAACTTTTTAATATTTTTTATGTTGTTATTTTTTAGGATTCAAAAGCTTTTGAAAATAGAATGAATTCATTTAAAAAAGTGAACTTACTTAAATAGAGAAGATAATATAGAAATGTGAACATTTTAGAAAAACTCCGTGATTAGAATTATTAAAAGTGTTGTCATCTTGAAAAATGTGAAATATTATGGATTTCAGATGATTGTGGAATTTACGTTGAGTGCTTTATCTGCCTAACCCGATGGTGTAATAGATGGTATGTATCCTGCCCTACACTACAACAATTTTTTTTTGTGAATACCGCACAAGAGTCCCGAATGCTCCCAGCTTCTGGAAACAGTGCGACTATGGTATCCCCAATTAGGTTATGTTGAGTGCCTGAAGGTAGCGGGGAGGGGAATTAGATGGAGAAGAGGAAGGCGGGAAGTACCTAACTATTCAGATCTGGTAACAAAACACAGCTCAAGACATTCCAAGCAACGTTTCAATTCAGAATGGCGGCCTTACACCAGGGCGATACTGTGAGTATCTTCCACTCTTGAATGTGCCGCAAATATACATTATGTATATTATTTTAAATAATTAAATTGTGAAATAATACAAATCAATCAAATAAATTTTATTTAGACACGCAGGGGATTTGAACCCGTGACATTCGGATTACGAGTCGAGAGCCCTTACCCCTCGACTACGGGGGCCGTCAATGGCTATTCATATCTGGTCACAAATTATACCTAAAGCCATTTCAAGCAGCGTTTCAATTCTAAATGGCTGTCTTATACCAGGGTGATACCTAGAGTATATTCCACTATGAAACATTTCGCAAATACACGTTGGATTATGTTAAATTTTAAATGATCGAATTGTGAAATAACACAAATCATTGTATTTAATTAAATGAAGACAATACTAGCGAAACTCAATTGAAAATGTGGTTATTGAGTTTCGCTATTATTGTCTCCATTTAATTAAATATTATAATTTGAAACCTCAAATTATGATATTAAAGTAACTCATAAAGTTGAGTTTAAAAAATAAAAAAAATAACACAAATCAATCAAATAAGATTTAAACCCGCCACATTAGAATTACTAGTCGAGAGCCTTACCTATCGTCCACGGAGGTTGTCGAGGAGAAAAAAAATCGAAAATTAAAAAAAATTTCAAAGAAAATTTCAAAAGATCCGTGAAATAATCTAAAAAATTTGTTAAAGAATTTGTCAACACAACTTCTGCGACATATTTCTCCAATTTGCTAACATAACAAAAACCGCAATACTGTTTTATTTTTCCATTGTTCTTCAGTTCGCACCTTTTAAAATATTAGCATCGACTCGCTCTCGCTAACTCGATATGTAAACACCGAATACTCAGGTCGAACACACAATAGTAATGTTACGTTTACATTAATTTATTACTGGCTAAAATCGCCAACACTGAGAATTCTCTGACGTCACTACTCCGGTTAATAACCTCACAATGGAACGTTTACACCAGAAATACCTACGTATCAGTTGGAAGGTTGAATCATCCTTTTCATTTCGGTTTTCCGGACAAGTGAAGCGAAAACTTCTTTAGCACCCTTGTGATTTGAAACTCGAAGTAACCGAAATGAGTAACACTAAGAAGAGACAAACACATACATCTATATCTATAGGATTCAGCCTGCGAGAGAATGAGATACCAATAAAATATTTATTTAAGGGGTCTCCACACGGTACTGCCGCAGTACGTTCTGCCGCAGAACTGACTAAAAATCGTATAGTCTGTAGTCAAAACCAGCCAGCCGTATTGTTGTTATTCACCAGCCTTTATTATTTAAAATAAAATGAATGGTGAATAATAACAATACGGCTGGCGATGTTGACTACAGACCATACGATTTTTAGTCAGTTCTGCGGCAGAACGTACTGCGGCAGTACAGTGTGGAGACCCCTTTAATTCACGGGTACTCGGTTCCAATATAATACAATAAATCCACACACCCACGCAAGTCTCCTTTGATGTGGTGGCATAAAGCGCCCAACGAACCTTAGTGGCCAGACATTCAGCAGACCAAGGATCGAATCCTAATAAATCTCTATATATATTTTTGTAAAATTAATATCCAATCTTCAAACCACTCCAAAATGAACACGCAAAAGAAAACAAAAAAGATAGTGACATCTAGCGACTCCGAAGAAGAAAACACAAATACTAATAAATATAACCAGATGTATAGGAAAAGGTGCACTGGAATTCGACGACAATATGGAATAAATCATCCTTCGCATTGTTAAAAAAAAGTGCTTCGTTGTCTTCCCTCTCTTTCCTACTTTAGTTTTCTGATGGTTTCACTTCCACCGCGTGTGAATTACACACTCTGATTTTATAAAGAAAGACAAACATTCCCAAGCAACGAATAATAACCTGACAATATTTAAAATTCTCCTACTACCACCACAGTAAGCGGAAAATGTTGTTGTGTTGTGATGGAGGACTTAGCCAGCCAGATTATTTTCGAAAATTCCACAACATTCCAGAATATTCCGGCATGTTCTGGAACGTTGTGTAGTGCTCTCGAATACTCTCGAATGTTCTGGACTGTTCTAGAAATTTCTAGAGAGCGAAACTTCCAGCCCTTATATCTTCAAAAGCACGCTCATCAGGTAAAAACGGGAACCTTCTTCATGGATGTGGGATAGAGGGCGACCAAACCATATCACTCCCTTGATCGTACCGGGACTCGTTTCTGAGTTTTAGCGGCACGCACACTTTCATACACTTTCTTTTATAATACATATGGATGATAATAATATGACAAGTACAATATACTCGTACGTCGAGGACGAGCTGCAATACAGGCCTAAATTCATTATGGCCCAGTCAACATTAGTTTCTAACTAAGCAGTGCCTGTTCTAAGAAACTAATCATGACATTAATTTTGTTGTTTTTCTTTACAGCAAAACTTTGGCCCTTCCCACGTTACCTTTAGTTTGTTTACCTTTAAGAGTAATTATTATTGTGTTACCAGCGGCGTACCACATTTAATCCGGTTAATAACCTTCTTCTACAATTATCTTAATCCCAGTCCAAAGTGCACGATTACTTGCTCAACTCTCTGCTCAGAAAGTGTAGAAAATAGCAAGTGCTTAATTCCACTCCACGCTATTATTTATCAATTAAAAGACGCAATCTTTATCACGAGAACATGAAATAATAATTGCATCGTGTAGATGCGGCTTTGCATTGTAATCGCCGCGAATGGTGGTTACTTTGTGCAACGTTTAATGCGACTGCAGCATTACTGTTGCATTGCGATAACTCATATCACGATGCGATATTGTCACAAGAAGGTAAAATGTTAATTTCATTGAATAAGATGTGCTAGGTGGGACTAAGCGGTTCGAACAATGACCCTATTTTGAATTGTCTGTGATTCGGTCATCAATATACACTACACACAGGGTGTAACAGGAGGTACCCGAGAGATTTTAACCAGCGATTCCTGAGCATATTTGGAGTAAAAAATATAGATGTCATTAAATTTTTTTCTATTAAAAACATTAAAAATATTTTTCCATTACACGTAGCAAGTGACTGGTTAAAAGAGTAGCGCATTTATAGCCTAGCGGACACTTGATAAGCGTTGCGTCTCGTTCTAACAGCATATTACAACGCGAAACAGCGCGTATCGCCACTCAAACACATCACGACGGGATATATCACATACAATTGGGAACAGTAGGGCGGTGTAAAAAAATATCATCGGACACCAAAATGACAACTACATTTTTACTCCAAATGTGCTCAGGAATCGCTCGTTAAAATCCCTCGGGTACTTAGGTCCTGTTACACCCTGTGTATTATAAAATAAAATGTACTACAATGTGCGTGCCGCTAACACTCAAAAACGAGTCCCGGTACGATCAATGTAGTTATATGGTGTGGTAGCCCTCTATCCCCCATCCATGAAGAAGGTTTCCGTTTTTAACCGAAGGGCGTGATTTTAAAGATATAAGGGCTGGAAGTTTTGTCCTCTAGAAATTTCTAGAACAGTCCAGAACATTAGAATGTATTCGAGAGCATCCACAACATTCCAGAACATCCCGGAACATTATGGGATGTTGTGGATTGCTCGGGAATAGTCTGGAAAATTCGAGAACATCCCGAAACATCCCAGATCATTGTGGAATATTCCAGATCACTCTCGAACATTGTGGACCATTCGAAGCTTTTTTTGTATGGTTGGGGCTATTCATTGGTAGGGGTATATAAAACATAACATATAAAAAAAATTATAAGTAGCCATAGTTAAAAAAAAAAAAACTCTGTTTATGGCTTGTGTTAATGAAGATATACTAGCCTTTACGATTTTAATATCAAACAGCATTATTTGTTGTCGTTATTTGATTAAAAAATGTGCTCGAAGTTTCCAAGTCACAAATTCGATTAACATATCTTTTAGGACGTAAGTATATGTGTATTACAACATTTTAAAAGTTTATGAATATACTTATGTACAAATATAATATGAAAAAATGACAATAGAATACCGTCATCAGTTGACTACACGTCATCCTCAAAATATTACACAAATGCTTTATTTTGAAAATTGGCCCAGAAAATTGTCAATTCGTACTTCATTTTCATCGCCAGAATCTAGATCGGTGAGATCAAAATTGGCCTTTACTGGCGGTTTTCTGCATACGTTCTGATTTTGTCGCATTCGTCATCACCAGCTTCCAGAAAAGACAGTACACTGACAAGCAACTGAAAATTAATTTAAAGAATACACGATAGACGCCCACCCTACCGTACTAAAATTGTAACACAGCCACCCCCTTCCACAATATCAAATAAATATTTTTATGGAACTTCGTGATTGTTTTTTATGAAACCAAAAAAAAGCATTTAAAAAAAAATATAAAAATCTGTCAAAGCTTTCTGGGTCAATATTATATTCCTACTCAACAAGAGTGTTTGTATGTTAACCACACAGTGTTAATCTATTGTCTTCTATATCAAAGGCAAATAATGCACTATAATGTACCTACATATTAATTTTACAATCCGGTATTTGCAATAATGCTAGTATGTCAACCGGTTCCTGCATAAAACTAGAAATTTTTACTTTATAGAAGTTATGCAAATTTGCGCGTTGATTTATTTGATTATAGTGACAGGGACAAGGTCCTATTTGTGTATTTAATAATAGTTAATGAAACGTGTAAACAAATAATGCATCAGTGAAGTTTTAATGCAATTGTGACAAAACAATTATTTTTACTAAGTTATTTCAGTGTATTTAATATAAGAATATGACAGGAGGATTTCAACGCATCTTTGGGGTAATTACAAAAGAAAAATGAATCATATCAATCAAATGCTTTTATATTTTACCATTTACAAAAGCTTTGGTCTGCGGCAAAATAAAACATCAAAATTCCGCTATGAAGACAGTAGTATAGTTTGGTTTTGGTTTCAGAGGAAAACTAGTGTTTTTTTTTTTTTTGCTTTTATGAAAACAATTATCAGATCTACAACTATACATGGCTTCTGGCTACACCTAATACCAGAAATTTGTAGCGCGTCTTTCAAGATTTTTGTGTAGTGTGAACTGTGTAGGTACTAAGATCTTTATGGGTCGTAATATTCACAATATATTATGGGACGACTGGGTGCAGAAACGGGCGGTCTGTTTAATAGATTCTCCTATCTTAACAAACAGATTGCAATTTTTAGAGAAAAATGGTGGAAATGCTGTCCTTGTTCTACCGGTATTTATATAATGAGGAACTAGCATCATTGATTCCTTCCGCACCGGTGCGTAGTCATACGCCAGACGCGCAATTATCATTTGTACACGGTTGACATTTGTCACAAGACAACGGGTCGTTTCTGCAACTCGTTCTTATGTTCAACAGCTCGGCTGTGGAATGATTTGCTAACCTTTGTGTTTCCTCCCTTCTACAATACTGGATTCTTCAAGACCAATATTCACTCCTTGTTTTCCACTAAAAGACTCTACACACAACATCCCAACGATGACACAGGCCCCGAGGGAAAATGTTTTCCTCCAGGCCTACTATGTGGAGTTAAAGCAAAATAAATATGTACACATTATTATGTGGGTATAATAAGAATGGAGATTTAATCAAAAACAAACAATTCTTCTGTCAAATAACATGTCGAAACAATAAACTCTTACTAACCATTTAAAAATCTTACGACTACTATATATTATTTATGTTAGAACTAGATTCTAACATAATACATCTGTTTGAAAGATTTAGAAATGCTTTTACTGAATATGTATAACACAATCTGTAATATTTATTTTAAGTACATATTACGATGGTATTATGATTCATTATCTTGGTTTATTTTTGTGTCATTGTGCAGTGTTGGGCTTCCTTCTTTAGCCAACGTTTCGGACAGGATTACAGTGTACACCATCAGGGCAGGTTTGTAATCAAAGATTGTGGTGAAGCATGTTCTTATATATTATTTAGGTGCGACACCGTGTTGACAGCTCCAACCCTTTAAGAGCTAATAATTAAAAATAGTTTTCTGCGTTAGAACTATTGAGCTTAGCCCATTTTACTGAATTGCAACACGGCATAATAACCAAAACATAAATCAAGATAATACTTTTGGCCGGGAAAATCTCAAATCATATCTTATTATTTATTATGATTCATTGCTTATTATTTTTGGTTTCAATTTATCGAAATGTGATAAAAAGTAATCAAAATCACTTTTTAGTAGCTAGTTACGTATCTACTCAATTTTTTTATAATATCACAATAAATACTTGCAATTATTTTTAGTTTTAATATTCGGCCTTGACTTCAATAAGTGGATTGCTTGATTTATTACAGATGCACCAATGCACTTGGGAATCATGTATTGCATTTATAATGCACTTTACTTGGCCGTGAATGAATTAATGTTGTCCCAGAGATTAGAGACTTCAAAACCATTCAATATTTATAATAATAATAATAATAATAATAATAACTTTATTTCACATAAAATTGAACAATAAAACATATGTGGAAACTTTGACTAGCCAACTAGGAATGGATCCTGTTTTAGGCCAGTCAAATTGACAAATTTAAATTCATATTACATTGTTTACTAACATAACATGTTATTTATAGCAGGAAAAGGTGTTAATTATGTATTCCTAACAGTATATAATTTTGTACTCATAAGAAAAAGAAGACAAATAATGATATCTTAACATCAAATTCAGATATTTTCCCCTAGAGCGCTTAAAAACAAAAACAAATACAAATAAAAGATAAAAGATAAAAGATAAAAGATAGAAGATAAAAGATAAAAGATAAAAGATAAAAGATAAAAGATAAAAGATAAAAGATAAAAGATAAAAGATAAAAGATAAAAGATAAAAGATAAAAGATAAAAGATAAAAGATAAAACCGGTAAAGTAAACAAAATCGGTAAAGTAAATAAAACCGGTAAAGTAAATAAAGCAAATACAAGCCAGATGGTAATAATAAGAAGCCTATCTCTTGGTCAACATATCTTCGCTTTTGACCCTCCCTAAATCAAGGAGCCAGTCGTTGATTAATTTGCGCAAAACATTAGTACTTTTCGTTTTCCAAGCATTAGGAATGATATTAAATAATTTAGGTCCTAAGTACGAAAATTGACGTTGTCCAAGGGACGTCGTGGTTTTTATTGGGACTATTGGATTGTTCCTTGAATGTCGGGTGTCGTGAAGGTGGTCAATGGAAGGGTAGTGCTGGCGTCGTTTTTGAGCATGTAATACAATCTTTCTAATATATAATTGTCTAACATCGAGAACTTTAAATTCCGTGAATAATGCATCACTGGGGTACCTGAATGGTTTTTTAAGGATGACTCTTAGTAAAGATTTCTGTGCTTTAGCCAGGGAGTCCAATATTGTTTTGGCACATCCACCCCATCCTAGGGATGCATATTCAAGTAAAGAATTACACATGGCATAGTATATTGATTTCATGTCTTTTACAGAGAGAATATTTCTGATGGTAATAAAAAGGTGAGTAAGTTTTCTGACTTTTGAGGCAGTTGAGTTAATGTGTTCTTCCCATCTCAGATATTTATCTATGATGATTCCTAAATATTTTAAACTATCAACGCATTCTAGTTTATTGCAAGTACAAGTGTTCGGTTCATTGCAAATGTGAATAGTAATATTAATAATTACCTTGGGTTGTCCCGCTTGTGTTGCACTAAAACGTATAAATTTGGTCTTATCCGTGTTAAGAGTAAGGAGATTATTGTCTAGCCATTGTTTGACATTGTTTATTCCAATTTCGGCTTTTCTATGCGCTTCGTACCAGTTTTTGCCCTCAAATATTAAGACCGTATCGTCAGCAAAAGTGATGATATGATCGGCAAGGTTACTGTTGCAAAGTTCATTGATATAGATATTAAACAATATCGGTCCTAAAGTACTTCCTTGTGGTACACCAAATTCGATATTTGCTGGATCGCTTAGAGTATCATTAATATTAACTCTTTGGCTCCGATTTTCTAAATAGCTTCCTAACCATTTAAGTAACTGCCCCTGTATACCGATTAGCTGTAATTTTTTCAAAAGGATTTTGTGCGAGATGGTATCGAAAGCTTTAGCCAGATCCAGAAAGAGCGCGATGCTTTTGATTCCTCGATCGATGTTATTAGAAACAACTTTAGTCAGATTGCCAATGGCATTTTCTGTACCTAAACCCGGTCGGAAGCCATATTGTCTCTCAGAAAGAATGTTATTATCTTCAAGGTAAAAGCTGAGACGGTTTTTAACAATTTTCTCGATAATTTTTGACACCGAATTGACCAAAGATATCGGCCTGTAATTTTGAATCGCAGATTTATCTCCATTTTTGTGCAGTAATACAACAATTGAATGTTTTAGATGGTTAGGGAATGTTCCTGATTTGAGACTTAGATTGGAAATGAACGCTATCGGAGATGCTATGAATGATTTGATTACTTTAAGCAGATTTGTCGAGATTTTGTCTGGTCCACAAGCGTTAGATGGCTTTAGGTCGTCAATTATTTTCAGGACTTCGTTCGTCGATGTTTGTATATTGTCTATTTTATGGACGAGGTTAGAGGTGACCAAGTTGGCAAGATCGTTTTCAGTTTTATTACATTTGTCGAGAATTTTTTTGGCAAGTGTGGATCCCACCGATGTGAAATAGTTATTAGCGAAATTCGCCATATTTTTAGAATTAGAAGAGTTTATGTTACCGATATCTAATGATTTGATTTCGGAAGACCTGTTGATTTTTGTTCTACTAATATTACGAAACGCTTCCCACATACGTTTTGGAGAGTAAGAATTTTCGTAAATGAACGATTTGTAATAATTTTCCTTCGTATATTTAATAATCTTTTTGCATAAGTTTCTATATTTCTTGTAGTGAATTTGTACTAAAATATCATCTGGAAACTTTTGCGCCCTTTTGTGGAGTTGGTTTCTTTTGTGAATCGATTTGACAAGGCCGGGAGAGATCCAGGGCGTAAGTTTAAACTGGCTGTTCGATATGCGTTTGTTACTACTATGTTTAGAAATATACATTTGTAGAATACAAATGAATTCCTTCATCGCAATGTCAGTATCAGTTTGATTAAATACTTTTTGCCAGTTTTCTAAATGCAAGTCCTCAATTAAATTATTAAAGTTTAATCGAGGGACATACTTTATTTTGGCAGGTGGGGGCGGTTTATCTTTAAAGCACAGTGCTGTCGTATAGTGGTCGGAAATTGATGAGTGGATAACGAATGAGTCAGTGAAGTTAATATTTTTTACGTTGATGTGATCCAAACAGGATTTTTTCGTGCCCTGTTCACGAGTAGGTGTGTTGATTGTCGCTATGAATCCGTTTTCTGTGAGCAGGCATAAGTAGTCGTTGAGTTGGTGGTGAAATGGAGATAAAGTGTTGATATTAAGGTCACCTATAATGATTTGACGTTCAAATTTATCGGAACTGCTGATAACAGTTTGGAGTGAATTCAAAAAAGAATCTATGATCTGGAAAGAAGGTGATCTATATATAGCAAAGATACATAAATTATTGTTCAGAATAATTCTAAGGCAGTTAGCTTGCGATAATAAAATTTCTTCGACTTGTGCTTGAATACCGTCTTTGATGTATACAACAATACCACTAGATTTATTTAAATTTTTAATTGAGTGATATTCTGTGTAAGTTTGTATTATTTTAGAGGTGTAGTTTTCGTTGATCCAACACTCTGATAAAATTAACACATCAAAAGTATGATTGAAATGATCTAGAAATAACAAAAAATCATCAATGTTTGACATGCTTCTGATGTTTTGGTGAATAATCTTTAAACTATAAGAATTCCAACTGTGATTATTTAATTTGTTGAGATCGTCAATCAAATACGTGTTGCAAGTTATATCTGAGTCATTATAAATATCATAAGGTATTTGAATCATTATTATTCAGTTGAAATGCGATGCAATGAAAATTTCACTACTATACGATTTTGATCCATTTCTAGAAAACAGTATAACATACATAAAATAATAATATTTAAGAAAACAAACATGTGATAATGATTGAAGTGATCCCAAGTGAGGTAACACAAAAGTATTGGTAATGAGGTACATAGCAGAATCGGTAACATAATAACAGTATAATAAATAGTAGAAAAGAGCAAACCTAGTGAGTACTTTAGTTCTAAAGACTGTGTACGTATAATCACAGGATATAATAATGGCAATAGTAATGATAGAACCTTCATATTATTATCGTTGTCGGCAATAGGTATATTGTGTTTGAGATAATCACAGCGAGGCCAGCTTGTTTTCATCGGATATGAGAATTGCACCTGATCCTGTCTCCTTCCGCACGTAAATCTGACCCTCTTTGATCCAAGCAAATTGATATCGTTTCTCTTTAGCGACTTGGCGAGTTTTATACCAGATCTGATTCGCCCGAAATGTTAACTGCTCAGATATATAGATATAACATATAGATATAGCTCATAACATACATAACTTATGAATAACTGTTCTAATGAATATCTATGACTACCTTATTATATTTTGAAGAAATTGAAAATATCGCTAATTTATTTATGCCTTTTTTAGGGGCTTTTACATTTGTATAGCAAAAATTATAAAGTATTTATCGTTTACAACAGGACTGCCTCAGTAACAACATTTTGTATGTGTTTAATGAAAAATTGAAGATGTCCACTGAATTGGTATAATTAATTTCCTCCATTAGTATTTTGGACAAATTATATTAAAATTTTTGCTATGAATAATGTACAATAAAATCTTGAATAGGTTCCTGAGGTTAAATCACTCAGTTAAGATTTAATTGAACATTATTATTGCTGCAAGTTTAAAGGTTTATGAATCCAATAAAGGTCAACCACATGGATCATAAAACCATAAAATAACATAGCTTGGTTCTTTGATAAAATACAGGGTGTTAAGTTACGTACAGATACAGATACGTTAAAATACAGGGTGTTAAGTTAAGTTAAGTTACGTTTATTTCCAACATTTCTTAGAAAAAATGTAAGTAAAATTTTGGAATCCGCTGACTTTTTGATGTTTTAAAATAAAAATAATTTTTTTTTTAAAGGCTCACCTAGACCGCCCCCCCCACCCCACAT
The DNA here is from genome assembly GCA_917563855.2 of Limnephilus lunatus. Taxonomy (NCBI): domain Eukaryota; kingdom Metazoa; phylum Arthropoda; class Insecta; order Trichoptera; family Limnephilidae; genus Limnephilus; species Limnephilus lunatus. The sequence goes on from OU830602.1 coordinate 46,660,252, forward strand.
CTAAAGATTTTTTTAGTTTTAACTTGAAAAAAACATCAATAATGTCAGTGGCGGCCCGGAAACCAAAAATTTACATTTTTTAATCCAAATAATGTCAGGAAACTCATTTAACACCTCAGCCTAAATTGTTAACGTTTCGGAAAAACTCATATAGTTCTCATAGAAATCGTTATGTCTCCCTTAGTATCATTGTGAAAAATATGATCTAAACGGTGTTAGAAAGAGAAAATACGAAGCTTTATATTAGAATATAAAAGTTAATCACAAAATAATTTTAATTTTGAAATTTTTATTGAATTTTTTTGTTAATTCTTTTTCATAAAACGAAAAAAGTGATTTAACGAAAACGTTCAGAATGCATTGTCAAAGTCTTTTAAAATGATTTTATTTTTTTTTCGTTATCAGAATTTTTACTTACAAAAAACGAAAGCTGAGTCATTTTTATGTGTGCATTAAAAATATATTTAAAAATAATATGTTATTTTTAATAATAACATTTGAAAACGTATTTCATTACATTAAAAACAGTTTTTAGTTTTCGGATACGTTTAAAAATATTCCTTTTATTTTGATTTTATTGTAAAGCGGAAATATTTTGACATTCTGACAAAATATACCCGAGGCCTGAGGGGTTAAAACAAGTCAAGATCGTCCTTAACTCCCTTTATATTACAGTATTACAGTGAATAGTAATTGCTCGCAGGGTAATGAATCGCAGTCCTCTTACTGACAGCATTGATACCTTATTGGGCTGCAGATGAATGGTTGCACTGATCTATGTCTACTGGATGCTGCATTAATTGGTAATTAACGTTAACCTTGCGACTAAATCGGTGTCACAAGTAATGCCATTTATCTCGAGGTATTTAAAGGTTAAATTACTGGATTTATAGAAATAGTCCCATTTGCATGTAATTTATAGTTTGTTGATTTTAACTGATAGTGTAGTCTTAAGCTGCTATGTTTATCTTCCGTAATGATTTCGCAAACATTTTATCCTGTTGTGTCTGCAGAACAGATGTGACAGAAAACTGAGTTTAGGCGGTCTGCTTGAACGGTTGCTAGAGTAAAAGTAAGAGTAAAAGAATTTGTTACAGTTAAATATCACAAACATGCATTTTTCAATCAATTTAATCGCCTATTTTACGTCGCTTTTAACTTTTGCTTTTAATTTCCGAAAACTGATAGTTACTCTTGAGTCTAGAGTTACTCCGCCATTTTGGCGTATTTGAAAGTTCTGTTGGAGGTAAGATACCAATTTGCACGCTTCAATATTGATTATTAATCATCTATACATTGAGGTATATAAACATCTATATATATAAAAATAAATCCCTGTTTTCCTTGGTCACGCCATAACTTCAGAACGACTGTACCTATTTCATTCATTTTTCTTTAAAGTTTTCTAATACTTTGTAGAAGGTTCTTACGGAAAGAAATATTAACAAAGTTGTATAATTTCAGAAAACTTAACGACTATTTTAACTCCGCACGTTTGTGACGCGCGTTTGATGAAATTGAATTTGAATTTTGTATTAAAAGAATTGTCAATGGATTTTTTTAAATTATAGATATTTAAAATAGGCACCTATGTTAGGTACCAAACTTGATTGATTGTTCTTATAATATACAAAATGAATATATTTAATGTACGAAAAATGATTATTTGTATAAAAAAAATTAAATAGATGGCACGCGAGCTGTTTGAAAACTGAATGTACTGGGACTGAATATATGGAACGCGGGAGGGGGGTTTGCGGGACGGGGAAGCAGGAGAGGGGAGTGGGTGGGCGGGGAATATGGAAGGGGAACTCGGGAGGGTAGGGGATGCGGGAGGGGAACGAGGACGCACGGAAAAGATTATTTCTTTGAATATGGCATTGCAACGCATGCCGGGAACCAGCTAGTGATTAATATTATAGAAGGCGATGACAGCGACGATGAATTCCTCATCCAATATGTCTTGCAGCGAAAATCAAAAACTATTTAAGGTTCTTTTTGAGGAGAGGAAGGAGTTAAATTGGGTCTTGAAGTCACCCATATTGTAGGATGGAGGATTTACAGAAGTCGGCCCCGAAAAATGAACACTTCTCGTTCCTCGTGATCGATGTATAATTTGATATTTTTATTTTATACTGCACCAGGGTTTCAATTATCCAGAAAATATGATCAAGGTAGCCCTAATTTGGGATCTTGTGAAGTGTGATATTGGGATTATTTACATACAACCACTATAAGTTCTGTGGGGGACTTCTCAATGACTTTAGGTTCTTGATAACAAACCGGCTTATTATGAGTTTACGTATTTACAATAATATTAATGCTACAAGTCACACGTTATGTCTGTTCTAGTGGCTAATTAAATCTGATCCGTAGGCTGGTCAGAGCCAGTTCCGGCAGAACCCGCCTACTCGGGTACCACTATCGGCCGTCGATAAAAGCACTTTCCCTGCTGGCATCTGACGGCATCACTAGAAGCTTTTTCAATACATTACCTACATAAAGTACCTTCGTAGGGGAGAGGGGACATAAGAGAAGAACAATGAAGGTTAAGGAAACGCTGAGCCAATATCATAAAAAAAACTAGGGAGTAATATTATTTTTATAAATACGCTAATATAACCAACGATTTTACCACTTAGCCGTGGAGGTCGTACATAATTGTTTCGCTCTCCAAAAATTAAGTGGTGTACACAGAGTTTAAATAAATAATATGAAATTGATATGCCAAATTTAATCAATATAACTTAAATTTGTTTTATTTTGAAGATTGTCGTTATAATAATCATAATTTTACATAATGCAAACACGAAAAAACATCCATCACAAATATTTGACTAACTCAAGTTATCAAGATGGCGATTGATTCAGGTGTTTATTAAATACGGCTCCATTGACGTGTAACCACTGAATTGACTTAAAATATAAATGCATTGCGTGTAGATTTTAATGGAAACCAATTGTCGCCACTGACATAGTACTTTATAGCACCATTTGACTATTATATAGAGACAGCTAATCAACATTGCATACTCTCTCCCTCACTTACATTGCTTGATATTTTATTTTCCATTAGTCAGAAGTACACTAGAATATGCTTAGCGAATTTGGAACCCGCAGTACAAATTGTGCAACAAAGGCGAGCAATAGATGATTTTACATTAATACACAGAATTCTAAATAATATATTCGACTGTACCGAACTTTTTTCCCTAATTAATTTTAACAGACCCTTAAGACGTGCAAGCCATACATCACTATTTCACACGCTCAATTACAAAACAAATGCAGCAACTAATTCGCCAATTAACCGTGCTCTTCATACGTTCAATAATATTTGCCTAAACTCTTAACGCCGACATTTCCTCCGATTCACTGCCCAAATTCAAAAATACCATCATTTCAATAATATAAACCGTTCATTGCGTATACATATCCCTTCTAGATCACCACTTCTCACACCTGCAAACATACTCGACACAAATACTACATAAATAACAGGTATATATTATATAAATAAACATCGCCATTCCATTTGATTTGGAATTTGTACTGACATACCTAATACCTGAGTTTAAAATTTGAACAAATAATGATCAGAATTTTGGATCACAAAACACGCCCACATCACATTTCTTGTGATCTTCCTTATTCTATGTATATATAACAGTAATTATCATACATACTAAATTCAGTTGTTTGTAATGTAAAATGTTACTGTGTGAAATTGTTCACGTTTTATGTACAAATTTTAAATTTTAAAAGTTGAAACTGATTTTGTGAACAATTCAGATAAAGTAGGTACTGAAAGCGAGGACTTCTGCCTATTAGAAAGTGCCAATCAACAGAGAGACTGAACTGCTCAATGAACCTGCATTGACCATCGTCATTTTCAAAGTCACTTACAGACAGTTCAGTACCTAACTATCTTTACGGAATATTTTTTTTCAAACAGTTAGATTTAGCTTTATTATTACACAAAGTGAGTATTTATGTCGGGGGAGACAATAAAATATGCAAAAAATATGCATTTAACATTTTTATTTTGTTTAAATTAATTCACTTACGCGGCAACGCCATTTTTATATTTATCGTTTTTATTCAACATTTCATAGATAATCAATCAATGCTGACAATCATAGAAAAAATATTAATGCCATATAAAACAATAATTTACCGTTATTAAGTGAATGCATTATTGACAAGTTTGTACCTGTATTTATAACAGCAAAACATGGATAGAAATTTATTAGAATAATTACACATAACCGCTAGACCAACCCTGCTTTGCCAAATTATCCATTCAAAACCTGGGATGTATATCTAAATTATGATGACATGCAGCTTTCGTAGTTTGAATCTCAACCCAAAAATTTTTGTTTTTATTTTGAAGAGAATTCATTTTATAAGGTTGGTACTTCCGGCAAATGTCATATTTGATGGTCTATTAGTTAAAAAAGACAACACGATACGTATTATCCGTGAGGTGGACTCTATGCGTAGCGTATTTACCCTATCTTTTGAAGCATGTCACAAAATGGTCAAACTGCTCCCACGATATTTTATACTTACGTGTACCTCAAATTTGTAATCCTTCTCCGTAATATTTTGTTGCATTTGCGCTTTGTGGAGAACACGAATAAATAAATAAAATCATTTTCTTTTAAATAGTAAATTTGATATTTGAAACTTTTATTTCTTTTGTTTAAATTTTAACCGTAATTTTTTAAGTTTTCTAACGATGTTCATTCTGGTATATTGATAGTAAATGAAAGGTATTTTTTGACGTCTCTCTAATTTGTCAACTAAACATAAAGAAAATTGTCAATGTTTTCCTTTTTGAAAGTCAATGATCCTGAGGAAAAATCTATAGGTATATATAAAAATCAAAATGTGTTTGGGGATTAGTGTATTGTGTAATGCTATATTAAGCATTGGAAATGTTTGAAACTTTCAAAATACTTTTTTAAAACCCCCGCGAAGGTTTCTGGATTATTACAACCACATACATGACAGTACATCTGAAAAGTTTTTTAATCATCACAAAAATTCTTGCAAACTGTCAAATTGAGAATGACATTATGCAAAGCAATGATTGTTAAATCAAAATTCTATTTTCAAAACTCTTTACATTACATGAATCGAATCAAGAATTGTAGATATTTTTAAACAGGTACCTATGTTACGTACCAAATTTGATTGATTGTTCTTATAATACCTATACAAAAATGGATATTTGTAATCTTTGACCTAATAATATACCTCGTAATAAATGTAAAACGAAAATTTGAATTAAAAAAAATGTAATAGGTTACTGTAATTGTAATAGACTGAATACATGGAACGCGGGAGGGGGGTTGGCGGGAGAGGGGAGAGGGAAGGTGGGGAAGGTGGAACGGGGACGCACGGGAAAGGAAATGCGGGAAGAAACAATTTATTTCTTTTAATATAGCATTGCAACGCATGCCGGAACCAGCTAGTATTTTATCAATGCTTTCAACTTCACAAATTCTACAATTAGACATAATATCCCGTAATTTTTCACGGGGTCCGCGCTAGTTATTGTATAATGCCTCCAAGATGATTACATCGACAATAATTCACTTAGTATATTATACACTCAAACTTTTTTGGACTTTCTAACCAATGCAAGAGGTGAAATGATAAATTTAATCACTGTAGTCACCTTTCTACGGCGTTATCCAATCAAAATCATAATAACTGCTTGTGATTCATGTTCAAGTTTTTGTGCCTCACTCCCCCTATGTTCAAATTCAATTTAAATGTCCATGTCCAAAGTCAATAATATTGTGTGCGCGTACTTGAATTTCCGTGTTGTATAATGTTGTTAATGAATTACATGATGTGTTTGCCTGTGAACTCAACGCTCATAACGTACATTTGTGATAATCGAATTATGTACATACGAATACATATGTGCAGTCGTTTGAATTATCAATTATTTAAATCTAATTTTTTCGAGCGTATATTTATAAGTATTCAATCTCAAATACCTTCTCTTTCCCGCATCGCTTCAACCCTTACTAGTTTAGGGGCAAAGGGTGCTATTGGTTTGATGCCACAGACGTCAGAGATGGTCTGACCGATATAAGGTCATGTGGTATTTCGAGAAAGTTAAGTTGCCTTCCGAGTCTATCCACGCATCTTCCGTAAGCCTTTTGTTAAAAGGTTTAACGAGCAGTTGAAAAAATTAGTTCCTCTGGGTTATTTATTATTTGAAACAATGATCAAGAGCGCTTTGAAGGGTAAAACTAAATACATTACAAAAATTGAGTAACAAAAGGGTCTCAGAACTTTGTCAACAGAGGTCCGAAACCGATCATCCGGACATATCCAATGATAAAGTATCTAAATCGTAACCTGTTAATATTTAATTTCATTACGAAAACCAGGAAGAATCTTCGTATCTGAAAAGATACTGTCAGTATCATACTGACGTTTTTATCTAGTAATGTTCACGTTCAGGCTCCAATGATTTCTATTACACCAGCAGCTCATCGTGATGCACTTTGAAATTAAATCAAGGCATTAAATTAATCCATCAATCAATGCTTAATTATTAAGCACGTACGAGTATGTATGTATTATAAATTCGGTAATCCGGATGTTCATATTAATAGATTCAATGGACATCCCGTACGAATATAATATAAAAATGTTTGACTTGTTATAGGTTATAATATTATAGAGAATTAATATAAGATTGTGTTAATTGATGATCTAAGAGCTGCTTTCGTTTGACCCCAGCTGTGAATCGTGGGTGAACTCGTGCTGAGGAAGAACAGATTTTATTGTATTTTAGAAATTGTGGGGGCGTCGCGTCAGTTTATTATTTATTTAATGGGATATAACAGTTTTCTCGTTTATTATAGAGATACAGTTAGATATCAAGATTAGAACGAAAACATAATTAAGATACTTGTTAAATAGATTCGAGGGAAAGTTTTTGAAGTTTATGAAGGTTTGCCTTTAGCTCAACATTTGATAAAAGACAAACAAGAGTTTCGTTGTAAAAACAAAGTTTCGACTGTTTTTTTAATTTATTTTGAAGTGAAAACTTCTTTAGCATAGTTGGGATTTGAAGCTCGATGAAACGGATGCGAGCGACACCAAAAAGAAACCATACATCTAAAATCTAAAGGATTTAGCCTGCGAGAGAATGAGATAGAAAAATGAACAGGTATAACAAGCGACTCTAGCGACTCTGAAGAAGAAAACACAAATACTAATAAGATGATAAATATGGAATAAATCATCCTTCACATTGACAAAAAACGTTTAATTTTTTTGTAACTAAAATTTTTACATTTATTATATTTTAGAATCGAAAAGTTATTTATAAGATGATTCCCATTGTAAAATATGATAAACCATTGAAGTTCAAATTATAATCTATATGCAATAAAGCAATTAATTATAATCTAAGTACAAATAAACAAAAGTAAGTGGAAAACGAAAAAACCTATCTATATAAGTTTTGCATAAAGATATGTACCTATTTACAAGGTATGATTGAAAACGTCTACATCTCGTAGGGTGTTAAATGTTTTGCAGATTGCATACAAAGATTTATACAATCATACGTGGAATACTGAATAAATCATTCGAGCTGGTGAACGCAAGTTCGGGGCAACGAAATGCTTTCTAATAGATACGATGAATCAATAAGATAGTTCACAAGTTTGTTGTAAAAGAATAACGCATTCGAGATTTTTCTACATTTATACAGAACAATGGAATTAAATTGATGATTACTAAAGCAATATGACAAATTTTTGGTAATTTTTAAAAATGTTTTTAATACGATCAATACAGGTTTGATACTGGGGATGATTCCAAATGATGTTATGATTTCATAAATATAGAAAAATGAATGTAATGAGTAATGAGTAAGATCAAGAAAGGGACCCTCAGATGGTTCGGGCATGTAGAGAGAATGAACGAGGAAAGGAGTGTAAGGAGAATATATGACGCAAATGTGAATGGTAGAAGAAGTCGGGGACGCCCGAGAAAGACATGGCACGACCAAGTGAATCAGATACTTGAGTCGGGCCATGTCAAGAGTCAGAATAATAGAAGAGCATGTATGAGACGATGTATGAATGTTAACGAGGCAAGGAGTGTGTGCCAAGACCGAGTTGTTTGGCGGTCCGTCCTCTCTGCCTACCCCTGCGGGGAAACGGCGTGATGGTTAGTTAGTTAGTTAGTTAGTTAGAAAAATCTGCGGTATGGTGAAAGGTTTATGCGTACAATAAAGCCCATTGTTTAGAGATATAATGGATATAGAGGCAACGTTTTCTTTACGAGTATGATTACATAATTTGAGGATTTTTCAACCACCGTGCTAGGCCCATTACCATGTTGTGGTGTCCTGAGAAAGCAAGTTCTGCGAAGGAAAAAATGTATGAGAGGTGGGTAGGAATCTAGGGTCAATACGTTCTGGAGTGACGTACTTATGAATCCATCCCTCCGACTGCGATGAAATGCGATGGGTCGAGAGAGTCCAGCTGGAGAGGTATAGGTTAGGTTAGGTTAGGTCCGTCAAACAGTCTCTCCCGATCGGGCCTGCCACGCGTGCATCCACCATGATGACGGTGGTTGCATTCACAAACCTCAACCGGATCCGGAGACCGGCTAAGTCACCAAACAGAGCGAACCACTTGGAATAATCTATGGACGAGGTGTTGGCTATTCAATAAATGATTCCCGCTGCGGCGGTACCCATATCCGCCTCTCAAATTGAAAAAAATGAAAACACCAAGATCTCTGATTTTGATTCTGAAAAGACATTGTCTATGTTTAGACGCTTAAGGAATAGTTCAAACCGTTAATATTAGATGACCAAGTGGGTCAACATATTCTATCGTAAAGTTGTTACATCATATTGTAATAGGTACGCTTTATCTATCAATTCGTCCAATTACGAAGCCCTTAGCACCCTTTCGTAATCCTTTCTGATGACATTTCCATATGCTCTTCCTCTGGTCCCAGCTTCCGGCGTCCTGTTTACAATGGACCGCGTCTTGCTGCAGATGAGCCGTTTACAACACGTGTTTATCATATCAAATGGTGATCTCCCCTCACACATCTACATGCACCATCTCCGTGTTGATACGTATTACGCTGATCACCGAGACAACGTCATTTAGTTTGCTGTGCAGAGGTGTGGAACATTGACCAATGTGGAACATTAACAAAACCACCATTTTGTATTTTATATCTTTCATCGGGTACGTACTTTTGGTCATTTGCTTTTGTTTTCCATAATTTACAAACAATTTTTAAAAAAATAAAAAAATATTGTTTTCAAGATACAATCCCGTTAAACCGCAATAAAGCAGTTTGTCAACAGGATGTTAATGTTCAATTACAATTTAAACATACATACATATTATTATTACTATAACTATACAAATTGTCACAATTAACACACATTAATTAATATAAACAATCTCTATTTAGTAACCATTGTTTCAGCACATACCTTAATCTATTTGTAGAGTCGCAATTTTTTATATTAATTGGTAACATGTTAAATATTTTTGGCACGTTAAATTCCAGGGTTCGCCGTCCGTAGTTATTATTATATTTCGGAACAAGCATTCCTTCATTCTTTGTGAATCTTGTATTATGCTCATGTTCCACTTTCTTCTTATAATCAGACTCAGATACATGCTGAATCAATATTTTATACCATAATAAGGCCTGCACCGGTAATATTGTTAAATTCCGATACAACAATGAAATGTTTCGTCTCTGTGAAAAAATATTTTATTGAACTAATAACTTAATTATAGAATTTTGTACTGATTGTAGGTGGTTTAAAATAGTTTTGCAAGAGTGTCCCCAAGTAGTAAATCAATATGTCGGCAGCTTTATTATTTATCATCCAATGGATAAAGTCCCCGGAAGCTTTCTTCTCCATTCTGTGAATATTCCATTATAATGAATTACATTTGTTTATAACACATATATTTCAAGTGCGGGGATCTTAAAATATTGCAAGCCCGCGCAAGTGTAATGAATAATATTAGGAATAGGATGACCGAATACTTTTAGCTTCATAAACCCTACAATAAATTATACTAGTAATATAACCTGTCATTTTTCACGGGTCGGAGCTAATATAAGTAAATATAAATAATAACCAATTTATTGTAAAAATTATGTAAACTTTGAAAAACACCCGATAGCTCGCTAATTTGCGCTTTTATAATAATATATAACATACGTTCCTTATTGCTATAATACTGCAGCTCTTTCGTACACATTAAATAATGGTGAGACACAAAATACGTGACTGTTTCCTCCAAAGTTATACGTGTGAGGGAGATGTATGTTTTCTTTGGAGGGGTTGCAGACATACGTTAACCATTTGTCTTATTTTCGACTGTTCTTATTTAGTGTGTAAGAAAGAGTTACGGCATTATATGTTTAAGAAAAAAAGCAAAAAGCAAAATCATCGGCGCATTGACATTTGACGTTTTTGAATTTTTGGAATTCACCCATAGGTACTTCAATATTATTCTTGTAACCAAGGTTCATAGAAATTTTTTTTAATACATTTTCTACGGTCCTTGCCTTGTAACTATATTCCATACTTTCGAAAGTGTCGTCACGGCAAATACTCGTAGTATTGGTAGGGGTCCACGGAGACGTGACGGTGCGGTGTGTGAGAGAGATGCAAGAAAATTAAAACCTTTTTCCTTTGGAGCTTAAAAGCGGACAATGTTGACGATCTCTCAGGATGCATTGAACGTTATGCACTGTAGCCTATAGCTGGATCACAGCTCCTTGATTGAAGGATGTTTACAATTTGATTATCCATTCAGTTGACCGAATCCTCTGTAACGGTACACTGTCAGAACTCGCAGTGTCACGGACGTGAAGCCCGACAGGTTTTGTGATGTTGATTTTGATTTGTGGATCCAATAGATCAGTACGTGACGTGAAAATATTTTGAATGAACCGTTTTTGATATTGTGATTGGGTGATAAAATCAGCAAATATTTTAATGTGCTTATAAATTAAAATTATTTATGTTTTGTGATAAAAATATGAGGTGTTGAACGCTTAAAGGAGGTTTAAAGTGTTGCAATATTCAGTAGTAAGAAAATATTTCTTTTAACGATTTTTAAAATGTTTTAAGTATTTGTATAGATTCTTACAGTTGATAGTTACTTTGTAACCTCTTCCTTTCTCTCATAAATGACATGTGTAACAGAAAGCGGAATTACGAAGGAGCTCTCGTTGGCAGAATAACATTAATGTTGTTAACCTTTTCCCGACCTTGAGCTAAATGGCGCCTGGACACGTGTGAAATTTGGAGCCTTTTGAATCTCCATGTATATATAATAATTAGAACACTAAGTTGTTGTGAACAATTATTATTAAGCACCTACTTAGGAGTGGGTTTAACGGAGAAAGTACCATAGACCGGTCAGTGGCTGAGTTGGCATCGCGTTTGGGTCTCATCCAGGTTTCGCGTGTTCGATTCCTCGGCTGGCTAAGTCCTCCATCACGACACAAGCAACATTTTCCGCTTACTATGGTGATAGAAGATTTTCAAATATTGTCAGGTTATTATAACAATGCACTTCTTGCTTCAATCAAATTCATACATCAACTTATACGCTATTATTGTTATTCCTACGGCCTGTCCTAACCAAAGAAATATGAGCATTCTTTTATCAAAATATCGTAACCCCGCAGGCCTCGGACATATTCTGTCAGAAACTCGAAATATTTCTGAACGCATCCGAAAACTAAAAAACTGTTTTTGAAAGAATTTTCAAATTTTAAAAATTACAAAAAAACATATATAATTTTTGACATTTAAAATTTTTGAATGCAAATTTAAAAAGTTTTAAAAATGGTTCGTATTACGTTCTTTTCTTACTAAAATCTTACTAATATTATAAATGCAAAGGTTTTTATGGATGGTCATTACTCTTTCACGCAATAAATATCGAATGGAATTTAAAAATTCTTTCACTAATCGAAAGCTACATTATTTGCGAGTAACAACGGCTTTATATGTTGGTAAGCTCTGGCGTTATGAATGAGCTGTGGCGTTATGAAATTATGTATCATACGTTTTCTGTCCCTAACAAAATCGAGTTATTGCAAACGTCAAACAAATTGTTACCTTGGAAACAATTTTTTTTTTTAAATTTTAGGCTTAAAAAGAGTGCTTTGTTGTGATTAAAAAAAGGACTTTTTTTGCGTCGTAGTTAATATCTACATATCTCTAAATATGTTTATTCTCCGAACAAAAAGCATAACGTTGCTATAAAGCATAGCGTTTGAAGTGGACTGTCATTTTCTTATTTTTTTAGGTTACTCTGGATTCAACTATGAATAAAATACTAATAAAGGGAGTAGGTACTTAAAACAAATTTCTAATTCTATAATTTTAATATTTTCTAAAATAGAATTTTTATTTGCGAAATGCCATTCTCAAATTTTGAAATTTTCTAAAACAAGAATTATTTTCTATTAGACAAAATAGCAAGAATAATAACAATTATGCCAGTAACTTCCAACTAATACTATGCGAGCGAAACCGTGGGTAAAAGCTAGTTACAAATAAAGAAAAAAACTAACGACACACACATTTGATTAAACCAATGTGTTATAAACGTTATCGTCAAATCAATTTTTTGATGCTTCATGTTAAAATAATCAATATATTATTCACAATTTTCTTTTTTTTCATATTGGAGTCGGAAACTTTGTTTTCATTAAGCTGTACATTTAAGTTATTTTGTGTTAACATTTAGATTTCAATACAAAGCGAGGTATTTTATCTTTCTAACACCATTTGAATCTCACCTTGATGGTAAGGGAGACGCAACGATTTCTATGACACCTACACATATTAGTTATTCCCAAAAACGAACAAATTGGTCAAAACAAAATTTTTTGGACAAAGTGATTAACAAAACGAGCCACAAACCCGTATAATTGTAATATTTTATCCTTTTTACTTTCTTAAAACAACGTAATAAAATTTAAATAATAAATTTAACTTAGTCCACGAACCGAACGAATCGTGAAGTTAATTAAGTTATTAATACCGGCTCTAATAGGGTTAACGTTTGAAGAAAATTAGCTACGCTATTGTTTTAAACCGAGGTCACTCATTAATTAGATCGTTGCTCTTCAATTATAAGTAATTACAGTCTGAGGTTAACTAGACTAATAAATCTCTTTGATAAAGCCTAAACAAATGATTTAATATAGGCGTACTAAAGTAATACGAACCGTTCTTATATTTTAATATTCAGGAAGGCGTTTTCTAACCTTCATTCACAATTAGTTTGAATAATTTTAACTATTGTTTCGTTTTAGCGAACTATACGATTTAGAAAACTACCTTATAAAATGGCATACAGAGCTCTGGGCCAAAAAGGCCCCTTTCTCTTTCACATGAATTTATTATTTATGGTTGTTGAAAAAACGGTTTATTTTGTTGTGTGTTAAAAATTGTTTTGCAAAGGAGCATGACTGCAATATGGGAAGGTCAATCTTTACGGAGGATTTGTTTAGGTTTTTTAATGTGTGGTACGCACGTTTTCGTCGCACCGGGCGAGGCAGTTTATGAATGCGTTTTCCCGTATAAAATGTTTCTGTAAGACTTAAGGCTCCGCTCCGCATCCGAGCTCAAAAAGAAGAAGATGGATAGATATGAAATTACGAATGTTAGAGGAGCGCGCTAATATTTAAAGCGATAAAATCGATGCGAAAATGTTTAATAAAACACGACTCGTTTCTTCACGAGTCCTTCTTCATTTTAGGCAACGAAGGGAAAGTGAAGTGAAGAAATATCTGTTCTTTCCTTTTCGGTTTTACTTATTTTTACGACTCATTAACTAACATTAAAAACAAATCGTAAACATTAAAAGCAATGTGCGTACTTCACATACCTACATAAAATAACTTTCACCGCTCAGTCCGTACATAATTTGCACTTGTTACGAATGTTTTGTATCATAAATCATAACATCAGCAAATTGTGTTATGTTTATCTATATAATATACTACATAACATGTATGAGCACAAAATATTATTTTTAAAAACGAACGTTTGCTATGGACCGAAGCTATTAAAATTCCTTATTCACGTTTACGCCGTATTACATATTCCGGTTTCGAATTCTTTCGGTCGTAAATTATTTACGGATATTGACGCTGACTTCCTCGCGTTTGACGCTTCGTTTATTATTGGAGTACTAACAGGGAAATTGGATGGCTATTATTTACGTCAATTTTAACTTTTCTACACGCGTCACGACGTAGATAAGGTATTGCTTATTTTTTATTTAGTTTCCTAGCTTCTTGTACTATTGAGCATACAATATCTGCCGTACTCAGATGTAAATCATATGTATAGAGTAGATAGAATACTGGTAAAATGTTTACGAGAGATGGAAAGGCTGATAGAGATGTTGAAAGAAGGGTAAATGTAGGAAATACATTTAATGAAGGACTGAAGGAGGTTGGCGCTATCAAGAAAATGTTCAAAAGAGCGAAGCTAACAGTCCACAATGGAGTGCTGATAGCTACCCTGATGTATGACTTTTGAGGCATGGACTGGCAAAAGAAGGATGAAAGTAGACTGAATGCAGTAGAAATGATATCTGTGAGGCGTATGTGTGATAAAACCATGGATAATCGTGTGAGAAATGTAGAGATCCACAAAGAATGCAAGGCTGGAGTAAATGTAATGAATAAGATTAAGAAAGGGAAGCTCAGATGGTTTCGGCATTTATGACGCAAATGTGAAGGTTAGAAGAAGTCGGGAACGTACGAGGAAGGCATGGCACCATCAAGTGAACCAGATACTTGAGTTGGCCATGTCATGAGTCAGAATAATAGAATAGCATGCGTAATATAAGTAAGAAGGTCTCTCGACGAGAGAGCTCTGGAATCGTGAAATTTTCAGAGATTCTTTAAGGGAGTCTTTTCAGACACCAACGTCACTTTCATCATGATTTATTGTAATCTCCGATGTCTATTTATAAATAATCAAATAAGAAGAGAATGTACCAAGATACTGAGAAATAAAATTACCAAGTTGGCCATTAGGTTAAAATTAGAAGGAACACAAGTAACGAATGATAAAATGCACAAATACTAAAAATACATTTCTGATAACATTTTCAGCCATGGGCGAAACACATCCAATTACTGGAGACAACCCCTTAACTGAGAGCTAAGAGCATACTTAAGTTGATGTCTCTCTGCACTGAAACCGATATTGCACTCGAGGGAATGTCGACTGCATACTTGCACATTGATGATGTATACACGAGTAGGAACCCATAGTACGGTCTCTGAAGGAAATAATACGTGTTTTCCTATCAGTTATCGTAAGGACGGAAATTTTGTATTGTAACGGTGGTAACTAAAGAAAATGCAAAATTATTTTTCGGTAATCACAAATAATCTTTATTTGGAGTAGGTACAATCAATTTTGCAAGTATGGCACAGTTCAATAATAATAAAACAGTACAAAACTATAACAAATCGGTACTTTAAAACAAAGGTTACTAATTGCTCCCTCAACCGCTCGTTAAATCTTTTAACAAAAGGGTTACGAGTATTCACTCTGGGTTAGCTGAGCGTATTTCAGATCTGCCAGAAGTTTTTCCTTGAAGATGCGCGGGTAGAACCGGGAGGCAACATAACTTTTTCGAGTTACCACATGACCTTATATTCATCTGTTTGGTTGAGGGACGGGGTACAAAATCAAACCAATGTTAGTAAAACAATAATAGAAGTAAGTTATTAGTAAGGACGAAGCGATGCGGGAAAGAGAAGTTATTCAAGATTGAATAACCCCCAAAATAGGTTCACAATGGGATGAAGCTTGGAGAAAAGGGATGACTTCAGGCAATAATTGTGAGGGAGCCTCTTTTCCCTTTATCTTTATCATAATAAATACTTTCGATTGTGCGTCTCTATGTCTGTCTGTAACTCCGGTCATTTTCAAAGTTAAAGTATTTTTTGGATATTTTAGACAAGCTATAAAGTATCTACCTATATTTTATTTTTATCATAAAATTATTTTGATTCCCATTTTCAAAAATTGAACTGATTTGACTCTCCGTGATTTTTCACGGGTATTTTTTTACATTAGCTCCACGCAGGAGGCCCTGAGGGAAATTATTTTCCTCATCTTTGGGGATGCTGTGTGGAGGGACTTTTTTATGAAAGGAAGGAGAGGAAGCTCTGGGAAGGAAAATGGTATGAGGGGTATGTAGGAATCTGAGGGTCAGTATGTCCAGAAGTGACGGACGTATGAATCCATCCCTCCCACAGCAAAACCCGGACAAACCTCACACCATGAACTCGGGCATCTCTGCTAAGTCACCAAACGTAACGTAACGTAGCGAATCACTTGCGGTGACCTATGGCAGAGGTGTTGGTTATCCAATAAATGCTTCATCCCCAAATTGATGGGTCCGCGCTAATGTCTGCATAATGGTAGGTATACAATTTTTAACGTGCCAATGAAACACTGTAATTTTATGTTTTGTACCAAATAATCATAGATTGTGTTCCTTTCTGAAAATGTTTCTTAACCCATGAGACTCTAAGTTGTTGTAACATGAAATCTTTTCATTTCAATTTATTTAGCTAACTTATCACTTCTTATCACCTTCACTGGTCTTCTTTCACTACTTTCATTACCCGTCTAATCAGTTTCCACATCATTTCATTCAGTCAATGAATGTTTCATCCCACATTTCCCATCAATATCCGTCAGAGTATATATACTTCAACGAACACGAAGTACTGGAAAAACAAGTTAGCTTCCATTTCCGATAGAGTTCTTTCAATTAATCGAGTTAAGTATGAACCGGTTATTTGTTCCCAGTATCTTCGGGCAGATCTATTTATTTATTATGGAAAGTTTGGAATGGCTTTGTTCGTTTTGAAAATTTCTGATTCGCTTGGTTTTTGCTGCCAGGTTTGTGACTCATTTAGCCAGGTAAAAGAAAGTGCCTAAAATATTATAAGTACAATGTACAAACTAACGATTTTTACTGGTTGTTTTGATTGGATCCTGCATGACTTTTATCAAGGAAAGCACTTGGTATAGTCTAGTTTTTTTAATGATGGAAGCTGGTAAATCTTCTCTCAAGAAAGGAACCATTGGAGGCCAATCATTAATAGAATCAGGATGTAGTCGCACATATTCTGCAAATTATTTTGTTGACTTTAATCAATAATTTTAAATACAAGTTGACACAACTATGGGAGTTGGAAAAGATTGGAATTATAAAGTACTAGCTGGTTCCCGGTATGCGTTGCAATGCCATATTCAAAGAAATAAATTGTGTCTCCCTGCATATCCTTTCCCGCGTGCATCCCCGTTTCCCTCCCGCAAACCCTTTCCCTCTCGCGTTCCCCTTTCACCTTCCCCGCCTACCCTCCCCCTCTCCCGCTCCCCCGTCCCGCAAACCCCCCTCCGACGTTCCATATATTCAGTCCCACTACATTCAGTTTTCAAACAGCTCGCGTGCCACCTATTACAATTTTTTTATTCAAATTTTCAGTGTTCATATATTTCAAATCATAAATAAAAATATAACAATCGATCTAATTAGGTACCTAACATAAAAATGCCTGCTAAATTCACATTTATCAAACCCGCGAACTGTCAAACGTACGAAGTTAAAATAGTCATTAAGTTTTCTGAAATAATCCAATTTTCTTAATTTTTCTTTCCGTAAGATCCTTCTACAAAGTATTAAAAAACTTTAAAAAAAATATGAATGAAATAGGTAAAGTCGTTCTGATGTTATGGCGTCACCAAGGGAACCATGGATTCATTTTTATATACATATATAGACGGACTTACCCTTTGTCTTTTGATATTCTTTTAGATAAGAATCGTTCTTATGGCTTTGAGGGATACTGTTAGTATTCACTGCACAATTAGACGTAAGAGATTCGAACTTACACACCGAGGGAGTACGAGATTGTCACAGGCCAGATTTCTTAATTGAGTCGATACCAAATGAGATAACAGCTTCAATGAACAGACATATATTTTTTGCACATATGTCACGCGTAGGTAATTTGGCCGTACACTGTCAGATAGGGATAGGTACTTGGAAAGCAGGTTGGGTGAAGGAATGGATATGTATACAGTGGCGTCAACATGAGAAGTAAAAAGTCTTTTTTTACATATGAGGATATGGAGAGATATTTACTCTTATCGTGCCTTCATACTTACTCACATTAATTGTAGTCTGCAATACAAGCATTGGAGGGTCCTGACTGCCTCAAGGATAAGCCCCCACTCATGTTTCCTGCTCTTACCTTCTAGTTTTTTATGCCACCTGCGGTGTTCATCTAGCCAACCTCGTATCATCGAATGAGTTTATCAAAAATAGCATTTTTTTTAATGTGTCAAAAATATTGTTTTTGGTTTCCACATTTATTTTTATTTTTATTGTAATATAAATCATAAGTTACATTTATACATATATATTTTACAAAATTTTATAATAAAGGTCGTTATTGGTCATGTATACCTTATCAGAAAAGAGGAGCTCTTGTGCCTGATAAGGGAGCCACGATTCTTACTTAGGTTGAAATTAAAAATATTTTTTTTTTTTTTTTTAATTCTTACATATCTCGAATGCTTGCCTAAAATATTCTTATCACCTCCCTCCTTTAAAACGTTCTCTTATACAATCATCCCAATCCCACCCCATCTCTTATACAAAACCACACTAATGATTTAGTCTTAGTTACACTTTTAATTTTACAAAAAAATTATCAATAGATAGTTTTTCATTAAAGCTTTCGTCATTGCTTAAAGTTGCACTTCATGAATTCCTCACCTGGTAAAACGAATTCATGTTTCAATATCTCAACAATATATTTTTTACTTTAACGATTGCATTGCCAGTGGCAATGGACAAAATCGATGGCGAATGGTGACCCTGTGGCTTAGTACGACAATACCGCCTTTCTTTGAATGTTCACTTTCCTCGGTAGGTTCAGGCGCACCGGTACACGATCAACATCTGGATAGAAACATTGTGTTACCGGGTCGCTTTAGCAAGTGAAAACTCTTGTCAGTATCTACCTACCTACTTCTGTATATCTAGAGGCTGCGTAATCTCTAGATGGACAGTTGAAACGGGTATCTGAAGTGCAGCAAGGTGCATGTTTCAATTACTGCTGATATTTCACGATGACTCTAGAGATAAAATGAAAGTCCACGCATTTCTGGATGGATTCAATTTCGATTCGGTCGCTTGAAATATTATTCAATTTACCCTAAGTGTTTTCATAATGCATATTTTCACCGGGAGTCAATGGATATTGGGTTTCTTGAAACTGAATGTGACATTTTGATAAAAGTTGAAAGGAGTGCTCAATTTTCGCTTTCAATTTTCAAAATTAAATTCTGGACAAAGAAGCTCTGAATTGTAAAGTAATGTAACGAACTCCCACACAGTATCAAACAAACAAAAACAAAATAACCACATTAAGGACAATGAACCTTTTCTTAAGAAACTATCTAAAACAGATTTAACAGTGTATTAAAGACATCGTTATGGAAGTATCTTAAAAAACCTGGTGTATGGAGTTTATTTATTTATTTACGGCCTTTTTCGGGGCTTTTACATATACATTTAAAAATTACAATAAAAATATAAATACTATACATTTCTTTATACATAACTGAACTGCTTCAGTAACAGTATTTTGTATTTTCTTAAAGATACATTGAAGATGTCCACTGACCTGGTATATGGAACGTCGGAGGGGGTCGGCGGGATGGGGAAGCGGGAGAGGGGGGAGGGTAGGCGGGGAAAGTGGAAGGGGAATGCGAGAGGGAAAGGGTTTGCGGGAGGGGAACGTGGATGCACGGGAAAGGATATGCAGGGAGAAACAATTTATTTCTTTGAATATGGCATTGCAACGCATACCGGGAACCAGCTAGTACTTTATAATTCCAATCTTTACCAACTCCCATAGTTGTGTCAACTTGTATTTAAAATTATCGATTAAAGTCAACAAATTAATTCGCAGAATATGTGCGACTACATCCTTATTCTATTAATGATTGGCTTCCAATGGTTCCTTCTTGAGAGAAGATTTACCAGCTTCCATCATTAAAAAAACTAGACTATACCAAGTGCTTTCCTTGGTAAAAGTCAGACAGGATCCAATCGAAACAACCAGGAAAAATTGTTGTACCATAGAAGTCGAGTCCTGGTGAGGAGGACTACAAAAATATCTATATCTATTTTATATTTAACATGTATCTTCCATAAATGTAAAAATTAAAATATAATACTTCTTCAAACACAGCAAACTTACATTGTTAATTTAAATATTATAAATAATCAAAACATATTTTTAAATAACCCGGTATTAAACTTGTTCTCTTTGTAAATTATGCCCTACTACCCCCTCCCTCTTTCTACTCCCTCATATCCATTGACACCTTTAAGTCTATGTATTTTTAATTAGTTTTAAGTAAACTCAGATGAAGTAAGCATCGCTTACGAAACATGTTGGTTTTTAAACAACAAAAAACGTGGTTAAAGTATTCTATTAATTTTGAACTAAAATATAGTAACTAAAAAATAATAGAAATCAGCCAAGATTATCAACAGAAGTTCTCAGAATTCCAAATCCGGTACAGGTGTTAGTCCAGCCGTGAACTTAATTATCATGTTCTCTAATGGCGAGTGTTTTCGGCACCTAATCATTTTTCATTTCTGTCTTTTCTAACGTCAAAAACTGGATATATAACCATTCTAGGCCCATCACAGGTATGGACGATCATCTGAGTGATTGCCGTAAACGAGTAACGAAATGACAACTTGATAGCTTAATTACGTCGGTTCTGATATGGAGAAAGTCTATTAACTGCCTCATCCTGGGTGTGACCTTGGGAGTTCAAGAGATTGATGGTTTTCGATGAATTGAACACGTAATTAAATTTTATGGCTGTTTTCGTGCTTCATTAATAAAAAAGAAAAGTAAACATTCAATACATTCTGTTAACGAAACCAACACCGACTTGGAAGGGGGACACATAAGCAGCTATATTTTTGTTAAGTTTGCAAACTTGTGGATGTGATCATTAATTCTCGTATTACAACAATCGCCCGTGCAAATTGGAAAAAAAATCTATTTCTATTTTCAATTTTCGACTTTGTTGCATGTATATTGGGCGGGCTAGTA
The DNA here is from genome assembly GCA_917563855.2 of Limnephilus lunatus. Classification (NCBI taxonomy): domain Eukaryota; kingdom Metazoa; phylum Arthropoda; class Insecta; order Trichoptera; family Limnephilidae; genus Limnephilus; species Limnephilus lunatus. The sequence goes on from OU830602.1 coordinate 46,681,501, forward strand.
GTCAATTTCAAAGTTTTTTTGGTTTAACTTATCTAGAATTGAACCTTCTTCCCCAAGGACTAGCTCTTAAACTACTGTGAATGTTTAAAATATTTTTTTTATCTTAAAAAAATGGTTTGGCTGAGGCTTGAATATTCCTCCCCAGGGCTTGGATTCTACATCCTTAGCACCTAAGCCAAATCCTAATTGAATACTACTAACACTTAGTTTCAATATTAACCGCTGTAAAGTTTTAAATACAATGTCATCCATTTTCAGAAAAAAAAACATGTGTTTGCGCGCGTGTGTCTGTTTCACCAATAATGGAATGCATTTTCATTGACAACGAGTCTATCTGCCGAGTTTTGACTTGATTGGATGTCGTGGAGTGGGTTAATTTCCACTTCTCGATTTGCATTAATTCATTCACGGAAACAAAATCGGAACTGTAACTTTATTAATTTTTTTAAGCATCTGTCAAACATACGAACAAAATAAATACGCACTTTGAGTGAATAACGAATTTTTAAATCATTAAATAATTTTGGTACCTACTTTATCGCTTGCCTGATATAATATGATAAGTAATTCCAATTTTGAAAAATAAAAGTTCATTGAACTTTAAAATTGTTACGCATTATGCAGGAATATTTCACATTACTTACCCATGCATGAAGAACTGACGTTAACCACTTTGGTACGACTTATTTATAGGATTCTAAATGTAATTTTTTTTCTAAATGTCATTTTTTGAAGCCAACAGCTGTAACAAAAACCATTATTAAATTTAATTAAATTTTAATTTTTTTAAATTAAATAGAATTCTTCCAATTAAAAACATTTTTTTTTCTGTTAATCATATCGAATTTCTATTTGTTCTTCTCTTCATCAAACGAAACCTTACTATGAAAATAGTATTAATTTATAATTTTCTTTCTTTCCAGGGTGTCCCCTCGTGGTCATCAGGCGTGGAGGCGGCCCGCGCCCGCGTGGCACGCCTGCGCTGCCCCGCGCTGACCTGCCCGGCGCTCCCCTGCCTGCCGCGCCCCAAGCAGGCCCCGCTGAGGGCCCGGGGGCGCGGCCTGTGCGGCTGCTTCCAGGTTGGTCTTACTCCATCTCACTCATTTCCAATGGCATTATATTAGTTTGGGTCATTTGGATCATTTTATTAGGAGTCCAAATTTGACTTCTTCTAATTCTGCCTCTTCGACCGGGAGGTATGTAATGGATCAGGAATCTCTTGTTGTGGCATTTTCAGTAGTTGATGAGTACTGCACTTTTCAATCACTGAATCAAGTGACTCTTGATGTCATCGACTAACTGTATAACCTCAGCATTCCATTAAGATCACCACCAAATTTTCACCTCCATAGGAAGAGGCAGAAGAAGATTATAGCTGAAAGAAATTTTGGATCGGTTTTTATTCGCAGAATTTTAACTGTACACGTTGTGTTATTATATCATCATGGGCTGGTCGATTTTCAATACTTGGATAGTAACAGAAGTTGAATATTATCTTTGAAGTTTGTTGAATCGTTCAAATTCTGTGAAATAACCAGTTTATAGACACCACCGTGCTGATGATGTTCTGCTTCCCATCTTTTTTTCAAAAAAATATTTTCTTTTAACCTTTTCGAATCGGCTAACATCTTAATATGTAAAATTTGTTACTTTAGGATTTCCAACGCATTTTGGCCAACCTATAACCGTGTTTTCACGATTGTTTCTGGTGATGCTTGATTCATTACTGGATACTGTATATAATTATGTCGTTACTAAAACTATAAATAAAACACCCAGTGGTTAGTGTCACCCAAAACGATATAAAATCACGACTGGGCCTAACACCGTTCCCTGCGGAATCCCTGAAATAACGACTTTTTGCACGTTAGTAACCTAGCTCGTTGCTCCCACTGAAATCCCGAAAGTAATATATTGCACTGTTTCCAACTGGGTCATTCCTTAAAAAAATAAAGTGTAAAGTAAATCTTATTTAATAAAAACGTTTAAAAAACTCGAAACAGTTGGAAAACGGTCTTTATGTGATTCCTGACTAGGAAACGTTAATAAATATAAAATTTTCATACATTTCGATTGCCGTGGTAGATTTTTATCTATAAGTGGTAAAAATTGTTACATTTATTTTTTCAAAGTTTACATGTTTGTTGTGTTTTTTTACTTGAGATCATTATTTCATGGTCCACGATTAGCTGGTTTTATTATTAGGAATGCCGGATTTATTATTTGTGTTTTTCTAATTATGTCATGATCACATCAATCATTATGTCCGAAGTAATTGCCTGACTTTAATGAAAATGTTTATTTTAAAAACAGTCTTATATGGATGCGTTTTAAATCATGGCATTCTGCAGTCATCCAAGTTTCATCGATCGTATTAACACATCAATATATTTGACTCTGTATCGTAAATAATGGTTTATAATTAAGCTGCTGGGGAATGAGATCATTCGTTCTCATTTGCAAACCATTCGTGGTGTTCGCAGAAATGGCAGGCATTACTTACTTGCCATGATTTATAGTCGAGTTTAATAGCCGTCGAATGAAATGGAAAGCTCTCCGTGACATGAGAATTTTCGCCTTGGGCGCACCACTTCTCTGCCTACGCATTTCCGATCTAGAAGTCATGCACCTTTGGACAAGCTAGCTGTTAAACAGGGTTGTTAGTTGCAGCTCTAAACCTTATGCTGTAATATATGGGAAATGTTTCCATAAGCTTTCCTTGTATGCTATTTATGGCTTATTTATTAATAACAAAAGTTATTTATATGTCAGAAATAAAACAAGCAACTAAAATGTTTTTAAATAGATAATATTTTAGAAATTATTAATTTAAAGTTCTGCATAAGATGAGAACCGATTCAATATTAACGGTTAGTGAACAAGCTTCATGGCATTTTGACTTTTTATTGATAATTTTGTCGAAGTTTTAAAGTTTCTTAGGTGTTAGTGGAAATTAAGTTGCGAACTGAAAATTGACGCGTAAACCTAGAAATTTCACAGACAGTTAAAACTCTGTAAATTTGATAACTTTCAGTGATCATCGTCCGAAAGTTTTTATACATAGACGTCGGACCAGATATTGCTTTAGGAATGATATAAAAAAGTTAAAATCGTCCTCTAATAGGCTAAACTTGAAGGTCAAATAATTTCTGATAACTAGCATAGTATTTTTGTAATCTTTTCATTTCGCAAGAACAATTTAAAAAATATTTTATTGTGATCTGTACATGAACAGCTTAAAATTCTTTATTATTCAAGGATAGAGGTGTGGCTTTTAAGAAAATCGTAATCTTTTGCAACACCGTAAGATAAATATGCCAAAGGCACATACAGAAAGTAAGTAGTAGTACATCCAACGTAGCTTTTCTCTTAAATTAAATGATAGCCAAACTCGTAAATTGTAATTACCCATTGTCTTGTCAACACCGGACATGACAATAAATGTCGTCACACCATAAGTAGATTTTAGAAAATACATATTCTTTGATACATCGATTTCACATCTTCATTCTAGCAATTTATTCATTGTAGTCACTCACTTTTATCTAATTCTTGATTATAATTAAAAACACAATTACAGCAATGTTGCGATCCACGAAGTTAAACCTTCAATTTCTGAAACCTTCGTGGAAAAACATCGAAAATTTAGATGCCTGAAACAAAATAATAGCAAAATACTACAGAAAATAAGGCACACTTTCGATGAGCAACAAATTATTGCTTTCTCACTAAATTGCTTAGGCTAATTTACGAAATCGGTCACCTAATCAATATCTTAATTCCGAAAGTCATAAATTTTCATTTTTTACTTATTATTTCTGAAATTACCAGAACGTGATATTTATTATATTTGTTATTTTTGTGATAAAAATAATACCGGAATCTTGATTCAATGCCAAACACATTTTTTTTAAAAATATTAAATCTTGATTCGACAACAAAAATGTTTTTTTAACCATAAAGCCATAAAGCAATCATCAGTGATTTATCATTAAGTTATATTACGATAGCTTAGGTGAGGAGGGTTGGTTAGTATTATTCCTCGTTACAATACATCCTAAATTAAATTGTAACAACACTATGAACTTAAATGGGTACAGGTATTACCTATTGCTTACATTTCACTGTTTCTTCCAAGAAAATGACTTTGACGTGTGAAAATTGATAATACCTCACGTTAGAAGTAAATTTCGCAACCTCCAAAACATTTTTTTTGGTTCAAAAGCTAAATCACTCTTTATAAATTGTTGTTCAATTATACAAGCCATACAAATTCACAATAATTTAAATGCTTGATTAACAGGAACAGGATTTCTACTAAAAGAATTTAGTCTTTTTGGCCCATTTCTATAATTTATTTTAAACACGAGCCAATATTTACTGTGTGAAATCCTCCTGCACATACCATAAACAATGGATGCAGACAATTCCGATGGTATGAACTTAATTAAGCCTAACGCTCCAAGTGCACTGTGAATACCAATTAACTACAACATTAATTAAACTGGGATTGGATTGGGTCCAAATCAAATCAACTGGGTAATTGATAATGAATTTATAACATGATGTTGTTTATGGCTGTAGGTAAAACCATTATTATTATCAGCTTTTGTTAATCGTTGCATTGTCCATAATATTTATGGATTTGTAGATGGGATTACAATATGATGTGTCTACTTTATAACTGCTATTTCTTGGTGGAAATTGTGGTGACTGGTGAGACTGGTGACTGGTGAGGTGAGCTTCAGTAATTACCATGACTTGTCTGTCTTTGATTGACTATCTTCGGCACACGTCGTAACCGACACTATGTATGTGACCCGAGCATAGCATAAATAACAGAACAATGATGAAACTGATCATAACTAATATTCCGATATATTACAGTATCTAATGTAAAATAAATTTTCATTTGAATTTCACTTTTTTTATTTCAACTTACAGTAGTACCATTTTTAGACAAGCACGTCCATCTTCAGACTGGAATATTTTTGCTTAAATGTTTCAGTAATCCTTATCCCAGGGAGAATTAAGAAGTTGGATGAGTCAACATTATTATTTTTTGGATTTTTAAAGCCGAATTTATTTTTAAATTGTTCTTCATATACATATAGTGGTGATCTCCATAATATCAATTTTTATATAAAGGTGATCCATATTCTGAAATGTTTTCGAAATTTGGGTATGTTCTTTTTGCACTGCTGTGGATAAAGATTTGGTCAATCCTTAAATTTAAAAGCCACGACGAATCTTAAAAAGTAAATATCTTGTCTTCTTTTATCACCACTTTCCAAAAGTACACCCAAAAAAATTGATATCCATCATAAGTATGGAAGAATGAAAAATATGAAATAATATATAAGTGACTTTTAAATTTTTTTTTATATGAATACCGCAAAAGAGTCCCTACTGCTCCCGTCTGGAGCCAGTGAGACTATGGCATCCCCAATTGAGGTATGTTGTGAGGCTGAAGGTAGTGGGGAGGGCAAGGAGATGGGGAAGAGGAAGGTGGGTACACGAATAAAACTTAATAGAAAAAAAGTTAATGAAGAAAGTTACAAAGATGTAGAAAACCTCAATATAGATTGATTGGTTATGATTATGCGATCGGTGGCATTCATTTTAAAAGTAATTAATCACAATAAGTGGCTTAAGTTAAAGCAATACGCCAATAAAGACGTATCATTATTTGATTGGCAACTTACAAGATGGAGTTATATCAAATCTATATTCAACGCAGCTTTTACCTGACCCATACAACTAATGTTAAGTATATAGGCAAGTCATGCAGCAATCCGAGAAATGAGAAAAATATAGTCTGGAGTCGTAGTCGATTTGAAAATTGTTCAAGTTTTTCTTGTTGTTTTAGTTTTGTACGACAACCCGTTTAGCTTTATTGTAAAATTATACGTCCGATAAATTATTTAAGTCCTCTTTAATATTGGATATTATTTGACTTATCCAACATCCAAATTTAAGAAGATTAACATATCGATGTGTTTGAGTCACAATTTCTATCACCTTATGACTAACGAATTTGCATAAACAAGCGTGTCGTTAAATTTTGCCAATATGCAATGCAGATTTTTTAGTACACACCAATAGATTGTTGTTTGTAGAAATCATAATAGTGGTATTGAACATTCTTCGCTCGAGGAGCTGTGGTTAAATATATCGCCATTAAAGGATGTAGGTGGGTGATGTTTCTCTTGAACCATAGAATTTTGGATAGTACAACAATGAGATCAAAATGCATACTTTTTGGTACGAAAACTACGACGTTAATCTTCCATTTAAAACCTGGTTGCGATCGTTTATTCTCTGGCAGAAATATTGGTGTAATAAGAGCAGTAATTAGTGATATAATTAAAATCCTACTCTGTCTTGCTCTATTGTATATTTTGTTGTGCTCTTCATATTTTGTTGGCGCATTTTGTCCACCTATTCCCTAGATTTTTCTTTTTTAGTTCAACCTTCAGGCGATAAGAAAGATCTGGCTAGCACATAGCTTCAACCTAACCTTGTAACAAATATTTTTTTTGTTTGTTTAGTACATTAATTACCAAAGGTTCAAATGATGACATTTATTACTTTAAGACTCTTCATCTCAGTGTGACTTCAATAATTTTGTTGTTCTTATCCTTTTTTATGGTACATATCCAACTTATTTTCCCATTCCCTAAATTCCGAGTGGCACATTTTCATTACACATTTTCTTTGCTGATTCTATATTTTTTCATCATCCATAAACAGATTGAAGGATCGAAGTTAATGAACTTGTCCGTGTCCATTGGTGTGTTTAATGTGCAATCTCCATATTCCGTACATTGTTGTATGTTTACGTCCATTCGAAGTTATGGGTCATGAAATCTAAACACGTTGATCTCTAGAGTCCGAAGCGTAAACTTTCCCTTCTTGCAACTGGTGTAATTTTTACTACGTTCCATGTTGTTCTTCTGTACATTCCCACGACTCGGCAACTGCTAAGGTATTTCATTCAATTTATTTTATTTTGATAATGTATAACATCTACAAACACAGCCATATAAGACATTATATTCAGTGTGTATACCTTGAGATTACCTAGTAACTAGTAAATTGTAGGTTAATACAATAATAGAACTATTACTAATCTGAACTTACCATCAGTGTCATATATGTCAACATCCAAAGAGAATTTGCTTAGAAACAGAAGCAAGGTACTCGTAGCTCTCACAACAACTTGCATGGCCGTAAATACGATAGACTTGCAGGTTGAAATCCTGAATAATTGCTGCATTATTTACTTATCAGGGACTAACACTAACCAAAATGGGGTTAAACGCTACCTACCTATCAGATTACCGATCAGTAACTACATGTATCTTAAATATTTCTCGATTGAATATAGTTAGCTAAAGGATTAAAATATCCAACATCCATTTTAAAATTATTTAAATTCAATTTTTCAATAAACAAGTTGAATAAAGTTTTAAATTGTTTTCATTATACTCATTACACATTTTTATATGGTATCATAAGACAAATTTTAATCTTTTTTTAACACTGCTTTAGAGTTAATTAATAGCAGCGGGCGGCAACGCGCGGCCTGCGGGCCGCATGCGGCCCGCGGACGCCTTACTAGCGGCCCGTGAATGTTTTGTAAATAAGTTTTCAACTATTCAAGTTCGGGAAAAAGCACAACAATTTGAATGGTTCTCTTTAGCTACCGATGAAAGTAATGACGTTTCAGATACTGCGCAGCTTTTAATATTTGTTCGCGGAATCGATAAGAACTTTAATGTCTATAAGGAGCTTTTACAGTTATGTAGTTTGAAGGGAACGACTACAGGGGAAGATTTGTTTTGTAACTTAGAACAAGCGCTAGTATCAATGCAATCACCATGGGAAAAATTGGTAAGTGTAACAACTGACGGAGGAAGAAAAAATGGGTTGACTCATCGTCAATTCCAGCAGTTTCTGTTTTGACGTATTTTACGGAAGCAGATCATGGAGATGTTGTTTATTATTATGAAGTGAGATGGTTAAGTAGAGGTGCAGTATTGAAAAGATTTTTGATCTCAGAAAAGAAATCAACACTTTTATGAATGAAAAGGGAAAATCTATTCCAGAGTTAACAGATACTCAATGGTTAATAGACCTTGGATTTTTAACATATGTAACTCAAGAGTTAAATACGCTGAATGTACGGCTTCAGGGTAAAAACAAATTAATCTTGAATATGCACACAGACGTAAAGACATTCCAAATGAAAAACAAACTCTTTACAAAACATATTGATGAAAAAAAGTTGAACATTTTCCGAATTGTAAAAAGGTTGTCGACTGTCGAGGAAGCTGAAATTAATTTTCATTGGAAAAATGATAAAATGAAGGATATTTTAATACAACTGCAAATTCAATTCAGCGACAGATTTGGTGATTTTGAGAAAGTTTCAAGCAAACAGAAAATTTTTGCAAACCCTTTTTCGTGTGACATTGAGGATGTACCTACCGAGTCATTTACAAATGAACGTGATTGATCTCAAATCTAATGATGTTCTCAAAAGCTCTTTCTATGAAATCAATGATCTTGTTAAATTTTATGGAAGCTTGCCATATGATTTTGAGGAATTGAAAATGATTGCTCAGCAGTTCATTACAATTTTTGTTAGCACTTATTTGTGCGAACAAACTTTTTCAATTGTCAATTATAGAAGAAAAAAAATATGTTTCTCGTCTCACAGATGAGCATTTGAGAGGCATTATATGAGTTGCAACTACAAATATGACAGCTAACATACAAGAAATAGCCTCCCGAATGCCACCTCAGATATCACACTGACATTTGTATAAAATCATTTAGTTACTTTGTAGTTTTCATAAACATAATGTAAATATTACGTGTACGAATTAAATTCCGTATGTTTAAAATTTTTTTAATAGCAGTTTAATTTTTTCTATGGGATATGCCCAATTATACGTAGGTATATTGGGCTTCTAGGGTTAATATCACAAGTGCGGCCCGCCTTTAGTTTATTTTGCCAACTTGTGGCCCTTTTCTGCCAAAAGGTTGCTGACCCCTGGCGTAGAGCCATCGAATGACTAGCATTTTACGTTACTTCTTTGTTAAATTTGTATCTACCTTTGAGCGAACGTAAGAGGTATTGATCCAATTATTTACTATTTTGTTCATCGAAATAGTTCAAGGCTGTCAGATTTGTATCTTTTGAATCAGACAGAGTTCAAAGCTCTACCGGAGCGGAGGTTAGTTCCCCACTTGCTATTGGCAATGTTATCCGGTTTATTTCCCATTGTTCCGTTCTAGTAATACATGTTATCAAACTCAGACATCTCTAGCGACGGATTGTTATCGTTATCTCTTTCATTGGTAGTAGTAATTTGGAAATGATCAAGGAAATACTTGTAAGCAATAAAGCAGACATTAATTGGATTAGATTTTTTGAAGAGCCTACCTTGAATAAAGGTAACCTTGACCATTGATATTATGTAGAATGGATACTGTTTTCTCGTGAATCGACTGTGCTCCAGTAATAGCAAGTCTTGTGTCAATGAACTGTTTACTTTCGCAATACCATTTAAAAAATATCATTAATTTCAAGCCCACTGTTGCAACAGAGTATTTGTATTAGGACTCGTTAAGGTTAAAGCATTCTTCATCTACATATATTGTTTCCTCCCAGTGCTTGGTTTATAATTTTACATTCTGAATGCTTGCCTCTTATTATGTTTTTAATTTAAATTTCCATTATCGTTATTTGAAATTTGAATACTTCTTTCTACGTTGCGCTTCGGGGACCAATACTTTTGACAAGACGTCTCCAGTCTCCAGATATCCATATCGTGCCCATTTTCAGTAGCTTGCTGCTTGGGTCCATTAAGTGCCAAACCTCTCCTAGGACAGTTGCTGTATTTGGGGGAATAGAATATTTTAACCTCCAGGAAAACAGTAGAGTAGTAAACCAATCCTTTCAATATTAGTAGGAATTGGTAATTGGGATTCAAAGCTTTAAGGCTGGACACTTGTGCGTTTTTTGCTCTGCCTTGATGTTTTTCTCATCCACAGGAGTAGCATGAAGAATTTCGGGGTTACTTCAACTGTTCCAATCCAAAATATCGTTTTTTTACATTAGCTTTACTCAGGAGGCCCTGAGGGAAGTAATTCCCCTCAGGGCCCATGTCATCTTTGGGGATGCTGTGTGGAGGATCTTTTTAGAAAAGGGATGAGAGAATGTTCTGGGAAAGAAAAGGGGTATGAGGGGTGGGTAGAAATCTGGGGATCAGTATGTCCAGTAGTTTCGGACGTATGAATCCATCCCTCCCACTGCGGTGCAAGGCGATATTCCGAGAGAGTACGTCTGTAGAAGTCAAAAGGGACTCCCTCAACCACTCTCTCCCGATCCAGCCTGCCATGCATCTAGTGGGCAGACGCATCCGCCGCCAAGATCCGGACAAACCTCACCCCATGAACCCGGGTACCCCTGCTAACTCACCAAACGTAGCGAACCACTTGGGGTAACCTATGGCAGAAATGTTGGTTATACAATAAATGATTCCCGGGGCGGCGGTACCCTTACCCGCCCCCCAAATTGTGAATCTAACAAATCGATAGATTTCCTTAATAGGAAAGCAAAAACAATAAAAAAAAATTGTACAAATTCTAGAAATAAAAACTGTACAAACACTGCAAACATCAAGCCAGAGTTTTTACTTTACAGCTAAGATAATGGGAAGAAAATCATGCAATCATGTTTATAAATGTCAGAGTGGTCACTTCTCTCGTGAGGATGCAAATTAAAGAAGACGTAGTTCTCATGCCAATGTGGCTAATTTCACGACCGATGGCTGGACCACATGATTCACATGACTTATCCACTTTACGAGCATGTGTTTAATCTCTTAATGGCCTGGAGCCATAAGACCATGATACCTAATTACATTTATTTTAAGCCAACGCTAAAACACTCCCCGTTGCAATCATTTGTTTGGCGGAATGTCTAACACGTTTTTGCGTTTCGTTTTTGCCAACAATCTGCTAACCCGTATTATTGGCTTGCGATGACAGGGTTGTCACTTAGTAAGTTAGGTATCCTCGGCTAAGTTATTCACTTAACTAACGAGCACATCGTTTTCTGCATTCAAATTATTTATAAATCCCCCTTTACGTACTCTTCTCTCATACCGACTCATTTCACGACCTGAACCAACTATTTGATTCCTTGTTATATCTCGGATGACCCGACTTCTTCTATACCATTTACTTTTGCGAAATACATTCTTCTGCCTCTCCTTTCTTCCACCATTCGTTCTACATGCCCAATCCACCTAACCGCCCCATTCTTTATCTTATTTATAAATAACAATATGTTTTATAAAAAATAATCTGTGGTGGAACCATAGACATATGAATATTAGTAGACCTGCCTTAAGCGGTAAAAGCGTATTATTTCCCCCTCCCATTGGAACCATTCCATTGGAACCGGCTGGGATCGTGACGTCATCATTCTTCTGCAAGCCAGCGTCGAGCACTCATCGGTGCATTTTACGAAATAAAACGGTAAACATAGTGGCTTGTGTTTTGAAAACGTGTAAAAATAGAAGTGAAAAAGAGACTAAACAAAATTGTCGTATTACATTCCATAGGCAAGCATTATTTTACACTATTTTAAGCCAATTCAGATCACATAATATGATCATTTTTGTAACATACACTGTCACTCGAGATACATGACGTGTGCCCGTCCCTGTTTACTGGGATAAGTAAATTATGAAACATTTATAAAAGTGTCTTCACTTAATACAGCAACAAAATATTGAACTCGACCTTATAGACGACCTTACTTTGCATATTTGGACTTCGCAAATGTGTTCATTACGCGGCGAACAATTCGCGCTCCCATGTAAAAAGGTATATTCATTCAAAAGCAGAGTTTACTTTTAAGAACGAAAGTGTGATATTATAATGCGAGATGCCTATATACTGTCAGATTGAGTTTTGACGAATCACATATCACCAAAGCCGTCTTCCTGCCCTTCGTCCCGCTGTAGTTGGTTTCTACCCCTCACCTCTCTGTTCTGGTCTATTAATATTCATATGTCTATGGGTGGAACCATATAACAAAAATTGGCTAAATCCGATTGTAAATCGAATTAAAAAAAACATTATTATTTTTTTAGTTAGAAACGATTGTTATACATTAAACTAGATTTAACCCAACTGGTTATCTAACAAAGTTTAATAAACAAAGATATTCTTGTTAAACCCGTTCCCAGCTAACTTCCATCCTTTCCACCTTTCTTATCTATTCCTGCTCTACTCTTGCTACTCTACCTCTTCTTCAGAAAATTAAAGTAGACAAGAGTGGGAAGGCTACGAAGCACCGCAAAAAGAAGAGATCGGTCATACTCTCGCAGGCTAAATCCTATAGATGTATATATGTGTTTGTCTCTTTTTAGTGTCGCTATTTTTCGTTTTATCGACTTTCAAAGTTTTCACTTGAAAAACAAAAATGAATTCATTCATTCTTGAAACTGGTGTAGTTTTTGCTCTGTCTCGATGTGTTATTTCATCCACTGGAATAGCATGAAGATTTTCGGGTTTACGTCAACTGAGTTATTTAATGGTGCTAACGTTTCATCAGAAAATGTCAATTTAAAAATCCAGACAACCCTGCTTTATCTAAAACTCGATCCAAGAATAAAAAAACACGCACCATTAGAATCACTTTCCCTATCTGAACAGAATTGCCTGGCTGACTGCTAACTGCTGACCGAGCATAGATTACCTATAACAGAGTACAAGGCAACAGTAGGTGACCAGTTCACATGGTTATTTATGGACAAGATAGGTACAACGTTATTTTTTATCTCCCATTTTTATGGTGTTATTATTCATTCGCTAGAATGGGTGAGTCACCTTAGTACACACCCTGCTACGTGGGAAAATATGTGATGCAGATTGAACGATTTTTTAATTTTTTATTAGTATAAATGTCTTTTTACAATAACTTTTGAAGGTTATTCTTCTTCTTCTTGTGCCCTGTCCGTTCAACGGACGTTGGCTATCATGTTGGCTATGCGGACTTTGTTTACTGCGGCGCGGAACAGCATTAGACTGACCAAACCACTGTCTCAGGTTTTTCAGCCATGAGGTTCTCCTTCTTCCAGGGCCCCGTCTTCCGGCAATCTATCCCTGCATTATGAGATGCAAGTTCTCATAATTTTTTGGATGTCTCTTCACATGTCCAAGATATTGAAGTTTTCGGATTTTTGTAGTTTTATAACTTCTTCTTCTTTATTTATCCGAACCATAACATCTTTATTCGTAACTCTGTCCATCCAGCTTATTTTAAGGTTATTCCCACCAATGTAATTTATCATTGAAGACAATATAATACTAATAAATCTAAATTAAAACATGAAAAATAACACGACACAGAAAAAATGATAATAACCTTCAAAGGTTAACATAAAAAGAGAGTTATTCTACGATACGATACTCTAATAAAAAAACTGAGACTGCAATTCACACGCAGCAGAAGTGAATCCTTCAGAACACTGACAAGAGTGGGGAGGCTGCTTTTTTTTTTCTTTTTTTTTTTTTTCTCTCCTTCCATGTACTGCAAAGTTAACTATGTCAAGCTGCATTAGATTTTATCTTTTAATTCCAGAGAAAAATCAAGAGAAAATAAAGTAAGTACCTAATGTTATCGTATTTCTAAGAATCAATTTTATATCTAATCTAGAACCTTAATATTTTATAAGAATTCCGATCACGTTTTTCGGCTAAGTTTATTCGATTGTATGATTTCGGGTACCAACTTCGTGAAGTAAAAGCGTAATTTGGTAAAATCATCGCTAATGATGATGGCTTCGTCTCAGTAGCGTGCATTGGCTCTAAGATTTTTTTTTTTCAAAATATGTAAGTTAAAATATTGTTAATATACTACAAATAGTATTAGAAAATACTTATAAAACATATTCACTTGAAAATTGAGGGAAAAAGTTTGTAAAAATGTTCATTGGTAATAGTTTTTTTTAAGGCGATCCAATAGTACAGGAAAAAATCGATATCGGATTTCACGCCCTTTATGGGAGTAGTTTAAAAATAATGGAGAAAAAGCTTTCGGAAAGGTTGGAATAGGTATTTGAGGAAAAAAATTTGCAGGTTGATTTCGTAAAGGCCTGTAAAAAATATTAATTCCTTTTTTACGCATTGTTTATTGTAATAAAACGGAAATTTAAAGTTGATTTCATGAAAACAAGCGGCGCGAAGGAACACACCTGTTTCCCGCTATGGCCGGGGCGTGACTGATACGAAATCAGTGTTGCCAACTTGAATTTTAAAGTAGAGCTAGGCGAAACCCAAAAAAAAGCCAAAAAGGAGCTAAAATTTTGAAAATGTCGTATACCTACAGCCATCGTTCCAATTTTTTTTAACTTCTAAGGGTAGTTTTTTTTTTAAGGAATTTTTTTTTTAAACTTTTCTTAACTTGCAACATTGTTGTGTCGCCTGAGCCCTGATCGAATTGTTAGAATCGAATTAACCATGTTATCGCCAAGTCTATTTCTGGTTTTATTTTTGATAATATTTAACTGGCTAAAAACTCGTTCCACTTCTCCGTTTGACCACGGCAGAGCAAGTACCGAAACTGCGAAAGAGCTTATTTCGTGGAAAGGATTATCATCAGTGGAATCACGATACTTTAGAACCTCAGCCCAAAACTAAACTTGACTGCGCATTCAAATTCGAAAGAGACTCAAGCAAGACGCAATGCAATACGCAATAGCCGGCCTAGGCAAGTTCCTTGTATCGATTTTTGGGAATTTCATTTTTTCGGGAAGTCCCTGTACCGATGTTTCCACCATAGTATTTTTAGTAACTGTTTACTTGTGCAGGAGTTCAGGGAATCCTTTTTTGGGAAGTCCTCGTCCTAATATTGCATTTTTGGAATATTATTGCAAATATTATTTTTTTCAATATTATTTCACGTGAATAAGAGCTGAAATATCTGAAAAACGAGCTAAGAAGCTAAATGACTTTTTTTGGAGCTGACGACGTCGATTTAGAGCCAGATCTAGCTCTAAAGGAGCTGAATTGGCAACACTGTACGAAATGGGTTGTGTCCAGTGCATGGTTCTTGAGCTCATGCCATAAGGGTCACTTTAAGATCCAAATTCGTAGAGTGCGGGCCGTATTGATTGATGTCAAAAATAACAACGAGAAAATGCATGTTTTATTTTATTTTGTGAAGTTCGGACGTAAATATCAATTTTTTTGCGATTATTATAAGAGAAACTGAATTTTCCACATTATACAATGAAAACCATGTCCGAAAAGGGGTTTATAAGTAGGACAGTTAGCATTCGAAAGTGTTTTTTATAGACCTAATACTTTATTTTTTTCTAGGCTTATTAAAAGACTTATAAAAAAAATGACCGACATTTTTAAGGGCCAAGGTATGTTCTACACGCAGTATTTAATTGAAGCATCTATATACTTCTAAGCGATCAAATTTTCAAAACAAAAAACATGATTTTGTATGATTTTACATTATTTAGTATGACTTCATCTTAAGAACGGTCAATTCATTTTTCCTCCACAGGTGGCGATACCGCAAAAGTCATTTTTCATGTTAGCCGTTAATCTAGCGGTGGTTTTGAAAACTAAACATTTAACAATTTATGAAAAGGGAAAAACCTTTAGTGAAGCGATAATATTATGTTTCTAATTTGAAAACGGACATTCCATAATTGTGCAAAAATGACTATGGAGCAGTAATAATACTTGCTATTTTCAGCCAGCTATAAATTTGTCAAATATAAACTATTTGTCAATGCAGCAATTTCAGAGGTTGGAACGGGTTCCGTCGCCCCTTGAACCATTTATTGGACAACCAACAGTTGGTGACTTAGCAGGGGTGCCCGGTTCATTGGGACTCCTACCCACCCGTCATACATTTTTCTTTCACAGAATTTACTCTCCTTTCTTTCCTTACAAAGTCCCTCCACGCAGCATCCCAAAATATAACATAAGCCCTGAGGGAAATTATTTTGTGTAGAGTTAAATATAAAACAAACAAAACAATGTGGAACAATGGGGTATTTCCACAAACGAGGGATTCTGTTGAAAATGTGCGAAATATTTAAAGACCATTTTTCTGATTTTAATCATCCTACTATAAATGTTTTTTTTTTATGTTTTCATTCAATATTATTGATTTTAAAAACGCTCGAAAACTGACAAAATCAAAACGGCCCGTTTTTTCAAATGGGTTTGTGACGTCGCAGGCTACGCCCGGCTAAACCAGCACAAATAAGCACTGTCAGGGAGCGTCCGCACTCACGACGTCACACGATAGCCACGCCCCAAAATATCGTTTTAGCGGTGATTCAAAAATGGTACAATTCAACTCGCTCTAGAAAATTTATTCGTCAACATAAAAATAAAATAAAAATGCTGTAATCATCGTAATTTTTTGCTTAATTTTTTTAAGCAATAAAAAAAATACGTGGAAATACCCCATTGCGACTTAAAAAAGCATTCACAAATTTATTTATAGAAAAAATACGTTTTGATCAGAGATTAAACCCAGTTTTATAATTATTTTTTCTTCTTTTTATGTACCTTGTTTATGGGTACCTATGCACAGCTTTTCATCTTTTGTGGAATGCACGCCACTGCTTATGTTGTTGATGATGAAGATTAATGCATTTTTAACTAGGTACAAATGGATAGTAAACACGTTTTAACATTCTCTCATTAGATGCACAGTAAACAGTAAAACAATGGTATAGGTAGCTACACACATAATATTTAGGTATGTAGTTGCCTACCTTTACAATAATTAAAATACTTATGTAATTCTTCTTTTTTTTTAACCCCTTGAGCATTTATGGGAGATTTTCTTTACAGACAACAGAAAACCGTAGTCTTTTTGTGATATACCTATATATATATCCCGGCCTGAAACAGACTCAGTTATGCTATTTCATTATGTATTACGGTGAGAATCATGATTTAAACAGTGTTCGAAATAAAGAATATCACGCTTTCAATTTGCATTAAAAAACTTACCATAAACGCTCCCAAATAAATTGAAATAATTCTATGAAAAAACATTTAGCATTTGAAAAATATTAGTCAAGGTTTGCAAATTTTTGCATTACCTATATGAAAAAAAGTGAAGTGACAATAACTTTTATAATTGCATTGTATAATTAAATACATTTTTTTAGTTTAGTAAATGTTGTAATTTGAAATATTGGAATTTAATAAAACGAAACTTCAAGCAAAAAGTCAATGTGTAGCAAATCTAATTATTTCGAGCGTATTCAATGTCGAATACGTTCCCTTTCTCGCATCGCTTCGATCTTATAGGTTAGGGACGAGGGATGCTATTGGTTAGAGGCTGCAACCCGCTACTCAGGCTTACAGATGGTCTGACTATAAGGTCACGTGAGACCTCAAGAAAGTATGTTTGCCTTCCGGGTCTATCCGCGCAGCTTCAGGAAATCTCTGGTAGGTCAGAAATACGTCAGCTACAGAGAGAATAACACTCGGATTGTTAAAAGGCGGTTGAGGGAACAATTAGTTTGCTTTGGGTTGTTTATTGTTAAAATACCCATTACTGTTATAGTTTTGTACTGTTTTACTATTATCGAACTGCGTCAAACTTGCAAAATGATTGAACCTACTCCAAATAAAGACAAATTGTGTTTACCGTTGTGCGATTAATTTAATTACCGCTGCTACAAATGCTCATTTATAAAGGAAAGCAAAAACTCTCACTCGGTTTGATCTGGCGTTATAAAATTTTCATAGCTTTTCTACTGGTAATTTCTAGGTAATAGGGCAGTGGAAATATTTTTGCTCAAACCATCGTTTTCATCATGAGCTATGAAGCTGTGAAGTACGTAGCTTCCAAGCCTTAAGTTAGTCTTATATGGAAAATAATGTGCGCTGTGTTGGTTCGATCGATATGCTTTTATTACTTGCTTTTATCGATGTGATTAACCTTTCAGATAATACAGTCGGTTTGTAAGAATGCCTTGAATATCATTTGCAATCCTCGTACCACGATCTGCCGCATATAAATAAATACGCCAGACGATCTTAAGCTGACCCATTAACCCTCTCATTTTCAAGATAATATAACTTTGGATACAGCGCAATTTTATGAAAACATAAAAATATATTTTTATATATAGCTAGCCGTCCTCAATGGGTGCTGGTACCTGCCTTGATGTATGGCAGTGAGACTTGGAATTGGCAGAGGAAGGATGAAAGTAGATTGAATGCCGTAGACATGAGAACCCTGAGGCGCAAGTGTGGTAAAATCATTTACGATCGCATGAGAAATGTGAAGATCCGCAAAGAATGCAAGGCTGATGTAAGCGTAATGAGTAAGGTTAAGAAAGGGATGCTCATATAGTTTGGACATGTGGAACGAATAAACGAGGAAAGGGGTGTAAAGAGAATATATGACGTAAATGTGAATGGTAAAAGAAGTCGGGGACGCCCGAGGAAGATATGTCACGACCAAGTGAATTAGATACTTAAGCTTGGTCAAGAGTTGGAATAAAAGAAGAAAATGTATGGAAGGAATGTGAAAAAGGCAAGGAGTGTGTGTCAAGACCGAGTTTGGCGGTCCGTCCTCCTCTGCCTACCCCTGCGGGGAAACGGCGTGATGGCAGTTAGTTAGTTAGTTAGCTTTTTTTTAAATATATTTTCAACATAATATGAACATACTTACTAATTCAAGTCTAAGGTGGGGTTGTTTTAAATTTCGGTACCCATGTTTTATTGACGATCAGCGATCAATTAGTCTTCCAAAAGCGTAGGAGTCGAAAGCTTTTATTAATGCATTTTAATGACTTCCTTTTTTGTTTCAATTTATATTTACTTAAATCAATTTTCTAGGGACCTCTATTCAATGTTTGGGAGTATGTTTAATGGTGAATATAAAAAAAACACATCCTCCGTAATTATTTCGTCATTGGCTGATTTAGATCACCCGTATGAAGTAATGTTGGTATTTTTAATGGCATTAATTTCAAGCACTTATTATTGTTTGTGCATTTTGTTTATGGAAGCCACTTGAGGGTCTCGGAGGCTGACGCCATTTGCAATTAAAAGATTTATTATACATATTATAAATTGAATTCCTCACCTCTTGGGAGGTTAAAATGTCTTGTGTGACGAGTACGCGGCTTTCTTAGTATTAAAAGATCTCCGTGATCTAGGGGTTAACACACTTGTCGCAGGATCTAGAGCATTCGAAATCAAATAATAAATAATACCTGATATTTTTTCATGCTTTTTGATTTTTCTGTTTCTTTGCTGTCAAAATAAAATCAAAATAATGCTTTCTGTACATTTCAATGATGAAAGTAAATTTTGAAAATGTCGATAAAAGGTAATGCTATCAATTGTCAACTTAAGGCCATTCATTCGTTCATGGAGATACTTACAAACGACTCGAGTTTCGTGCGCATAGCCTACGCACCGCTCGTGAGTAGCCATACTGTTTTACTAGTGTTCGTACATGACGCGACGCGTCTACTGCGGGTTTGACATCAATTGCACACTACTGAAAATGCTGATAGCATGCAACGCTAGTTGTGTTCGCATCTACTACTCATTTGATAGAAATAACGTTCGAGTGATTTGAATGTTAAATTGGTTCTGTAGGTAGGAAAATGTTTGTTTATGTAACTATAGTTTACCAGAAGAGTAGAAGGGTCCCAACTGCTCCCAACCGCCTGGAGCCGCTAAGACTATAGCATCCCCAATTGGGGTATTTTGTGAGGCTGAAGATAGTGTGGAGGGGAAGGAGATGGGGGAGAGGACGGTTGCAAAGTACCTGGCTATTCAGATCTGGTCATCAAACACGGCTAAAGCCAATTCAAGCAAAGTTTCATTTCGGAATGGTGGTCTTACACCAGGGCGATACTGAGAGTATCTTCCATTCTGGAGCGAGCCGCAAATATATCTTATTTAATAAACTATATTTTATTAAAGTGAAAACTTCTTTAGCACCAATGTGACTCGATGAAACGAAAAATAGCAACTCTAAAAACAGACAAACACATACATCTATAGGATTTAGCCTACGAGAGAATTAGATAGTATAATCGGTTTCCTCTTTATGCGGTGCTTCGTAGACTATTGGTCTCCTCTTTGTGCTGTGCTTCGTAGCCTTCCCACTCTTGTCTACTTTAGTTTTCTGAAATTACTTGCTCAGGCCGGTATTTGAACCCGCTCCCTTTAGGTTTGGTAGTCGAGAGCCTCACACCTCGAGCACGTTGAACGTCAAAAATATTAATATGCCTCCTTACATGCTGTTTTATTACTGTTAATTATAATGTTTGTTAAATGTAAATTAAACCAAATTGACCCTGACTTTTTTAGTCATATTTATTGCATGCACTTGACATTTATAAATTTGTGTACTGTATAGGGTCATAGTATCATCATTACTTTAAATATTTAACGGCTTGATGAAGTGTATTGTGTGAAGATAAATAACATATCGAATCACTCTTTCACTCATTTTGTTTATACGCCATCAATATTATCGAAGGTTGGACATTGTTAAAACGTCAAAATTTAAATAAAATATTACCCAGGAAAGTACCTACATAAATTTTTATTTCATCGATAAATAATAATTATGAAAATATTGGGTAATACAACGTAAATATGGTTACCTTGAAAATTGAAATTTTAAATCCATATGCAATGATATGAGATTATATTTTTGAAGCATGTTCAGGTATCTATCAATACATTTTTTTTTAAATGAGCTTTAAAATGAAAATAATTTCCCTCAGAGCCTATGTCATCTTTGGGGATGCTGTGTGGTGGGTCTTTATAGTTTTTATTTTTAAATCCACATGAGATTATGTTTTTTGAAGCATGTTCAGGTATCAATCAATACTTTTTTTTACATTAGTTATACACAGGAGGTCCTGAGAAAAATAATTCCCCTCAGAGCCTATGTCATCTTTCTGGATGCTGTGTGGAGGGTCTTTTTAGAAAAGGAGGAAAATGAATTTCTGGGAAGGAATAAGGTATGAGAGGTCGGTAGGAATCTGGGGGTCAGTGTGTCCATGAGTGAGGGACGTATGAATGCATTCCTCCCACGGTGTCAAAGGGACTCCCTCAACAATTTTCTCCCGATCCGGCCTGCCATGCGGCTGGTGGGCAGACGCATCTTGGTTTTCCAACAAATGGTTCCTACAAATGTTTCCAACAATAGTATCGCCCTGGTGAAAGACCACCATTCAGAATCGAAATGTTGCCTTAAGAGGACATTACCAGAGAAACCAGAAATATGTCATTTTTAAATCAGTGTTTAGACTTATTGACTCGCTTCCACAAAAAATTATAAATTGATTTTGAAAGATTGTTCTTTTATCTAGTAATGTTATGGATTAAATTTTGAGAAAAAATGTTTATTTTAAGTATAATAAGGTTATACCATAGGTCGTTGGCAGATTTGTTATATTTTCAAAAAAGTACATGTATTATACAACACCAATTTCAAATCATATAATCATGCAGTAAAATAAATCAATACATTATCTGGTAAACGTATGTGTCAGAATTTTAATTTAAGTTTTAATAAAATTATAAAAAAATATATACGTACATGTGTTTCTTGACGAAAATTGGTCTGTTTGTTTATTTATTTGCGCACTTACAAACTAATATATTTCAGATTTTTTTACATACTTATTTTGCTAAGACATTATTGACAAATCATAAATAATTTTAATGGAAAAATAATTTTAGGGTGTATTTAATATTAATTAATTTACAGCTTCGCGTTTCACAATTTTTCTTATCAACGACAACACGAATCGAGAGCGCTCATTCAGACCAGTGTTACCGAAGCTCCCGATTTTACGGGAGATCTCCCGATTTTTCACTTCATCTCCCGATCTACCGGAAAGGCATCAAAATCTCCCGATTTTTCGAAGTTCTTAGCGAATTCGTTTCTCATCGATTCTTCGTCCGCTCAACTATCAACTAATTGTGTATGGTTAAAAAAAATTCTTGAGATTCTGGTATTGACCAGAATAATTACAAAATACCGCAATCTAAGCATATCTCCATTATAAACCCATGCAAACCGATCATCTATGAATTATGAGGTGGAATTTATAATTTATTACGTAACGCCTCTTCGAATCAGAAGGTTTTTCAGTACTTTGTTCTACTAACTTAAAATATGTATATATATATTTTAAATTATGACCACCTCAGACCCTGATGCAGGCGCAGGTACGAGTAGAAGTATTTCTAAAAATGAAATATTCCCAATATTATATAAAAAAGTGGGAAATTGGCCTGCTCCTAGCAAAAAAGTTGCAACAAAGACATCAACGTTGTCTCTGGAGGAGATGCACTAACAAGGCGCTCAAACTATTTTCATGTCCTGACTGCAACTATTCTCCTCCTCGAAAAAATAACTAAAACGGCACTTGCTAACTAACAGTGATGAAAAACCTTTTTTATGTCTCGACTGCAATTATTCATGTTGTACAAAGCAACTTCTTAAAAATTATTTGCTGACTCACAGTGACATAAAACCGTTTACATGTTTCTACTGCGACTATTCATATTGGTTCTACAAAGAGGCACCAAAAAATTACATATTTACCAATAGTGGACAAAAACCATTTTCTTGTCCCAAATGCAGTTATACAAGTTCTCAAAAGGAAGATTTAAAAATCCACAGTAAAATTCACGGAAGAGAAAAACCTTTTTCATGTCCTGACTGCAACTATTCGTGTTCTCAAAAGGGATATCTAAGAGAATTCACTTGCTGACTCATGTAAAGAAAAACCTTTTTCATGTTCCGGCTGCAACTATTCTTGTACTACGAAGAGAAATCTAATAATCACATGTTTACCCACAATGGAGAAAAACCTTTTCATGTCCTTACTGCAACTATTCTTCTTCTCGAAAAAAATTAAAACGTTATTCATGCACTACAAAACGGTATCTAAAAATTCACATGTTTACCCACAGTGGACAAAAACCTTTTACATGTCCCGTCTGTAATTTTTCATGTTGTACAAAAGAACTTCTTAGAAATCATTTGCCGACTCACAGTAACATAACCTTTTACATGTTTCTACTGCGACTATTTACTATTAATGTTTCACAAAGAGGCACCAAAAAAATCACATGTTTATCCACAGCGGACAAAAATCATTTTCTTGTCCCGAGTGCAGTTATTAAAGATCGCGAAAGGAAGTTTTTTGCAGTTATTAAAATCCACAGCGCGATTCATAGTGGAGAAAAGCCATTTTCATGTTCTGAGTGAAACTATGCATGTACTACGAAGATAAATCTGAAAAATCGCAAGTTTTCCCATAGTGGACAAAAACCTTTTTCGTGTCCCGACCGCAACTATTCATGTTCTCAAAAAGGACGTCTAAGAAAGCAATGCTGATTCACAGTGGAGAGAAACCCTTTTCGAGTCCTGACTGCAACTCTTCACGTTCTTCCCTTGTCAGGAGAGCCTTTATAGGCCAAGAACAGTTGATGATGTGAATATTTCGCTTTTGAGGAAATTATAGTAACTCACTTTAACAACACTGACTACAGCAATTTGTGTTTATGCGTATTTCGTGTTTAAAACACTAACGAATACTGACAACAAAATAAAATAAAAATGACGTACAATACAGTCGAGGGATTCTCTGTAAAACATAAACGAAAAGGCCTGCCAACTTGAGCATTCCCTAGTTTTTTATTTAAATAAAAAAATCATGTTACGTAACGCGTTTTTCGAATCCCCCTCCAGCACTGGTAACGCACAGTAACATTTAACAAGACCCCCCCCCCTAATTTGCGTTACGTAATACTTGAACGGCCCCCAAGGTCAAGTTTCACAAAAATTTGTGCTGAGTTTCCAAACGTAAAGTAAGTCCCCGTTGAACGATAGGGAAAAATTGCGTTATTCCACGGGCAGCATCTACAATAATCGTGTTGATGGCGCTGCTTACGGGTTTTTTCATTTGTTGTTAAGGTTCTGCTTCGGAATAATAAAATGGATTCTAAATATTTACAAGGGATGACTTTTATTACAATAATTCTAGTCATCTCCCGATTTCTTAAAAATTCTCCCGTTTTCTCCCGAATTCTCCCGATTTTTAGGCGAAAATTCTCCCGATTTTTAAATTTTGGGTTCGGGAACACTGATTCAGACCGCGACTGCGGCCACCGGCGGTTGTCTTCGCGGCGCTCTACATCGTAACATTTTCAAACGAATAACGAAGCAAACTAAATACGATTTCATGTTTGTAAAATTTATAGGGTTGCCCCAACGCAAAATTTCATGTTCATTGAATATTTTTATGATAAAATTTTTATAATTTTGAATTATTTTTTATTGTAAATTATTCTTATGTGAATACCGCACAAGAGTCCCAACTGCTACAAAATATTTGTTTTCAAGTAAAACTTCTTTACGCACGCTCGACACTTGGGGGGTAAGCTGGTAAATGTGTTACGAAAAGTGGTGATTGTTACGAAAAAATTCCTGCGAACGGTAATCGATGCGAACGGTGATCGATTGCTAGGTGGGTCGTGCCTTTACGCAGGCTTGTTATTCGTGTTATTGTTTTATTGTTAATAGACTATTTTTGCGTAAATAAATAGATAAATTAAATTATTTAAAAATATATACGTACATGTGTTTCTTGACAAAAATTGGTCCGTTTGTTTATTTATTTGCACACTTACAAACTAATATATTTCAGATTTTATTACATACTTATTTTACTAAGACATTATTGACAAATCATAAATAATTTTGATGGAAAAATAATAAACACGAGAATCGGGTATGGGTACCACCGCCCCGGGAACCAATTATTAGATAACCAACACGTCTGCCATAGGTCATCCCAAGTGGTTCGTAACATTTGGTGACTAGCAGGGGTGCCTAGGTTCAAGGGGGTGAGGTTTGTTTAGGTCTTGGCGGCGGATGCGTCCGCCCACCAGCTGCATGGCAGGTCGGATCTGGAAAAGTTAAGGGAGTCCCTTTGACTTCTCCAGCCTTACTCTCTCGGAACATCGCCTTGCACCGCAGTGGGAGGGATGGATTCATACATCCGCACTCCTGGACACGCTGACCCCCAGATTTCTACCCACCCCTAATACCCCTTTCCTTCTCCGAATTTCCTCTTCTTCCTTTCCCTAAAACGACCCTCCACACAGCATTCCCAAAGAAGAGATAAGCAGTGTGTCGAGCGAGTGTAAAAAAACGGTCTCTCCCGATCCGGCCTTCCATGTAGTTGGTGGATGTACCTTCCAAATTACTGATACTACCTATTGACGGCCGGCGTGGTCAAGGGGTAAGGCTCTTTGACTCGCAATCCAAAGGTCGTGGGATCGAATCCCGGCATAGGCAAATAAATTTTATTTGACTAATTTGGGTTATTTCACAATTATTTCATTTAAAAATAATATATTTGCGTCACGTTTTAAAGTAAAAGATACTTTCAGTATCGCCCTGGTGTAAGACCACCATTCAGAATTGAAACGTTGTTTAGTGACCAGATCTGAATAGCCAGGTAATTCCTCGCCTTCCTCTTTCCCCACCACCTTCAGCCTCGCAATATACCCCATAGTCACGTCATAGTCTCACTGGCTCCAGTAGGAGCATTTGGGTCTCTTGTGCGGTATTCAGATAAATATAAAATAAAAAATTGTGCATACGAATAAATATTTCAAAATGAGACATTTTTTACAATCCAACTGAATATTACACTTTTTCATAAATATACCGCACAAGAGTCCCAACTGCTCCCGTCTGGATCCAGTGGGACTATGGCATCCCCAATTGGGGTATGTGGTAAGACTGAAGGTAGTGGGGAGGGTAAAAATATAGGGAAGAGGAAGGTGGGGAAGTACCTGGCTATTCAGATCTGGTCACCAAACACGGCCAAAGACATTTCAAGCAACGTTTCAAATCTTAATGGTGGTCTTACACCAGGGCGATGCTGAGATATCTTTCGCTCTAACGGCCGTAAAATAAAATTAAAAAACAAAAAACCAAAATATTAAAAAGAATTTAACACATTGTTTATTCATGTAGGTATCTATTTAATACCTACTGTGTTTACGCATTTTACTTGTATCTATTTATGTTTATGCACTTCGATATACAAATTACAAATAACTACTACTAATTAAAATTCTGGAAGCGAGAATATAAGCATACCGTAGCCATGTAGCCGCCCTAGCTCCGCGCGATACACAAAACCCGATCTACCGTGGAACGTAATCTAATTCCAAAAACGTCCGCTAACAAGCTCTGATATGAGAGCGCTGGCGCAGGAATCAGAATAATGATTAGCTGGTAAGATACTCTTAAAATCTGCTTAAGTCTTGCTTAGCCACATTTTAGTGACATTTTTTTTTGGGAGGCGGGTACGGATACCGCCGCCCCGGGAACCATTTATTGGATAACAAACATCTCTGCCATAGGTCACCCCAAGTGGTTCGCTACGTTTATTGACTTGGCAGGGGTACCTACCCGGGTTCATGGGGTCAGGTTAACCGATATCTTGGCGGCAGATATGTCTGCCCACCAACAGAGTGGCAGGCCGGATCGGGAGAGACTGGTTGAGGGCGATCTTTTGACCTCTCCAGCAACACCCTCTCGGAACATTGCCTTGCACCGCTGTGGAAAGGTTGGATTCATTCGTCCATCCCTCCTGGACATTCTGACCCCCAGATTCCTACCCTCCCCTCATACCTTTTTCCTTTCTCATAACTTCCTCTTCTTCCTTCCACTAAAATGTCCCTCCCCACAGCATTTCCAAAGATGACACAGGCCCTAAGTGGAATTATTTTTCACTCCCTTCTGATTCACAACGTGCCACAGGTGAGGATAACATAGTCCCACTGGCTTTAGGCAGTTGGTACTCTTATGCAATAGGCACTAGTAAAAAATGAATAAATTACACGTTTTTTTGAGTTTTGTGAATCGTGCAATAAATTTGCATATTTCTTAATTAAAATAACACCAATTAATTATACTTTTCACGACCAATTTGCGCTTTGACTTCTCAGATTTATTGGTCTACCAATCTGATTAATTACACGAATTACTTTTTTTAATAATAACCTAATACGAAGGTCCTCAATTATACTATAAGCATATATACAGCAGCTAAAATGTTCACACAATTATTTATAGGTTGACCAGCCAATTCAACATGATTTAGGTTCATTAGATCTCTACATTTTTTTTCATCATTTGTGGCTTGTTCGTTTCATTTCCTGACATGGATATGGGTCCGGGTACCGCGACCTGTCTGCTCTAGTATCCTTATCAGACATTGTTATATTATAAAAACATAACATGGCACAAATACTTTATTTACGAGGGTGCAAAATGTTTGGCACCAACTCTAGGATTCGTTGAATTTAAAGCTTTTTTATTGTATTCACATGCATTGCTTACACCTTGACGATAATTTATATCGGTGAGGTTTTTTTATAACATTTCGAGGTTTTTTTATAACATTTTCTGAGGCTTCCACACAGAAGGCCCTGAGGAAAATAATTTCCCTCAGGGCCTATGTCATCTTTGGGGATGCTGTGTGGAGGGTCTTTATAGTTTTTAATTTTAAATCCACATGAGATTATGTTTTTGAAGCATGTTCAGGTATCAAACAATACATTTTTTTAAATTAGTTCTACACAGGAGGCCCTGAGAAAAATAATTCCCCTCAGAGCCTATGTCATCTTTCTGGAAGCTGTGTGGAGGGTCTTTTTAGGAGGAAAATGAAGTTCTGAGAAGGAATAAGTTATGAGAGGTTGGTAGGAATCTGGAGGTCAGTGTGTCTAGGAGTGACGGGCGTATGGATTCATCCCTCCCACTGTGGTGCAAGGAAATGTCAAAGGGAATCCCTAAACCATTCTCTCCAGATTCGGCCTGCCATGCGGCTGGTGGGCAGACGCATTTATATGAGGTTTTTTTCTAACATTTTTTAACGTATTGTGATTGTTAACCGCTGGAGCGTTTTATGCCACATTTCGGCCAATTTGCAAACATCCTCGAGCGTTTGTTGGCCAAAACGTGGCCAATTTGAAAAGATTTTTTAAAACATTTATTGGAATTATTTCAAAAGTTCCCGCGCGTTGTATTCTTCAACTAATCACAAATATGGGGGAGGGGGGAGAGGGGTGGTCTACAAGGGTTTTATTTAATTGTATGGGTTTTCTTACATTTGTTACAAGTCGTCTTTCACTCGAATTTCTAATTATTTTGGTTATTCCCAGTAGGATTAATTAACTCGGGTTTGTAGTTTACTTTGATATTGTTGGGGAATACCTTTCAAGTAATATTAAGAAAACCCATATAAATTAATAAAATCCTTGTAGACCACCCTTCTCCATCCTCTCCCACATATATTATGTGTATATAAACCATAGATGAAGAATAAGTTGTACCAATCTGAATATGGTTTTAACAAGCTGAAACCGTTACGGTTAAATAAATTAAAGTGGAAGTAACTTTCATATTATTTGTTTTATTATATTATTAAAATACAACTTGTTTGAATGCAACACTTATTAAAATATCATTCAATATTCGCTAGTCGATATCAGGCATTCGATGGGAACAAAAAAATTCTCAATTACATTTCGTCTTGCTGATTATTTCACGACCAAATAAAGAATCATACTATAATCCGAATCGAAATGATATAAATAATAATTAGTGATGTTTGTCTAGCTCGAGCTTGATGCCCGTCGATAATGGAGCCGCCCCGCAAGTTCAACTGGGAATTCGTGCATAACTAATTATATTTAAAGTTTTTAGAGCGTTTAATAGGCCGTAGCTGGCTTCGGAGTAGTAAGTAGAAAAAGACATAGAAGATAGTAGACAGTGTAGACACAAATAGACGAGTGGAATAATCGTCGTGTAAGAAGTGTGCAGATCAGGGATGGCACTATCATGAAAATTTTTTTAAATCAAAAAACCTGACTAAAAAATGTAAGCATGACGACACCACTTATAATGATCTATAGGTTAGCTATGTAGTTTTTCAATAATTATTAATTTTATGAAGAATCAACCCGTAAACAAGTTTTTCTCTACTATAATTACATATACATATTTTCAAATGCCTTTTAAAACTAAAAAAAATGCATTGTACTAATATAACTGCCGTAATGCCATCAAATTTCAGCGAAATGCATATATATATGTATTAAAATATCTTAGTGTATATGTGCGTGATTTCCACCAGAATTATATAGAATGCATTGTCATCGACAAAAAGTATATTTGCCGAGTTTCAGCTCGATCAGATGTCCGAAAGTGAGTTAATTTCCATTTCCAAGATTCCACTTCATTCATACAATTATTCAAACAAACAAAATCGACATTCACAATAGATGTATTTAATAATATCTACATTATGTAGTAGGTATTTGCGATATGTTTTAAATTGTTAGATTCATACACGTTCATAATCGAAAAGTTGCTTGAAATGGCTTTGGCCATGTTAGTGACCAGAACTGAATAACCAGATACATCTCCACATTACTCTACCTCATATCCTTCTCATACCCACTCTTTTCTGCTTCAAAGCATACCATTAAGAGGAAACCGGGTGGTGTTTTTTCCATACAAACGTATTCCTCATTTCCCTCTCTGAATTTTGACACTAGAGAAAATATTTTTTTTACATAATATGAATATTGACCGCAAGCGTGTTGGTACGTTTTGATTTTTTTGATAAGTTACTTTTTATAGGAGTTATAACCCTTCAAAAATTGTTAAAATTGCCTTTTTTTAACGCCATCAACAAACGTTCAGTATACAAATTAGACGATGTATTTTTAAAAAAAGCAAAAGGTACAGACATAGAATGTTTTCTTCCAATACATTTGGTAAAAAAAATCTTGGAAATTGGTTCAGTTTTGGAGTAGAAAAATGAGGACTACAAAACCTCGATTTTGACAATTTTATTTAGGTATTATCAGGCTGAGGTGCATGTGTCCCTTTCTCTCAGTATTCGGGGGTGAGGGGGGGCGGAGAGGGTTTTGTTGAATACGTATACAGTCAACGAAGTGATGTGACGTTCTCAATAATTATATCGATACACTAGTCCACTAGTGTTGTCATGTCCCGAGTTATCGATGTTTTTTTAAAATTATTTTTCTGTTTGGTGACTTATTTTGAGTGTGCCAATACTTACCGAGCTTATTTACTAAAGTTATTGTGACAAATTTAATTTGTTTACGTCAAATAAATTAATGGAAAAAAATTGAAAAAAAAACACCTGTTACAGACAGACCCCGAGATGATTCCGTTCCGTATTGCCGAGTTGGATATGGAACACAAAAATTAATTAAAATATTTTTTGATAACTTTTGAAGGTTGTACTCAACATAATATTATCCCTTTATAGGACACTTTTTTTAAGATACAACTACCGAACCAAAAAAAAACTTTTATATTTGACTAAATATATTGTTCTAGATTTTTTTTTCAAAAAAATTATATTTTACAAGAAAATGTGTGATGGTAAGTACATACACCACTGATCGTTTGATGGAATGCTGGTACAGCGTATGTTCAGTGGTACATGCATCTACCACATGTTGTTGAATCGATTATGTTATTATAATATCATATTATACAAATGAATATTGAAATCTATGTATAAGAGGCACCATATTGTTTATTGTGCTACATATTAGGTACATACACATAACTAGTTTAGTTTTTATTTAACTTTTTTAATACGTTATATTATTACAGAAAAATGCACTTTTGGGAATACCTCCTACTTGACATTTTCAATCTTCTTCAATGATCTAATATTTTTTGTTTTTAAACGCTTTATTGTAAAAAAAATTACTGTTTAACATCTACACAATGAAATTAAAACAATTTATGGTCCAGACCTTTCCCTCGCCGGTAAATTTCTTGGTATGCGACCGTCAATTATTTCTGGTAAAAGGCATTGGTGGTAGAAATTTTCTAACAGTGGAACGATTTTTTGCCAGATTTCATCGTCCCTCTCAATTTTTTCATACAGCAAACCTTTTGGACTCCACACAACAAAATAACAATAATTACGACGAGTAATATGTAACTGGCCTTGTTCTTGGTAGAAGTAATTATGATTCCGTTTTAATGTTAAAGAATGGTCTTCCAATTTACAGTAATCAATTATCTTTTGTGCAATTCCCTCTTCTGGTGACATATTTGCTATACTATAAGGGCATTTAATTTCAATTATAGAATCCTCACCGATAAGGCCATCCGGACTTGCCGCTAAAAAGTTTTTGGTTTTATCGATAAATAGCCCACAAGCGGATACCTGAAAACTTGTTTTTTTTGAAAATTGCTCTATTGCTAGGCTTTCATTTTCTTTTCCATAATTTGTGGCCATAGTTCCTTTGAATTGTGAGTACAGTAAAGAGTTTAGTACTCCCGTAACTGAAGTTTTTTGCCGAAGCTTATATATTTTTCCAAAGTTAGACGCCGTTATCCGCTTACGTCTTTCAATTGCCCACAGATTGTTATTGCTTTGGCCTACCGTATTCCGTTCGAGCTCTTCCTTATTGGTTGAAGATAATTCTTTGAGAAATTCCTCTTTTTTCGTTTCAAATATTTCAGGTGGCATATCTGGTTCTAATTCCAATTGACCATAATTTTCATCGGGCCCTGTAACTTTTTTTCTTTTTTCTGTCGTATTTTCATTATACTTTAGTTTTTTTTTTCGACACATTTGTTTATTCTCCTTCGAACGTCGTTTTCTCTCTATAAAGTGCTTCGTGTATTTGCCGGGACTGTGGCCTTGGATTTTCTTTTGTATTCTTGAATGGGTTGCCAATTCACTATTCCACGAAGTTACTGCTCCAAAACATCTTGCTTGGTAAGATCCTCTTGTAGTAAAATTTACCCTTTTTCCACCTATAAATTTGGCGATAACGTTGTTGAATTGCTCCACAGTGTTATTTGTCACGTCAATAATAAGACTTTCTGCATTTGCTATTAGAGACAATAAGAATTGTTGGATATCAGTCCATATTGCACAATTTTTATGATCACCAAACACATGATTTGCGGTATTTTTTATGTCCATTTTCAAATTTTTTATTTTATCACTTTGTACTGTGTTTTCTTGCTCTTTCCTGTAATTTATTGCTCCAACTACAGCTCTTCTCATGCGTAAAACGTTTGCTTCAACCTTTTTCCTTATATGAACTGGTACAAAGCCTTTAGCGTTGTTGGTTTTTTTTCCAAGTGCTTTCATTTTGTTGCAAAAATTGCGGAGTAAGTGATTTTTGCACTCTATTTTTTGTACTATAAGGTTAGGACCATATGGCATTTGTTGCATTATTTTTTTCATGATGCTGGAGTCGCCATCACCAACTAGTTTGTTAAATTTCAATCCATGCATTTCCATGCTTCTCGAGAACCCTTCTGCTATAATGTGGGCTTCCATGGCATTAGCACTGTCACGCCAGTTTATGAAGCACCTGTGCTCAGAAGCAACTATGTGTAGTTTAGTAGCTCTAGCACATATGCAGCAGTATGAGTTTCGCACTCCCAGAAATAAAACCTTTTTAGTTCGTAGTCCAACTATGCACCCTGCGCCAGATGAGGAGCTAAATCCACTTTTGTACGACCTCTTTGCCCAGGAGCCATCTGCAACCACCGTTACCAAAGGATAGCCACCCTCGTCTACGTCACCGTTTAAAATGGCTAGCCTTTTTTCTTCTTCACCAGCTGCGATCATTTCTTCTAAGGCACATTCTTCAATTGTTGGCGCTAAACATTGTTCTATGTTCGTGTAAGTCTTACAATCCATATTTGGCATATTTAAAACCCCACAAATTTCATTCCATTGTGAATACCCATTTCCTGTACACATCACTCCTTCGACGACAGCAGTATTTATAGACATTTTCCGTTTCGGGTCTTCGGAGTGAATGTATTCTATTTTCTTGCACATTTTGCACTCGAAAACATACTGGCTTAGAAGACCATTTCGTCGTTCCTTCATAAATTTTAAATCGGAAAATGTGCAGTTGGTGTGTTCGTGCTTTATATTTGATATCTCCGAAAACAAATATTTTATATCCACAATTCTGCGACCTTCGAAATTATCGGTTTCATCAATATGGTCTGGTTCTATCACCAAATCATCAAGCGTTGTTGATGATGATGAACTTGCGTTTTCGTCTATATTTGGAGCAAATGATTCATCCATGGAAGTTTCATGCATTAGTGAAGATGTAGTTAAGTTTCCAAAAGTAGTATCGATGACATCCATATCCCTGTAAATGCAAATGATTTATTTATTTAAATTTGTCCATCCCATTTTCCCGTTATACATGCTACATAATACACGGCTCTCATAGCATAAATCTTTAGGTTTTTCTCGTAAGTCGCCCACGTAAGAGAGTTATGGCAAAATCATCAATGTAAACGATACCCATTGGTAATTTTGCCATAACTCTCTTATGTGAGCAACTTACGGGAAAAAAAACTTAACGTACGTAAAGGTAACCTTAGGAAGGTTCAGTAGTAAGAGTGACAGGAAAGCGATATTTCGACTTACCTAGATGTCGAACGTGGTGCAACATGAATCTGTCGTTTGATACTAATAATCGGTTTTTTTCGTCTAGCAGATAAAAACAAACGCGCTTTGTTTCCATTTTTTTTACCCATTATTTATCTGTAAGAAAAAATTTTTTGAGTTGAAGGTAGGTAATATAGTAGTCGATTTTATGTAACTCAATTTCTAAATACACATATCTTATGCTACGTATATATTTGCGAATAGTGGCGTGCACAGAATTTGAAAATTGAAATTTCGGAAAAAAAATAATTTTCAGCTTCGACAACATCATTAATGTCGTATTTTCAATCTTAGGATTCTAGCCCACTGAAAAATCAGTGCACGCCACTCTTTGCGGACAGAGACGCGAGCCGAACCACGAATTATGGTAAAGGTACGAAGCAACCGCAAGCGGCGCAGCGTTTCGGGCAGTTTGCTTTTGCTTCGTTCCTTTCCCATAATCCGTTGTTCGGCTGGCGTGTGTATACGCAGCCTAAGACGTAGAATAATATTTATTATAGGTTACTAGATATGTTAACAAATGTACCGACTTGCACTAATGCACTTTATGCATACAGTCAAAACTGATGAATTTACGTTATTCAGGGAGAGCCAAAAAACAACAACATTTTTAGCGATATTTATATGTTTAATTAAAAAAGGAAATTGTGTTGTAATATTGAGTTTTTATGAATGAATAGTTTATGTTTATAATAATAGTTTATGAATAATTTATGAATAGTTTAGTAGGTATCTACTCACCATATGTCCTATAAGTGTAAATCGTGAGAAATGACCAAACAGATTTCAATATTCAAGGGGGTTTCAGGGTCAAAATTCGAAGGTCTGTATTTGACGTAGAATAGTTTCCAGTAAAAAGGCTAGTCAAAAACAGTAGAGTGATGCAGCCAGCGAAAAATAAAAACACTATACAATCACAAAGTACGTGATGTACCTACTGCGCCTATGCTGCCGTTTTATAAAAAAAGATGGTATGAATCTCCCGATATTACTAAACCAAAACAGCGTGCATCTTACTTTACTAATAGTAACAAGATGAATGAACTATGAGCGCAGAAGATATCTATTATATAGGAATACGCACGCTCAAGTCGCGACGCGTATTGACTTATCTGTTGCAGCAGGCAGCAACCTGTATACACGCACCCACAAGTCTCATTGACTTGTGCGTGTGCAGAAGATGAGCTCGGAGCAGGCAGTCACATGTATTTGTAGTAAGTAATAATAATAATAAAGTTAAGTACAATACAATATTAAATAATGTAGACCTCGCTATTTTATTACGAATATGTACCTAGGCACCTACTTAATTTTTGGAATAAATGAATAACAGTAAATGAAATAATAAGAACGCGAAGTCGCTGGCGGGCGCGGCGCGGCGATTCGTGCTTCCAACACCTGCAGCCACGCACACACACGCATTGGGGTTCACCAATACACCGATAGCGCTTTTGCTGTCCCCGCTGAGATGAACGAAATAGAAATAATTTTTACAAATACCTATCGTTAAAATTTCTCGGCGCTCCTGCGCGCTCTTAATAAATGATTTCATAGTCCTGCTGGCTACGGGAAGTAGTTGCTTATGACTCTTGTGCGGTATTCACAAGCAAAAAGAAAATATTGTATTTATACACTTATTTCCCTCATTTATTTTAAGTTTGAAAACCATCGATTATTGTGTTCCTACCTACGTTGGCTTGTATCGAAATTGTTAAATGAACAAAAGCTAGCCTAATTCATTATCGTCCTTTATTTTGTTTAAGAAAAATTGGGATTCCGATAATTTTACAAATAATGTTCGATTATTTTTTCAAATTCTTGCGATAATATCGATCCCGATGTCATGAATGTCGTTCCGGCATCGCCATCCCTACACCATGGAATTTGCGACCTTGACACGCTGTCCTTGTCTCGCAACAATGCGACTTACGACCTTCGGAAACTTGAACCAGTTTACCATAGACACACACCACATTTGAATATAGAATCCCTGTTATTTTTTTTGACAACAGATGACGTTAGATGTCTAATAGCGGATATAACATAATAATAATATGGAAACGTATGATTAATTTGATTTTTTTTTCTAAGTCACGTCATATTTTTTCATAGCGATTTTAGACATTCGAGGCAACCTTTTATGGATTATTAATATCTAATTAAAGTGTTGCCATAACACAAAATGTGTAACATGATTGAGCATTATTATTATACGGTGTTGGGTGTTGCTACGAACTGGATTTTTGTTTGTTTATCTTTATTGCCATAGTGATTTTATAAAATTGGAACAAATGAGGATTGAAATGTTGTGCACGCTTTAACGACACACATATTCATTATTATACAGCGCCCTTGAGGGGATTTTTCACAAAAACGGCGCTATACAAGTCATCCAAATATTATTATTTTTATCTATGCATACATAACACATGAAAAACCCATTTAAGGGCCTTCCTTACTAGCGATCTCAATCGTTGTATGGAGTATCATGAATTCTCAGATTAAAACGACAATCTAAGTTATTAATCGTCAAAATATCGATGATGTAGCCACGATAAGCTATCATAAATACATTTTTCTATCGAGATATATGCTTTTATTAACCATTTATTTTCGTTAAATACTATAAAATGAACATCTAAAAATTCTCCTACTCATTCGGCTCTAAGAGGTGGCCGTGAACGCACGTTTCCTACGGTCCGTCGTGTCAATCTTTTTTCAAAGTTCGAAATTCCGCGTAATTATTATGCTTCCATGCGACGTTTCAACAATATTACACTCTATGCGTTGAGCGTAGGGACTATAATGGTGTGTCGCCTTTTTATGCTTCGTCTGTGAGTTTCCGTCGAAGCTGTGTAGTGTCAAATAGTAGATAGTATTAAGAATTAATTTATTATTAACATTTTTTCGGGTTTCTAGGAAATAAACAATTTGATATTTTTTAAATATAAAAGTATGGAAATGGCCACTAAAAAAAATTAAATATCCATGCTATAGAATAGGAAAGTTCTTCGCTTCAACCGGTAGTGCGCCAGGGGAGGTCTTTTGAATCGCATGACTAAGAATGGATTTAAGGGAGTTCACTTGCATCAAATGGCTATGATTTTAAGATATCTTACTATATAAATATATACTGTATGTATATATATATAGTATTGGATTTTATTATATACATTTATATTTTATATACATATATTTTTTATATTATTTTTTTAATTACATATATATCTCGTGTCTGAGATATAGGTGTTAGAAAAAAATGATTTTAAGGCTGATTGTATATATCTCGTATATATATGTATATATATACATATATACAATCGGCCTTAAAATTATTTTTTTGTAACACCTATATCTCGGACACTATAGGGTCTACTGTGACTAATAATATATCAAATTGTAGTAAATTTAGTCTACTATAAAAACATACAGAATGATATTTGGAGAAAATTTTGTTGTTTGGGGTCAAAGTGACAAAAACGATTTTTGGCAAGATCCGGAGATCTGACGAGATTGAAAATTTAGATTTTTCATTAGTCCTTCATCATATAGAATATGTAAAGAAAATCAGAACCATCCCATTTGATGCAAGTGGAAATGTTTAATTTTACTGGACTATGTAGTATAGAAAACTCATAAAGCAATTAGAATTAAAAAGATTGCAGAAATATAATCAAAAATTTAAAAGTAAAAAAAAAGAAAAGGAAAAATCCTGCAGCTCGCTTCAGCAAAAGATCGGCATTATGGTCCCAATGCAGAAAAACCTGATATGGACCAAGCATCGTATGAGGCAGCTAAAGGTGATTTTTAGAAAGGTTTTTCACCATAGCCAAAGATAGGCAAGCAATTGAAAGGGCGACAGTAGGTACTTCATGCATCTAGTGGAAAGTGGATCGAGATGCGCTGCAACATGATTACGGCATCGTGGTTTGGAAAAGTGTGCAAACGGCGGCAAAATATAAGTTGCGCTCCATTAGTCAAAAATATACTGTACCAGCAATCCTATATTCTTTCAATTCGACACGGACAAAAACATGAATACAATGTCCTGAAAGAGCTTGCAGAACAAGAAAGCATTACCATAGAAAAGTGTGGTCTTTTCGTAGATGAAGAATATCCATATATGGGTGCGACCCTAGATGGAATTTTTTCTGAAAACACCGTGATTGAATTTAAATGTATTTTCACAGCACGCAGCATTCTCATATATGAAGCAGTAAAAACCCAAAAAATTTCTTTTTGGAAACTTAAAAAAAATGGAGAAATACTGGTATATGCATCTCACGATTGGTTTTACCAGGTCAAGGGCTAATTACACGTAAAAAAAAAAGATTTTTGTATGTTTGTTGTATGGACTGAACTCGGAATAAAAATCGAAAAAAATTTACGGGATGACGAATTTTGGCAGACTAATATGGTTGAACAGCTGAAACGCTTTTACAATTTTTGCATGCTACCCAAATTAATTGATCCTCGAAATAATCGCTGCATGCCTATGAGAAACTCTGAGTCTTTAGAAAAGTACATAATAGCGAAAAGAAGTAAAGTAAAATTGGTTTCAGCTAAAACCAAAACATATAAGAAGAAATTGTTTCGAAGAAATCAATAACATTTTATTTCATTGAAGTGTCTTCAGAAGAAATTTCATTTATATTCCTAATTTACATAGTCCACATTTTTAGAGATAGGGAAGAGGCGGGTTGGAAACCATTTTATAACATTTTATTTCATTGAAGTGTCTTCAGAAGAAATTTCATTTATATTTCTAATATATATAGTCCACATTTTTAGAGATAGGGAAGAGGAGGGTTGGAAAGTTCCTGGCCATTCAGATCTAGTCACTAAACATATCTACGCCGTTCTCGAGCAACTTTCAATTCTGAATTATGGTCTCTCACCAGGGTGATACTGAATGTATATTCCACTTTGGAACGAGGTACAGATTCATTAAATGTACCTATATACATTTAATTTTAATTCTACAATATGATTTACTCATATAAATGAAATTTAAATTGTTTTTTCCTCGCCGGCTTTTGAACCCGTGACCTCAAATCAAACTAGACAATTTAATATTAACAGTGCCCCGCTGCTCTGCGAAACCAGGCTGGAACAAAGGGCAAGCCTTTTGTCAATGTTTATAATTGTATTACTATGTGTACATTTTTCATCTATGTATGTATCAAAAAAAATCCAAATAAAAAGTAACATTAAAGGTTTTAAGTTACTGAGAACCTCCTCCATGAATCAAGCTACCGTTATATTGCATTACATTCTAAAACATATTTTAACATTATTTTTATAATCACAATATTTTTATTTAATAATATTTGGTTTTGTTCTGTGCATGTCTTGATTTTGAATGGAACGCACCGGCCAGCTGCACGTGCAGCTAGTTCGATATTCGAAATCGAGCTGGAAACATTTAATACCGAGGGCCCTTAAGCCGCCGCTACCCGCATTTCTACCGATTTCTCACATATCTCCCTTAAACACGTTAAGTTTTAAAGCTCTTAAAAAATAATATCTAGACATTCCCCGCGCCGAAACGCAAATTATATAAAATTCCTTCCATAGAAAAAAATCGCAAAGTATGCTCCAAAAATTTTTATAAACACGTTTGTTTCAGTTATTTTACAAGTTATATATATGAAAAAATTCACAGTGTTTTTTTAAATGCTGTTTAAGACAACCCCCATGAGATTTTTGCTCTATTTTAAATGAGTCGTGTTTTATTAAACATTTTCACAATTTTCCCATCGATTTTGTCGCTTTAAATATTAGCTCGCTCCTTTAACATCATATCTCTCCATCTTCTTCTCTTTGAGCCCGATTGCGGCGCCTTAATGTAATTACGGTAATCCCATTGAATATTCAACAGGTGCAACAATGCCATAAAAATTATGAAGAAAAAAACGGAAACGAACTGATTCCATTCAGAACTCCGGAGACAGAACAAATATTTGAAACCTTGACTTCAGTGACCACGATTGCAAAAAATCCTCGAAAAATTCAACTATATATGTTATTCTGGGTTGCCCCACGTTGGGTGCCAATTTTACCCCTAATAAAAAGTACGTTCAATTTGACACAGCATCATCATGAGATAATGGCTCTAAAATATCTCTCTCTAGAGCCCATGATCGCACAGCAATGCTGATGTCACCTTGTTACTCTAAGGGGTCAAAATGGCGCCCAACCTAAATTGTGATAATAAACTCTAAAGTATCTTTCTATAGAGCTCATTTTCGCATGGCAATGCAGTGTAACTTGTCACCTTGTTATTTTAAGGGGTCGATTAGATTCTGCGATTAAGGCCTCGTAGAGATTTCTCCCGGAGACAGCAATGGGTGGCGTCCGTCATTCTTTATATTTCTTGTTGCGCATTCGCTGACCAAGCCGACACAAACAACAAAGCTTATCATTTCACTTTCATTTTCACGTAGGTAGCTCACAATGGGATATTTATAACATGCGTTTTAATGATTG
This sequence comes from Limnephilus lunatus, assembly GCA_917563855.2. Taxonomy (NCBI): domain Eukaryota; kingdom Metazoa; phylum Arthropoda; class Insecta; order Trichoptera; family Limnephilidae; genus Limnephilus; species Limnephilus lunatus. Next base: position 46,721,634 of record OU830602.1, read on the forward strand.
ATATTGGATGATGTTATGCGATAAAGGTATGTAGGAAGTAAATTTATGCAGAAAGAAAAATATGTTTGTAAAAATACGTGATGTTATTAAATCACATCAGAGTTAATCTTGATTGCTGAGGTATTTTTAATGAAATAGTTGTGAAGGTTCACTGGAAAATGATTTGTCGTGCGCGTGCCGCGAAAGTTTCTATATAATATGTATTGGTGAGTTCTAGCGATATGAAATTATTTCCTATATCATTCATCCGATTGCGATGAAACTTTGGTGAGTTGTTATGCACATACCCGCGAATGTTTCTAAATATAATAGTGATTTCTGGCGTTATGTAGTTTGTATAAATAATTTGCAATAGGTGGCGTGCGAGTTTTTTAAATATATTTTTTTATATGAATACCTCACAAGAGTCTCAGCTGCTCCCGTCTGGAGCCAGTGAGACTATGGCATCCCCAATTGGGGTATGTTGTGAGGCTGAAGGTAGAGGGGAGGGGAAGGAGGTGGGAAAGAGGAAGGGTGGGGAAGTACCTGGCTACTCAGATCTGGTCATCAAACACGGCTAAAGCCATTTCAAGCAACTTTTCAACTCTGAATGGTGGTCTTACATCAGGGCGATACTGAGAGTATCTTCCTCTCTGGAACGTGCTGCAAATATACCATGCATTATCTTTTAAATGAATTAATTGTGAAATAACACAAATTCATAAAATAATATTTATTTGCCCTCGTCGGGATTCGATCTCGCGACCTACGGATTTCGAATCAAAAGCCTTACCGCTAGACGACGCCGGCCGTCAGTTGATTCTAGGTATTTAGAAAAAAATGTGAGTATTTCATGTAGTTAGCACCAGTGAGAGAAGGCGGGAGGGGGAGGGGAATCTAGGAAGGGAGAGAGGAATGAAGTAAAGGGGTGGGGGTTCGCGGGAGGGGGAAAGAGGTTGGGGGGAAGGCAGGGAAGGTGGAAGGGGAAGGCGATGAAAGTGGAAGGGAAACGGTGGGGTAGAGGGAGGGATTGCAAGGGAGACGTAATACCGGTAGGGGATAGAAGGGGGTAAATTTAGAAAATACATGCTTCTCACACGGATATCTGTGATAAGTGTGTGTGTTTCACATAGTTTAGTGGAAGCGAGGGAACACTTTCGTTCTTTGAGTGGCATTGTAACGCATGCCGGGTACTAGCTAGTTTTTTTACAAAAGAGAATTTGATCTTAAAATATGTGTTTTAATCTTTAAATTTCTATATTTTATATTATTCGTATCCACCTCCTTTTAATACTTTTCCAATATCATTTCAAATTTTCCTGAATTGGTTTTCTCAATTAACACTTTCCGCGGTTGAATATAAAACCATTCAATTAATACCATATAAAAAGCGGTCAACTTTGATTAATATCACGTGGTTTCCAAACCGCTGCTCCAATCGTCAATCACGTAGTCTTATATTATTTATTTTTCGAATGAACGTGACGGTCAAAATAAGAAATATAAAGACGTTAAATTCCTCCACGTTACTCACGGCCGTTGGTCGATTGGTCAAAGTGTCTAAAGAATTCATTGGAAACTCTTAAAATGTCTATTTTTATATCTCCAATGTCGGCATTTCATTATCATAACTTTCCAATGCCAAAATTGAAGAAAACGAAACCTTCAATGAATCAGCCGATTTCAGCAAAACGCTCTAATTTATTTAAATTGATTAAGTAGCACTACTAAATCGGACCAATAAATAATTTGATTCGGGTATAAAGGGTATAATTTAATTTTCGTGAGTTAGCAAGCTTTTTCCTCTAGAAAAGGGGACACCTAATTTACAACTCTTCTTTCCAATGATTAAAACGCTATAATTATACAAGTACCTACTACTGAATTATGCCCACAAATAAAACCTTTGAAAAACCTTTAAACCTTTGAAAGCCGTTGTTTGTCTGCTGAAGTTGTACGGGCCTTTTAAGAAATTTATAAATAAAATGACATTCTATTCTCCAACGTAAAATACATCCAAAATGATCCAAACATCCTAAAATACATGCAAATTCGTTGCCATCGAGTTTCAAATCACAACGGTGCTGAAGATATTTTCTCTTCAATATTATATACACAAAGGCAGAGTTCTTGATAAACTCCCACACAAGTTTAAAGATGATGGTGTCATCATTCCCTTCTTTTCTGAGCTGTAGGCATGCCCAGCAGGAAGTTCGTTGGATAAAGGGTAGAGGGTAAAGCCACAAAGTGACCGCACTTCACCATTTGGAGAAACCTAAAAAACTCTTTGGTCTCTCTTGATAGATGTTTTTTTTGCTGGATTGTGCGATTATAACCAATATGCTGTCTTTTAATCGTTATCTAATGATATTTGTTGTCTTCGTTCCAGAATGACGAACCTCCGGAGATCACGTACTGCGTGGTGGACCATGCGGGAACCCTGTCCCTGCAGCCCGTCACGCCGGTACTGCCCCAACCCCCGCAAGAGGAACTTGATGCCAAGTTCCTCGAACTGGTGGTGAGTTTCACTTCCATATCAAGACTTCTATCTTCATATTACATGTATAGTATTACCAGGAATTCAGGGAAATCGTTATATTTTAGGGTAGATTGATCCTGTCCATCATCCATCCGTTATCCATTTTGATCATGGGGTGGATAGGACAAGCTAAATTAACCATATTTTTTATGTGCGGTATTTTCAAAATTATTCTAGCTTAGAGGCTGAAGATTGGTGAAACTACCCAGTTGAAGAATTTCATGTACTGGAATATAATTTGCATCCCGTTACAGAGTGGAAGTACCTTCCATATCGCAACCACTATTAGAGACCATTCAGAATCGAAACTTGCTTTACATGGCTTTTCCTTGATATGTGATTTGAACATGCGTATATTTTAACCTAACCGAATCATCTCCCTCCTCCCACTTTTCTTTTCCTCTCCCTTAACCACAACTTTCAGCTTCGCAATATTCCAAAATTTTGAAATTCAATTGTACCGTTATCTTTCTTACCAAGTCTTTCGATACACATGTTACAGGCAACATTCCGATCATAGTCTTTCACCAGGGCGATACTTGAGACTTTTTCCACTCTAATGAGTGGAAAAAGTCTCAATGATTACAATGTAGATTATAAATCATCAATTACTGTTTTTAGATTTTAAAAAACCTTGAATTTTGACAAATAGTAATTAAAATTATCATTCGAATCACGAATACCATCGTCAATTGCCGCCGATGACTTATTCAGCCTTGGATTTTATATTTAAAAACGAATAAAATCTGTTGTCTGCAACAGTTTAATATTTTGTTCACTGGTCTGAATAGTGAATAATAATCTGCAGAAGAATGCCGGACACTTCAAAACAAACTAACCTGAACAATCAAATATGAATAAATGATCAGTCATACCAAAGTTATATATATATCAAGAACAACACCGGTTTTCAACCCTCCTCTCCAAGAATGCAGAATTTGATTGTCTCAACTCTAAACTAAACGTGTCCGATTGTCTTGTGTTTAACAGACGTTTCAAGGTTCTTCCTCAATAATTATTATTAATTTGATGTCGAATGTCGATGACTACCTATTGCTTGTAAGTTCACATTTTGAGGTGCGTACCACGGAGAGGTTTACCTTTAAAATAATCCTGATATCATAAAGAGCGATTTAGCTAACTTGTCACGATCTACTTCAAGTTGTTCTAATTGTAATAATTACAGTAATCATGCCAAAATAGACGAACAATTCTAAACCATAAAATCGTAGTTAGGAATCGACATTTTTTTTGTACTTCAGACTAAAAATACTAAGATAGAAAGTACTAAGTGAAATTAGGACAGGCACAATAGTCTTCCAAACTGGCGACAAAATTCTTGAAAAAGTGTTATGAATTTAATCGAAGGTCTTAGACATAAATCGCAATAAAAAATAAAATGACACCATTTTATCGTGTCATAAATATATTTTTTGTATCTAACTTCCTGTTTTAATTTAAATATAATTCTTTCTTTAATTAAATGAAAACCAATCACTTTGAAGTAATCAAATTATCAACATGTTCACGAAGAATCCTTTAGTTTCGAAACATTTTGATGCTTTTGATTAAGTAAGTGGCGTATGCAAAGTGTTTTTTTTTGTTTTAAATAAAAAACGTCACAAAGTAAATTTTCGATTATTAAAGAAATTAATTTCTTAAACTTAATTCGCTAAATTCCACCCAAAGAACATCACAACATTTTCCGGCCACCTCAGAGGGTTGACTGAATATATATTATTTTCACACATCTACTAATACTAATATCTGATATCAGGGCGAAGTTTGGTAGATTAGATAGTGTTTTTATTATAAACTAGCTGAGGTACCCGGCTTCGCTCAGGGAGTTGATATGAGATTGAACTGACGTTTGAACCCTCGACGGATCTGGTTTTATATACCCCTACAAATGGGTAGCCCTACCCTTACAAAAAAGGCTTCGAATGATCCGTAATGTTCCAGAACATTCCACAACAATCGAGAGTGTTCTGGAATGTTTCACAATGTTTTGGGATGTTCCGGGATGTTTCCGAACGTTCCATACTATTCCCGAACACTCCACAACATTCCAGAATGTTCAGGGATGTTTTGGAATGCTCTCGAATTCTGTCGAATATTCTGGACTGTTCTAGAAATTTTTAGGAGACGAAATTTCCAGCCCCTATATCTTCAAAAGCACGCCCTTCAGGTAAAAATGGGAACCTTCTTCGTGGATGGGGGATGGAGGCTACCACACCATATAACTCCCTTGATTGTACCGGGACTCGTTTCTGAATTTTAGCGGTCCTCGCATTGTTGTACACTTTCTTTTATAATATTTATTGAATATCCTTCATATTGTATCAATTTTTTTTTTAATTCGATGTAATATTTAATTTTAAAGCTATAATATAAAGCTCAAATCAAATAAAGGTTGTTTGTAAGTTTCCGGACACCATATATACGGATGGTAATATTTGAATGTCTCTTATTTTAAATCCAACATCGATATAAATGTAAATATGAACTAATATCAATATATATATTTTTAAAAAAGTGATTGATTCGCGTAACGTCCTCCCTGATGGCGTGTATCCGTGTATCCATTCTCAAATAATTTCCAACTGTCAGAGATACGCTGGAAACTGATTAATGTCTCACTTTACTGGATTTTAATTATCAAAAGGAATAGCCACAGGCCAATGAATATTATTATCATAGTTGGCTCTAAAGGGGACGAGTCAGTTATTCAAATAAAGCCCTTCATCTAAACCTAAGAGGTCTGTTAGGGAGGACGGGTTGAGGTGATCCATTAGTCCTAGAACAAATTGAAATCGGAATCCCCGCCTCTTTTTGGGAGGGTTTTAAAAATACTTGAAAAGATGCTTTTGGAAAGGTTGGAGTGGGTATTTGATAGTTGTTTTTTAAAGGTTGATTTCGTAAAGGCCTGTAAAAAATATTAACTCCCTTCTTATGCATTGTTTATTATAATAACAAATTAATTTAAAATCGATTTCACGAAACCAAGCGACGTGTCTAAGGACGTCAGTAGCCACCGTAATGGGGCGATAACTGATACAAAATACACATAGTCTTTATGCGGACCCTATAAGGCTTAATTCCCAACTCCAAATTCGTTGAACGCCGCCTATTTTAATTCATGCCGAAAAAACAGCGTGAAATTGGAATGTTTTGTGATTTTTTTTCAGAAATATTAAAATGATTTCCGTTCATTTTCTAAAGAACTAAATTTACCATATTATAAAATACAACTTTATCCGTAAAGAGGTTCATTAGTAGGAGATTTTGCCTTTGAAAGTATTTATTATAGGTTTGATATTTTATTTTTTTCCAGACTTACAAATAGACTTATTAAAAAAAAACACTCGATTATTTCTAAGACCAAGAGTGTTCTAATCGCAGTAGTATTTGAAGCATCTATAATATTTCTAACAGATAAAATTTTCAAACAAACACATTATTTTGTATGGTTTTGCATACAAAATGTTGTGGTTAGTTATTATTGCTCGTTGCATAGGTATATAAACCGATAATTTTTCTCTGTACGCCGAAGCCCAATAATGTTCAAGTGGTCAATATTGGCATGAAATCTTTCAACTAATACTTCTCAAATTGATGGTTTTGAGTCTCAAAGATGCGAAATAGGAAATGAATGTGAGGTGGGTAATTTACTTATTTTATCATATTATAAGATAAATTTTTTTTAACCATTTTATGTAAATTATTGGTTGCCATGTAAATGTAAACAAGAACAAGAAAATAATATAGCATTGATGAAGACGATACGATAAATCTAAACGTTACATTAAATATAACAAGGAACAGAAAAATAAAAAAGGTAACGGTCGCAATTGGTAATAGGTGTAAGAGCAATACTGTCCCCAAAGATAATGGATAGTACCTATTCCATTGTCTTTGGGGACAGCAGACGTTTATTCGAGACACTATCCACGTTACAAATAAATTCGTTAAGAATTTTGTAATCATTTAAAAAATATATATGGGAATTGATGAAACTGTTAATTTTGAATTTGAAATATGAGATCGACAAAAATGACGCAAAATAAATAGGTCCCAATCGCGAGTTAGTTATTGCTCTTTGTCCCGGTAAGACAACAGATCCTCGATTCGATTCCAAGTTGCTGCCATTACCTTTTTTTTATTTTTACATGTCGTCGCCTGTTTCATGTATCTTTAAGATTTAATAGTATCTTCTTATTTATTGATATATTACTTTGACGGGCATAACAATGATAAACGTAGGCCATTTTTTTTTTCATTTTTCCTTAAGACTACGGCACGGCCCTTTCGATGTGGGCCGGCCCTAGCAGACTTGTACTCTAATGACCATCGCAGTAAGGTGGTGATTTATCACGAAGAAACTAGGCGAATCAGTACCTACTTACCACGAAATTGAATCCAATCAATAATAGTCGCCATATGGGTTAGGTACCTTGATGGTGCATATTTATCAGGTGTCGTTGAGGCAATCGCATCATTTAACTGTACTTAGTTAAATACCTTCAAGCAGTAAATGCGTAGGGATGCTATGCTGTCATGTAATCTTTAAGTGATTATTAAAAGAAGACAACTTTAGCGAAACTCAACCTAAAATCTGAAAACAGAAAAAAGATACGATCACATCTAGGATACGAACCCAGAAACTACGCCTTGCCGGGGCGGAGCTCTACCAACTGAATTTACATGTAAATATCCAATAAAGTCTTCTCAAGTATTTTTAAATCCCTCCCAAAGAGGCCGGGATTCCGATTTTAAATTGTTCAAGGACAAGTGGATCACCTCAACTTCAATCGCCAAATTAATCTATACAAACAACGCTATGTATAATATGGAATTTCTTGTTATCTAAACTTGGGTATTTCTAAAAACAAATCGAAAACAAATATAAATTGGTACCGAGTACCTCTACTTACCTGACATTAACATTAATCTATTGCAATTAGGTCGGAATGTGGACTGAGAATACAACTCTATTTATAACATTATAGCAGGCAGGCTTTTGTAAGTAGGCACTCCGTGTAATCTTTTCAAGTTTTGGTGGGCCGAAATTCTTATGATGCTAAAATGGAAGTACATAATGTAATGGCATCTATTTGTCACACTGCTATCTTGTACCATGGCAGGTCACTCTTTAAATTAGAAGTTTAGAAGTTAACCTACTTCTTAATTTAATGAAGGTAGAACCTTATTAAGTATTTACAGTAGCGAATCTAGCTTTTTTGGACGATGGGTAAAACCTTGTTAATTTTCAGGTACGTTTTTAAAATTTCACGATACGATTATGATAAGTTTTTAGATTTGTTAATTGTCCTTTTAATTTGACTTTACGAATAATTTTAAATCTCCTGAAATCTATTATCTTCTATCTATTGTACGAAGAAGAGATTCTTTGGCGGTGTGACTTTGTTTCTGTTTATCCAAATGTACATTTTTATTCCAAGATTGAATGAAAAATTATACACTAGTTCACTGTTTACGGGAGATTTTGAAAAATCGACCTCCGAATTTTCCCACCCTTTCTCAGCAAAATTTTGGTATTTCTCAAGGGTACAGTGCGTGGGCGGTAAAAGAGTGTATTTTTCGTAATATTTTCAAGCAAACCATGAATGGATTTTTTTTACTAAAACTCATAGTCAATATTATACATACAGAAGACAGCGATTAAGCCATACGGTTCATCAGAATAATAAAATATATTTAGAAACTAGACACATAGGAGAACACCACGTAGGAGAATTTTGATATCTAAAAACAAATGGCGGATCAGCGATTTTTTTTTTCTTTTTTTATGGAAAATATTCATTGATCATAAAAAAATAGAAGGAGGTCCTTTATAAAAAAAAATCCCTACGTGGTGCCATAGAGAGTGCTTAAGACAGTGTTCGTTGTGATTAATGATCGTTCTAATGACAATGTAAGCTGAAAAAAGCTGTGCAACTTTCAGGAAGCCAGAGCTCACCATTCCAGAGCTTATTTACTTATAAATTAGAATATTAGCGTTTGGTCTCATTTAAATGTAGTTGTAAAATAAAATTTTGCATTTAAATTATGTAGTGGGCCAATTCGCCCCTGGGAAATAAGTATTTTAAAAATTCTAGAAAATTCTAATCGTGTAAAACGTAGAAAAAACATTGACGTTCATTATTTATCATCTGATGACAGTTAGATACCGTGATATGGCAAGAAGTACCTTTGGAAATTATAATGATTCCTGTTCCGGTCAAATTATCCATCCGTCATTGACAAGATGACAAGTTCGGGCGAAGTTCTCGGCTGCCTGCGTGACCAGCTAATTACCGGTTTTAGTATCAAAAGGTTATTTCAACTGTCATTAATTTGTAACCGTTCAAAGAAAATAGGTTAGAACTATAGCATAACATAGGCTGTACTATAAAAAATGTCTGAGAAGAGAAACAGAATAGGTGGTTCCAAACATAAAACTGCCTATGTTGTCATGATTTTCAAGTGAAAACTTCTTTAACACCGTTGTGATTTGAAAAATAGCGACACTAAAAAGAGACATCTATAGGATTTTGCCTGCGAGAGAATGAGATAGCAATAAAATATTTATTGAATTCACGGGTGCTCGGTTCCAATATAACACGATAAATCCACAGTCCCACTGGTGTAGTCCCACAAGCGCCTGACGAACCTCTGCAGACAATCCTAAGGGAAAAAAAAGTATTTTTATTTTTCTAAAATCAATATGCAATCTTCAAACCACTCCAAAATGAACAGGCAAGAGAAAACACAAAATAATGCGACATCTAACGACTCCGAATAAGAAAACAATAATACTAATAAGATGATCATATATAGGAAAAGGTGCATTGGAATTCGACGACAAAAATATGGAAAAAATCATCCTTCACATTGATAAAAAAAAGTGCTTCGTAGTCTCCCCACTTTTGTCTAATTAAGTTTTCTGAAGGATTCACTTCTACCGCTATTCTTAGGTCCTTCTATGTTATTATTGTTGCAGAATAATGTGTTTTCTTGTTGCTCGATTGGGTACTTTGAAATCGATGAGATGCAAGAGTTCGCAACAATCTAATTTAGAATGAATAATTTTAAACAAAAAAGTTAGGTCATTTATTTTTTTTCTTTTTTCTAGGGAATGCAATTTAAGTGTATGTCACTTTGGGGATGCTGTGATCCATGAAGAGGGTCTTTTGGAGGACATAGCGTAAAGGGGGAAGAGACGTAGAGGCCGGCAAATAATTCCATAGCCGAAGAACGAGTCGTAGAAGCAACCCGTTCTTTCGTGATAATTATTGTAACCATGTACAAATGATGGGCGCGTTTCCCGGCTGTGTTCCGGTGCTGAAGGGATCAATGACGCTAGTTCCTCAGAGGATCTTCCGTTAAAACATCGATAAAACAAAGATTTTCAATCGTATATCAAACGGACCGTCCGTTTCCGCACAGAGTAACAAATATTACTTTGTATAATGCGTATCGCACAATCACATAATTCCATAGTTTCTTCCACCATCATCAAACTGCTATGAATATCAGCTCCAATTTCCGTGTTCATAAACATACTCTTCGCTCTGTATGCTTTCCGTATATCCTCATTTCACTAAATGAGCGTACACAAAAAACGTAAGACGAATTCTCGAAATTGCTCGCCTTTCACGTGCCGAGAAAAGAAATGAAATAATTTTGATTAATCGACCGATAGACGAATTAAACTCTGCTAGCATTAATGCTATTCGGTTCCCGATTAATTATCCGAATGTCTTATTAGTTTAGTGTTGTATTTTGGCCGGATACCGGAGAGATGAATGGACGCTGCGTTTGTTTGGTCACGATCTTGATATCTCCGGTTCCGGAGAAGAAAGAGCAATTTACCGGATGTCATAAAACAAGAGAAATACAAAAATGCTACCCATAATTCATCGACCCATAACTTTGTCATTTTTATCGATGCAGTGCAGACTCAGATCATAGGATCCAAATACCTCATCATTCTGTATGAAGTATGAACACGTTCTCCTGTGAGATATGGTCTAGAACGGTGAAGAGTAACCCGCGGCCCGCGAGCCTATTTTATGCGGCCAGCGAGCCTTTTCGAACTTCCCACTTGACCTATGGCGCTGCAACCGGGCTCAAAAAGAAGTAGATGGAGAGATATGAAATTACGAATGTTAGAGGAGCGTGCTAATATTTAAAGCGACAAAATCGATACGAAAATTGTGAAAATATTTAATAAAAAACGACTAGTTTAAAATACAGCAAAAATCTCACGGGGGTTTTCTTAAACAGCTTTTAAAGAAACACTGTGAATTTTTTCATACACGTAACTTGTAAAATAACTGAAAAAAAACGTGTAAATAATAATTTTCGGAGCATACTTTGCGATTTTTTCTATCGAGGGAATTTTATATACCTAATTTGCGTTTCGGCGCGGGAAATGTCTAGATATTATCTTCAAGAATAACATATATTTTTTAAGAGCTTTACAACTTAACGTGTTTAAGGGAGATTTGTGAGAAATCGGTAGAAATTCGGATAGCGGCGGCTTAAAACATCAATAAGTTTGAGGTAAAAAATATTCAACGGTTTCTCTCGTTTTGTTCGGTCATTATTAAAATTTTTGAATAAGACGCACTCAATCTAAAATCTGGAAACCGAAAAATCTAACTATTTTTGGACAAAAATTTATGAAAAATATTTTAAAATAATTTTAAATTTAAAATATTAAGATTTTTCTTACATATTTTTAGACAAAATTTCGTGACGACGCGACGCAGTGCTTTTCTTGTTGGGATTTATGTTAGATGCATTTTGAAGGTTTTCGTTTTACATAAAATAAATAGGTTTGCAACACCACCGACTGCAAGTACTCTGCCCGCTGCGCCCTCGAACAATTTAAAAATGGATAAATATTGGTTAAAAAAGGTTGATTATCACTGGTCTATATTTTGGATAACGGCAAGCTGACTGAATATGAAGATAATTTACACCTTCAAATAGAAATGCCTTCCATGCAGATTGTAATGCGAACCAATGTCGGCAACCGAATACGTTTGTATGGACAAAACGTTGTCCGGTTTCCTCTTAATGAGTCACTTTAGACAAACTTCAGAAACCTTAGCAATCTGTTCCTAATCGTTTTAATTGGTTAATTTGGCGATAACTTGGTAAATGAGGCGAGGTTATACGTAGGTACTTTCGTACCTACCGGCCTTTTATGACCGGAACGAATTTGTTGAGTATTTTTGACCATAATTTATCTAATTACTTAATTTTAAAAAAAGGTGATTAAAATGAAGATTTATTGGGAAGATAGACGGAAACGAGACAGGGGAAGGGGGCGAAGGAGGGGAACGGGCGCAAACGGGGATGCATGGGAAAGGACATTCAGGGAGAAACAATTTATTTTTAGTGGTATTGCAACGCATGCTAGTGTTTCATGAAAATGGTCATTTAATTGTAAATCCAGCGGTTATCATTATTTGGATACTATCTAATTTTGCATCCAATAATGCAAAACAAATACAAAATATTTTATTTTATACTGCGTCGATATTATTAAGTGTTTTATGATACAGACTAGCCTACTCCGATTAACATCGGTGACATTAATTCTTATCTTAAAAATAAATCTATTTATGTGAATGTTAACAGAAAAAGCTACATTTCATAGGCCATAGACAACAGCGTGTTAATTACCACCATTCTACTACTCCACTAAAAACCAGAAATTCTAGTAAACAATAAAAAAAACTTGGTTTTACGATCAATCGGATATAGGTTAACATCATTAATTTGTAAACAACTCGCAAACAGAAGTTTATTGCTAATAATGGCAACCTTGAAATACCGGAAAATGCATTAAACTTGTATAAAATTAAATATCACATTTCGTTTTATCGGATTGTATTGAATTCCGGTAATTCTAGAGTCCGGATTCACTTTCAAACTGCAAATACCTGTGTTTTTTTTATTGTTTTATGATTAACTTAGTGACTTGCCCAAGAAACCGATATCCAGGTTCTGTCATTGGAAAACGGCGTGTCTTATTTCTAATTGAAAGTATACCTACTCTGTTTTAAGTCCGCTGCATGCTGCGTGAATCCAACGACATTATTAAAAATCAATATCTATTTTTAAAGAAATGCAAACATTTCGGAATTACAAAAAATAACTTGACAATATTTAATTGGAAAGGACAAAACCCCTACCTTTGATGGGTTCATATGCTTTGAAAGTGTAATCTTGGTGGTGGCTGCTCTCCACGATAAAAGCACAAAGAGTGGTTACAATTACCGACACTTTTGGTATTAATTACTTACCACTTTTTACGACCTTTCAAGCGTGACAATAACGAGGTGTGAACGATTTTTCAACTGAATTAATGTGGGTAATTTTCGATCTTTGTGCAATTATGTGTATGTGTACCAAGTAGGTAGTCAACATCTTTTTCTTTTTGTAGTAAATAAGTAGGGACTTTCCAGGAAGGAGAGGAACAAATGGAGAAAATAACAATGCAAGGACTTGGGAAAATGGGTTTCAGTTTTTAAGCTGTTTCAGAACTAAACAGCTTGTATAATGCACGTCTTGGCCAGCAGGGGATTGCACCCAAGGTTCGTGTTAGCTCATCGAAAGGGTAGAGCTATGATTGGCTAAAGATTCGTGGCGTAGCTTGAAGTCCATGTTCCACTGGGACATTTGACCTCAGGCTTCGACCGTATTATGTTAGAAGGTTAAAATATTTCCTCTTTACAATAAAATCCAAATAAATGGAATATATCTGAACTTATCTGAAAACTATAAACGGTTTTTGAAAGGTGATGAAATACGATTTAAAATTTTATAAATAGAAATAAACATAATTTTCCACACAAACATAATTTTTTTTTAATAATGGCTCACCTTACGTTTTTTCTAACTAAAATTACTGAGAAAGAAAAAAATAAAAATACTTAAATATTTCGTTAGACAAATCTACATACATATATAAAAATCAAAATATGCTTTGTTAGGGTGCCTCGATGTCGGCTTCTAAACCAACACCAGGGCCCAAAACACGTCCCTGACTAGCTCTCAGCGGGACTATGGTACTCTCTATTCAGGGGGGTGGGCAGCTCAAGGCTAGGGAACTTCTCTCCATCCTCCGGTGACCCACGGGATCCTCACTGGCCAACAATCCTCCCGCCGTAGCAGAATAATAACAATGTTAAATCATTTAGACATGTATTGTAAACTCAAACACATACATAGGTTTCTACAGTACAATTCAATTACAAGAAATGCAAATTACACAAACCTAGCTAAAGTGTTTAACTCTCTCTGACTCTCTCTCAAAACGAAACTCTCCGAGTCGTGATTTCCGCGGGGGCCCTACATTTCACTGAATTACGGACAACATTTAAGGAGGAAATCAAGATACAGCTTACATGTAGGTTGGCAGGAACCTCGTCTCATGTGGCAGCTTCATCAGGCACTTTCGTAGTCTAAATAGACCGAACTATAGTGGCAAAAGACTGATTCTACTCAAAAGTATTTCAATAATACATCGCGGCCCCATTGAATTGGGTCCGCCGGCTGCAAGTGAGCCGCGAGCGTGCGTTCTCAAAGGCGCTCAGATCTCTTCTGTGGCGAGCGCAGCGGGAATGCCGAGTGGCAGGGCACGGGGGAGAGGCAAGGAGAAACAGGATACGGGGCGGGGAGAGGCGGCGGCCGAGCCGTGTGGACTTGTGCTGTGTTCTGTGCTCTCGTATTTACTCGCTTCAGGGGCGTATCGTAACACTTCCCCCCGCGCTTGGAAAAAAAAGCGACGTGGCAATGGAGCTGTAGGAAAAAAAAATCCTCTTAAACTTTCATTGGGGTTTTTGAGAGATTCGTTGCTTGAGAGATGCCTAGCTAGAACATGCAATTTATGTTATAGTTTAGGTCACAATGTTTGTAGGGAATGGGTGAGGGGTACATACAATGTTTGGAAAAGAACAGTTTTGGTGAAAGTACATGGTGTGAAACAACATACAAGATTATGCAATTGAAAGATGACAATACATGGTTATGCAATTGAACAAAATAACAATACATGGTTATGCAATTGAAAAATAACAATACATGGTTATGCAATTGAAAAATAACAATTCATATTTGTACAATCGAAGAACAAAAAAACAAGAACAAAAATGCCTGTGTGATTCTAAAGTTTCATTGGTCTGGGAGCTAAGTTTGCGAAGCGTGGATTTGTTTGGTTTCGGAGAATTTCGAAGAGGAGGACGTGGTTTCACAGATTCTAAGGATTACATTATCACTGTAATCAGACCCCTTTGAGATAACACTCAAAAGTACACTTGGGCCTTAGAAAACACTTGGTTTTGTCGAAGACGTCGAAGTTCACGAAGTGGAGACTGTGGTTGCTGTGCCGCGACTATGGTTACAGAGGTCATTGAGGAGGAGAATCCAGTGTCTGCAGACATGCCAGTACGAATCCTAAAGTGTTATTAAGGTAAACACGGATCGTATATAATGGTTATTGAAGCATAATGTAGCTCAACATAACTTGTATTGGTACGCATTCAGCGAATACTGGAAGTCAAGGTAATGATGGTTTACACATGACGATATATGCGTCACTGCATGACAGCGCAAGAGATGACATGGTTGGCATTGATAGCAAGAGTAAGAACAAACCTAGGAGCTAGCGTGCCCAAAAGGTGGTTCAGAGTGTCATAATGTATAGTGGGACAACTCAACTTGCTGTGGCACGACAAAACAACATACATATGAGCGGTATGGTCTGTGCTTTCAGGAACAAATGCGTAGAAAAATGGCAGCAGGAGGGACCTAGTAACCACAGCGCGTGCTGTCAGGAAGTGGAGCTCAGCTTGGCTGTTGGTGATGACATCCGCCTGGGCTTCTTTTTAATCCGGGAGAAATTATTATTAGAGCAAAATTCTTGAAGTTTACCTGCCTAGGGACCAATGAAGAAAAGGTTTGGAGAGAAACAAAATGTGTCCAGATAATGAAATAAACGAAGTTTTAACCACCGACCCAGAGAGTGACGAAGAGAGAGTTTTCTAACTAAATTGTGATTACATGAACATTTTCCTTTACCAGGATGACTTGGCGTTTGCCGAGTGACAATATGTCTTGGTTAAAAAACAACCGGCCTTCCATGGCCTATGTTAACATAAAGGTGGTAACATTTTTGTAGAATTTCAACGAACAAGACAAAGAAGTCGTGAATGAGTCACGGTAAAAGCAGAGAAACCAATTCATGAATAAAGGTTGTCAAAAGGAGACAGACGGTACGCCAAGTGCATATCGTACATATCCAACATTCATGAATGTGTTTCGTAAAATTGAGAAAAAGAACAAAAGGTGAGACATATGCAGAGAGTGAGGGAGAAAGCCTGCTGATAATTGGTTAATTTACCAATTCGCACTCCCAGTGAGGGCGAATTATGGTTAACAACAGATTTTCCTCTTCATAACATATACCTGAGAACATGATGGTGAGGAGAAAGGAAAGGAAAAGGAAAGGAGTTGAGTGACGAAACTTGCTAGAGACTGGACTAATTTCCACTTCAAACTCCATGTGAGAATGAAACATGATCAACCAGCAGATTTCCTGACTCTTTACAATTGTTAAAAGGATGAGGAGAAATTTGAATACACATTAACAAAGAGACTAATCTTTTGCGTGTATTGGGCAAAAGATTAGGGGTCATTTTAAAAACTCCTGCGTGATTGTGAGAAAAGACAGACCCTTGCTCCAATTTCACAAACCTGGGGGTTTTCTTATCCGTTCCCCAGACAACGAGTTGGGTGGTTTTGTGCTCAATCGATTAACTCCCACAGCACTATGCCCCATAGTTAGCAGTGAAGCTACAAACTAGTCCTTTTGGGATAGTAGATACTCCTGGGCTTCTTTCCTTTTTGCAAAGAAGTAAAAAAACAGGAGGTCCACGGGCATTGGCGTTGAATGACAACAAAGGGTTGTGGACTACATTTCGTAGACCGCACACAAAAGGTTTGATATTATTTCGTTCGCACGACTCATGGTAAGTGTTTTAACGTCTCCACGTATAGTGTACAAGGGTTGTACACAATTATACATACAAGTGGTACTCATGACAAATTAATGACACATGACCAAAATACAAAAGCGGTACTCATGACAAATGAATGACACACGACCAAAATACAAAAGCGGTACTCATGACAAATGAATGACACACGACCAAAATACAAAAACGGTACTCATGACAAATGAATGACACACGACCAAAATAGATTGTACAGAAAGGGTGGTACTCATGACAAATATGTCACACGACCAACTCAATAACATTTAGCTATGAGCAAAAGTGATTATGACGAACTTCTCGTATCGTGGCAGGTATTTTAAGGATCCCTCCTATAACGGTGGATGTTCTAAGGATCTCTCCTATGACGGTGGATGTTCTAAGGATCTCTCCTATGACGGTGGGTTACGTTTAAATACAACACAATAAACGTTAATGATGCTTGATTTTAACACATTTTATAAAGATTCGTTAGATTAACTAACTCCGTAGCCCAAGAGCGTACGACAGAGAAGATAGACAATTTGATGCTACTTCATGTGTTACAAAATACAAGGGTGATGGCAGAGTATAATTCTACTTACACCAAGTATTTAAAACAAAGACAGACCTATAATGGTTTTACATACTGTCTGTTGTGGCAACCTGCAGTGAGGAAGACCAAAGAAAAGGGACCAATTACGGTTTTACATACCCTTTGTGCAGTTACAAACATACCAGGTTATGTGCAATTTGGGTTGCAAATACTTGGTTAAATGAACACCTAAAAGTTGTGAATTCCAAAATCAGGATAACCATAAGGTTTTATTTAACCTATCTCGTAGGGTTGAAACGTGTCATATAAGACATACGTAACGTACAAGCAAAAAAAAAAAAAATAACAAAAGGCAGTGGCTTTGTTATAATAACCAAAGACCGGATGATTCGGTTTTACGTACTTTAGTTGAAACGAGCCAAATTGATTTATATACAGGGTTATAAAGACCAATCATTGGTTTTATAAATACAAGTTCCAAAATGGACGTGTCGATATCCAATTTTGGTACAAGAGCATGAATTTGGGTATGACGCTATCAATTTTTAATTTAAGAGGAAAAAATTGAAAAAAAACTTATATACACGAGGGGCGACTATGTAAGTAACCACTGTTTGATTTTCATGCTAGAGATACCTCGGAAGGTTTTACAACTCATGATGAACAAGATAAAAGGAAAAATTGTAAAAATAGATAACTGGTTCTGAGTCGGAATTTAACACTTTGGAATTTACAAAACCCGACTTCTAGAACGACACGCCGATGGGCAATTGTCAACTACTTTACATGAACAAAATAAACAGGTGAGAAAGTTCCTTTCCACACGACAAAAATGCAACAAAAAAATAAATAAAAAAATTACAAAATTACATGACAAGGCAGGGTATGACGTGGCATGAACATTGCGTAGTGTACGTGTTGAGACAATAAATGGGCTCGCGACTTCCCAAACATTGAAACTCGAAAAGTGTCTCCGTTCCAAAGTGATCAGTTTTAGAACAGGTGAAAAAAAAATAAAAGAAAAAAATTGCCGTGAGGGAAAGAAAAAACAGTGCAAAAACAACATTTGAAAGTAACTTCAAGGAGAGTACGCATTAATTTACAGAATAATTTACAACTTGTTTCATTTACGAAACGATGGGCATGTGATTGACACAATACACGCCTGACGTAGTAAGACTCTGTAAGCTTACAAAAAGTGATGCATACTGGATCATTTTACGTTTGCTGAGATAGTGGGGGCAGTTTTACTTGACTCCTCACTTCCAGACTTTACAATGTCCTTAATGTGGTAATTACCAATGTGCTTTCCAGATGAGTCAGACAAGGAGTACACTAGGTCTGATATTTTCCTTAGGACTTTGGCCTTCACGAAACGTGGTGCCAGCTTAGCAGAGAAATACATGGCTCCTTGGGAAAGTGTGTTGTTCTTTCTCCAAACTATGTCTCCTGTATTGAAGGTGACATGTTTTCTACGTAAGTTATATCTGTCCGCACTCTTTTGGTGAGCCAGGAGCAAAGCATCAGTGACTTCACTGTAAATGGCCGACAGTTCTTCCAAGCGATGGGCATAGTCTGCGGTAGGGTTGCTTGTGGTGGCGGATGACGTAGGAAAGTTTGTGTCCCTATGTAGAGAACCATGGACGACTTGTTCCATACCGTGTTTTAAGAAGAAAGGTGTGTAACCAGTGGCCAGATTAACAGTGTTGTTCATAGCGGCCTGAATTTTATCTAGGTTTTTACACCAAGTGCGTTGGTCTTTATCAACTAGAATAGCTAGAGCTGTGTTGATTGTTTGGTTGTAACGTTCGACAGTGTTGTTTTGGGGAGTGTACAAGGTGTTATAATAAATGTCCTTGATTCCGTATTTGGCAAGAAATTCTTTGAATTCCTGGGCAATAAACTGTTTTCCGTTATCAACAATTACGGTTCTGGGTGTTCCGTAAGGTATAAAAATGTGTTTTTCCAGAAGTTTGATGATGGCGGACGCGTTGGCTCTTTTTAAAGGGAAGATCCAACAGAATTTGGTGAAAACATCCACTACACTAAGTATGTGCATGTGTCCGGCATAACTTCGAGGAAAAGGTCCGACGAGGTCCATTGACAATGACTGTAGGGGTCTGTCGGCGCGTTTGGGATTACCCATTAGGCCGGCAGGTGCTGCCGTGCTATGTTTATAAGCTTTACAAGTTTCACATTTAGAGATGTAATTGCGAATTTGTTTGAAAAGACCAGGCCAGTAATACTTCAAGGAAATCTTTTTATACGTCTTGAAAGTTCCTGGGTGTATAGAGTCGGGAGCACTATGATTGTCAATTATTATTTGTTCTCTTCCTTCGAGGGGAACGACAAGTTTCCAAGAGTAATCTTCGAGGATGGATAGTGGTGCCTTGCAATTACGGTATAGTTGTCCTTCTTTTATGATAAAATTAGGAAACTTTTGTTGATTATTTTTACAACCTTCGAAGATTTTCAAGTACCATTCATCTTTTGTGGGTGGAGGGGGGGCAATTGTGTCAACATTTAATGAAGCCAATTCAATTCTTGAAAGAGCGTCAGGAACAATATTGTCCGCGCCTTTACGGTGTACAACATCAAAATTGAATTGAGACAAACGGGAGGCCCAACGAGCGAGTCTACCGGAGGGATTACTTAAAGAGATCAACCATTTCAAACTACTATGGTCTGTGACTACAGTAAATTTGCTACCGTCTATGTAACCGCGGAAATGGTGAACAGAATCCAATACAGCCAATAACTCCTTTTCGGTAATTCCGTAGTTTTTCTCGTGTTTATTTAGTGTACGGGAAAAATACGCTACAGGGTGTTCGCCATCTGGGAATTCTTGAGTTAGGACTCCACCGATTCCTACGTTGGAGGCATCCGTGTGGAGGGTAAAAGAGAGTGCAAAATCCGGGCAATTCAGAACGGGGGCTTTTTGAAGGGCATTTTTTAAAGTTGTAAACGCTTCTTCAGTTTCAGCAGACCATCGGAAGTTGCTGACACCTTTACGGGTGCCGGTAATTTTATTTAAGGGGGCTGCAATTGTGGAAAAGTCTTTGATGAATCTTCTGTAGTAACCTGCAAGTCCAAGGAAACCTTTGACTTCCTTCGCGTTTTTGGGTCGGGGAAAATTTGCCATGGCTTCCACCTTAGCGGGGTCTGTTCTTAGACCTTTTTCGTCGACAATGAATCCCAAATAACGTAGACGGGACTTACAGAATTCAGACTTCTTCAAGTTGATGGTTAAACCAGCGAACTTGAGTTGTTGAAAAACCTTTTCCAACATTAATAGGTGTTTTTCAAAGGTGTCGCTGACGATGATGAGGTCGTCAAGGTAACAAAACAGGCTGTTATCGACTTCAGGACCGAAGAGTTTGTCCATCAGTCTTTGTAATTCGGCGGGGCTGTTCTTTAGACCAAAGGGTAATCTTTTAAAATGGAACATTCCCCTACCAGGTACAACGAAAGCAGTTTTTTCACACGATTCTGCGTCCAAAGGTATTTGCCAAAAAGCTTTGCTTAGGTCAACAGAGGAGATGAACTTGGCGTTGCGCAGTTTGTCTAAGGTCGCGTGGACGTAAGGTAAGGGGTATGCGTCAGCTTCCGTACAAGAATTTAAACGTCTACTGTCGAGACAGAAACGTGCGGAGCCATCTTTTTTAGAAACCAAAAGAGTTGGGTTGGTCCATGCACTTCTGCTGGGAACCACCACACCCATTTTTAACATTTCATCAAGTTCTTTTTCCAAAAGTTTAAGCTTTTGGGGGGCTAAGTTGTAATAACGTTGCTTTATGGGTGGGCCATTGGTTTTAATGTGGTGTTTTACCAAATTTGTCAAACCCAATCCACATTTTTCGAAAGATATTGATTCGAATTTATTGACCATTTCCTTTAGTTGGAGAGCTTGGTCCGTGCTTAAATTTTCGTGAGGTATTATTGTGCGGATCTCACTAATTTGAGCAGCAGTGGAGGTTTCGCCAAGAGTATTAAATACTTGGGGAGCAACGTTAAAAGCCTTCCAGAAGTCAACGCCAAGGATGAAATTCTGGGATATAGAGGGCACTATTAGAAAATTGATTGTAATTATTTTATTGTTACAATTAATTGGCAGTGCAAGGGTACCGATGACCGGCTGGGAAACATTATCCGCAGTCGTCAGGTGTGTTGTTTGTGGCGAAATTTTAAAATCACTGTTAACAAAAGGCAGGTGAGCATTGTTGCCAAGACAGCTGACAGATGCACCGCTATCAAGTAATCCGGAAAAGGGCACATTGTTAACAGAGAAAAGAGCATAGGGTCTCCCATCTTTAGCTTGTTTGCAACAAACCGAGGAAACATTTAAGGTCTGGTTAAAATACTTAATGTGTGATAACCAATCAGTCCATTCTTTAGACCTTGGTTCAGAATGGGTACCTGAGAGGTTATTATTTAGTTTTTTGGCCTCTTCATGTAGAAATTTGGTGGGGGCTTGGAGAAATCCACCTGAGGTCTGACATCGCTTGGGTTTTGTAACCTTTCTGCATTGTGCCTTGATTTCTTGAAAATGTTGCGCAGTTCGTCGCGTGGAGGAGAGCGGTCCCTAGAGTGGTGTCTCTTGGAGGTTCGGGGTTCCTTGGATTCCAGAAGTCTTGCTTGCTTGAAACAAGTAGCGGCCAGGTGGCCTACTTTTTTGCAAAAGGAGCACACTTTTTTGTTGTCGAATTCTGGCTTTAAACCAGACGAACGGCTTGGCACAACCACATTATTCGACACATTCTTTATGTTTTTCCTATCCTGGTACGATTCCAGGAGGAGGCAGACTTCGTTTAGCTGGGCCAGGGATGCAATTTTCTGTGAGGTGATGATGTTCTCGTATTTGCTTAAAAGGCCATCAGTTATGACTGGTAATAGTTCAGCTTCCGGAACAGGGTGTGAAAGCTTGATGTTGATGGATTCAGCCCTTTCTATGAATGTAGCCACAGGTTCATCTACTAGTTGTTTAATAGATAGTAGAGATAGTTTGATCCGGTGCTGGGCCTCCTTTTTTCCAAAGCTAGAGATTAGGGCAGCTCTGAGTTTATTCCAATCTTTGCATTTAGTCTTTTGGATGCGGTGCCACGGAATTAATTCTGGGGAGATGAGTTCTATAAAGTTTCTCCGTAGAATCTCGAATGGGATATTTTTGATTGTAGCCGTTTCTTCAATACGGTCAATGAAATCCAGCACATCGGAGACGCCATTATATTTGACTTTCCAAGAGGATAAATCGTAAGTTTTATCTTGTGTCAAGATGGGTGCGACGTCCTGTTTTATCATTACATGCGGCGTAGGTTCTTTGTCAAGATTATTCAAAACTTGCGTAGCCGAACATGAATTATTTTCGTTGGAGGGGGCGAGGTTTATTCTCCTAATGTACTTTTTGTTGAATAAAAGTGCATATGCCTTCAATGTAGATTTAGATTTGCTTGATGGCGAGAGTCCTCTATCCCTTAAAGCAGCTTGTAAGTGGGCTTTGGATAAACTATGCACATTGGGAATGGTACCCAAGTTGGATGGTGTAATAGCTTGCTTGTCCTCCATTGCGAGTTTCCTGGGTGGTGAGGAGAAGAAAAAAAATTGGCCAGGGGTTTCCTTTAGAAAGCGCAAAAATTAATTTTTGTGAGGCACTTTTCACTTGGTGATCACTGTTGGCACTTCCAAATGTGTTTTGTATACATGACACCAGAATTCTTGTCAAGGAGAGGCAGACGAGAAAAAATTTTGCGTGGAAAGACCTTAGTGGTAAAGGTTTTTGTATTTCACTGACCACTTTTGAGAAAACTGTGAAATTCACAAGTATTTATTTATTTTAGAAAAATTTTGCCAGGACTGACCTTTAGAAAACAGGTTTTTTATTTTCACAAAACACTTTGCACTGAGAAAGGCACTAAAGTTCACAAAAGGCACATTTCTGGCAAATAAAGGACAAACTTCCGGATGAAAATGACTGAATATGGGGTTTATTGCATCCAACCATATTAAAATTATTTTATTTATTCATGGAATCAGTCATTGGCTTTATTATTATTCCACTTTTCACTTATGTAAGGGAAAAAACACAATTCACTTTCATTTATGCTGAAAAAAAACAGTACCTATAATGTATAATGGGGAAAGAAAGTCATTATTTTGTCCATTTGGAGAAACATTAAATTGTACTAATTTGACAGACACAAGTGGGCCAATTGGTATATTGTGCAGAAATAATAAAAATACGTAAGTCCGAAATTTTCATTAAGGAATTCGCAAAATAACTGGGGTTCCAGAATCAATGATTTCCGTTGGTATCCCGGTTCAGTCATAAAAAACGGTTTGGATTTAAAACGCAGCCTAGCAACAGTCGGTTAGGATATCGGCGGGAACAAGGCATTTGCGCGCACAATCCGGAATATCGCGTGAAACAAAGGCCGTTGGATTTGGCGCGGATTGCTGTTGCTACGCGCTCGCTGTTTGGTGACGCGTGCGCAATCAGATTCGCGGCGTTTCGGGTACTCAAAATGGCCGTTGTTTCAACTTGCGATGCAATTTATAATTCCAGTCAGATCCGTTATGGATCTAATTTACATATTGGTTTCTGTGGTTTTTTCACAGGATTCACTGTAGAATAACAAGGCATAATTAATGTTTACAAAATAGTTGTTATGCGGGAAGGATTTCGACAAAGGAAGGTCCCGCAAAGCGACCGGGATAGAGAAAAAAAAATTCCAGGCTCCACGTTGATGCGCCAATTGTTAGGGTGCCTCGATGTCGGCTTCTAAACCAACACCAGGGCCCAAAACACGTCCCTGACTAGCTCTCAGCGGGACTATGGTACTCTCTATTCAGGGGGGTGGGCAGCTCAAGGCTAGGGAACTTCTCTCCATCCTCCGGTGACCCACGGGATCCTCACTGGCCAACAATCCTCCCGCCGTAGCAGAATAATAACAATGTTAAATCATTTAGACATGTATTGTAAACTCAAACACATACATAGGTTTCTACAGTACAATTCAATTACAAGAAATGCAAATTACACAAACCTAGCTAAAGTGTTTAACTCTCTCTGACTCTCTCTCAAAACGAAACTCTCCGAGTCGTGATTTCCGCGGGGGCCCTACATTTCACTGAATTACGGACAACATTTAAGGAGGAAATCAAGATACAGCTTACATGTAGGTTGGCAGGAACCTCGTCTCATGTGGCAGCTTCATCAGGCACTTTCGTAGTCTAAATAGACCGAACTATAGTGGCAAAAGACTGATTCTACTCAAAAGTATTTCAATAATACATCGCGGCCCCATTGAATTGGGTCCGCCGGCTGCAAGTGAGCCGCGAGCGTGCGTTCTCAAAGGCGCTCAGATCTCTTCTGTGGCGAGCGCAGCGGGAATGCCGAGTGGCAGGGCACGGGGGAGAGGCAAGGAGAAACAGGATACGGGGCGGGGAGAGGCGGCGGCCGAGCCGTGTGGACTTGTGCTGTGTTCTGTGCTCTCGTAATTACTCGCTTCAGGGGCGTATCGTAACAGCTTATATGCATTTATATAAGTACGTATATATGAGATGTCTATGCGTTGCTAACCATTCATCCGATTGCGAGAAAACTTTGGGGATTTGATTTCCGCGATGGTTTCGATACATATACTGGTGAGCTCTGGCATTATGAAATTTGTGTAAAAAAATCGCAATATGTGGCACGCGAGCTGTTTGAAAACTGAATGTACCGGGACTGAATGTATGGAATGCGGGAGGGGGGAGAGGAGTGGGGAGAGGAAAGTCGAAGAAGGCGGAGTGGAAACGACTGAGGGGATGCGGGAGAGGAAGGGGAGGCGGAAGGGGAACGGGACGAATGGAAAAGTATACGCAGGGAGAAAGTCGTCCCATGTGAAAATAATTAATAAAAAATTCCCTTTTTTTTTTTGTTCTAAAAGGCGATTCAAAACTTTGGTTTCATAAAGGTGTACATTTAACTTTTTTGTTGGTTATTTTTTAGATTTAAATATAAAGCGTGGTGTTTTGCCTTTCAAATACCGTTTAGAAAGTATTTCTCATAGCGATTTATTTGAGATCTATGGGAGCTGGGTCAAATTTGGTCTCCTGTGATACGGGGTAGAGTGCATATTGTGAGTGATCTTTGTGATGTGATCCAACTAAATGTTCAAATATAAATTATTTATTAATAATAAGTGGAACAACTAAAGTTACGCCTGAATTGGCTTTATGGCTGTCTCAAGAGCGTGAAATTTCACAGCTTTCCGAGGAAAACTTTATGGTTAAAAATAATACGGGTTTTACGGCTCTAGACTTCGTAAGAAGAATTTTAAAGTAAATAATAATTTTAATCTCCAGCAAGCATTTTAAAACATTTTGATACTACCTAACGAAATTAAATATTAATCTCTGTTAGCAGGATGACCTTACGGTGTAACTATATATGGGTAGGAACTTAATATAAATTTATTATTCAGTTATAGAAGTCAGGGTATTTACGAAAATTGTAAAAGCTTTCAAATATTGTATTATGTACCTAGGAATAAGGATAAATAATTAGATCAATTAATATGACGTTAAATTTTAATTTTTAATTTCTTTGGGAAGCGGGTATGGGTACCGCCTTCCCGGGAATCATTTGTTGGATAATCACCACCTCTGCCATAGGTCACCCTGAGTGGTTCGCAGCGTTTGGTGACTTAGCAAGGGTGTCCGGGTCTTTGCGGCGGATGCGCTTGTCCACGAACTGCGTGGCAAATCGGTAGAGACTGGTAGAGGAAGACCTTTTGATCTCTTCAGTAGGACTCTCTCGACCTACCGCCTTGCACCGCAGTGGGAGGGATGGAGTCGTATATCCGTAAATCCTGGACCCACTGACCCCCAGATTCTACCCACCCCTCTTACCTTTTTTCCTATCCCAGAACTTCCTCTCCTACCTTTCCTTTAAAAGAATCTCCACAGAGCATGTGAAGGGTTATTTTCTTTCCCCAGATTTCCACGGCGATTGGTTAAAGCGCATCTTTCTTCAGTCTTTTCTACCACTTTCCATCAGCCGTACTGCAATTCGCTTTTTAATACACGACTCCACTACTTATAAACGCGGTGTAAATATTACGCCGCACGTGATATCCTAATAGCGAAAAATTGATGTAAAAAATAGACTAATGTATTATTGTGGTTTCCAGGAGGAGCTGGACCTGACGGCCCCGAACAAGGCCGCCATGCTCGCGCTGCCTGCAGCCAAGAAGTGGCAGATCTACTGCAGCAGGAGGCCGGCGGGGCCTGCGCCCCAGGGTGACCTGGCGCCCAGGGCTCCAGACGACTATGTTCTCATCCTAAAGCAGATCTACAACGTGAGTTTTATGCTGATGGGAGGAGAGAATTTTAATTTTGTTGCTAAATTATTGGAAGAGATATTGTGCATATAAATAGGTAATTATGAAAGCAACATTTTTGATAGAAATAATGGTGAATAAAACATTGTTGATGGATGCAATGGTGAATGAAAGATTGTTGAAAGAAACATTGTTGAAAGAAACATTGCTGCAATAAAAATTGTTGATAGAAATAATGGTAAAATAAATATCATTGACAGAAATAATAGCAAATGGAATATTGTTGATAGAAACAGTGGTGAATGAAACATTGTTGAAATAAACATTGTTGATAGAAATAATGGCGAAAGGAACATTGTTGATGGAAAAAATAGTGAATGAAACATTATTGATAGAAATAATGGTGAGTGAAACATTGTTGATAGATGCAATGGTGAATGAAAGATTGTTGAAAGAAACATTGTCGTAAGAGACAATGCTGAAATAAATATTGTTGAGAGGAATAATGGTAAAAGAAACATTATTTACAGAAATAATATCAAATAGTACATTATTGATAGAAACCATGGTGAGCGAAACATTGTTGATAGACATAATGGAGAAAGGAACATTGTTGATAGAAAAAATTGTGAAAGAAACATTGTTGATAGAAGCAATAGTGAATGAAACATTATTGATAGAAATAATGATGAGTTGTTCACAGACACAGTTGATAGTTACAGCGGTGAATGAAACATCGTTGATGGAAATAATAGTGAATAAAACCTTATTGATAGAAATAATGGTTAGTGAAACATTGTTGGTAGAAACAGTGGTAAATGAAAAATTGCTGTTGGAAATAATGGTGAAGAAAATATTATTGATGAAAATGATAGTGAATGAAACATTGTCGATAAAAACAGTGGTGAATGAAATATTATTGAATGGAATATTGTTGTTAGAAATAATGGTGAATGAACCATTGTTGATGGAAATAATAGTGAATGAAACATTATTGATAGAAATAATAGTGAAGGAAATATTTTTGATAGAAACAGTGGTGATAGAAAAATTGTTTGTAGAAATAATGTTGAATGAAACATTGTTGCGATTAACATTATTGATTTGATGTTAAAAAATCATGGTTGATCGAAAAATATTGCTGCAAGAATCTTTGGTGGTCCGAAAAATATTAATTTTGACAAAATCTTTGTTGTTGCAAGAATCTTTGTTTTTTCAAGAAACATTGAAGTAGTGAGAATCTTTGGTGTTGCAAGAAACAATGTTGTCAATGTAAAAATGCAAGAAATGTTTATGTTCCAAGAATATTTTGGTTATTGCAAGAAACGGTATATACAAATATTTTGGTTATTGCGACAGCTGTGTCGAAGAAATCATTGTTGATGCAAAGAAACATTGTCGTTGTAAAAAAAATTGTTCTGTGATTGTGAAATGTTCAAAATAATTTGAGTTGATTGTTGTAATTAATTTCATGCAGGAATACGTCACATTTCACGTACATTTTTTTTTTTTAAACAAAGACAGACATTCCTGGGTTACGAATAACCCAACAATGTTTGAAAATCTCCTACTACCACCACCGAAAGCCAAAAATGTTGCTTGTGTTGTGATGGAGGACTTAGCCAACCGAGGAATCGATCATGCGTCGCCTGTATGGGACCCACTCAACCACTGACCGGACATACAACCGAAATCAATATGTTTTATAATCCTAATCTATTATTCTCTAAATAACTCAAAATAATCACAATTCCAGACCTTGGCAGCCTGCGAGACCATGCCGGATGAAGAGCTCCGCGATCGCATCCGCCAGATGGACGGGTTGAAGACTGCCTTGAGGACCTCGGCCCACTCCTTCGTGCTGCAGTTTATAGAGCTGGAGGGGCTGGCCGCGGTGCTGGACGCGCTGGAGCGGATGGACTATCAGACCGCGCAGACCCCCCTGCACACCAGCTTGATCGGGTGTCTCAAGGCCCTCATGAACAATTCCGTAAGTTAAAAACTGAATTAGTTTAGGTTAGGTTGGGTTAGATTAGGTTGGACCTCGGCCTAATCCTTCATGCTGTGGTTTATCGAGCTAGAGGGATTGCCTGCAACCCAGTCTGATCGGGTGTTTCAAGGCATTCATAAATATTCCGTAAGTTAAAAGCTGAATTAGGTTAGGTTAGGTTGGACCTCGGTCTAATCCTTCTTGCTGCAGTTTATTTAGCTGGAGGGCCCCCCTGCAAGCCAGTCTGATCTGGTGACTCAAGGCGTTCATGAATAATTCTGTAAGATAAAAGATGAGAAGAGTATTATTAATTTACATTTGGCATAATAAATAGACAACAGCCATAATA
Organism: Limnephilus lunatus; assembly: GCA_917563855.2. Taxonomy (NCBI): domain Eukaryota; kingdom Metazoa; phylum Arthropoda; class Insecta; order Trichoptera; family Limnephilidae; genus Limnephilus; species Limnephilus lunatus. The sequence continues at coordinate 46,750,418 of OU830602.1, forward strand.
AATAAAGATGGGACTTTTCAACATTTTGAATCTCTTCCATGATAGATTGAAAACTATTTGTTCAAACTAAAATTTAATTTTTGTTCATATGAAGCAGTTACTTTGTGATGTGACATTATAATTTAAAATAAAATAAAAGTGGTGTTTACAAAGTTATTGTTTTATTTTAAATTAAAATTTAATTAATTTATCTTTAATTGAATTTTTATGTAGGTGTATTATATGTGTATACCTTCTATATTTTTTTCACACATGTTTCAATGAAATCGGCTAAAAGTGATAAAAAATATTATTATTATGCATTATCTGTAGGAACTCAGAAAATCACAAAATGCCACACATATACGGAGACTCCATTAAATACAGCTCCACTAGATAATATATAAAATTGTCATTGTAAATTTGCAGAATGGGCGAGCACACGTATTGGCACACCCCACCAGCATCAACACCATCGCACAATCCCTCAACGCGGACAACATCAAGACCAAGATCGCCGCTCTCGAGATACTTGGAGCTGTCTGCCTGGTACCGGGGGGACACAAGAAGGTAAATAATTATATCTCATACCCCTTATCACATCCCACTACCCTTATCGCTTATTCTGAAGAAGAAATGAACCACTTCCTTGCTAAAATAGAGGAAGAAAACCCTAATCTAGGTCTACTGATCAACAAGGCCAAAATAAAACTAATGACGATCGACAAGGCAAACAGCTTTTTCTCGCAGACTTAGAAACAATGAACGTCTTCATAAACCTAGGCTCTGTATAAGTGACGAAGGAGGTTGTGAAACAGAAGTGAAAATAAGAATTTGCATGACCAAAGATGCCATGAGTAAAATGTAAAAGATATGCAGTGACAGAGGCACAATGAAGACCACCAAGATTAGACTCGTCCGAGCGTTGGTTTTCCCCGTATTTCTATACGTTGTGGAAACATGGACACTTAGAGCCAGCGAAAAAAAACAGATAGACACCCGCGAAACATGGTGTTAGAGAAATGTGCTCAGGATTCCATGGACTTCCAGACGTACAAATGTATCCATTCTGGAAGAGCTAGGCATCCACAATAGACTCTTAAACTATCTGCCTACAACTCATTATAATATACTTTGGGCACATTGCTCACCAAACTAAGGACTCCAACTTGGAAAAACTCATGATTACTGGTAAAGTGAAAGGAAAAAAAATCAGAGGATGGTTACCATTGCACTGGAGTGACCAAGAATCACTGATGTCCGGTACATTAGATCACAATTTTACATTTAAATTTCTATAACACCCAAACCTAAATGAACTCAATAATGATATTTTTATTCTTAACCTCAATTTTATATGTTATGTTACAGGTCTTAGAATCAATGCTGCACTACCAGAAGTACGCCTTCGAGAGGACCAGATTCCAGGGCATCGTCAACGACCTGGACCGTTCCACCGGCATCTACCGGGACGAGGTCAACCTCAAGACGGCCATCATGTCTTTCATCAATGCAGTGCTGAACTATGGACCTGGAGAGGAGAGCTTGGAGTTCAGACTTCATCTGAGATACGAATTCTTGATGCTGGGAATACAACCAGGTAATATTAAATATCGAACATTCTGGAAAAAATCAAATACATCTCATTTCAAATATCTTACAAAACAATTTTTTTTTCCTATTTGACTGAGTTTTGAACCTTCCTTCCAAGCGATCGGAATCAATCAAACCTTGCTAAAGTCCATTTTTTAAAACGGTATCTATTTCGTAAATGGTTTATTAAATCACCCATACATTATTGTATTCATATGCCTTTCTGGAAAGAATTGAGTTTGTTTAAGGACAAAACTATTTATGCATACAATTTATATTGCGTATGTATAGGCGCAAATAGTGTGGGTTAATTTCCACTTCCAAGATTCAGTGACATTCATTCTCAATCCAGAAAACAAAAGTGAAATTCATATACATATATGTATTTAAAATAGGTGAAAAAAGAGTAGAAAAAATTGAAGGTGCTGCAAGGAGAAAGCGAAGAACCAACTAAATCATATATTTTTTTATTATAATACAAAGAATATGAGTTACATTTATACATATACTAGCTGACCCAAGGAATTTCGTACCGCCTCAGAATCAACAACTGTTGTGTTAATTAAGTATTAGCTGAATTAAATTCAGTTTTTTTTATTAAGTTAAAAATTCCACAATGAAGCAATTATCGATGCGCAACTGTCCGTGTTTTGTTTTTGTCTGTATCAGAGATGGCATGTCATTATAATTTTTGTGATTTTCTTACTTTTCCACTTACACGGGAATTGCGTTTCATTTTCTTTATACGTGTGAATTATTGTATTTTTCCCTTGAAGGGGTGCAGACATACGTTTACCGTTTGTCCCATTTTCGACTGTTGACATTTAGAATGTAAGAAAGAGGGGCAGCATAATATATTCAAGAACAATAGCAAAACAAGAGCGCCATTGACATTTGACGTTTTTGAATTTTTGGAATTCACTCACTATTCAATATACTTATCACAATATACCTGCAGCTCTTTCAAAAGATATAAATTCGTTCCATGCAAAATACGTAAGGAAAAAATTTACTTCATAATTATTTTTTTTTGTCAATTTTTCCGATGTTTTAATAGCTATTCTGCTATTCGGGAGGGGAGAAAAATCCAACAAATCAAGTATCATTAAAATCGGTCCAGCCGTTCTCGAGTGATAAATAGTAACTAACCCTACATTGTTTTACATACTAAGATATATTTCCCAAAATATTATATTTAAGGTCATCATCATTGATCATGTATACCTTATCAGAAAAGAGTATCAATTTATAACATTATTTTTTGTTTTCCAGTGATTGACAAGCTCCGCCTGCATGAGAACGAGACCCTGAACCGCCACATCGACTTCTTTGAGATGGTGCGAGCCGAGGACGAGAAGGAGCTGGGTCGGCGCTACGACAAGCCGCACGTGGACACCAAGAGTGCGGGCGCCATGTTCGACCTCATCCGCCGCAAGCTGTCACATACGGCCGCCTATCCGCATCTGCTATCTTTGCTGGAGCACTGCCTGCTGCTGCCATGTGAGTCTAGTCTTACAGTTTACTTATATCGATAGTCCAGTTAAAGTCAGTAGTTAAGTCAGTCCATTAAATGCCAGCATGCCCAAATAAAATACTAAAATACTAAGAGTTTCTTCCATTTTGGAACATGCTGCAAATATACTATAGGTACATTATTTTAAATGTAATATTAAATTTATTTAATCGTGAAAAAACACAAATTAATCAAATAAATTTTATTTGCCCATGCCGGGATTCGATGCTGCGACCTTTGGATTGCGAGTCAAGAGCCTTACCGCTAGACCACGCCGGCTGTCAATTCACAATTAATTTATTGAAGATAATATATATAGTATATTTACGGCACGTTCCGGCTTGGCTTTAACTGTATTTGGTGACCAGATATGAATAGCCAGGAACTTCCCCATCTTCCTGTTCTCCGTCTCCTTCTCCCCCCCACTACCTTCAGTCTCACAATATACCCCAATTGCCATAGTCTCACTGGCTCCAGACGGGAGCACCTGCGACTCTTATGAGGTATTCACATAAAAAAAAAAACAATACAGATCTTTTCCAGAACTGACCACTCAGTGGTAAGTAGTTTCTCGATGTAACTAACTACCTGAAGTTAAAAGACCAACCGATGATCCAAAGGATCGACTTTTCCAATTTATGCCGATTATTCCATTGTTCTACTTAAAATTGAAACCATTTTTATAAAATTTTCGTTCATTCTTCTAGTGGAATACAACCCTCACTCGCAGCACTGGCTTCTCCTGGATCGGATAGTCCAGCAAATCATCCTTCAGTCCACCACCAACACTTCCAACTCCACCAGTTCCCAGGAAAACATCAACGGCACGGACAAATCATCCACTCTGTCCATCGACCAGTCGGAGAAGGGCAACGGTTCCATCAACAGCAATGGGAAGGTGAACAATCCTGATGTGACGCCAATCGACATTAACGTGGCGGAGATTGTGCAGCTGCTGGCCAAGGAAGAGGAACTGGTGGCAGCCAGAACAAAGGCAGAGACCCTGGAGAGGGAGAATACAGATGTAAATGAGAAGCTTGCGCAAAAGGTATGTTAAGAAAACCATTTGTGGCTTTCCGTGAAAGTAACCGACTTCACTAATCGCCTTTATCGTTTTTTTTAAACAGTTGAAAAATATGGCTCTAGTTTTATTTTTTTTACTTTTAAATGAGTATTTCAAAAAAATATAGTCATAGCTTATAATTTAAATGATCATAATATTATATGTTTAAATGATCATAATATATGTTTAAAATGGTCCCCACACATAAATCTTCTGAACAACAGAATAAGGAAACTAACATATATATTTAGATGTTTAAGATGAAAAATTACTTAGAACCATATACTTCGCTTTCTGTCAATCAATTATACAATACAGCATTATAGGATGGGGCGGTACATATACAAATCAAACACAAACAATTTACATATCACAAAAACTAATAATAAAAACAATTTAAAAAAACCCTATTCATATTCGTCAGAACTTTTATTCCAACAATTTAAATTCAGAAAATTAAGTGCAATATATTTTTATCATGCAACATTACAAATTTATAAAGATAATATTCAAAATAAAGTTGCACCATTTAAAAACAACAGAAATCTTAGACAAACATCAATACTTCCTACTCCAAAATGTAAAAAACACTAGGACAGTTAAGTCATAAATATCTCGGAGTAAAATTTTTTAATTCACTTCCTGAAAAAATCAGACCTCACCTTAAAAATTATACCGAAAATTTTGAACTGAATTAAATAAAAATTGAACTGAATACAAAAAATAAAACAACTAAACCAATATAATAACACCCCCATACACACAAGCCCTGCTTTTTTATGGGGATAAATCAAATATGTTCACATATTATGTAATTAATTATTATATTGAATTTATTGTAATTTATGTATCTTTCTCTGAATAAAAAGAAAATAAAAATAAATAAATATAGTAGATGATGACTTAAAAATATTGAAAAAAAGTAGAGGTTAAATTTATGATAATTTATTGATATAATTTAATTTTCAATAAATTAGCAGTTAATTAACAGTTTTCATCACAGATAATCTATGTTTTACGCTTTGTTTTGGAGCAAAGATATTGAAATATAAGAGATCTTGCTATCCGCAGTTTTTACTAGGTGGGACTGCAAACTACTCCGATTAGGTTGTAGTCCGCCGACAGTCGCGCGGACATCGTAGCATATCTCTTTTTTATTTCAATATCTTTGGTTTTGAAGACATAAACTTACTGATAATGATATACCTATATGTAATGCATTAAAATTATGTAATTTTTTATGTTTATTACCTGCGTATTTATTAAGCTGTGACAACAGTAGTTAAATACAATAATTAAAAAATATATAATAATAATTTCGCCTAATTTCAGGAACGCGAATTAGACTTAAGAGCACAGGAGAAAGAAGATCTGGAGACCTCCGCCCAGAGGCTGAAGGAGAGACTGGAGAGAGAATCAGCCGCCCATGCTGATGCTGCAGCCAAAGCCAGGACGGCACAGCACCGAGTTGCACAACTTGAACACCAGGTAACAATAATAACAAGTGTAGCCAACTTAACCTTCTTCATTTCATTGATCCTTGCTGCATGTTTGAAACAGGCAGGCAACCTAACCTAACCTAACAACTACTTTCAATACACTAGTGTGCCACTAGCAAGAAATATCCCAATCGAGTGACTCTCGACTTGGACAGACCACATCTTTTCATCCAGCTAGCTTACTGCTTTATCTTGAGTATTAGGCATTACTGTAAATAAATACAGTACTACAAGTCTTGAAAATCAGAATTATGACATTTTTTGACATGGAATTTGCGACATTTTTTCACAGATAAAGTAAATATGTTTCCAAGTGACGAAACGAAAAGCTAGAGTAATATTAAGATACGTGATTTCCTTTCCAAGCGAATAAGATTTATTTTAATATGGTGGAGGCATTTTTTAGGTTCGATATACCATTAAAATCGAGGCAAGTGCCGTGAGCTCCAAACATATCCGCTACGGATTTTCTGGCACGCAATAGTACAAAAAGTGAGATATATGTATCCATATCTGGCATTCAAGCGGTTAATTGTTAAATTCATTATACAGTAGATTTTGTACTACTACCCCGGCTACTCCCTACGCATTAACACCTATCCTTATTAGCACGCGTAAATCACAGTCAGTGTTTATCCTCTGTTGTGACTAGGTTAAAAGCTCGACACAATGAGTTCTGAAGAAAAATTGCTATATTACACCGTTTAGAAGCCGGTGAATCAAATGTAACCCTCGCAAAGGAGTTCGGCGTGTCTCATGTAAAAACAAACTTAAATTATCCGGCCATTTTGTGCATCATCCGATTAGTACGACAAAGTATCGCCGGCACCTTGAGGGTCGTTATATTCGGATTCTATATGTATATATTAACATTAGTATATACATAGATATCCTGCTACATTTGTTACGTCCACCCCCTAAAAACTCCACAGCATTGGTTCGTCCACCGGCTTATGGGATCCGATATATGGACGCAACAATGTTTTGACTTCAAAAACGAAAAAGAATGATGCTTACCCCATGTAGAATGAAATTCCAGCATCCGCCGGAATCCGTATTGACAGTCCTTATTAATTTTGATCTTCTCGAAGTATGTGAGCAGTTTGTCATTGATCACATGTTCCATCACCTTGGATAAAACTAATATGATCGCTATGGTGCATTAGTTGGCCGAGTTGGAGCGGTCACCCTTCTTTGGAATAGGATGGATGACCGCTTTTTTCCAACCAGAGGGCACAGAGCCAGACTTCAGGGGACATTTTAAAAAGCTTTGTCAAAATTGGAGCTGTTTCTGCAGCACACCTCTGCAATACCAGGGCAGGTGCTCCGTCAGGCCCATTAGCTTCATTAACATCAAGCCCTAGGTACTTCCTATTACCCATCTTCTTCCCCTCCATCCTTTCAGATTCAAAACATTCCCTAAATTAAGCATTTAATAATCATATTAAAAAGGTAAAACCTACTAATATTTTGTTTCTTCATTGAATCTAACAAACTAATACGTACTGACATTGTGTGATGTTTTTTAGGTTACACAAGAACGCGCTGAAAGACTACGATTTGAAAAACTTGTCAGCGAAGGCAGTATACCTGATGACGCTAAGGTTAGTCATATTACAATAAAAATGCTTTTAACACCTCTGATTTTCATAATACAAGTCCCAAAAGTGAATATACTGCTAATAAAATGACAAATGGTATTTACATAGTATTTTTATGCCAGATAATGCCAGAGTTCGCACCAATGTCGGTTGAGTAGAGTCATCTTCAATTAATTACGTCATTTTTATTAAAATCGTATTCATCAAGGACTGGAAACAATATCTCACACAATGCCAACATTCTAACTTAGCATCCCAATCTTTGTATAAATTACTAGATCAGTCCCAAAGAGGATGACAAAGATGCACCTCGGTAATAATCCACTCTCTCAATATTCATATTATGCTGACTATACATATGCACTCCCATCACTTGACACTGAACGCTCTCATACATACATTAAGCGCGTTGGTCGACCGACGATGTAGCACTGACGAGCTGGATCAAAGTTCTCATAGGTAGTGTGTAGCGATTTGCGCGCTTCTGACTGTCAACGTTGCACTACAGCTCTTCATTTATTAATCTACATATAACCATATGCGATCGATTTTTCTAATCATACATTTCATTTACAATGTATTTTTTTTTTGAATTTCAGATGACTACCCTCAAATCAGAATGCTTCACACCGCCCCCGCCGCCGCCTACGCCTCCCTTCGCCCCGCCTCCACCTCCCTTGTGTCCCGGTGGCCCCCTCCTGGGTCCTCCGCCTCCCCCGAACCCCCCCTTCTCCGCCCCTGGAGGCCCCCCTCCCCCACCGAGAGAACAGGTCAAGAAGAACATCCCCCAGCCTGGAAATCCCCTCAAGAGCTTCAACTGGAGCAAGTTGCCTGATGCGAAACTCCAGGGAACCATTTGGTGCGAGATTGACGATTCGAAACTTTACGACGCGATGGAACTTGACACGATCGATAAAATGTTCTGTGCTTACCAGAAGAATGGAGTTGCCGTAAGTAAAAAATTTTAATTGTGTATTTCCACTTAAAGTTTAATAAACCTCTTCCTTCTGGTGGAATTGACTTTTTTTTACATTAACTCCAAACAAGAAAAATAATTTCCCTCAGGGCCTATGCCGTCTGAGATGCTTTGTGGAGGGTCTTTTTGAGGAGAGGAAGGAATGAACATTAATCTTGAATAGACCCATGTTGTAGGAAGGAGGAAACACATAGGCCGGTAAATCGTTCCATAGCCGAGATGTTGAAATCAAGAATGAGTCGAAGAAGCGACCCTTTCTCATGTGACAAATGTCAACCATGTACTTATGTTGGGCGCGCATTTGGCGTGTTTCCCGACTATGCACCGGTGCTGAGGTGATCGATGACGCTAGTTCCTCGGTGCATCTTTTATTGAAATACCGGTAGAACAAGGATAGCATCCCCGCCCAAAGATTGCAATCCATTTTTTAAGATAGGAGAATCTATCAAATGGACCGTCCATTTCTGCACAGAGTCAAAGGTTTTTTCAGGTATTTTGGAGTTCCAGACCAGAGGTGGCTGCCAAATTTACTTGAAGGTATAAAGCTGCCGTGAAGAAACGTTGTTAAATCTTTGCATTTTACCACATTCTTCAAAATGGATGAGATATATGTATTTTCAATAATTATTGCTTATATTACAAAAACTGATGAGTTTGGTTACCACTGATCTCTATCTAACCCCTAGATAGACGTACAGCTTGGAGTCAGGTTATCCCCTACAACATATGTACATGTCTAATTTATCAATAGAATTGATCATTTTTACGACTTTTTTTATGCTCGGCTAAGGAAAGACGTGCCGGCTTTTGTTATACCTTTTTTTTACAACATGGATCTCTTTAAGTATGTAGCTCCCTATTTCTCCTTTGAACGGCACCATGCAAACTATCATATATTTATGTATGTGTATGGACATAGTCGAAAACATTTTGAAGGATTGTTGATTGTTTTTATAGAATGACGGCTCCATTGAAGACCTCAGACAGCTGGGAACTAAGAGCCGCACCAAGATTTTATCAGTTATTGATGGACGCAGAGCACAGAACTGCACCATTCTGCTTTCTAAACTCAAAATGACCGATGAGGAAATTTGCAGGTATGTACATATTATTATCATCATTTATCAATATGGATTCACTCTAATGAGTTACACATCCATTTACTTTTTACATTTTAGCCGCCCGTCTGAAAACAAAGGTAAAACTATTTAAGCATTTTTTAATACTATCTCAATATTTATTTACCAAAATAATAACATGTGTTTAGGATACACATATGAAAAATCTAAAAACAATATCTTCATGCATTGATGCATTATTTGATTCCCGACCCACCGTAATTATTATACCGATGATCTCACTAATACTATAGGCAAACTATCAAAAAATCACTACTCACTAGAGATGGGTAAGTTCTGCATTTTGCTGGAGGCCTCCGAGACGTGCTTCCTTTTAAAAGTACTCAAGTTTTTGGAGCAGCTCCCGGGAGCCACTCCCGACTCGCGAGTGGCTACCACCGACACGCACGGGTTCGATCCGGAGCCGGACCTCGGAGCCGGAACCCACAAAAGAACTCGAATCCGGGTCCTGCTCCTGACTCGCGAGTGGCTTGGATCGAGATGCACGGGTTCGACTGGAGCCGGCGAACCCGGGATCGGCTCCCGCCTCGCAAGTGGTTCGAACTGCTTAGTTCCGTGTTTGGGTCTGAGTACTGGACCGGGTTCTCTTGAAGTAATCAATTTAAAAAGGAGTAGGAGTAGGATTCACTTCCCGCGAACAACCCGACTTCAAGAGATCACTCCAGCTGAACCTATACATCGCTCCTACTCACATCTTTGAAGTATCTGAATAATGTTGAAATATTAATTAATATGCAATGTTGTTTTTTCTAGAGCAATATTGTCAATGGACAGCGGTGAGCAGCTCCCTATCGACATGGTGGAACAACTCCTAAAGTTCACTCCGAGTGCTGAGGAAACAGCACTGCTCGAGGAACACCAGGACGAACTAGACAACTTGGCCAGAGCCGATCGATTCCTCTATGAAATATCCAAGTAAGTTATTCTACTTTGCAAATGTGTTTCAGAAAATTATTTGAGACGGGTGTAGTTTGTTGGTTATTTTGAAGTGGTTGGAGAATCATACCGACTACGTAATATCTTTTTTCGGCCATATCATAAATGTTACAATTTTCCAAAAGTGATTTAATGCTATTCGATTCGTAATAATTTTCTTCACAGATTTTCAAATATTATTTTAAATGTATGTTTTTTTGGACAATACCGCATATTATATGATGTGGTTTTTTTTCTGTCTCCTGAACTATTATTTGATAAGTCACATTTTTGGTATTGCATGCTGAATGGCGATATTTACGTTTAACTGTAAAAAACATACATTAGTCTTATTTATAGATTATTCAAAAGCTTTTGATACTATTGATCATGGTAAATTACTTAAAATACTAGAAATTATAGGAATACGAGGAAAACTACTAAAACTTTTTGAAAATTACTTAAACAACCGATGCATGAAATTAAAACTCTTAAACTCTTTAAGTAAAAATAAGAAGTTTTTTGCCGGCGTTCCTCAAGGTTCCATATTAGGTCCAATTCTGTATATTATACATATATGTATCTTTTATTAAATTAATTTTTAGACATGTAAAGTACTTTGTATACGCGGATGATACTGCTTTAGTGATTTCTAGCAGTGATTTGCAAACTTGTATAGATCTTTTACAAAAAGACTACATTGAACTCTTAAAGTGGTCTCATGACTCTGGCTTAGTCATAAATGCCAAAAAAACTAAATTGTTACATATAAGATCCCCTAATGTTAAGGTATATATTACACCTGAAATAAAGACACATACATCAGATTGTTTACACAATGGTATTCCTGCAACGTGTACATGTGAAAATATGGAACTAGTTAAAGAATATGTTTATTTAGGTGTTATTATTGATTGCTTTTTCAAGTGGGATATACAAATAAACAAAGTTTGTGCACGACTAAGATCAATTGTAAGCAGATTGTATAAACTAAAATTTTTTGTTCCTATCTGCACACTTCGAATAATTTATTTATCTCTAGCTGAATCTGTTATAAGGTATGGAATAACAGCTTGGGGATTTTCCTGTAAAACAAATATAGACCATGTTCAATCAGTGCAAAATTCATTGGTTAAATTATTAGCTGAAAAAAATTTATACAAAGAAAGGCATAATATTCCATACTTTTATCAGAGTCTCAAAGTTCTTTCAGTGAGAGCAATTCTGTGGTACAAAATTATATTTCAGCACATAAATAATCCTTCATATATTAACAGGCTGGAACACAACCATAATACTCGTTTTAACTTTAATGAAGGGCTAATTGTACCTAAGCATACAAATAAATATGGACAAAGAACGTTAAATTACATGATTCCCAGTTGTTTAAATATGTTACCTGCTGAAATTAAAAACTGTGCCCAAAACAAACAATTGATGAATTTACTGAAGACTTGGCTTACGGAAAGAATTAATTTGTATTAGCTTACAATGACATATTATTCTAAAGACTTTAAAAATGTTATTTATGTTTTCAAAATTTTATTTTTATTTATATTTCTGTAAAAAATTAAATTTTATTTTATACAACCTTCCTCTCTCCAGACTCCTTCCTTTCTTCTATAATTGTAAAAATGTAACTATTAAATCACTATTATAAGATCGTTAACGTAAAGAACCCGTTAGACAAACTGCTAAAAAGTAGTTTATCGGGACTTTTTGTCTTGTATTTGTAAAATGTATAAAATAAAAAAAAAAAATAAAAAAAAATAAAAAAAATAAAAAAAAATGCATCATTGATTTGTTACAGTTTAAATGGCACCATGCTTTCTGTCATCTGTGTGTCTCTCAGAAGCGTTCACCAATCGAAACTCACTGAGCACTAATATGAAGCAAAAAATACAAACACATACACACAAAAGATAATCATCGCCATCTTGGGGCGTGATTCGACCTTCTCCTCAAATGTTCTCCACTGTCTGCAGTCCTTCTTCATCCTTCCTGTCCTGTTCCCATCTTCTTCCACGTTGCCTATACACCTCTTCCTCAAACTGCCTCTGGGTGACTTTCTCTAGAAAACCCATTTGCTCACAATTTTCGGCATCCTATCATCTGGCATGTACATACAAGATAATAACATATAATATTAAGACACAAGATTAAATTACACACTTTTAATACAAATATGTACCTTCTTCTCTCTTAGGATCCCCCACTACCGGGAGCGTGTACGGTCCCTCCTATTCAAGAAGCGTTGGGGCGCCAGCAGCGCTGAAGTAGCGGCAAGAGCGGCCGCGGTGCTGCGGGCCTCGAGGCAGGTGGCGCGATCACGCCGGCTGCGAAGACTGCTTGAAATAGTACTGGCGCTGGGCAACTACATGAACAGGTGAGCATTTAACTTAAAAATACCTGTATAAAAGACTTAAAACGAGAGATCAGTTTGATGGATTCAACTATCACAAACGAATTGCAGTAAAGTTGGGTATTATTTACGTTTAAACTCGTTTATTATGAGTTTACGTATTACAATATTAATGCTGTAAGTCACACGACTTGTCTATTCTAGTGGCTAATTCACTCTGGTCTGTAGGCTGATCGGCAGCACCCGCCTACTCGGTTACCCCTGTCGGTCATCGATAGAAGCACTTTCCCTGCTGTCATCTGACAGCATCACTTAGAAGCTTTTTCAACAAATTACAGTCTTGTTTATGGTATTTAAACAAGGAACTAGAGTTACTGATCCCTTCACATCTGGAAAACAATCCAAATAATTGAGAATGGATCGCTTCTACAACTCGTTCTTGCACTCAATAGGTCGTCTGTGGAATGTTTTGCCAGATATGTGTTTTCTACCTACTACAAATGGATATTTGGTAATGTCTCTTGGCTCCACAAAGTGACTTCCCACTTCACGTCTCTTTAAGCCCTTTTCCAATCAAGGAGGGACATTGGCAGGAGAGATGAATTAGTATTTTTCCACCCTGTTTAAATTTCGTAAATCTACTGGCGCTTCCCGCTACCAACAGCTGCATGTGTCCCTCGAGGTGGCAGTGTTTTGTTAATATGTAGTTTTATTACTTTCCTCAGTGAGGAGTATCTATCTATAATGGATAGTAGTTTCTAAATCTTTTGGGGTTTAGACCATCCATCAGAACTTTGGATTTTTTACTCTGAGAACTTTCATTCCGTTCATATAATATGCAATTGTTCTTCTTTATATAGTGGAGGAAAGTTGGTGGAGACCGCAATGGAATGCTGAGATTGTTTTAGCCAATAGATGGCATCAGGAGTCACTCGATTTAGCACAGATGTGGAAACCTTTGGAGTGGGCAGTCTTCTATTTCTTTTCTTCTGTAATTTGATTTATTGTATAGGTGTATCATAATCCACTTATATTTTGTATTTCAAACTGTTTATCTGTTTCCAGAGGTGCTCGTGGCAATGCCTCAGGATTCCGCCTGGCCTCGCTCAACAGACTGGCTGACACCAAGTCCAGTCAGGCGCGCAACACCACACTGCTGCACTACCTGGTGCAGATACTGGAGAGTAGGGTAAATACCATCTTGCTTTCATCAATTTAACAACTTGCACCATTTGGTATTCTAAGAGTTAAGATTATATTTCACTGAATGTAATTTCTTTGCCTTTTATGGGCTCTTTACATTAAGGTTTTACTGTGATATTGGGATGAAGGAACAATAATAGTCAAAAGACTGTAATTTTTACACAATGATATTTTTTTCAATGTATTTATAGCATACTTAGTTAGATCTTTGATTGCATCATAGAACTTGTACATATAGCTTTAACAAGAATTTTGTTAAATTAACCTCTTGGGGAGTATGGCCGTAATATTACGGCGAGAACAAAAAACGCTCTAAGGAGTATGGCCGTAATATTACGGCCGTGTGTATAAATGATGCCCCACGCGATTTATTAATGAAATGTGAAGTGCACTGCCATCTATTGACAATTTCGAAGGATATTTCGAACATTTGGAGCAGTTAACACATTTACTGACGTTGTTATTTGAAATTCAAAAAACACGTGACGTCATCAACCGCCATTGTTCCACTTTCTTCAGTTGACAACCGTTGATTTGAGAGCGTGGGTGTTTGCGAAGTTTTGACATTGTATTTGCTGTTTTCTCGTTGTTTTCACTACAAAACGGACTATTACGAACTATTGTAATGTTTTAAGTTTTGTTTATTGTTATATTACATAATAATATCGTTTTGTTCAACAATTTATTGAGTGTTTGGCGATATATTTTGCAAAGTTTTGTTTGACGTTTGTTTTCGCGGATCTCTTAGTTATTTTCGCTACAATTCGAACTATTGCGTATAATTGTTTGGTTTTGAGTTATCTGGAGGTCAAAGAGTGTTTGATATTCCCACTCGCCTCATGGAAAAACATTTCATGAGACCTGTACTACAAACGGCGGCCCAAAGTAATCGAACACAAAGAAAATGTCACGTTTGCAGCCACACAAAACTTCAGCCAAAAAAGAGAAAAGATACTAGGTTCATGTGCATTGAATGTAATGTGGCTCTTTGTATATACCCATGTTTTGAAAACTACCATACAAAAAAACAATATTAAAAAAAAAAAAACAAAAAAAAAAGAAGTAGAAAACATACAACAATGCACCAAAGTGGATACAATTTACCTTCGTTTTCTCCTGACATCCTGCTTTGGTGAGTAATATTTTGTAGTTGGTGTGTGTATATATATATATATGTTTGTTGTGTTCACGATATGGTGGTTCATCTCCAATGGTTTACGAACCCTTCAATAGGCTAAATTAGTTTTTTCTCTAACTTGACTGGAAAAGTGATAATAT
The DNA here is from genome assembly GCA_917563855.2 of Limnephilus lunatus. Lineage (NCBI taxonomy): Eukaryota > Metazoa > Arthropoda > Insecta > Trichoptera > Limnephilidae > Limnephilus > Limnephilus lunatus. The sequence continues at coordinate 46,765,539 of OU830602.1, forward strand.
TTTTTTAAATATTTTTACATTGCTAGATTTTGGTTAAACTATGGTTTTGCATTTAATTTTTTTTAATTCATATACTTCAAAAATGCTCACTCCTGGGACACAGTTTTGTTCGAAAAAGCTCACTCTCCGAGAGGTTAATACAAGGTAGCCCAAAAGTTATCACCCGATGTTCTTAAGAGGACATTACCAGAGAAACCAGAAATATGTCATTTTTAAATCAGTGTTTAGACTTATTGACTCGTTTCCACAAAAAATTATAAATTGATTTTGAAAGATTGTTCTTTTATCTAGTAAAGTTATGGATTAAATTTTGAGAAAAAATGTTTATTTTAAGTATAATAAGGTTATACCATAGGTCGTTGGCAGATTTGTTATATTTTCAAAAAAGTACATGTATTATACAACACCAATTTCAAATCATATAATCATGCAGTAAAATAAATCAATACATTATCTGGTAAACGTATGTGTCAGAATTTTAATTTAAGTTTTAATAAAATTATAAAAAAATATATACGTACATGTGTCGTGGGATCGAATCCCGGCATAGGCAAATAAATTTTATTTGACTAATTTGGGTTATTTCACAATTATTTAATTTAAAAATAATATATTTGCGTCACGTTTTAGAGTAAAAGATACTTTCAGTATCGCCCTGGTGTAAGACCACCATTCAGAATTGAAACGTTGTTTAGTGACCAGATCTGAATAGCCAGGTAATTCCTCGCCTTCCTCTTCCCCCACCACCTTCAGCCTCGCAATATACCCCATAGTCTCACTGGCTCCAGTAGGAGCATTTGGGTCTCTTGTGCGGTATTCAGATAAATATAAAATCAAAAAAATTGTGCATACGAATAAATATTTCAAAATGAGACATTTTTTACAATCCAACTGAATATTACACTTTTTTCATAAATATACCGCACAAGAGTCCCAACTGCTCCCGTCTGGAGCCAGTGGGACTATGATGGCATCCCCAATTGGGGTATGTGGTAAGACTGAAGGTAGTGGGGAGGGTAAAATATAGGGAAGAGGAAGGTGGGGAAGTACCTGGCTATTCAGATCTGGTCACCAAACACGGCTAAAGACATTTCAAGCAACGTTTCAAATCTATCTCTGGTGTTCTTACACCAGGGCGATACTGAGATATCTTTCGCTCTAATGGCCGTAAAATAAAATTAAAAAACAAAAAACCAAAATATTAAAAAGAATTTAACACATTGTTTATTCATGTAGGTATCTATTTAATATCTACTGTGTTTACGCATTTTACTTGTATCTATTTATGTTTATGCACTTCGATATACAAATTACAAATAACTACTACTAATTAAAATTCTGGAAGCGAGAATATAAGCATACCGTAGCCATGTAGCCGCCCTAGCTCCGCGCGATACACAAAACCCGGTTTACAGTGGAACGTAATCTAATTCCAAAAACGTCCGCTAACTAGCTCTGATATGAGAGCGCTGGCGCAGGAATCAGAATAATGATTAGCTGGTAAGATACTCTTAAGCTGTAACTTTTTTTGTGATTGAAAAATTTTGGTTCTGCTTTTGGATTGTGTTTATTTGATGTAATAATTTTTTTTCTATTAAGTCGAGAAAGTGATATCGACCAAATAGCCTCCGCCAGAATTGATGACCCTTCGGGCCCGATTTATGGCATTTTCCATCACTCTTTCCAGAACTTCCGGTGATAGGTTCTGGCATTCTTGAAGGATATTCTCTTTGAGTGTTTCAAGAGTCTGAGACTTGTTGACATAGACTCGTGACTTCAAGAAACCACACAAAAAGAATTCCGAAATGGTTAAATCGGGCGATCTTGCCGGCCAGTGCAAATCACCAAAATGAGATATTAGGCGATCCGAAAATGCATTTTTTCAAAAAAATTCCGCGTTCTTGAGGAGTTTAGCTATTTATGTCTTGTTGACTTGTATTTTGTATCTATTTACTTCACAAATGTCAAAGCCGAACTGACATTTGCCGCCATTTGCAAAAATTATGGCTTCTTCCGATAGGGTGATGACTTTTGTGACACCGTGAATAAAGTAATGTTTTGGTTTTAGTTAGTGCGGTTGGTTGTTAATTGCATAATGCAAGCTATGATGATCTAAAATTAAAAAAAATGTTTAGTTTGAAAATTGTTTGAATCAAAATCGTTTCAATTCTTTTCTAATCTTTTAAAATCACAGTTCAAGGACGTGCTCCTTCTGGAAGAGGACCTCCCCCACTGCCGAGAGGCCTCAAAAGTGTCCCTGGGCCAGCTAGAAAAGGACATGGCCACCCTGAGGGCCGGCCTGGCAGACATCCGCCGCGAGATGGAGCACCAGCGCTCGCAACAGAGTCTGCAGCAGGACAGGTTCTTGCCTGTCATGGAGGACTTCTACTCCGGGGCCAGCTGTAGGTTCGCGGAGTTGGAGGATCAATTTCAGGTAATAAATGCAATACTTTGGCCTACAAGCAACATTTATAGAAAAAACCTATGGAACTACTAGTCGACATTTCGCTGGCACTGCAAGACTTCTGACAAAACAGTTGTCTATAAGCTTTGTATTGAACTGCCTGTAAATTATGCTCTATCACAAGGAGACCCTATGAGACAGGGCCTATTTAAATATCAAGGCCTGCATGTTTATAAGTAAATTTGATATTCCTTGTTGAACTTATACCATAATTTCAAGATGGGGAGTTTTCAACTCCATCACATTTGGTGACCATCAAATGATAGACAAAGCGTGCCATTTATTATTTTTGATATTTGAATGCAAGAATTGAAAGTGGTGGGATTGTATGCGAAATTGAGAAATCTGAAAGTATGTTGTCCATGGGCGTAGGCACGGTGGAGCAAGGTGAGGCGTTTGCCCTATCCTGGCTGGCCGATGCATGACCTCTGGGATTGTCGACGAGTGGCATTTTCAAATTTACAGCACTTCATAGGACATACCTTCTTCCGTACATATTCTTTGTATTCAAAGAGCCTAAAACATGAATATGTTGTAGAAGCCTACTTATTTCGGTACCTACTCTAGATTTTTATTTTTTGCCCCATCCTAAATCAAAACCTGGCTACGCCCATGATATGAGACGTTGCTCAACTCAAGTGTGTTCAACCCAGAGCTCTTCGATGACAGCTTCAAAATATTTAGAAAAGACAGAGACAGTGGAAGTGGCCGTAGACAGGGAGGAGGCTGTCTATTAGCCATAAAGAGCACGAATGGCCTAATTAAGGCAGAGCACTTACCTGCTCTGGAAACTGTCAACGAGGACCTGTGGGTTAAAATTACATACAAATCGTGTGTCACTTTTATATGTACAGTCTATTTTCCGCCCGCATCACACTTTGAAACATATAAATTGTTTTTTGATAAAATTCAACAACATGTAGATATTATTGGCGGAAAAAACGTAATTGTGCTTGGAGACTTTAATTTACACTCCGCAAGAGGTGTCGTAGAAATTGAAAACGACCTGAATTTTCTATGTGCCGTTTTTGGTAATAACGTTCCAAACGTAAACTCAAGAGTATTAGATATAATTTTATGCAATACAACCATAAATGTTATTCATTGCGATTCTCCCCTTGTAACGGAAGATAAACATCATCCTGCACTAGAATTTATTTTTTCGTGCAAAAAAAATGTTAAAACTACCAAAATTCCAAAAAATGACAAGCATGCTTTACGTGGATGGAATTTTGGGAAGGGCGATGTTTGTAAACTATACAATATGATGAGCTAACTAGATTGGTAAGAACTTTACAATTTTAGCAATATAAATGAGGCGGTACATCATTTTTATGCTTGTGTTTACAATATTTTTGATACCTGTTTCCCTAGAAAACCTCCCAGTAGAGGTGGTCGTCGATATCCGAAGTGGTTCTGTCGAGATACCATCGCGAGCATTAGGTTGAAACATGCCCTCCATAAAAAATGGATGGCTACTGGCTGTCGAAGTGACTATGATTTGTTCAGTGTGCATAGAGTCGTGGTTAGGCGCAATATTCGCACTGCTTTCCAATTATATGTAAATTCCATTGAACACGATATCAAGCATGATCCCAACATGTTTTGGGACTACGTCAAATCGCTAAGGAAAGATGGTGGCATTCAAGACACCATGACGTATCGTGATCGGGAAGTTCGGGGAATAGATGTAGCTAACGCTTTTGCAACACACTTCCAATCCGTTTATAGTAATGAGTCTCCATTACTAAATACTAATCTTGCTGCCAAGTTGAATATAAAAGGTGCCCAGAATATCGATATTGATCAAATTGAGGAATCAGATATAGAAATTTCAATTAGAAAAATGAAAAATACACATTCCCTTGGTCCAGATTTTCTTCCTGTATTCTTCTTTGAAGGTTGTGCTGAATTTTTTAAAAAGCCACTAAGTTTCATGTTTAACCTTTCCTTAGAAACCGGTGTATTTCCTGATTCCTGGAAAATTTCGAAGATTTGTACGATTTATAAAAGCGGTACAAAGACTTCTGTTGAAAATTTTAGGCCGGTAGCAATAATATCTGCACCGGCTAAATTGTTTGAATCGATTATTCATAAATACACACTGCCACAAGTGGAGCCGTACTTAGTTTCGAAACAGCACGGATTTAGAAAAGGTTGATCTACTGAAACCAACTTATTAGTGTTTACTGATTATGTATCAAAATCTTTAGATAAAGGCTATCAGGTAGATTGTTCTTATAACGACTTTTCAAAAGCCTTCGATAGAGTTAATCACGACGTCTTACTCAATAAACTGGCTGAAATAGGATTCTCCATGCGACTTCTCATATTTTTTGCTAGCTATCTTGCAAACAGGAAACAGTTTGAATCTCATGGACTATTCCAGTCTATTCTATTTTTTGTACGATCAGGAGTACCCCAGGGTTCTAATTTAGCCCCACTCCTTTATTCCATATTTATTAATGATATCTCAGAAGTAATTCTGCACTCCAGGTTTCTTCTTTTTGCTGATGACCTGAAACTATTCTTATAAATACTAACCCCAGAAGACTGCAATCGACTCCAGTCAGATATTGATAGAATTATTGACTGGAGTATAAGAAATCGGATTGAGTTCAATATATCTAAATGTTTAATTTTGTCATTCACTAGGGCGTGTCATACATGGTATTACCGGTATACGATGAACGCCCGAAGTCTAAAACGTGTCTCCATCATGAAGGACCTTGGAATCATGTTTGATAGTAGGCTGACATTTCATACTCATATTCAGATGGCTTGTAGCACTTCATTGAGAATACTGGGTTTTGTTCTGCGTACTGCAAGAAATTTTAGAGATACCCGGGTTCTCATAATCCTATTCAATTCCTTAGTAAGGAGTAGACTTGAAAGTGGGTCGGTGATTTGGAGTCCACACCAAGTAAAATATTCCCTCATGTTGGAGAGAGTTCAGAAAAAATTTCTGAGATTTTTGTACATGAGGGAGTATGGCTATTACCCGTGGCTCTATCCTACCGACTTTCTTTTGGGTATGCTCGGAATGAAACATCTACGGGTCAGAAGGGATGTACACATTGCTACGCATTTCTTCAGATTGATTCGTGGATGGTTTGAAAATACAGCTATCTTGGAGAGCATTCACTTCTATGTTCCCGATGGTTATCTTCGTCACCGACAGCATAGACTGCTCTATCTTCCGGCTTGCAGGACTAACTTGCCAATGATCATGCCGATCGGGAGAGCAATCTTGCTGTTGAACAGAATTAATTCGGATATCGACATATTTAGCGTTAGTGAAGCTGCTTTTAAAAGGCAAGCTCTATTAATGCTTGTATAGTTTTTGCCTACCATTTGTTTATTTATATTTATGTTTAATGTAATACTCTTACAATTGTATTTTAAAAACTCATTAAAATGTTTAATTTTGTAATGTTTTGAAAAGAATAAATAAATTGAATTGAATTAAAAATGAATAAATTGAATTGAATTGAATTGAATTGAATTGAATATTGCCTGTTGTATGCTGATGAAGTATGGCTGATTTCTAGCATTATGGAAGCTCTGCAGTGTTTGTGTCTAACTAACCGGACAACTCAACAAAATGGCACTTCATCACTCCTTGAAGTCTTTAAAAGTGTTGAAAAAACAGGTTTAGTAGGGTGACTGGACAATGTACAGGTTAGGTTAGGAGCTATTTTTTTCATCACTTTTAATGACTTTTCAATGAAGTATTGAAATGCTACTTTGTTGAGTTGTCATGGAACTGTTAAAAAATAGGCTACTTTAGATTAGGTTGTGGGCTATTGGCTACTGGTTGAAATGCTACTTTGTTGAGTTTTCATGGATCCGAATGATGTATGCATGAAGTAATACTTAATGATAAATATGCTTCAAAATTTTATCAAAGTTAAATGGGCAAGGAATCAGGGTGTAATAGGAATTTTTCAAATGTCCGAAATTCTAAATGGTTGTTTTGATAATCGTCTAATGTGATGAATTTAGAAACACCTCAACCTCATTATACCTTTAGTATTATACTGCAACCTAATCTGGTCATCTCTTCTCCAGGACATGAAGTCCCGTTTTGAGGGAGCGGTCCGCCTGTTTGGTGAGGATGCGGCCACTACTCAGCCCGAGGAGTTCTACGGCGCGTTGGAGGCCTTCCTCACGGCGCTGGCCGAGGCACGCGCAGAGAATCTGGCCGCCAGGAGAAGGCAGGAGGACGACGAGAAGAGGTTGAAGCAAGAACAGGAGGTAAAAATATACTATGCACTTTATGTATTCATTAAGATAGCATTGACTGGGAGTCGGAGTCCTTCATTGAACTTTGCAGGTATACCAGTAGCGCGATTATTTCAGTGTATCGAGACTAAGAAATACTCATGGATGGAGTATGTTGCTCACCATGTATAAATGTACATCAAGATTTGCAGATGTACATCATTTTGAAAGTATGGTTTTGCCATATCCATACTACTGGGTGTTATTTCAAAGATAGGTATATAATATTCCGTCAAATGTAATACTTAACTAAAAACAACCGTATTTTTACTTATAGCAGTGTGTACAATAATAATATTTGAATGATTTATATTTTTGTGAAAAATCTACAATGTTCTACAATATTTCTACAATGCTTTCTTACTTCTAACAATAGACTAGATACATTTTTCAATTTATTGCCGACCTGGGAACCATTTGTTTAATAACCAACACCTCTGCCATAGGTCATCCCAAGTGGTTTGCTACGCTTGGTGACTTAGCAGGGGTGCCGAGGTTCATGGAGAGAGGTTTGTTCAGGTCTTGGCGGCGGATGCGTCTGACCACCTGTTGCCCGGATCGAGACAAACAGATTGAGGGAGACCTTTTGACCTTTCAAGCTGGACTCTTTCAACCCATCGTGTTGCACCGCAGTTGGAAACTGACCCCCAGATTACTACCCACGCCTCAAACCTTTTTCCTTCCTAGAACCCCCTATCCTTCCCTTCCCTAACCACTCGGCCCCATAAGCTGGTTTACATGATAATGTAACATTACTAGACATGCATGACGTATGAGGCGTACCCGAGTTATCAAAAAGACCCTCCACACAGCATTCCCTAAGATACCATAGACCCTGCAGGAAATTATTTTCCTCAGGGCCTCCTGTGTGGAGCTAATGTTAAAAAACAACAATTATTACAACTTATGGATAACAGATTGCATCCACCGGTTCGTCGATGACTAACACAAAACTACCACAAAAATATGTACATTGCATTTGACCAACAAATGTGATGCTGCATTGAAATGTACATGTGATGTATTGGTTTTACTGTAACACGTCATTCCATATTGATATATTCTATATTTCTAGCTCAAAAAACGCACAATGGAGAGGAAGCAAGCGTCTAGTCTTTTATCATCGGTATCCAAGTCACTCGGCCTCAGCAAGTCCTCGAACCAGTCAAACGGCTCAGCCAACGGCACCACCACCATCCACATCAACGGGGACAGCGGCAAGGACACCACCGGCTCCAACGGTCAGGCCAAGGGAGAGTTCGACGACCTCATATCGGCCCTCAGAACCGGTGATGTCTTCGGCGAGGATATGGCCAAGTTCAAAAGGGCACGGAAGGGATCCAAAGCCAGCGGCAAGGGAAGAGATTCCCCGCCGAGAGCAATCTGCAGAGAAGACTCGAGAGAACGGGCGCAAGTCGGAGGAAGAAATTAAAATTATTCTAACCACTCCAAGTCATCATTATTATGTTTAATGATGATGTTGTAAATATTATTTATAATACTTTTTATTATTATTATTGCTTGAACAAACTTTATATTAAAAATCATTGATCTGTATGTATTATTATTATTGATAAATATGTAGTAGTAAAAAAATGTATTTCTAAGATTTTTAAACACATTTTAGTCATCTTGAAGTTTAATGTATTTTTCAAATATGCAACCAAAACAAATCAATATCGAATGAAATAAATTATTAATGAAGCATTTTATATAATTTTCTGTTTTGCATTCAATGTTCTTACGAATTGAAGTGAAACAACTTATAAAATAAATTATACGACAGTCCGATTTCTCGGTGTTAAAAAATATTATTATTTTATAATTGCATGTGAAATGATTAATTAATTTAATAAATCGATCGTCCAGTTGATTAGTCAGACATTTCCAAATTCTAAGTTTTAAAATATGTAATGAAGAAAGCAAAGTTCGAATCCTCAGCATTAATCTAATATTAAGTACAAATGCCTGTGTTTTATATATTAAATATGCTACAAAATCATAACGGGAGGCATTCGGTACATAAGTATGACAATTTGAAATATCCTTCTAGTGACCCAGGAAACATTAAAATTTAGTTTTTAAGCATCATAATTGATTTGTTGGTATTTACAAGTAATCTGAAAGAGGGTCCACTTTTACATATATAACTGCATACTCAACTGAAATATCGATTTTTCAGAGTTGTCTGACTAATAAACTGGACGATTGTTATTGCTAGTATGTATTTGAATGAAAACATTGAGAATTGTCAACTTGGAATTGATTAATAATTTGTAATTTTATGTTCCTATTGTCTTAGGAAGGAGAATTGATCAATATTATTATTTAAAAGTCGATGATTCGTTTAAACAAAATATTAAAGAATTCATTTGTCCCATAGGGATTAAAAGAGATTCATTGGTATGTTTTTGAATCTCAAAATAAGATAATAAAGCTAAAACTATAATAATTAATTGTTATGTGACAATTTAAATACAAGTAATATTATATCTCATAATGAAATAAATTGGTTTTGTATATTACATAATGATAAAATTTGATAACATTTTCTGGGTTACCAGCAGTGAAATAATATTGAATTTATCTAACCATGGAAAAAGTAAAATGGTAATGAAATTTTATTTAACCGTGGAAAAAATAGAATGGTAATGAAACTAAATACTTCTACCTTTAATTAGTTATTCTAGGAAATGTTGCCATAATGTTGTATGTACTAATATTAATTTTTAAAATATTTACGTGTCAGATATTTTATCTATTCTGAATATTGGCTTTTCACAATTTTTATTATATAATATTATTATTAGTCGTCATATTGTGAAGATTGTTAGCATTATCTGTAGATTTCCATTTTAAATATTATATATAGTACTGTAATGATCAATGTGTAGTATGTCTGTTAAAACAGAATGTGTGTTTTTTTATATATATTAAAAATAAGTTTTTACAGTCAAGATTTTTAATGCATTAACTCTACTAAAGTTGTTGCCGATTTGCAAAACAATGTTACCGAAAATTGTAAATTGATAAATTATAATATCAACATCACCATCGCTATGTTCTTTTCATGGTGGGATTTGGCCTCATCCACAAAACCTTTCCATTGGCTGCGGTCCTTCACCATCTGCCCTCAGTCATCATTCTTTCTCCAGTCATCACTCCTTCTTCAGTCATCACTCCATCCTGTTCCAATCGTCTTCCACGCAGTCTATCTACCTTTTTCTCAGTCTGCCTCTGGATCCCTTCCACTAGGGCACCCACCTGGATATAGGTTTTGGTGAATAATATTAACATGAGAATCGAAAATAAAATGTACTTTTACAACTTTCATACATCAGTGAAACCCTCTTAAGAAGTTTTCCAAGGAACCGGAAAAAACAAACTTCTTAAGCAGTAAAACCTCATATAATGAAAAAATTGGGACAGTTTTGAGCCGATAGACCGAAAAAATCAAATTTCTTAAGCCACAAAACTTCTTTAGAGGGTTTTACTGTATCTGAATGCAGCACAAGCTGTTTTTCTCCCATCGCCAAATCGATATCTCCAATCCCTTCTTTATCTGCTGTAGGGATGGACATTGAAAAAATACATCGATGTTTTTTCCGATGTAATGCATCGAACGGTTGCATCGATGTTAATACGATGTATTGAGAAATACATCGATGTTTTCCGATGCATCGATGTATTTCTGATGTGAAATTTCCTACATTCGGTGGTACAAATCAAAACCCACGTCGGGGGGGGGGGGGGGGGGGAGTCGAACTTTGAAACAATGTAAGCATGCAAATTATTCAAATAATTACGCGCTTATTATTCATCAAATACGCTTTTCTGAAACAAACAGCCCCGTATTTTGTGTATCGCTTGTTGGAATATAACAAATCGCATACTGGCAGCACAGTCAAAAGGCGTCTGACAGCATTCAACGGTTTGACAGTTTGACTTATCGGGGATTTCTGCATAACATTACAGGTAAGATATAGAATTTTTCTGTTGAAAATAATTATTATACTGTATATACATGTCTAATCTGATAGATAAATATGATTTCCATTCAAAAACACTGCTTTTTCATTTTGTTTTCGCTAAAAACGTAGCTGGGTTTTAAATGAAAGTATTATGTTTTCAATTATAGAGTTTGGAAGAGAGGCAACAGCCAGAGTCCTGCATCGTGCCCCAAAGACAGCCCGTTGACGCCACAACTTCCCATGGACGGAGAGCAGATCTCCGGTGGATTAAGAAGGATCACGAGCCTTTGGATTCTCACTGCGATATGGCATTTTCAAATCCACCGCTGATGGGTATCCTCAAGTATCTGACATTTCACCTGTACTGGGCGAATGATACGAGGCTATCTCTCATCGCTGATGTCAATATTTTAGTGTAATATTATATTGTAATTTAATATGTTGGTCTTTATAGTTTATTAGTATTGAATTTTGTATATTTATTTTCATTAAAACAATTAAAAATACTTTTAAAGTATGGTAAATATCGGTTGGGACTGGACACGCTTATTACAAATAATTTTTTAGAAAAAAACTTTAGATTCGCCTTAATTACTATAAAAGGAAACTTTTTGGCTTGGGGGCGGCGGAAAATAATGCATTTTAATTTTCAATTGCGTAAATTAAAATTCACTTCGCGAATCTACACGATGTCAAATCGCGGCTATCAGGTACGTCACTGTTATGTTGGTATCCCTGATACATTGCAAATAACTGAATACTTCTGTGGCCAACTTCGTGGGATACGTAAAAACACGGTTAAACTACGAAAGCTGCATGTCATCAAACTATAAAAAAACATCCCAGGTTTTGAATGGTTTGTTTGGCAAAGCAGGGTTTGTCTAGCGGGTTTGTGTAATTATGATTGATTGTCTGTGAAATAAAAACAAATGTTAGTTCTTTGCAATGTATCAGTGATACCAACATAAAAGCGACGTGCCTAATGGCCGCTGACAGTCACCGATCGGTTCGCGAAGTGAGTTTTAATTTTACGCAATTGAAAATTAAAATGCATTATTTTCCGCCGCCCCCAAGCCAAAAAGTTTCCTTTTATAGTAATTAAGGCGAATCTGAAGTTTTTTTCTAAAAATTATTCGTAATAAGCGTGTCCAGTCCGAACCGATAATTACCAATTATTCTATTTAATACACACACCTGTTCATAAATCGAAGCAAACACTCGTATATAAGTTGACTCGTATTCTAATTTACACACATAAATGAACTAATGTGTTTACTGTTTACACCATAAATGAACTAATGTTTACACTTTACACAGCAGAACATAAATAAATACGGCATGCAGCGGAAACACTGTCGGCCATATTGTTATTTTGGTTTTATTGTATTGGCCGAACTGATTACGAAACGACGTGAAACACTGCAGTCGTAGTGTTGGTTTTACTGGGATTGGTTTATTTATGGTCATTCATAGACACAAAAAAAGTTAGCGTATTCGATGCATCGAATAAAAAACATCGATGTATATTCGATGTTGAAGTATTGACAATACATCGCTTCAATACGATGCATCGTTAAAATACATCGAGTGTTTACAATACATCGATGTATATCGTCCATCCCTAATCTGCTGTGTAAATAATACTTCTGTAGGTTATACGCAGACAGAGAGAGCTAAACTCAAAAGTTTGAACACTAGTTGCAGGTGAATAGATAATATGCATTTTATGTAGGTACACTATAAGTTGTTACTGTTTCCAAATCTTCAATCCTTTTGAAAGTTTCATCAGATTGGATTCTGGTAAAAATGTATTTATTTGAATTTCTTTTATTATGTGAGAGACAAAAATATATCAACAGGGACACTTTTTCAAAATAGAATTTATTATAATATTCACAATGCAGTAAATTAATATTCATTGATATTTAAATAAACTTTGCGACTGAGATAATTGTAATCAACACCTAATAATATTAAACCATGTCTAATAATTGAATAAAGGACTTTTTTGCATAATTTTTTTAATAGAAGTAAAAATATTGTAGAACTTATTGTAATATTTGAATTTATATGAATAGCAAACGGCACAAACCATTTACAAATATGGCTGAAGTAATGGCTGAATAATAAAATGTTGCCTTTATATGCAGGAGATGTTGTTCTTAGAATAAAGTAACTCAATATAGATACATAACATAACTAGCTTTTTGACTTTACAATGTTTTTGATACTTTTATTCCAACACATTTTTCAAGTAAAATCTTTTTTATTAAAAATACAGAAAAAATAGTAATTCAAATTTTTGTTAACCTTTTTGATGCCATGCACCTAAAATATGGACATCCGATGCCGTGGACATCAATGTTTGAACGGGACTTTTAACCATTCATGCGATAAACGCTACAAACTGGTCGACGGACCTTCAAATCACACACATTGATTGACCAGGACCAGACAAGTGCTTAGCATATTTTTCAAATGGCATAGTATACATCATCTATTGTAATTTTCCAATCTACGATACAACCTACGTCAATAAAATATTAACTGAGGTTATGCTGTTGAGACGATCTTTCAAATAAAAATTAATGGCCATAATTGAACAATTCATTACTGTTATGTTGCTAAAAGAAAGAGGTACCATTATCTAGGGAAATTATAATACATTTCTCAACACTTTTTTTTAGAATGGACGTACGTTAGAGATAAGCGTAAACAAAAAAAAGCTCGAAAAGGATTGAGTTTAATACATAAATGATATTCAATCTTGTAATCAGTACATAAGTAGTCCAATTCAAAATACGGATCTTTAGCTAACACAGTGCTTTCAACTACTGAACAAAGCTGCAAAAATTGCTTAAAAATCAAATATTATATTTACCATTCTTTAATAATATATATTACCTATGTAAATGTATAGTTTTATGTGTGAAAGAGTTTTTCATGAATGGGTGAAAATGTTACATTATTCAACCCAATTTCGAAACAAAGTTAATTTTTTGCATCATCCAACTAATTCATTTAAAAATAAACAGTTATAATCAAATTATTGCTCGACAGATGTTGGAAGTTCATTAAAATTTTCCTATAAAAAGTAAATTGTGGATCAACGAAAGAAAATTTAAACACAAATACATATAGTTATCCTGAGAAATGTGTGACCCAAGATTATAAAAGTATACCCATGTAAACGGATTCGAATCATCCGTCCATTTAAATTTGTTGATCAACCTATACTTAATCAATTTATTTTATCGGGATCTTTATTATCAACAATTTTTAGATAATGACTTCATAATTTTAATTTTATAAATCCTCAACAAAGGAATTGCTAAATATGAAATACAACAAATAAATATGAAGAATAAATAAGTCTGGTTAACATAGTTATTTAATCAATTGTAACAATTAAGACTTTTAATACATAATGTCACAACTACAATGATCTTTTGAAAATATGCAATTCTGCTCTAAATTGTATAAAAAAACATCAATATCCAAAGCCTTTAGCAAAAATATGTCTAATAATCTAAAGTTTTGCACACCAATATTTCTTATTCACAATTTTGGAAACCACAATAATCTAGCCGATGATATAGAAATCAAATATGCAATTTCTGAAACCATCACGTTTAATTTACAATACAGGACAACAATGTTTGCAATTAAAAGTTTTGGACACCAATATTTTTAATTTACAGTTTTGGACACCAGTATTTGTAATTTACAGTTTTGGATACCAATATTAATTTGTAATTTTCAGTTTTGGACACCAACATAATTTACAGTTTGGAGCATAATCTAAGATTAGACTGACCTTTTGAATTGTATTTCGCACAGTTTTGGATTGAATTTACTCTCAAGTAACTTTTGATGTTCCACATATTTTATAATTTTATATTATGGAAGTGTGGTTGGCTTTTGTATTTTTGTAAATATTTTTAATATAGTAGAAATATACATGTTAATCACATATTTAGTGAAATACAATATTAAAAAATACTAAATTTTTTTATTTCGTATAAATATTAGTATAAGTACGCATTTAATACTCTCTTCATCTAAAACTATAATGATATTGCAATCACTTTTGAAGCCCAAAAATTGAAAAAAAAAAAGTAGAAGCGAAACTTTACCAAAACAGTCTCATCCAATGAAGAACCAAGGAACCTTGAAAAGTGAGGTATTAATCAAAGCGGTCAATGAGCGCAGACCTAGCGTCATTTCCGTTTTATATCTCAACCAATAGAAACCTTGGTAGGAGTTTGTTGCTTCGCAGGTGCTGGAATCAGTCCTGGATTTGTCAATAGGCCTTATAGACCGCGGCCTAGGGGCGGCAGAGTTCAGACGGCGGCGCTCACTCGCTTTGGTAAGCCATTAGATTTGTGTGCGATTATAAACAAAAAACACTGTGGATATATAGAGTATTTTATCTATTTTAAACATTAAATCTCATTTGGTAAAAGACGCTAATTCCCAGTATTAATTCATTTCCCATGTTAGATAGTTAGGTACTTATGTTTAATCCTACTGCGTAGTGCGTGGGCGGTAAGGCCTAGATCACAGGTAACGAGTAGATGGGAGAGTTAGCAAAATAATACTTGGTCGAGAGAGTTATATGTCCTGGATAGACTGAGAGGTGAATTAGAGAGAAGGCATAATGCATAATACATATGTAAACTTCAAAGAATTTTTTTTATTTTTAACAAGAAAAGGTAAACTTTCAACATAAAGAGTTTCAGAAAAAGCTCAGTCTCTTATGCAATATTATAACAATGATTTAGAAGACCATTTAGTTCAAGAATATGTACACTTTCGTGGTCGCATTTCCTCTAACAAGACGGAAGAGAAACCTGAATCTACATCATTACTGAATCTTTTAAAGTTTTTGAGGAAACAATCTCTGTTGCAACGTTTACCTGAATTTGGATATAGCTCACGCATCGCACTTTGCACTCCGGCCACAAATTATTCTGGAGAAAGGAGTTTTTCCTGTTTAAAGCGAGTGGAGAATTACTAAAGGTCTTCATCATTGTCCAAAGAAAATCTTAACTCTTTGGCTCTTTTATGCATAGGAAAATGAAACTATAAACTTTGAAGATATTATAGATGATTTTCAGCAAAAAATTGCAATTCTTGTTTCATGTTACACTTTTACTTTATGGCTAATTCATTCGTTTATTTAATTTTTAAATATCTACTTAACTTATATTTGAATATTTATTTTGAAAATTGTGTGTCATCTAATAAAAGCCTACACGTGAGTGATTATGATAGGTGGCAACTTCCAGGTAGGAGGAAGGGGCGGCGCAAATTAAGTGGCCCATACGTATGAAAAGTATAAATCCGGCCCTGGCCGGAATGTGTCATTTTCGTTTCATCCGAATTCCAAATCACAACGGGGCTATAGAAGTTTCACTTTAAAAATAATATTCCGACGCATTTTGCACATCTCTCTTCAAACACCTCAGAATTGTATTGACTTGGTAGGTACACGGTGTCTGGAAACTAATAGTAAGTACAAGCTGGAAATTTGTCTACATCACATTTGGAGTCGATGTCGTAGTAAAAATTGTGATTTGAATCTCGATGAAACAGAAGCGAGCGACACTAAAAAGAGACAAACACTTAAATCTTTAGGATTTAGCCTGCGAGAGAATGAGACAGTAATAAAATATTATTATACATGTTACAGTGTCGCCTAAACTTCTAACGGTGTTGGACGCGATTAAGCGCCGTAAACGGTGACTAAATAAAATAACAACTTCAAACCAAGACAAATTTTATAAATACATAAATTAACCGAAAATAATTTCAGAACCTGTGAAAATGGAGGAAGCGGTTGATCTGCATGGCTTCATAATAAAGGCGAAACAAAACATAAGTGATTTACATACAATCATAGAAGAAAATAAACTTACCAAAGAAACCAAATCAAAAATGATGAAAGAAATAAATAACATCATGAAAATAATATCGCACATGGCAGTAGAATTAGCTAAATTACAAGAAAAATGTGATACTCAAGAAAAAAAAACAAAAAACATTTAGTTCGGGTTGAATCTTGCAATCATATTTAAAGATAGCCGCCAATAATATGTATGTTAAGAAAATGAAGATAATGTTGGTATTTCTTAGTCGAAGTATGATACAGTTAAAAGTGACTGAATTGGAAATGGGTTCTATAGCTCAATCGGTAGAGCATTGGCCATGTAAGCTAAGGTATCTGGGTTCGAGTCCCAGTGGAACCAATATCTTTTTCTGATTTTTCTGTCTTCAGATTTTGATTGAGTTTCGCTAAAATTGTCTTCATTTAATTAAACAAAAAAAGCTCATTTTCATACACTCTGCAGTAAAAAACTTAATACCACAAACGCAAGAAAAGCGATTTCCTATAATAATAAAAAGCTTAAAAGAAGAAGACACTGAAAAAATAAAAGAGAAAATACAAAAAATTAAAATATCGCAGTTGGGAATTCGAGTATGCGAAATTTAAAAAAAAAAACTTATAGATATAATGCCCAGAAAAAGAAGACGCAAAAAAATTGAAAGATAAGATAAATGAAGTCGACAAAACCATAATAGCGGAAGTACTTCTGAAAACGGATCCATGCGTAATATTCAAAGGTCTTGACAAAGACTATACCGAAAAAGAATTCTTAGAAGACATCATTGAACAAAACAACGACATCAAAATGATATGTGAAAAATAACAAGACAAAAAAATATTACAAGTTAAGGCCATCATTACAAACAAAAAAACTAACAGCAAAAACATAATTCTCCAAACAAATCCCGAAATGAGACTACATCTTATTAATAAATAAAAAATTCATCTAGGATTCATGAGAATCTATGTAGACGACTGAAATCCTCTTACCCAATGTTTCCACTGTCAAAGATTTGGACAAAGCACAAAAATGCTACAATAAAATGAATAAACCTACATGCAAGCACTGTTCAGAAGAATAGAAGATCATCCCATCTCCGAGTGTAAATCCCTGGAACTGCTACCCAAATGCGCTAACTGCCACTCAGCTAACAAGAAGAAAGAAATAAACTCCTTCAACAATAAAATGAATGAAGTAGACCACCGAACAAACATAAATTAGCCAAAAAAAGAATAAACTAAGATATTGAATAAATAATTTTGAAAAATACAACCGAAAATGCATTAAAGGGATAATTTATTTAATAACGAATTAAAATTAAATATTAAAATTCAAGAATATGGATGTACATATTTGTACTGATTCATGTAACAAAATTATTTCTAAAAATATCAATGATATCATTATTATGCACATAAAACATTTGTAGCATTAAAAAAAATTAGATGATCTAATTCTAAAAATAAATAATTTAATTAAAAAACCGGACTTCATAGTGTTATCCGAAACATTTATGAACGCTAAGTCACCGCCTTATCACTTGCCTGATATAATTATATTTCTACTAAAGTAGACATCAACAAAAATTCGGTGGTAATAATATTTGCAAGCAATAAATTTAGTATTGTTAACAAAATAGAACACCCAATACATTTGGTAAACTGCATCAGGTAAATCCTACGTCATCGAGTACACGGATGAAACTACTTTGTAGTGATAATGGACATTTAGAAAATCTTAAAAAAGCCGGTCGGCTTGGCAGGAGCCGCGCAGTCATGGAAATAGTCAGCGATTTTTTTCGAAAAAATTATTTCATCGAGTACACGAACGTCTATTTTAGTTTTCTGAAGGTTTCACTTCTACCGCGTGTGAATTGAACAATCTGATTTTTCTAACCCTTGGGTAGCCAACAAAGTTTAAAAAAATTAATTACTCATATAAATAATAACTTTAAACAAGTTTTTTTGCATCTTTATCAACATCATCTCATCGACAAACACAACATAGAAAATTACAGACTGATCTCTAAATTAAATGTAATGGGTAAACTTTTTGAAAAGATTGTTTTCGATATCATTTTTCCTTGTATACGACCACACATCATTTCGAATCAACACGGCTTCGTGAACAGAAAGTCAACAGAAACTAATCTATGCGAATTTGTTGACACAGTCCTTGTTGCTATGGATAACGGTTTTCAAGTCGATGTAGTCTACACAGACTATTCCAAAGCCTTTGATAAAATCCCACACAGCATTTTAATTGAGAAAGTCGAAGCAATGGGTATACACGGTGACCTCCTTCGTTGGTTAGCCTCTTATCTCGACAATCGTACGCAAGCTGTAACTGTACTGGGGTTCGGCTCTAGTTTTGTCCCCGTAACCTCAGGAGTTTCCCAAGGATCTCACCTTGGCCCCCTTTTATTTAAAATTTTTATAAATGATGTTAACAAAACTATTCGTAATTCTCAGCTGTTCCTATATGCGGATGACAAAAAGATTGTCAAAATCATTAAATCTGAGATGGATTGTATAGAGCTCCAGGATGACCTGAACTCCCTGGTAAATGTGTATTGTTTAGAAAACCGCCTTCTTTTGAATGCAGATAAATGTTCCGTCATATCTTATTCTCGAAAGAAAAACACTATACTGTATCCGTACATAATTAAAAACAATCTTTTAAATAGGGTAAATGTAATTAGAGATCTTGGAGTTCTATTAGACAGTAAGCTTTTTTTTCAATCTCACGTCGAGCACATCACGTCTAAGGCATTTAAGATTCTCTACATATCGTACGTCAGAAGCCACCTAGAGTATGCTTCAACAGTATGGAGCCCTCATTGTTCTACATATAAATCAAATATAGAAAGAGTCCAGAAAAAGTTTTTGAAATATGTTTCGTTTCGCGAAATGATGTAAATTATGTCTCTATGAACCTCAAAACCCTTGATCAACGCAGATATATCAGAAACCTAATAATGCTTTATAAGATAATCCACAATTTTATTGATAGCCCTTACCTATTACAAAATATTAATTTCAGATGTCCAATAAGAGTTACTCGATCTCCAGACATATTTTATATTCCTAAGAGCAATGCTAATTACCTTCAAAATGTGTTTATAAGAAGACGCTGTAGCACCTTTAATAGATTATGCACAGACGTTGACGTGTTTAACACGAACCTTGCTAACTTCATAAAATTCGTAAAAAGTAATATTCAATGGAAAACTTAATATTTCATTAATTCCTTATTATTCTTTTTAATTTTTTTTCATTTTCATTACATTTTCTTTTTTGATTTCAGCAGTTTGCATTAAATAACCTCTTCAAAAATGTTACAGTATATATTACCCTTGAAAATACATTTTTTGTAGATTTAAGTGAGTAGATGCACTTTTTCAGAACTGTTTATATTACATACGTATATTGTTTTGTTTGTTTTTCTTTTTATTGTGGTCTCAAACTTTTATGTCGTTATTTTATTGGTCAATGATATGACTATGTCTTACACTGTTATACGTGTACTTGTAATGACTCTTTATAACGCTAACTAATAAAATTTAAAAAAATAAAAAATCTTTTTTACCTTAATCCCACACGCGAGGCCCATGAGGAAAATAATTCCCCTCAGGGCATTTAATATCGTCTTCATTTAATTAAATGTAATAATTTGAGGAAAAATAAATATTCATCCTAGACTTGCAGAAAAGTCAATTAATGTCGAATATTAAAAATAAAAATGGATAAAATTTATCCAAGACAACATCTAGATTGCATTTAGTTCGGGTATGAATCTTGCAATCTTACATAAAGATAGCAGCCAATAAACTATATGCGTTAAGAAAATGAAAATAATGTTGTTAGTTCTTAGTCGAAGAATGATACAGTTAAAAATATGACCGAATCGGATAGGGACACATTAGCTCAGTTGGTAGAGCACTGACCCAGCAAGTCATAGGTCCTGAGTTCGAGTCCTAGATGTGACGTCATATTTTTCTGATCTTTCTGTTTTCAGAGTTTTGCTTGATTTTCGCTAATATTGTTTTCATTTAATTAAATATAAAAATATTTTTGGTTACGAAGAAGAAGTATGAAAGAAACAGAATCACAGAAAAACTTGGAACTAGTAGGTACTTATATAATTCTTTCAGACGATTATTTCAGGGTTCTGTAAAATGAGGTGATATACCTAACACTATGCGAAACACGGCATAATACCCATAACATAACCCATACATTAGACACTGTAACGCTGTCGAAATTTGGCTCTAAAGAAGGAGGTAGCGCAACATGGCATAATACCTCAAAAATAAATCGCGATAATACCTATCGAAATACAAAATAAAATACGTGGAAAAAATATAATATATAAAATTGAAAAATATGTAAGAAAAGGTGTAGGTAGGTATATGTGTTAGCGGAGTCGCAAAAAACGTGGTGATCAAAGTCATCTCTCGGAGTGGGGCTACGATATTCCAATAAAAAAAGTGTGCAATTCACACGCGGTAAAAGTGAAACCTTCAGAAAACTAAAGTAGACAAGAGAGGGAAGTGGGAAGAGAGTACGAAGCACCGCACAAAAAGGAGACCGATTATAGGTACTATCTCATCTTCTCGCAAGCCTAAATCCTATGTGTTCGTCTCTTTTTAGTGTCGCTTTTTTCTTTTATTGTTATCAAGTTTAATTTGTAGAACTCCATTTTAATAACATTATTGAGCATATAAAAGAAATAAAAATCGTTTTTTTCGTTTCTTCTAGTTTCAAATCACAACGGTGCTAAACAAGTTTTCACTTCAAAAGACACTGATATACTTTTCAATATAATTTACAGGAAACTGTTACAATCGTCAAGGAATTTATAAAATGTGTTCACATTTTTCTTTGTCTGAAAATATATAAAACACAGCTTCACAATTCAACTATCAAAATGTTCGAAAATAACTTAACTAGAAATGAACTTATTTGACACTTATTTTTGAAGCGACATTATATCGAAGTTTTCCGAAAAAATCATTAAAAAGAAGCGAGTAATTTTTGAGTGGTAGTGAGAATTGTGCAGATATCCGCGATGATCAAAGTCACCCCCCGATTCAAAAGTTAATGTTTTTTACAAGCCTTTACGAAAACAACCCCCAAATACCTTTTGTTACCTTTTCTAACCTTTCCAAAAGCTTCTTCTAAAGTATTTTTAAATTCCTTCCAAAAAGAGGCGGGGATTCCGATTTCGAATTTTTCCAGGACTAGTGGATCAACTTAATCTAATGCTGGGACTGTGTAGGAAGATATATCTACATATGCATAAACCAGTTTGTAGCTTTTCATATTCACTAAAGATGAAACACGGGAGCCGAAAAATTTGAAAAACAAGTAGGTATATTACAAAACTGTTGCTGTAAGGGTCGCTGTTACCCCCTCAACGAATAGATACCGAGCGAAAGGGATAACGGCATTCCAGTCTGATTAATTATAACTGAATGAAATCGTCAAAATCAAGATTTTGTATTTTCCAATTTTTTTACAAAACTTGACCGATTTTTTTCTCTCACTGTATCAGAAGAAAATATTATATATCTGTATGTTTTGTTGTTTTAAAAATACATCAAATTTGCTTAATGAACTCTGTTGATGGCAATCAAACTGGGGGTTTTTTGAATAGATTTTTGGGGGTTTTTGGGATAGATTAATGTATTTGGATAAGAAGAAATTGATCAAAAAAAGAAAACGTAGGGATTTGCCACCTATGATATCTAAATTATATTTGCTTGCACTAGTGTCAACATCCAGAGAGGAAATAGAAGAAAACGTTTGTATGGACAAAACGCCGCCCATTTTCCTCTTAAGGTGATCGATAGTCCTGGAAAAATTCGAAATAGGAATCCCCGCTTCTTTTTATGAGGGATTTAAAAATATTTGACAAGACTTGTAAAGAAGCTTTTGGAAAGGTTGGAAAAGGTATTTGAAAGTTGTTTTTTACAGGTTGGTTTCGTAAAGGTTGATTTCGCCAGTACCTCTTTTCTTATGCACTGTTTATAATAATAACAAGGAAATGTGAAATTGATTTCACGGAACCAAGCGGCGCAGAGTCTAAAGACGTCTATTGGCCACAGCAGACGGGGCGGAACTGATAACAGTGATAACTAAAACAAACAAAATGCATAAAATCGTTATGCGGACCGCATAAGATTTAATCCTCAATTCCAAATTCGTTGAACGAAGACCATTTTGATTGATGCCAAAAAAAAACAGCGAAATTGCATTGTTTCGTTTTATATTGTGCAATTCAGCAACAAATATTAAAATGTTTTGCGATTATTTTCTAAAGAAATTAATTTGCCACATTATAAAATAAAACTTTATTCGAAGATGGATAGATGGATAGATGAAAGTAGGAGATTTTGGCACTTTGAAGCATTTTTTATAGGGTTAATACTTAATTTTTTTCCAGACTTACAAAAAGATTCTTCATTAAAATACTCGATTATTTCCAAGGTTAAGATATGTTCTACACGCTGTATTTAATTGAAGCATCTATAATATTTCTAAGCGATCAAATTTTCAAACCAAAAATACATGATTTTGTATAATTTTTCATTATTTCACATGGCTTCATCAAGTAAACATTTAAGAAGGAACAAAAATATGGGCTGTTAACAAAAGTGTTAAAATACAGAGAGGAAGGGAATATATTTGTATGGACAAAACGCCGCACGTGTTTAATTATTATAGTAGGTATAGACATAAAATTATCATGAATAAAAATTTCATTATTTACACAACATTTATTGTACCTACTGCGACGCATAAATAAGTGAAATAAAGATTACATTATGAGTCATCTGAATTCTGAAGATGACACGAGAAACAACAGAGCTGCTCGTGTGTTTTTACCGTTTACCGAAGCACTTAATCCAGAGACTCCAAGATGTGAAATTACCATTTAATACCGAACCCATGAATAAATGTTTGCTGATCTGGCCGCAATGGAATGGAGATGAGGAGATGCGATGATTTATAAGAAGGGAATGAGATTCCGATGGGAGAAGGGAAAGTTTCACCCCGCAAAGGGTGAGATTTGCGAGAAAATTCCATTATATTCTTGTTGTTTTTCTTCGGAAGCGATTTGTATACAAATTGACCGCTTAACATCTAAAACAGCGTTTCCCAAAATGTTTCCCTACGTGACATAGATGGCTCTAGTGTAGATAGATCATAGAGTTATCTGTAAGGGAGTATTCCTGTCATTTTTCCTGATTCATACCCACACCTAGTCCCCCTACCTACATATATGTGAAATCACAAGGTCAGTTCATAGGTGGTTTGGTATATTTATGCAGTGCATTGACCAGCATTGACAATCTTCAAAGTGTAAGCAGTGTTCTATGATTCAGTGTCTATTGTATTTTGATAAAATGGTAAAATTACGAATTAATAAAAACCTTCAAAATTACAATTACTGGTGATAAATTTTTCAATCGGTGCAAAGTGTATAGTTGAGTCTGGACAAGAAATACCATTAGGTATTCTGCCTTTAGTGAGTTTTTCCTACCATCCATAAAGTTTCTAACATTATCCGACAGATGTCGGTAGTATTATATAAGGTCAACATTCAATGGTGGATAGGTAAAGTACGCGCCAAACTTAAATGCCCACCTGAACTTGATAGATCCATTCTCGTGCAGGTACAGTCGCTTTACTGACTTTACAATGACCGTAAGCGAAAGATAAGAATGCGTAAAACTTACGTGCGACATAGAAAGGCGTTGACGGGGAGGCATGCCGATTTTCTGATCTTAAACTCGCCTATTGCGACGATTTCTGTGTCAACGTCAGGTCGATATGTACTGGATTTACTATATTCGCCTCCAAGCTGTCTTGTACACACTCGTTTATGTGTGATTATAAAATACAGTCTTTTGATGAGAATAAAAAGTTATTATTTCGAGAATCCATGTAGTTACCATCATGCCGTTCAAGAAGGGTTAGGAAGAGAGTATGGACTGCAGCACAATTCTATATCGACACACTGTATTTTTTTGTCTAGTATTTGATTTTCTTGATCGTGCCATATTTTCCAGGGGCGTCGCAGACTTCTTCTGCCGTTCACTTTCTTTTCTGGGCGACCCTATATTTTCCTTTCGTGGTTAGTTGCTGGATGGCGAACCATCTCCCGGGAAGCACTGATGTTAAGTTTTGTACCGAAGAACGTTGGAATTTTCCAAGGATTGGATTATGCGGCGGAATTAGTGTTTTTTTTTTAACTTTGTCTTATTATGATTAGAATAAAATTAAATCTGCATGGTGAAATTGGAGATTGTTGTGATTATGGGTTGAATTGTTATTAATCGTGATGAGTTAGCGAAATTTTTAAGTTTTACCCAATGACTGGACTTGGTTCGAGCAATTGTTCACGCAATATGAATGGGATTGGTAAGTAAGCATTTGTAAAGACTTAGTGGAGAGGAAATGTCAAAAAAAAATCCTGCAAATTGTCCTACCTACCTAATCTTCCCTTCTTTAAATGCCACCATGGCCGATATAATTGTGTCAAGACAAAAAATACCTAATTTTATAAAAGGTGACAGGATGCTCATTGAAGCTAATGGCCAGTGTCAGTCAGTGTAAAATCTGGGCGGAACTGTTTATACAATAACAACGGCTGTGAAAGAAATATTGTGAATTCATATTTCAATTTATATAAGAGTATTATTGTGAATTTATATATTATTCAAAGAATTCATATTTGGAAGTGAAGCATCCAGAACCTGTAGACGTGTGGCCCCAACTGCGACGGGTGAGTCATTGTCACACTTATGTTCCAGAAGTCCAGATTTGAACCACTGACTAATATCCTATCTGTCCAACAGAAAACAATGTGTTAACATAGGAGATAAAAACAGTCAACTCGAGAGTATAAACTATGGAGTTCCACAAGGATAAATACTGGGGCCAGTTTTATTCCAAATATACATAAATGACATCTGTCAGCTAAAACTACATGGTGAAATCTTCTTATACGCAGATGACACGGCAATATGACAGTCTATTAGAACAATCTTAAACGGATCTTAATGTACTAAACGATTAACTAATAAAAAAAATATTAACAATAAATATTAATAATACCGGTTACATGATCTTAAGCTCACCTCAAAGAATAATACCATCGCATAAACCATTACAAATAGAATAAAAAGACCTACATATTCTATTTGGCGAAAAATACCTGGGCTTACATATTGATAAACATTTGACATTTAAACAACACGTAGAAAAACTAAAAACAAAAATCATCCCATTAATTGGTGTATTTGGTAGAATTGCCCATCTTCTACCAACAGAGGTAAAGAGGGGCTTATACTTTAGCTTAATCCAGTCCCACCTAAATTATTTAATAGAAATATGGGGAAACACATACATTACGTAGGTACTTAAACGACTTACAAATAATACAGAACAAAGTTATTAAAAAAGTCTTCAACTATAACCCAGACACTCCCACAAAAAAAACTATATCAGGAAATGAACCTTTTGAAAATAAAAACATTGTACGAATATAAGATATGTCTTTTAATCTACAAAATACAAAATGGACTTATACACAGAAAAACAACACATATAAAAACGTCACAAGTACACGAACATTATACTATACAACACAATAAATTGTACACCAATTCTGTCAAGACTGAAAGTGGCAAGAAAAGTATTGGCCACGAGGGAGTTCACATATATAATCTCCTTCCAGATAACCTAAAAACGGAAAATAATATAAAGACCTTTAAAAAAACTATTTAAACTCAAGATATTGGAACAAAATTAAAAATGTTACTACCATACCTGTACTACTTTACTTTATATGCTCTGTATTTAAGTTAAGAAAGCGCAATATTATATTTCTTTTAACTTAATAATAATAAAAATAAAAATTGTCCATCAGGTTTGGCGAATGCGTACAAACTTAATCGTTCCATATAAACTTAGCAGTTGATGTAGTTTAGGGACTGGTTCTTCGAGTGAGTGGCTCAAGGCTTGGCTTGGCTCTGCAGCACCTTAAAACACCATTAATACAGTGGAGCCGCAGTTTCGCGACACCACCAATAAAACATTCTGCCCAAACGCTTATACAAAAATGGCGGCCAAGATGAACCAATATCTTAATATATAAAATGAAGCCGGGTTAGTTACATAATTTATAACTCAAGAACGGCTGGACCAATTTTTATGATATATGATTTGTTGGATTTGTCTCCGCCCCGAATAGCAGAATAGCTATTAAAAAATCGGAAAATTTAACGAAAAAAAGTTATAAATAAAATTATTTTCCTCATACATTAATGCGTGGAACGAATTTTCATGTTTTGAAAGAGCTGCAGCAATATTGTGATTAGTATAATATTGAATACTGAGTGATTGCGCTGATTGTTTTGCTTTTTTAACATATAATGCTACCCCTCTTTCTTACACACTAAATGTTAACAGTCGAAAATGAGACAAACGGTGAACGTATTATGTCTGCACTCCTCCAAAGGAAAAATACAAAAAAATTAATAAATCTCCCTCATACGTATAAAGAAAATGAAACGCAATTCCCGTAAGTAAGTGGAAAACTAAGAAAATCACAAAAATATAAATCCGTTCACAAATATATCTCTGATACTGACAAAAACAAAACACGGACATTTACTGTGTAGTTTTTAACTTAATAAAAAAACTGAATTTAGTTCAGTTAATTAGTTAAAACAACAGTCATTGATTCTGTTGCGGTACGAAGTTCGCCGGGTCAGCTAGTTTATAATTTTAACTAAATAATAACCATGGAAACCGTTTGAAAGTAACGCCATTTTAGTATAACCGTTTGTACAGAATGTTCGGTACGGCATTGGTTTTACTGACTTTAGGTACTACCCGGCTTCAACTGAGATTTGAACTGAAAATATTGAAATATCATGTTCTTATTTTACGACAGTCAGGAAAATGGAAACTATGAAAATAAGGCAGCTCAATTACAACTAATTGCGAATAGTTGCTTTGCTTTAGGAAATTCATGTCACGGAAAAAGTCTCTGCTAATGCGAGAAGTCCGTGTCTTAGTTACGGCACCACACAACAGTAATTTTGTCTTGTTGTTTTTTTTAATTCATCTTCAGATGAATTTATTAAGAATGCTCTCACCAGATGTTTTAAAGAAATTCGTAAAATTGACAGAGATACAGCATTTTATGTGAGACCGTTTGAAACAGATTGTATGTTGAATTACCTACACTTCAGCAAAACTTTGAACGTGTTTTTCTCGAAACCACGTTTCTCAACCTAGTTGACAACATATAAAAAAAACTATACATTCGATTTGCATGCACCAAGTCCAGTTAAATCCAGTCTCTATGGCACCAAAAAAATAACATCTTTGTTTTTTAACCTTGGTCTGGTGCCTTAATGAAATTGCCCAACCTATATTTATTGACCTTATTAGGAGAAATATTGAATACGTACTATCATTCCCTGCATTATGAGTTGCAAGATCTCATACTTCTCTGGATGTCGCATTACATGTCCAAGATATTGAAGTTTTCGGATTTTTAGAGTTTTAATAATTTCTTTTTCTTTATTCATCCGAACCATAACATTTTCACTCGTAACCCTGTCCATTCAGCTTATTTGAAGTATTCTTCTGTAGATCTACATCTCGAATGCCTCAAGTCACCTAATTAGTTCTTCAGTAAGCGTCCCTGCTTTCATTCCATAAAATAATATCGAAAACATGTAGAATCTGACCATTTGCATTCGTAATCCAAGGTTGAGATCATGACTGCAGAACATCTTTTTCATGTGGATAAAGGTTGCAAGAGGTTGCTCAAGCGGCGCTTGATTTCAACCGAAGGATCCCATCTATCATTTACAATATTTACATTGCAGCCCAAGTATACAATACTCTGTACCTTCTCTAGTTTTGTTGCAGCAATATAAAATGGGGGGCCAATTGTCGGCCCACCAGATTTCAGATACCTAGGTAAGGAGAACTAACCAAACTACTTTTTAAACTCATTGTTTTTTTTTCTATACACGAAATCTACATTAGGTACCTATTGGCGCCACAGACTGCTAAAAGCTGAATATTTCGATCTATGCATAACCGTTTAAAGTAAGGGGATCAATTTCCGTATAAAAACATGATTGTGACATAATTTATTAAAACAATTTAAAACTTTTATCCACCTTTTTTACCATTACCTGTTTAATCTATCATGGCAATCTTCAAAGTGGTATTTTTTTTTAAATTATAAAATTGTCCTAGCGAGAGCTCGTACGAATATCATCCATATTCTTCCTTTCCCTTCTCATGCTTCTTTTTTGTAACGAAAAATACGAAGATACTAACTAGAACGATGACTGATATAATATACAAAAAAAATTTGGGATATCTGGGATTGTCTCAAAAAATCATTATTTTATAGTCCCGTGGGTGAAGTCCCGTAGTCTGTAGGTAAACACGCACTCTGGAGCCTATACGAACCTATAGCCGAAAGGTTTCATGAACGGTCGAAAGGTTTTATGTCTTATGCAAATTAGGCGACGTCAGCTTTCTTTCAAATCTGTCTACTTCTTCTACATTGTCTAATCTTCTTAACTGCCTGCACGAATAGTGCAGAGATAACCAGGTTTAACCATCTTGGAAATCTACCTATATAAACTCAAGAACTCTTCAAGTAAATTGAGAATTGCGAAAGCAGACATCGTTTTTTCTTTACCCCACACAGGAGGCCCATCAGGAAAATTTACCTCAGAAAAGTGCGGAGTGGAGATTTTTTTAAGGAAAAGAAGTAGAGGAAGTTCTGGGAAGGAAAAAGGTATGAGGGGTGCGAAGAAATCCAGGAGTCAGCGCGTCCAGAAGCTCCCGCTGAGGTGCGAGATAAAAGGGTCTCCCCAATCCGGCCTCTCCCGATCTGAAGGTGGGAAGGCGCATCCGTCACCAAGATCTGCCCGCCTCCGGGCGTTCCTGTTTATGAAAAGATTGTCATGAAGCTTTTATGATGTACCCAGTGGCGGACTAAGCCCGTCAGAGGCTCGGGGCGGCAAAGCTGAATGAGACCCCCCTCCCTCCCTAGTTTAAGAAGCTGATGTAATTTTACAAGCTTTTTATTCAGTTCACAGGACCTCTGGTCCTGGGGGGGGCTCCAAACGCTTCAATGTTCCCCTGTTCGAATCCTAAACAAAGCTTTAAGGCACCAGGACACTGAAAAAGGAGATTGTGATTGTGATTTTATATTTAATTTTCTAAAAAATGCATTTGTTATTAATGCTCTCACCAAATGTTTTCAGGAAATTCGTAAAACTGACGAAGATACAGCATTTTATATGTAGCGACCAGAACGGTCGCCCCCTTTAGCCACAATACAGTAACGCCACTGATACAGCCAGCATATTCTCGAATTATACAACCTACCTGCAGTGGTAGTGTTTCATGCCGCACACGGCTCCACATTTCGGGAAGCGCATTGAAAGGCCTCGACTCAACAACCGTCACATTCTTAAGGCCGCGGAATGTTCCAGAGTCTTCTCTACTTTGCGCGGGCGCTCAACATTACTTGGCGTTCCGGGTAGCTACTCACATGGTCCCCTATATAAAGCGCAGCGACACAGCGCTAGTCAGTCAGTCAGTTCCAGTCTCTAGTATCAGTAACAGCTCACTAACACACATAGACAGTGCATCAAGTGATAACGCTCCAGTGCGGTAACCGCCAGGTCCACGGCGACGTGCCGGATCCTGTGCCGGTGCATCAATAACCTTCGAGGACGCAACATCTCTCAAGAGACACAATTGCCCGCGACATAAGGCCCGCCGCACCTTCTTGTCACGCAGGCAGCAACTTCTCAGCCACTGAGACATCATTCTCCTCACGAGGTTTACCGCAGCTCATCTCCGCGACTCACTGCGTCGAGCATCCATCCTGGACGTCAAGGTCTTCTTCACCACCACGGTGCGGAACAACATGCTGGCGACATGCTGACCCGTGGTCTGGTTCACCACTGCATCACCGACCTTCATCACTGCAACACCTACGAGCCTCATCATCATCATCGCTCCTGTCTGTACACTGTTACTTTACACCAAATTCACCATCGCTACGTAGCAGCAATAAAGACTGACTCATTACATCGACTGACGCCTTTCATTTTAAACGTCCTCCGTCTCTGCCGATCCGCGTGTCCGCACCCTCATATATGAAACCGTTTTAAATAGTTTATGTGTTGAATTATCCTTCCGCAAAACTTTGAACGCGTTTTTTTCAAAACTACGTTTTGATAACATATTAGAAAAACTATTCATCCGATTTGCATGCACCAAGTTTAAGACTGTTAGAAAATCCAGTCACTATAGCACCATGGAGGGATTTTTTAATATAGGGCCTTCTTCTATTTTTTTTTATGACTGATGAAAATTTTCCTTAAAAAATCAATTTTTTACCCTAGGGGCCCCGCATCGGCTAGAGGCCCATATGGTGAAGGGGCCCCGATACGTGAATTGCCTAGGGGACCCGACTGTGACACCGCGTAGGGATTGTTTTATAAAGGCCCCCCCCCCCCCCCTTCCATTTTTTTTATGAACGATGAAAATTCTCCATAAAAAATCTAAAATAAAATTCTCTGGTTAGCCATTTATTACTTTTTTTAGATATCGAAATTCGCCGACATGGTGCCATAGAAACTGGATATTCGAGCAGTTGCATGCAAATCGGATGTATATTTTGTTTAATATGTTGTCAACCAAGTTGAAAAACGCATTCAAAGTTTTGCTGAAGGATAATAATATTGCATATAATAATATTGCATACGCAGATGATATGGTCATTTGGTCACCAAGCATAAAAGGACTGAGAAAGCTGTTAAAGATATGTGAAGAATACGCTGCCGAATATAACATGGTCTATAACCCCACTAAGTCTGTTTTGCTCGTATTCAAGTCAGGCGCAGGCACCATAAAAGTATTACCCGTCAGTCTAAACGACACAAAAATAACAGAAAAAATCGAGGTCAAATACTTGGGACACATCATAACAGCGGACCTAAGCGATGACTCGGATATTGAGCGACAGAGAAGATCACTGTGCATAAGGGCAAATATGATTTCTCGAAGATTTAACAAGTGCAGCCCAGCTGCAAAAAGGCAACTTTTTAACACGTACTGCACGAGCCTGTATACCTCGGAGCTATGGACCAACTTCAAGAAAGCATCACTAAAAAGAATGGAAGTACAGTACAACAACTCGTATCGAACGCTTTTTGGGTTGTCCTGGTATTGCAGTGCCACCGAGATGTTTGAAGAAGGGCGAGTTCCCGGATTCCGAGCACTCATGAAGAAACGGATCACTAACTTCAGAACGCGACTAGCCTCGAGCGAAAACAGTCTTGTGATGGCAGCATTCCACTTCTGGCAGGGTCCCATCTACAAGCGGTGGAGCCACTTCCTGATGACATAGATTTATAACAAAAAGTTAACTTAATTCAAATTTTCTTATTTTGTTTTGTATTATTATCTATTATTTTCTTTTAACATGTAATTTTTTTTTTCTCTCATCTTGCAATATTTTTATTTTACTTGATATATTGTATATGTATTATATGGAACTCGTGGGACTGCACCACCCTCCCCGAGATCTGGAATAAAGGATAAAAAAAAAAAAAAAATAAATAAAAAAATAAATAAATAATTCAACAAACAAACTGTTTCACATAAAATGCTGTAACTCCGTCAATGTTTCGAATTTATTTAAAACATTTGGTGATAGCATTCTTAACAAGTGCATCTTTCAGAAAATGAAATACTTACTTGAAAAAATTACTTTTTTTTACAGTGTCCTGGTGCCCTAAAGCCTTGTTTAGGATTTGATCAAGGGAGTATGGAGGCGTTTGGGGCCCGGGGCGGGCCGCTCCCCCCCCCCCCCCCCTATTAGTCCGCCACTGGATGTACCCAATGCTTTTATGCGAGGCGAAAATCTCCTGGATTCCTTTTCTAACCAACAAAAACTAACTGTTGTGGCTACATTGCAAAAGTCGCAACATTAAGCTGTGTACACACACAGCTATAATATACGTGGCTTGGCATATTTTGGCTTATCGCTCGCCGTACATTCCCAATTGGAATATATGGCGAGCGATATGCTGAAATACGTCAAGCCACATATATTATTGCTGTGTGTACAAAGCATTACACCTACTCGGTTGGAAAATATGATAAGCCTATGTTACCTACCTGCTAAATAGATAGTGCAACAATTTTTGTAAATAAAATGAAACATCGTATAATTTTTGTAAATATTTATATTGTATTAATATTGAAGTTTTCCATTACAATTAAATTAATTAACTCTAAGTTTCTACATTCGTACATATAATATTTGTCACAGAAATAATTCACAACATGACAGCTCTGGTAGGTTCAAGCGAAAACTATATTTATTGATATTTACCAAAATTTGAAGTGAGCAGTAAATAAATTAAATAACTTTTTATATGAACCTAAACATATTTTTCTATTGCGTTTCTATCTATTCATTGCAATGTTTTAATTTATATTTGAAGGGCCCAGCGTCAGTGGGAACCAATTACAATATTTGTTGAATCCTAAATATGTAGGTATGTATACTTTCTTCTTCCTGAAAGTAGTTTGAACAAAAAATTATCTGCATGAAACTTGAGCCTCATAAAATGTGAGTAAAAATAGTGAAGTCGTTTAATAACAATACATGATTAAATTTGTGTGATTTGACTGTAAATTATACAAACCAATAGTCAATAGTTAATAAATTTTAATGAAATTTTAATCAATTTTCTTGCAACGTATTCCTGGTTATATTTTAAGTACATTCTGCAAAGATAATGCATTCGATCGTTAGACTGATTCTATTTTAAGTATATTCTTAAAAATAGAACTCATTCTATCGTTATACTGATTCTATTTTAAGAATTTTCTTAAAAATAGAACGCATTCCATCATTCGACTGATTCCATTTTATCAAATGAAGACAATATTAGTGATACTCAATCGAAAATCTGGAAACAGAAAAATATTGTGGCACCTCTGGGAGTCCCAGGGGTGCCAATAACTTTTTTCTGATTTTTAGTTTCCAGATTTTCGATTGAGTTTCGCTAATAATGTCTTCATTTAATTAAATATTACAATTTGAGGTTTTACTCATTAAGTTAAAAATAAAAATAAAGATTCTATTTAAGGTAATTTGTCAAAGATAGAACGCATTCCATCGTTCAACTGATTCTATTTTAAGAATTTTCTTAAAAATAGAACGCATTCCTTTCATAGACTGATTATTTTTGTACATTCTTTGAATAACTCATTACATCTTTAGAAGGATTCTGTAACAAGTACGTATTTTCCCTTAGACTGATTCTATTTAAGTACATTCTGTGAAATAACGCATTCCGTCATTAGATTGAATCTATTTTAAGTACGAGGATACTGATTTTAAGTAAACTAAACCTTACAAACACATACTTATCGAATTTCGGGACATGACAGGCTATACAATATACAATAGAATTATTAGAACTTATCTGAAGAATCACAATATGAACCTATTACATTGCATTTTAAGATATTTATAACATTTTAATTAATTAACATAACCAATATTGCACTTATTCATAGTGACTTAACTAAATCTACGATTAAAAATAAATCGTTATTAATTTATTAGTTTTTTTCTTGTTTGCACAAAGAGTTACCATCGACCTATAATAGTTAAATTATATTTACCCATATTATTTACAAGTTTTATTTATACATTTTTATTAATTTTCTACACAATTTTCAGGTTTATTACCATAATATATTAAACGTTTTCCTAGTAATTAATGTTAATAACGGCTAACCATTAGGCCATATTTATACAAATTTATTTGTTTTTTCTTCTCAAAATCATTGTTTATAAACCTGCCATTATATATATTACTTTGAAAATATTCCACAGAATGGTTTGAGAATAATATATTTCGATGTGAAATTTACGAGCAAATTAAATAGCTTAAGACAAATATTGTTTTTAATTATTTTCTCTGATATACATAATACCTACTTGCGTAATCAAAGTGGCAAAAATCCAATATCATAATATACATATGTTTTATTGTTGTTTGCTAGTGATATAAACAGTGGTGTCCATTTTCTGTAAAGACTGGTGTCCAATAAAAAAAATATTCCAATACCTACTGTTTCCAATGTAAACCATGTTGCTGGCAAGGGAAAACCCATTTATTTGACATTCAACATCTATGATAAACGGATTTCCGGAAACCCACTGGATGATAGCAATAATATAACGAAAGTTAGCATCAGTGTACGAAAGATAAGATTGACTGATTTCAAACACATAGACAGTTCAGATATTTCACACGGACGTAAAATTTAATCAATCTTTTTGAAATTTGTAAGAAGTTATTTGCGATGGTTTGCAACTGCATTAAGAATTATTTTTATCACCATTTAGGTGCAATATCGCACATGACCTAGTACGCCTTTTTAAGGGCCGGTATTTCAGGATAGGTACTCAGGAATTTTCAGTTCGGTCAACTTATCTTGTCAGGGTTCCTACCAAAGAGCAACTTAACGAACGTAAGTATCTCTCCAACCGAGCTTACAACGCAACTGAAATTCCGGCCCTAAGACTTGTTAGAATTAAATGTATACTTGCGTAAATAAAATCTTAAACTAATAATAACTTTTTCGTTGACTATGTTAATTTAAGAAATAGTTGTAGATCATTAAGTTGAATAACAGGAACTTTATTATTATTTTGGAATGTTAATACACAATTATTTATAATTTAATTAGGTAAATATATATGTTTATTAACTTTATCGATGCTGATTTCGCAAATTATTATCATTGGAATTTCGATGATTTTCATTACTTTAAGAGGTTTCTATTAATATTCATAATCTGTAGGTCAGTAGGATATATATTTATGGTTATACTGGTTTATTTATTAATAATTACAAATTAGTTAGTTCAGTTATGCTTTGCTTACAGCCACCTCAAGAAAAAAATGTTCAATTAAAGTGTGCAAAAAAAACCATAAAGAAAATAAACAAATAAAACACCAATAACGTTTTTACACATCATCTTATTTTTGTAAAAACGGATTTCCAACGACACTACAAATATTAAAAATATTAAATTGCATTTCATACACATATGTTGTTTGCAAATGTGAAAAATTGGGAAGGTAAGGAAATTAAAAGGTTTAGAATGCGTCAAAGAAAACTAGAAATTTTGGAAGAGAACGTCGCTAAGTTACTAATAAAAAACAATATATATCTATATATATATATGTGGTTTTTCGAAACTCAAATAATTTACAAATACTTTAAAAATTCACTCACCACGTCTAATAAATACACAACACTGATTTAAGTACAACGATCGATGCATAACATTTTTTCTCAGACTCGTATTTACAATGTTTTATCATATATATTATTATAATTATTATTCACAATAGACTACCATCATTTCACACCACTAATAGACAAAAATCTGCCGATTTTGTTCTAAAGTCAAAGTGTTTTATATTATTTGTCAGAACTCGTCACTGTTTAAACAAGTATTTATTAAGATAATGAAACATCATTATTATTGGTTTTACAGTATTTTTGGCTTGTGGCACATAATACAAAATATTTTTAAACTTTCGTTTGGTACTTTTATAAAGTGCGTTATCAATTTTAGACTGTTTTTAGAAACTACTGGCGGAAACTGCAAATGATTTTTAATTACAAAAGCATTAGGTACCTACGTGTTAACGTTCATGATTATAACTAATTCTTTTTGGAAGAATTCGATGGATTAGATTATTAGGAATTTGTTTGCTCAGTGTTGTTGAGCTGCAATCGAGAAAACAAATGGATGTCTGTTTAGCTTGTAGTGAGAACGTCATTTGCATCTGATTTGACCTGCTGTCAGAACATCTCCGCTGCAGTAACTGAAGAAGGTGCTTGCTGACTATCTGCGCATACGTCAATATGGGTATCATCTGGTGACTGCTCCCTACTGTGAGCCATTCTGGAAGCTGCTAGACCAGCCAAAGCTTCTCGATGTCCACTGCTCAAGTTGGCCATGGCTTCTCTGTGATTGTTCAAATTGGTCATAGCTTCTCGATGACTGTTCAAACTCGATAAGACATCGCGATGGTTGTTAAGATTGGCCATTGCTTCTCTGTGGTTGTTCAGATTCGCCATAGCTTCTCTGTGGTTGTTGAGATTTATCGCATCTCTATTGAGATTCATAGCTTCTCGGTTGTTGAGGTTGATTGCATCTCTATTATTTAGGTTCATAGCATCTCTGTTATTCAGGTTCATTGCATCTCTATTGTTCAGGTTCATAGCATCTCTATTATTCAAGTTCATTGCATCTCTATTGTTCAGGTTCATAGCATCTCTGTTATTAAGATTCATTGCATCTCTGTTATTTAGATTCATTGCATCTCTGTTATTTAAATTCATTGCATCTCTGTTATTTAAATTCAGAGCGTCTCTATTATTGAGGTTCATTGCTGCGTCTCTATTGTTTAGATTCATGATGTCTCTATTATTGAGATTCATTGGGTCTCTATTGTTTAAATTCATAGGGTCTCTATTGTTGAGGTTGATAGCTTCTCTATGACTGTTGAGGTTGGCCATGGCTTCTCGATGGTTGTTGAGGTTAGCGATGGCTTCTCGGTGGTTGTTGATGAGCATGGCTTCTTGCTGGTGGTGTGCCACGGCCATGTGGTGATGAAGACTATTGGCGTTGGCGTCACAGAGACCCCCGGGAGGACTGATGCCGGATGATTGGAGATTGGCGAGTGTGCGAACCTGCTAATGGAAAGAAACATGAATATTATGGCGAGTGTGCGAACCTGCTAATGGAAAGAAACATGAATATTAGCAAACAAATTCAATGACAATCAAAAAAATTGTTGGTGAATCAATTAATAAGTTTGGCTTTAGTTTAGTATAGGATGCTCAGCTAGCAGTGGGATGTATAAAATTCGGTATTCCCAGCTAAAAGCGACTTAATTCCTTATTGACACAGGTTGTGCTTAGTTAAAGGGTCCGTAGGAACTCTCTCAGGGTTTATAAATGTGGCACCAGAATGTAAACGAACCTCGAAAAGTAATTTTTTATTATTTTTATATGAATACCGCACAAGAGTCCCAACTGCTCCCGTCTGAAGCCAGTGAGACTATGGCATCCCCAATTAGGGTATGTTGTGAGGCTGAGGGTAGTGGGGAGGGGAAGGAGATAGGGAAGAGGAAGGTGGGGAAGTACTAGTCACCAAACACGGCTAATGCCATTTCAAGCAACGTTTCAATTCTGAATGGTGGTCTTACACAAGGGCGATACGGAGAGTATCTTCCACTCTGGAACGTGCCGCAAATATACTATATTATTTTAAATGAATAAATTGCGAAATAACACAAATTAATCAAATAAAATTTATTTGCCACGCCGGGATTCGATCCCGCGACCTTCGGTGTGCGAGTCAAGCGCCTTACCGCTGCACTACGTCGGCCGTAGTATTAAATCCAACTTGATGTTTTAGTGGACTATATAACTGTGGTATGGAGTCTGTAGTAAGGATTTAAAAGCTGTGCCTATCCTGGATGAGTTATTTCAAAAAATTTTAACGATTCATCAAAAATTTGAAGTTAATTTTCACGTTCTGTGAAAGTTCTATTCAAGTTCTGTGATTATTTCTGTTTTATGATACAAATTACCTATAGTTCTATAATAACAGAACTTGAATAGAAATTACGCATAACGTGAAAATTAACTTAAAATATTTTACGAATAGTTAAAAAATTTGACACAACCAGTCCTAAAAATTCAAATATTGAATGAAGAATTTTGGCAATGCGCTACTGCTGTATCTATGAACAAAATGCCTGAAGGAATTGGATTAAGGTGAGTGTTAGGATGAATCAGGAATGAAAAGAAAAATAAACGAAAGGAAGCGGTTATAACGTACTTAGGAACTTTGGTAAATAAATGACTAGGACCCAAACACAAATGTATTTAGAAACCAACCAAAACCAACAATAATAAATAAGTTTGTTAATAACCTGCAGCAATAATCCAGATCCCAATATCCTCGCCTGATGCTCCTGCGCCTTGGCCCTGAGACACGCTATAGAGTTGTTCCTGAAGGCCTCGGGGTCCTCTGGGTAGGCCTGGTCGCGGGCGGGGGTGCGGGGCCCTTCGGGGGGCGGCGGCTGCGGGGGCGATCGAGAGGGGGCGGAGCGGTCGGGCGTCGAGGCGCCCAGCTGCTGCTGCGGACCTGATTGACCGGGAGGCGTCTGAAATGAGGACAGTTTTTTTTAAAGTGATGCCAAAGGTCTAAACTGAAAACTAAACAGAATTTTGGCTTCGGTTCTTGTTTTGGCCGAAACAGAAAAAAAACATATTTTAATTTGAAACTTAAGAATTAAAACTTCATATTGCAATAAAAATGGATACATTTATCATTGACACGACACAGGTAGCATTTACTTCGAGATGAATCTTGCAATCATACATAAATATATCATCCAATAAAAAGATCCATTAAGAAAATGAAGAGAATGTTGGTATTCTTTAGTCGAAGTATGATACAGTTAAATATGACCAAAGGGGATAGTGTCCCATTAGGTCAGTGGTAGAGCACCGCCCCGGCAAAGCTAAGATCCTGGGTTCGACTCCTAAGTTTGACCTATTTTTTCTGATTTTTTTGTTTCAAATGTTCGATTGAGAGTCGCTAATATTGTCTTATAATTATTTATGTATTTATCTTGATATTATGCGTTTTTATTGTTAAATTTGAAAAGTATTAAAATGCATAGCAAAACTTCTTCTACTTAATCAGCAAATTTGTTAACTTTTAGCGCTTTTTGATTCGTTGTTATGTAACAGTTCTTCAATGCAGGCTGTATGTAAATAGGTACTTTAACTTTAATACAAATATTGGCTGCAATCAAAACCGAAACTTCGGTCGGTCACCGGATTGCAGTAAGGTGTATGCAATTTAAATATGTACAGTGCTCTGCAAGCAAAACTAAATAACTAGGGCTAACAGAAAAAAAATGTATGTCTGGTAGGGGTCAACCGTATCTACCAATCGTGCATCACCTAATTGTCCCGAAGGACAACGGTATGGTTATGGTACTAAGATTTGGAAAGAAACCTTATAAAGATTAGTAGTCTTACTAATAAAAAAGCACTGCCCAACCGTTAAACAGTGTTTTAGTTGCACATTGAATAAAGACTTCAGAAACTCTGTTTTGAATTCTTACTAATATCTAATAAAAAAAATCGGGAATAACTGGTGGGGATCAACCCCATAGTCCTCTCGTGAAGAACCGTTACTGATTGATTATTATTGGTTATTTAAGTTACCAGGTGCGCAGGGTTAGGTGTTGTGGTTCCTCTCTCGCTGGTGTCCGTCCTGGATCCAGCGTCATCCCTGTCTGAGGACGCAGCATCTTCCTTCAGGTGCTCGGCTGCCTCCAAGGACTTGCGGTGCATGCCTGGGGAAGAAAAAAAGTTTTACATTGATGGTGGTATAATGATATACTTCGACGAAGCCAGTGAAATAACTTTTTTCGGGTATTTTAAATCCCTCCCAAAAAGAGGCGGGCATTCCGATTTCGAATTTTTCAAGGACTAGTGGATCACCTTGATCTTTAAATTTATATTTTTGGTGTTCATAATCTTCCATTATGAATACCAAAAATTAAGCTTGGGATAAATTGTTGTGCGGTACTGACATAAAAATAATTTTAAATAGATTCAAAAAAGACTAGTCGGTAATGTGTTGATGTTGTAGTTTCTTTTGCTATTTGCTAAATTCAGTCAGGCATTTTATATCACATAAATATGCCGATAATTGATTATTGATTGATATTTATGCCCTTTTATAAAGACTAGATGTTGTCTTCTGAATAAGCCATTATTAGAAATAGTTCCATGACTACTCAACAAAGTGGAAATTCAATACCCCTTTGAAAAGACATTTAAAAGTGATGAAAAAAATAGCCCGTAACCTAAACCGACGTAATCCATTGATTTTTTTTTTTCATAAATTTTGCGACATTCGCCCCCATCATCCTTATACATAACACGCAGTTGTTTTAGGGAAAATATGATATACCTAATTGCGCTAAATATAAATATAAATGTTCCCGAGGATCTGCAGAGAGGATTTACCGCCAAATAACAAAAGTATAAAATATATTTTCATTAAAATGCATCTAGGATATAACCCCATGTCTATATACTCGTACTATATACACCAGCGTATTAGCACAAAAAATCAAATGTGAATAAATTCGTTTGATATCCATACCAACTTACTATTATAATTAAAAGTATTTTTAAGTTGATTTTAGTTTTTAAATTGGTAAATAATACACAAATACTAATATTTTTATAATAATTATAATTTCAGAGAGCTAACTGTCTGGTCTACAAACAAACAAATAACTATTTTATTTGATTTCTATTGAAAAAAATAGCAAGCTTGAATTAGACGCTTTGCACATAGGCCAATAACATAACACACACAATTTCAAACGAGTTTATTGGATTATAAATTAATTGCCAGTAAGTATTACCAAATTGTTGTCCATTTATATATAAATGTACTCGTAAAATGGATGATTATTTGTGTGACGCCTTATTTTACTGGCTCCTTTATTTTGTGCCACCATTTCAGACAGCTTTACAATGTCCATCTGAGACTTTCCACCTAACCAAAGGAAAACAAATTTGTTTCTCGATGTTTGTTTCATAATTACGCATTACTTCAGCACTGGAATGAGATACGGAAACGAATTAAAGTCGATAAAATGTAGTTTTTTTAATAGTAACAACACAAAACGAAATGTACTGTAAATGAATTGGAACACCATCTTCATCAGTAACAACAAATTCACACCCGCGAAAGACCAATCGAGTGAAACAAATATTGATATGTGGTAAAATGAGAAATATCTGGTGAACAAAGAAAGGGGTTTAAAGAGAATTTATGATGTGGAAGTGAAAGGTATAAGAAGTTTAGAACGCCCGAGGAAGACATGGCATGTTCAAGTGAATGGTAGAATACACTGATGTTATGGCAAAAAACATTCATTTCTGAACTAATGCTGTGGCTAAGATTAACCTAAACATATTTAAAAACATCTTCTATTAGAATTGTAAGGAACTAATTGAAATTTTGGCTTGCATTCCTATGCACGCTTTTAATTGCCCTGTACACCAACGTGTGAGGGGTTCGTGCAATAAATAGCAAACAGGATCATTTGCGTCCATCACTCCTGCACTCCCGATACTCTAACGGGTCTACTGAAGGGGAGGGGAGGGAAGAGAAAACCTAAGTGGGCTTCCCAAATTACATTTTAAACTAAACGCGAACTGTCTCTCATGACGATGTATGCGAGAAGTTGGACCATTACCACCCCGCACAGAATGCATTAATACAATTGCTCGCCGACAGATAGCGCCTTTGTCTCTGTAGTCAGTACCAGTACCCGAGTGTTCCAAGTTCAAATTACAAGCGCGGGAAATAAATCCCTTTGATTTAAGCAGCTTTGCGTACTTATTTCCTCGCTTTTAACACCGCTGCAGCACTTTGAGATTTGCGACTAGTGTTTGCCGCGGGAATCAGCAATTTGGGAGTAATTTGGTTTGAGTTTAGTACTCGCGCGATCCGATAGATGGCATTTTATCATCGGCGGTTGTTTGACGTACGTTTTGGCGGCAGATCGTTATGGCCGCCTTCCTTTGATGGGAGGCGAAGATAAAGACAAAATGCATCCGTTTGATGTGGGGTGAATTATGCACTAACTGTCGATTACGTAAGTAGTTTTCAAGATGTTGCGCCATTTAGATGGAAGATTTTTCCGTGGACAATAGGAATGTAGCTAAAAGCATAACTCTTCAATTATACATTCTTTATAAAGTGATAAATAATAATTACAACACGTTTATATTTTCCAGTCATTGTTTTTATCCAGTTTTACGAATTCTATAATAAAGTTCATTTAAAGATCCAAGATGAAAAATCATAAATCTCAACTCTAACACCTGCTCTTTTAAAAATGATTTTCCCGTTTTATTTTCTAATTTACATTCGCTAGGTAAAAGGAAAAGTACAATGTGCGTGCCGCTAAAACTCAGAAACGAGTCCCGGTACGATCAAGGGAGTTAAATGGTGTGGTAGCCCTCAATTTCTCATCCATGAAGAAGGTTCCCGTTTTTACCTGAAGGGCGTGCTTTTGAAGATATAAGGGCTTGAAGTTTCGCCCCCTAGACATTTATAGAACAGTCCAGAACATTCGAGAGTATTCGAGAGCATTCCACAACATCAAGATCCATCGTGGGATCGAACATCAGTACAATCTCATATCAACTCCCTGAGCGAAGCCGGGTACCCCAGCTAGTGAACATATATATGACCGGTCAGAGGCTGAGTTGGCATCGTCTCACCCAGGCATCGTATGTTCGATTTCTTGGCTGGCTAAGTCCTCCATCGCGTCATAAGCAACATTTTCCGCTTACTGTGGTGGTAGTAGGAGATTTTTAAATATTGTCAGGTTATTCGTAACCCGAGAATGTTTGTCTTTCTTTTTAAAAAGAATAAGGAATAATAATATAAATCCCTAAAGCTCACAATAAATTATTATTTAGGATTCAAAGTTTTTTTTTTCAATTATTTCTGGCTTTCACCATTTAAGGGTGTTCTAGGCCATCATTTAAAATTACAGAGAAAGGAAAGCTGAATTTATATATTAATTAATAATATTAAATTACAAACCGTTATTTTGCATTAATTCATATACTTGTAGATGTTCTGGTATTACAGATACCTACCTTATTATGAATAGTATATACATTTCAGGCAACACTGAAATGTCATTTTGCTATTCCACTAAACAGGTAGACATATTCATAGCCTCTCACACCCTGCAAAAATGAGTAACCAAACACAGAAAACTCGTCGGAAAATTCTGAGAGAAACTTCGCAAAAGGTCATTTATTTACGTGAGCGTTTTAAAGTTGAACCCACTTTAGAAAAGGATTTTTTATAATTGGACATCATATTTTCCCGGAAATTCCTTGCGCGCTGCAGCTACAGAATAGAGCGGGAAAGCAGTAGACGTGTTTCCAGAAACGGCGTGCAGATGGTATCCCTTGTTTTTCTTCCCGTTGAAAGAAAGGGGCCGGTTATTGAAGTGTACATATTTCAAATGAAGAACGTCGACCGGCGCGCGAAAATAAAACGTCGTAAATCCCAAACATTAAACACACCAATTTGTGTACTAATCTCCAGTCCATAAGGCCCAAAATAGCACGATTTTATTCGCGTTTTGAATGGTTACGACCTGTATTGGGGTTATGACTGTTTTGATAATATGTACATTCAAACATGGCCGCTGCTAGGTTTATTCGGCTGTATTTGTGGTTATTAAGAGCGAGTACCTACC
Source organism: Limnephilus lunatus (assembly GCA_917563855.2). Classification (NCBI taxonomy): domain Eukaryota; kingdom Metazoa; phylum Arthropoda; class Insecta; order Trichoptera; family Limnephilidae; genus Limnephilus; species Limnephilus lunatus. The sequence continues at coordinate 46,809,662 of OU830602.1, forward strand.
CGACGAGTAATTATAATCCGTGTTTTGTTTTTCTCCCGCTCGACCTCTTATTTGAGGGAAGCCATTCCGTTTTTTCTCTGTTGTTCAGGATCGGAGGTCGCTGTGAGGGGGGTTAACATTATGGCGGGATGCGAAATGGCTGGGCTCTATTGTCCCGGTATTTACCTGTTGGTGGTTGACGCTAATGTGCGAGATGCGATAAGTAATTAGAATCATAAAAATGTTGGGAGAGGAATTTCTAGAAAACCAGCAAGTACCTAGGTACCAATCTACGAACCTACACTAATACAAAGGAAATGAACGGAATTTTTTTTTGCGGAAGTAGGTACCCACAAGCAAGTACCCTGTATGCAAGTAATTTTAAATGATTTTAAAATCTATTTAGGTACAAACAATGATCTCGTAGGTAGGGTTTTTTGTGAAGATTGATTACATCAAAAACGGGATGCCGTCGGCTTAGAAATATATCAAAGAAAAAAAATAAGAAAACATAATTTATAAATTTATTATATCATGCCACTGGGAATCGAAAGAATGTCTTCCAGACTCAAAGTTTTGAGACTCATTTAGAGAAATTTTAGCAATTTTGGAGGTGGAGGCGTTTGTGGGTTTCGCTGCCCAGGAATCAATAATTCGATAACTAACATCTCTGCCATAGGTCTCCGAAGTGGTTCGTTGATTTTGGTGACTTAGCAGGGGTGAGGTTTCTCCAGGTTTTGGCGGAGCTGCGTGGCTGGCCAAAAGACTGGTTGAGAGGGACCATTTGACCTCTGTCAATTGATACGTCCGTCACTTCGGAAAACATTGACTCCCAGATTACCATCCACCCCTCGAACCTTATTCTTCCCATAATTTCCTCTCCTGACTTTCCTTAAAAAGACCCTTCGTACAGCCTCACCAAGATACAAAACTATATAACACCGCCAAACTTAAAAGACATAACACCAAAGATGGAGTAATGTACCACATGTGCGAAATTACTAAATCATTACAATTTCTATGAAACATCCATAAAACAAGTGACATTTGTTCAGGTGTAGGTACGTTAAGCTTACGGTCCAGCAATTCTTGGAATGTCTCGGAAAATGACCTGGATAAGTTCAAAGAAACGTTGATCTTTCTCTAGTTCTGCTACCAAACACTTCTCCTAACCTTAAGTATCTCCACTCCCCGGTTTCAAGTTCTTAGTTTGGCGAGCGACGTGTCCAAAGGATCTTTGGATTTTATATAAGCAGACAGTTGACAAATGCCTAGTTCTTGGATAATGGTATTAACTGTCCAAAAAGTCCAAAGAGCCAAAATTTTGTTCTCAATGCAGAACGGAATATTCATCAAAATTCGAAATCTCTCTTTTCGTACATAAAATCTAAACGTACGACATCATCTGTTCCTAGTACTATGTATTATCAAAACGAAATATCTCGTCTTTCTTTTATTCAGTATACGAGAAATGTGATGTCCCCAATGTAAACTCTCATGCAGACCATAGCGTTGCCGAAATAAGTGAATTAGAGATTAGTTATGAACTAGTTTTGAAGTACATAAACCAAATCGATTCTAACAAGGGTGCTGGTCCAGATGGAATTCCACCTATATTTATCTCCAAATGCTCAAAGAATTTAGCGTATCCATTATTAATATTATTTAAACGTTCGTTACAAACGGGTAAATTTCCTTCGATGTGGAAACAAGCATTTATAACCCCAATATACAAGTCTGGTCCGCGAAATCTTGTAAAAAATTACAGGCCCATATCCAAACTATCAATTTTCTCAAAATTTTTCGAAAAACTTGCAGCAGACCAAATTTTCAACGCATTAAAGAACATTCTTAGTGAACACCAACATGGCTTCGGAAGCGGTAAATCCGTCACTACTAACTTAGCTTGTTTTACGAACTTTATACTTCATAATATGGATAAGCGTATTCAAACTGATGCCATTTATACATATTACAGCAAGGCGTTCGATAAAGTTAACCATTCCGTTTAGAAAACTAAAGCTCGCGGGCATCCATGGAGATCTACTAAGATGGCTAGACTCATATATCAGAAACCGTTCGCAAGCTGTTGTGCTAAGTGGTTTCAAATCAAACTGGGTCAATATTACATCAGGAGTTCCACAAGGATCAATTTTGGGTCCTCTCCTGTTTAATATCTATATTAATGACATTACAAGTTGTTTTATACACTGCAAGGCAATCTTATATGCAGACGATATGAAACTATACCTTCCAATCGATGAAATCGCGTGCTGCTTAAAAATACAGGAGGACCTTAATAATCTCAGCGAATTTTGCAAAATTAACTGCTTGTTCCTAAATATAGATAAATGTTTCTCAATATCGTTTATAAGAAATAAGACCAAAATAATATTTAAATATTCAATAAACAATGTCGATATTAAAAGAAAAGAATCAGTTCGGGACCTGGGTGTTACCTTAGATTCCAAACTTACATTCCAATTACATATTAATAACATTGTCACTAAAGCCACCCATATGTTAGGATTTATACTACGAACATCAAAACTATTATTATATCGATACATTTATTTTGCTATATTATACCTATGTTCGTCCGCACCTAGAACACGCCTCACAAATTTGGAATCCAAGATATATAACATATGTGTTCATAGAATAGAACGTGTTCAGGAAAAATTTCTCTCCTTCGTAAATTTTCGGTCGTTTTATGCATTCCAATCAAATGAAGATATACGTCAATTCTTTAAAATCCCGAAATTAAATTGTGGAAGAATTATTTCTGATCAATTGATATTGTACAAAATCCTAAATAATACGGTATCTTCCCCGTATCTTTCACAAAAAATAGATATTAGAGTTCCTCGTCGTAATAGTAGAAACGTATCCCTTTTTTATAACAGCCGCTCCAATACCAACTACTTACAAAATGAATTCATACATCGAGCCTGCCATTATCATAACACACACCTCATATATAAAGACATCTTCTATATAACTTTCAACAAATTCAAAGCAACACTATTAGATAAATGTAATGCATCACAACACATCCCTTAACATCCATATTTATATATATTTTATATTATTAATTAGATTTCTTTTCCTAATTTGCAATATATTTACATATTCCCTAATTACATACACATCATCCTTATACTCCTACAAGATCATAAGCCTACCCTTTATTGTGTTTTTCTATTTTCTTATCATGCATATTTAAGTATTTAGCTTCTCCTAACTGTTTTTTTCTTAGTTTTTTCTTTATGTTTTATTTTAACTTCTCTTAAATATTTTTTTCTTAGTTTTTATTTATGTTTTTCTTGTCTAGTTACTAAAAACAAAAAAAATTATCAGCGAAAACATGTTTTTAGGCTTACTGTTTTATTTTAGCACTCTTTCTTTTTTATGTATCTTTGTAAAGCTGTTTGTTTTCCAAATAAAGATATTATTATATTAGATATTATTATATTTTACCTAGTAGCCATGGAGCTACGCTCTCGTTCTCTTTGGCACTCTTCAATATCGTCTCCGGCAGCGGGAGCGAATGGCGGACCATGGCCCCATACAGTCCGTACTCTGCCATGATGGTGGACCTCCCCCAGCACTTCTCCGTCTTGCGCCACTTAGCGCGCCTGTTCTGAAACCACACCTGCAACAACAAATCATCATTAGTACCTTTATATTGCCAACTTTAAATGCCAAATATAAAGAACGGCACAACATTTTGATAAACAAATTGCAGAAATTTACTACGAGAGGTTACAAATTATTCATCTAATCGAGAGCTAACTGATATTGTTATAGTTCCCCGGCGGGGAATTATAAATTACATTTACAAGAATAAAATGTAGGTAAAAGATTAAAATGACAGGGAATGTGATCGTGTTTGTCCAGTTCTGTTAGCTTTTTTTACGGGCGCCACTGGCCGTTGGACCAGGCTAGCAGACTGTAGAGCCAAATCCTCTTTCGGGGCCTTGGGAATTATACACTTTATGGTCAATTCTAGGATAGAAATGATAAACGGCATTCATTGAGAATTCAATATACATTTATAAATTAATAATTTGCACAGAGTTTATCATGAAAATAAAATAACAATAAATGGTAGCTTACCCCCCTGGATCGACCAAAATCATTAACTAGCTATCTAAATTTCAACTTCACCGAGAGCAACGATTGATTAAAAATGTGTGGCCATCCGCTCCAGAAAAATGCAAGTACTCCGCCCAGGGAGTTTGTTTTTCTATCCTCCGAGATCCAGCGTTGAGCCAGGAACAACAGTTGTCAGAACAATTCTTTTCCATAGACATTACAATAATCAATCCGACAGACTGATGTATTGTTTGAATCTCCAAGACTTTCAATTAAAAATCTTATTAAAATTTTATATTATTCTCCCCGGTACACGCGTTCGACATTTCATAAAAAATGATTCATTTTGAATTTAAAATAAATACACAACAACGAGTCTCATGTAAACTTCGAATATCGATAAGACATTTTACTTATGGCATTATGCCATATAAAATACGAAACAAGCGGTACACGCGAGATATCACTTCAAGAAAACGTTTTTAAAAGCTTTACTTATTAATATGGAAAAAATCACGTTGACTCTCGATACACTGCCTAACCTCTAAGGCAGAATCCCAACAAGCATAAATATACTAACCCCTAGATCGATATCTTCGGGCTTTCTCCATACTAGTGATTTGGTCGTCAAACTTAACTGTCAAAATGACTTGCGTGGCGCGAATTGACTAAAAGATAGAGGAATTTTATTTGTCTACCATAGACAATATAATCGCTCTGTCCTACTTCATGGATTCATTAGCCCAATAAATTATATAAAAAATAAAAATGCTTTAGAGCGGCAAAATTTGAAATTCTGCTTGCATTAGAAAAATGAAAACTCGGGGTACATGTTTAAATATTATTTTTATTTTCACAAATACAATGGATAAGTGTTACAAAACCACAAAATGCTTTACACAAAAATATGAAATACCTTCCGTGGATATATTTCAGCCATCTCACAGCAAAAACTGCAACATGTCTTCTGAAATAAATATGTCACATTAAACAAAGTTTGGGCACGGAACAAAGAATACTTGTGATGAGCAAAGTTTATATGCGACGGGCCACTTTAAGAGTCAGAATAGTATGTGTTAGTCGGTTTACATGAGTTCGGTGAGTCCAAATAAGTGAGAGGCTTATGGCGGAGAGCAAGTTGTTAATAATCGTTTGCATCAGGGCCTTTTTTTCTTTATGATGGAGAACGAGGGGTTAAACTAAAGCTCTACGAGCATTATTTGACCCTATGTATGTGCAAGTAATCATAGCAAATTAACAGTCACCTTTCTTTGGAATCATGCGACGTGTCTTCAGCTGGGACGTTGAACTCTCCTCTGGTGTTCCTGTTATATCTGAAAATTGAAAACAGTTTTTACAATATTTGTATCTCAAATATTACTTAAGATTTATGACAACTGATAAAAAAACTGCAACATGTCTTCTGAAATAAATATGTCACATTAAACAAAGTTTGGGAACGGAACATAGAATACTTGTGATGAACAAAGTTTATATGCGACGGGCCACTTCAAGAGTCAGAATAGTATGTGTTAGTCGGTTTACATGAGTTCGGTGAGTCCAAATAAGTGAGAGGCTTATGGCGGAGAGCAAGTTGTTAATAATCGTCTGCAACAGGGCCTTTCTTTCTTTATGGTGGAGAACGAGAGGTTAAACTAAAGCTCTACGAGCATTATTTGACCCTATGTATGTGCAAGTAATCATAGCAAATAGAGAAATAAACAGTCACCTTTCTTTGGAATCATGCGACATATCTTCAGCTGGGACGTTGAACTCTCCTCTGGTATTCCTGTTATATCTGAAAATTGAAAACAGTTTTTACAATATTTGTATCTCAAATATTACTTAAGATTTAGCATGACAACTGATAAACTTATGTTCACTAAACAACATTTTGTATTGAATGCTACCATTTAAATACCCTACATACATTGAAAGTAAAATTGAACAAGGCAAGGAGTGTATGCGAAGACTGAGTTGTTTGACGGTCCGTCCTCTCTGCCTATCCTGCAGGGAAACAGTGTAATAGTTTGTTTTAAAGCATTATCAATTTTACCTTGTACGAGGTCTTGTATGAAGTCTTGTATAAGATGGGCATTTTTAACGTTGACGTTTCAAGCCTCCGCCTATCTTCTGGGGTGAAAGACGATCGACGGATGAGTCTTTCTCCTCCTTCTGTCCAGAGGGTTTTCGGGACTTCAAGCGGCATGCCAGGTGAGAGACGACATCATCGCATCCCCAGCCACAATGTATGATCTCACAATGATGGTCACAAATCTGACGTTAACAATGTTATCAAATGTTCCTAAAGTATAGGCTTCGATACGTTAACAACGTTTTTATGAGGCGGTAGAACATTTTCTGAAACGAAATATGGAAAAACATTAACCACTAGTACCCATAAGCTTGCCTTTACGATAAAATCAAAAAACCTCTATATTTTAACCTCAAATATTGATTTACAGATAAATTAAGGTGAATAATGTTTTATGTAATTAATTACCTGATTTCTTGATCAACACTAAACACTTGGGTAATTCTTCGGAACAAACGTCAACGGTTAATACGGAATATTTATTTCATAACAATCAATCATAATTACACAAACCCGATAGGATAAACCCTGCCTTGCCCCCAAACCATTCAAAACCTGGGATGTTTTTTAAAATTATGATGACATGAAGCTAAAGGTTTTATCAAAAAGAGTGCGTAAAAGTCCGTTGACGTTTGTTCCGAATATTTACCAACACTTGTTTCACCTCTAGAATTCATGTAAGCATTTTTTGAATAAAATATGTTCATCGGCAAATTATTAAAACAACGTGCAACGGCGTCCGTAAATAAACATAAAATGGCGGATGGCAAATCCATAGATGCAAGTCTATTTCCTGTAGATAGTGCGGTGTGCGGTTTCCTGCATTTGGTACCATAAATAATACATACATTTGGTACCTTTTTTTTAGTGACGTAGGTGTATGAGCATCTCTTTCTGACACACGCAGAGAGCGAGAGATGGCGAAAATCAAAATTACAGACCTATCTAAAATTCAGCTTTGTCTGTGGTGTGTGGCACTTTCGCTAGAGTAAGAGTTATTTATGGTCACAGGACACAAATTTTGACAGAGTTATACGCCCCTGCCAACAAGTGAACATTTGCTCTATTCAAAACCCTATATGTATTCTTTCGAAAATAAATAAATGAGTAGTTAAAATTCGGCGTTTAAAATAAAGTAAATGTGATAATATTATTTTTTTTTAAATGAGGGTACGTGATTAGACTCTTTTAAAATAAGTAAAGACAAGATTAATTATTTCATAACATTATATCAAAGATCAATAATATTATCTTATAACTTTTTAACCACAAGCGGCGTGCCCCAGGGCTCGCATCTTGGACCTATTCTTTTTAACGTAGGTATTTATAAATGATGTTACCAATAGGTTTAACGGTGTTTACATTTTGATGTTTACAGGCATGAAAATTTTAGACTGCTTTTCCAATTGGTGTATAAATTAATTTTTTTGTATTATTTCGCCAATGATGTTCACAGGTTGATTTATTACTTAGATATTGATTAGGTAGTATACTGTTGGTGGGAATATTCTCTTTCCTTCTAACTGCTTTACGTGACTTGTCCAAACTATCTGAACACCCCCTATTAACACTATTATTTACGACCACTTATCTTCATCGCCTCTTTTTTAATCTCCCCATTCGTCAAACGGTCTGATATTTAATAGTGGACAGAAATCTATGGCACTGCAGTCATTTAAAAGATTTTCAATGGCAATGTTAAGATGGCTCATAGGAAAACGAACGAAAGTTTAAAAAAAGCAAAATTTATTTATTTATTTATACTGGGTTTTACAGATGTTTACATTTACTTGAGAACAATCCAGTTATAAAACTCAGTTATTACACAATTATAAAAATCTAAAATTACGTACAATTAAATACAATTAGAAAAACAAAAACATCACAAATGAAAATACAGAATTATATACAAGGTCACTCAATGATCCAAGTGCATAATATTAATATAATATGAAGAAATTTGAATGCGAAGAAAAATTTTATTTCAAATGAAAATTGAGTAGCTTTGTATGGTCATAGTAATGAAAGTTTTTAATTCCAATTGAATTAATTTCTACATTTTATTGACACCTACCTACATGGTTTTACAACGCTTCAGCGATTTAGTCTATTTTTGTCCAAAATGTCACAATTTAGGTAAATAAATTTCAAATGATAAATTATGCTATCCACGATATATTATAAAGAATTCAAAATAATATCTTAAGATTGTATTAACTTCAGAATGGGTATTTCAAGAGAATGTGTCAATTACGATTATCTAAAAAAAATTAAATTATCCGAACGTGGAAAGTTAACGACTTAACTTGTTTATATACAATCACAAATTCAATAATTGACAGCCCTGAACTATTATGTATACTCAATTTCTTTCCATATACCTCTTAAACAACCATTGAGGCAATATCTACCGTTCTATTATTTCAACTCCAATACGGAATCACAATTATTGACTCCCGTTCGCCGTATATAGAATTTAGGTAATGATTAAAAGGATGATATTCACATATTTAACGTATCAATCACTAAATATAAACAGGTTTTCGTAGAATTTTAATCGGAAAGCCGAAAAACAAATCTGATTAAACAAACTGACTTGCTCTGTTTCGACTTATTTCATTTATTTATTGTATCTACTATTCAAAATCTACTACTTTTCCATCTTGCATGGTTGAGTATTTAGTTTTTGTGTTGTTATGCTCATTTAGAAGTTTTTATAATTAAAATAATATATAAAATAATTTAAAAAATAAATAATTAAATTTAAAGTCAGCCTTAATGGATGAATAATTCATTAATTCCATAATATTTTGTGAATCGAATACGGTATTAAAACAGCGTTCGTTAGTTTCCTTTGATCGCCTGAAAATTTAACTGTGTCATGCTGAAATATGATTTAAAAGTTCCATTAGTTATGTACTTTTATTAATTGTTGTTATGTTTCATTCGTAGAACTCCATTTCATTTTTCAAATTTAATAAAAAATAAATTGAATAATGTTAATATCAAGTTCTGCAAGTATTTCAGTATTTATTTTTGTTACAGCTGTTTCGTCTTAAAAGGCCATTTTCAAACTGAGGTTAAACCACTTTGAGACGACTTATTTATGCGATTGCCTTAAAAAATTGACATTTAAAATCTTATAAATAAGTCGTCTCAAAGTGGGTTAATCACAGCTTGAAAATTGCCTTATAAGCCGAAATAGCTGTAACAAAAATAAATATATTCATGTAATTGTTTTTCTAATCCGTTCTTTCCATTTTACAGTATTTTCCAACAAACCAACACAACAGCAGGGTTTGTCCTCTGTCTGGTTGTTTATTTAAATGCCCCGGGGCTAGCCGACCGCAGGGCTGGATTTATGGCGGAAGTTGCCATCTTAGATGTTGTTCCAGTTGACAAATTAAACTTGCAGTCACTTTTGGCAACCGAAGCCGCGACGGAGATCGGGAATTGGGGACGGTTGAGATCGAGTTACAAACTCGGCCGGATAGAGAGGGAAATAAAATTAATGGCTGCCAACTTTTTTGTTGTTAATGGATAAATAATAATTAGTCAATAATAACAGGAAAATTATTATAAGCAATAATTATTAGCCTGAAACACTCATCAACTGCTCTTTATCCATTGAGCTACGTCGGCTTATCTCCCACCCACCAAATAATTCAATATATACTAGTGTTTCATTCAACAATTACTGCTTGGGTTAAAATGTAGCAGTGGCGGTCCGTAAGTTTTCGGTGAGCTAGAGTGCTAAAATTGAAAAATACGACGTTAATATATTATATTTTTAAATAAAATAATTTCTTTTTTTAACATTAACTCCACATGGGTGACCCTGAGAAAAATAATTTCGCTCAGAGCCTATGTCATCTTTGGGGGTGATGTGTGAAGTGTTTTTTTAGGAAATGAAGGAGTAAACCTGGTCTTGAAGATACTTACCCTTGGTTTATAGGTTATATTCATAGATAACAAAGGTTCCATTCAAATTCTGTTATTATATCAGTCAGTTATTTCACAAAACTTAAATGATAAAAGAATTGGAACCAGTGGAACAATTGGAAAAGTAGAACTTTCACAGAATTTGAATTTTTACTTTGGATTTTGATGAATTGTTCTGATGAAGCCATGCGAAATAATGCAAAATCAGGTGTTGTTGGTTTAAAAATTTGATCGCTTATATATTTTATAGATGCTTCAATTAAATGCTGCGAACCTTGAAAATAATAGAGTATTTTTTAATAAGTCTTTTTGTTAGTCTGAAAAAAAAAATCAGGCCTATAAAAAAATACTTTCAATTGCAAAACCTACTGCTAATGAACCCCTTTTCGGATAAATTTATTGTATAATGTGGCAAATTAAGTTCTTTAGAAAATGATCATAAAGCATTTTAATATTTGTGCCAGAATTTTACAAAAACACACAAAACATTCAAATTTTGCGCTATTTTTTCCGACATGAATCAAAATGGGCGGCGTTCAACGAATCTTGAATTGAGAATTAAACTTAATGCGGTCCGGCATACAGACTATGTGCATTTTCCTAGACTCCACGTCACGTCGTTTGGTCCGTAAAATCGATTTTAAATTTCCTTGTTATCATAATAAACAATAAATAAGAAAAATGTTAATATTTTTAACAGGCCTTTAACAAATCAACATGTAAAAAACCACTCTCAAATACCTTCTCCAAAAAGAGGCGGGGATTCCGATTTCGAATTTTTCAAGGACTAGTGGATCACCTTAAGGTTTTCAAGGGATTTTTGTAAGAAATTCGGAAAGCGGGTAGTTATGTACATGATTGTAGAGGGCGTGATTTCAACCCTTTGCATTGCATCGACTTCCTACCTAATATTGTCACAACCTACTCGCATATGTTGGCACGATTGACTTGGAATCTCAGTCACATCGGAGTAAATCTACTAATTGCATTGTATAATGGAGCTTGGTCTGAGTGATTAGACGCCTGACCCTAGTGACAGGCGACCGTACCACCAAGCCACGGAAGCCGGCAGATTACCGGGACTTACCATAAAAGGACTAAAGGGGAAATTAACTGTTTAGCCTTTACATTATTGGTTTGTAACAATCACATAGATCAGATTATTATCACAAAGGAGATTATCGGTTTTAGTGGCTAATATTTCTTATTCTGTAATATCTCCTTATTCTGCTATCTGAATAAATAAAAGGCAATCTTCGTATGCGTACTCTTTATAGACTCAAAAACTACGCTGAAATATATATCTTCTTATTCTGCTATCTAAATAAATAAAAGGAAATGTTCGTATGTGGATGCTCCATAGATTCAAAAACAACTCTGAAATATATATATCTACTTATTCTGTAATATCTTCTTATTCTGCTTTCTAAATAAATAAAAGGCAATTTTCGTACGTGTATGCTTTGTAGACTGATAAACTACGATGAAATATAAATCTTCTTATTCTGCTAACTAAATAAATAAAAGGCAATATTCGTAAGTGTATGATCTATAGACTGATAAACTACGATGAAATATATATATTCTTATTCTGTAATATCTTCTTATTCTGCTATCTAAATAAATAAAAGGCAATATTCGTATGTGTATGCTCCATATACTCATAAACTACGATGAGTTATAAATTCTTATTCTGTTATATCTTCTTATTCTGCTATCTAAATAAATAAAAAGCCAATGTTCATGTGTGTAATGTATATGCTCCATAGACTCAAAAACTACGATGAAATATCGTCTTATTCTGTAATATATTTTTATTCTGTAATATCTTTTTACTCTGAATATCTTCTTTTTCTGCTATGTAAATAAATAAAAGGCAACTTTTCGTATGTGTATGCTCTACAAATTCAAAAACTACGCTGAAAGTGTCTAATTTTTTTCGTAACAGTGACAGGAGTGTTGAGAAAGTGGTTCGAATAGTAGAAGTCGGGGACTACCAGGGAAGATGTGGAATACCGAAGCATTGCCGAATCCGTAAATTCGTTAAACAGATTAGCATATTTTAATAACATTTCTCATTTGCTAAAGAATCAAAAGCTCCCATCGTGAAAATAACATTGAATTGTTCTGTGTGAAATATTTAGATAAAATATTTTTAGTTTAGTTAACTCTCAAATTACTTTCCATCATAAGTTATTAACTTTTGAAATGACATTAATATCAAAGCTGGAATTTTATAATATGATTTGTCATAGGTAATATTGGTATATCGATTTTTTCATGTTTTTGGTGATAAGAAACAAATATTTTGATAAAAGAGTGTTTAAACGTGAAATTTTCAGAAATCGGTTGAACTATGAATATGCGATATATACAAATATATAGGAAATAATTTAGTGGAATAGTATTCAAGAAGTAAATTTTGTTATAGAAATTATAAAATAGAACCCATGCGGAAGAAATACGAGTATATAAGCTAACATTAGTATTTATTTACGAGTTATTATACTCTTCTTGCAACTAAATTCCGTGCAATTAAACACACAATTTTGCCAACAGCATGAAATCTAGGTAAAATAAAGTATCTAAATGACTCAGTCCTGATGTTGATGTAGTAATTAAAAAGAATTTTTGATACTATAAAAATATAATATGTTTAAGAATTGTAGTCCCATTTCAATCATCTATAAAACTGTCAACCACAGGATTAACCAATCGCTTAAAAACACAAAAGAAGCGATCAACAAAAAGACTTATTTCATAACACAAAACAACTTCTTTAACAACACACTCGCTAGTGACAGAAATATTGCTTTAACGTAACCATTAATCAAATAATATCCCAAAATAATGATAACCTATCAATGTTGCACTAACGCAACGCGTTTAGGGAGCCATTGTGAGTGCATCACACTTCAAGTAAAGAAAGTATAGTTAGGGGTAGTGGGGGCGAGGGCGGGGGGTGACCGCCCTAGATGACGCAATGAGGGCGGGATGCGAGAGGAATTCCCGCCCTTCGTGCTACTGACAGCTTCTAATGGGGCAATAAAGGAAGGTGGGCGGATTGATGAAATTATTTCATTTATATGGAGAAAGTGGTAATAATATTAATATGTTAGAAAGTTTTAGATAAATATTTAAGTAAAATTCTGTATAACATTTAATATGGCGTTTTTTGGGATAAAGGTCTTGACTTGCAATCCGAAGATCACGGGATCGAATTCCGGCAAGCGCAAATATTTTTATTTGATTAATTTGTGTTATTTCACAATTAATTAATTAAACATAATATATAGTGTATTGCGGCACGTTCCGCAGTGGAAAATACCTACTCTCAGTATCTTCCTGGTGTAAGACCACCATTCAGAATTGAAACGTTACTTGAAATGGCTTTTACCGTATTTGGTGGCCAGATCTGAATAGCCAGATACTTTCCCACTTCCCCACCTTACTCTTTTCCATCTCCTTTCCCTTCCCACTACCTTCAGCCTCACAACATACCCCATTTTGGGGTTACCATAGTCTCACAGATGGGAGCAGCTGGGACTCTTGTGAGGTATTCTTATGAAAGAGGCAGGTAAAAAATCGAAATACACGCGAAGATTTTACATTTGAAAAAATAATCTTTGATGAACCATTAAAACGCCACCATCTTGAACCGGAAACGGAACGTAGGTACACCCACATTTAAAAACAGATGAAATGCAAAACGGTCGAGTTTAAACAGGACGTCACCGCGCTTAATGAACCATCACACTGTTTCAAAGAGGATAGACCGCCACGTAACTTAGTCTAGACATATACTCCTTTCTTCAATCACTATCATACATTGTCTCATATGTACAGACACCGCTCATACATCTGTTTTTCTGATTTTTAACATGACTAAAATATTTTTCATTTTTCTTATACCCCAAACAAATAATAAAACAGCAACATTACCCTACATTTTATCAATACAAATCAATCTACCGTTCCGACTTGAGTAACAGAAAAGAGGTGGCCGGTCCACAAAGCGCCCCCTTGTCTGGCCGTTAGATATACGCTGGATTCAATTATCGCCACAAAGGGAGGGGGCGGTGGTTCGATACGATAATTGCATGCCACCCGCCGGGGGGCGGTTAGGTTAGGGAGGGTAGGAAGGGTTTCGAGGAACACTGCCTTAATACTAATAGGTACAAGAAGTTAATATGTAGAGTACTTTTAATGTAATGATTAAAATGGGTTTTTTGTAGAAAACGGTTACTTTGTAATATTTTAAACGCAAACAATGTGTGTCGCTTTATTTCCATCACTTATTATTTTTTTTAAGTGAAAAAGTAAAACGAAAAAGTGACATTAAAAAGAGATAAACACGTACATCTATAGGAGTTAGCCAGCGAGAGAATGAGATAGTATAATCGGTCTCCTCTTTGTGCGGTGCTTCGTAGCCTATTTGTCACCTTTTTATGCGGTGCTTCGTAGCCTTCCCACTCTTGTCTTCTTTAGTTTTCTGAAGATTTCACTTCTACCACGTGTGAATTGCACACTCTGATTTTTTTAAACTTAGTTCCTCACAGGAAGCCCTGAGGAAAAAATTTCCCTCAGGGCCTATGTCATCTTTTGGGATGCTGTGTGAAGGGTATTTTTATGGAAAGAAAAGAGATGAAGTTCTGGGGAGGAAAAGGTATGAAGGGTGTAGTGATGGTGGTGGTGTAGGCTGAAGGCAATTCATCTAGGAATGACGGACATATGAATCCATCCCTCCCACTGCGGTGCAAGGCGATGAGTCGAAAGAGTCCGGCTGCAAAGGCCGATATTAAGTCTCCCTCAACCAATCTCTCCCGATCCGGTTCGCCACGTACAGAGCGAGGCAGTTTGAGGTGATTTTTCACAAAAACGGCGCTCTACAAATTGTCCAATTATAATTATTATTATTATTATGGACGCATTTTCAGGGGTGGGAATTCCCGCATAAAATGTTTCCGCGAGACTTAATATGTGATTTTTTAATAAGCAGATTTCAGAATCTTTGTGGAGTTGGGATACCCTTATCCATTTGGGGGCACTCAGGGCTATGCGTATGGCGTTATTCTGGAATGTGTTTCATATAATACGCACTCATAATAATTAATAAACGAAACATTTTTTATAATGCATTTATTGATCTCCGAAGCCAAGTGGTATCAGCATTCAAAGCAGGTTAATTATAAATTGTTAACATCTGCTTATATATAATTTTTAAAAAATTGGTGAAGAGTGGAGCTAGAAATTACTTTAGTTGTTGTTTAGTAACTAGATTTGAATAGCCAGGTATTTTCCAACCCTCTTCTTGTTCCTTTCGCCACAGGTAAGTACTCAATTATTGGGATTTCAGTAGTACAACTAGCTTTAGAGAGCTGCTTCTTGCTGGTGTCGCATAAAAGAAAATTACATATTGATCTAATATGGCGTATTGATCGATTCATCAGGTAGTTACCTATTTCCCAACCTCCCCTTTTCTGTCTCCTTCACTCTTCCTTCAGCATATTAACATAAATCTTTTGTTTGTCACCCCACCTCTAATCTTACTACTTACTCTTACTAAAAAAAGTGCTGTAATTTTTTTACAATTTATAAACAACCGTGTTTGTAAAAACCGTACTAATAGAAAAGTGAAATAAAAACTGACGTTTCTCAGTCATAAAATGGTTCATGGAATGTTATAAACTGTTTAGAGCCAAAAGGGTTTTTTTATCTGTTTTAAAAACATGGATATCAACTTCAGAAAAGCGAATTATATTGAATATAAAAAAAATCCTTTTTTTGTAAGAAAATGAAAATAGCGCGAATATTCAAATTCGATTAAGGTTTACATGTCGCTAAAAAAAATAAGCTTAAAGCGATCCAATAGTCCAGGAAGAAATCGAAATCGGAATTCACAATGATTTTTACAGGTTGATTTCGTAAAGGGCTGTAAAAAAACATTAACTCCCTTTTTACGCATCTTTTATTGTAATAACAACAAAATTTTAAATTGATTTCACGTAACCAAGCGACGCGGAGCTACGTCTAGTCCCCATTAACTGATAAAAAATGGGTGTGGCAAGTCTGTAGTCCTTTGGTGGGTGGCATAGGGTTCACTTTGAAAATCCAAATTCATCGACTGCCGGCCGTATAGTAAAATAACAACGCGAAAATGCATATTTTCTTTTAATTTGGGAAGTTCGGGAGTAAAAATCACTTTTTTTTTCGATTATTATAAAAGAAAATGATTTTGTCACATTAAACAATAAAACCATATCCGAAAAGGGGTTTATTAATAGGAGAGTTTGGACTTAAAAGTGTTTTTTATAGATCTTGTACTTAAATTTTTCTACCCGCAGAATTTATTTGAAGCATCTATAAAATACTTCTAAGCGAAAAAAAATTCAAAACAAAACATATGATCTTACATTATTTAGAATGGCTTCATCTTAACTATCTACTTAAGATAAAAAGCTCTTTCTCAGTGATGCTTTTCAAAGGAATCAGTATTTAAAATAAACTTAAACATCTGCTGTTGCTCAAAATCATTCAATTATCCGGATAAAGAAAAAAACATATTAATAAATCGATATTATTTAGTGCCAATCTTGCGTGATATATTTCTAACAAGTGTCGGGATAAAGGGCGCATTAGACACGAACATAATGCCTGTATTACTGTTACTGCATTATGGGGTAGGGAACTACCCCCATTTAACCCACAAGAGACCGGCTTTAAGGCTGCGACGAATCAAGAATTAATATGAAATATGTCACAGTAAACAACTTATTTGTTCAATTTTGCACTCTCGCAACGAACTTCGTAAGTAAAAAACAGGTGTTATGAGATATACATAAGAAGATCAGAAATAGAAAACATACTGAAACAGAAACCACCCAAATATAACTAAAGAATCACTGTATTATATTTTTGCAGTTCCTTCAGTAACTTCATATTATTCATATAATTAAAATTTAATATGTAACGAAATCAATATCGTGTATCAAAAAAGGAAAATAAAAAGCGTTTATTATAATATTATACAATTACAGTCATACTAATAACAAGTTTCACAACCGTTGACGGTATTTTCGTTGCATATTGAATAAAGACTGCAAAGTGACTTGTTTTCAGGATTCTTACTAATAAAAAAAAGTTTTTAACTGGGCTACGAAAGACCTGGATATGTCAAATTTTGGAAGGCTTGCACATGAAATTCCCCTCTTGAAAAGGTTAGGTTTTTCTGACATATTATTTTTTATTGACTGACACCGTGTGAATTTTATAAGAAATTCCGGTCGTTCGGCGTTAATCATCAAATAATCGGAATTTTCGAAAATCTGTTACTTAAATAAGTTTGTGTTAAAAATATTATATTGTAGGTAGAAACTATATTGATTAAACAAATACTTCCAAATTTAAATAAAACTGAAATTCAAAAAATTCTAGAGTTCATTCATTGAACCGGCGTTACAGACAGACGGAATTACAACCCAAATAAGTATTTTTTTAATTAAAGGTCGATACCTATTTTTTTTTACCAGAAGTCGGAGGATAAATATTATGTTTTGTTTAATAATGACAAAGTTCTAATTTATTTGTTGCGCACAGTTATTTCGTATTATGCATAAAAGCATGGTTACGAGTAGCGCAGCACCCGTTCACGTAGATACCGGGTGTGGGGGTAGAGCGAGGACAGAGAGTCGCGGGGCATGCAATTTAATTAACAAATTAAATTAGGAATTAACTGTTTGAATGGAGCACTGGAAGCAACTGCGGGGGTCTCCCCCCCCCCTTCCCTTCCCGCCCTGCCCGTGTAGCGCCACTGTGCAGCGATGTGCTGGTGAAGGTAGCTGGGTGGTGTTACCTCCCTTGCTGTACCACCCCCTGCAGCAGCCTGAGGTTCTACCAGCACCACTCGTTCAGTGACAAGCAAACTTTTTGAAAATATGAGGATTATGAAAGGAAATATGAACTTTAAAAGTGGTTGAAAAAATGCGCCGCAGGCTGATGTCTTAGATAATATATAAATAAATTCGCGGCTTCATTGTTAAGATACTTGTTTTAACTCAGTTGTTTTGCATTGCAAATTTGTTTTCCTTTTCAAGATGGCTGCCGTTTTATTAGTTCGGAACATATCCTTTTTTCAAAAACGTGAAATCTTGATAATAATTTGGATTTCTCATTGAGACTTATTCAATATTATGGAACCTACCTGCCAGAAGAAAGTTTGGAAAGAGAATTGTCATTGAGATAGTAACGTTTCTTTGGGATACATTGTACAATTCCTCTTTGAAATAAAAAAAAAAAAACGTGGTGTGCAATTCGTCAATGAAATCCTAACTAAAATAGACAAGAGTGGAGAGATTTCAATGCACCACACAAAGAGGAGACCGATTATTCTCTCGTTCTCTCGCAGGCTAAATCCTATAGACGTATGTGTTTGTCTCTTTTTAGTGTCGCTATTTTTCGTTTCATCGAGTTTCAGATCTCAATGGTGCCCAAGAATTTTTCACTTTAAAAAGTTACATAAAAGACATAGTTTATAAAGTAGTAGGTATTTAAGTACCTACATTCAAGTCTAACAAATTCGGTGGAATTTAGGTTTTGCTTCTTCAAACATTCGTTTTATTAATGGTTTTGATTTATTAAATTATAGAAAATTATAAACCAACCTTTTTTGGACGCGAAATCTACTGTTCAAAAAATTTCTAGTATCTCTTATTTTACACTTAATTGATATAAAACAAAAGGTACCTATACTTTGTAGGCATTACAACACTTCGGAGGCATGTTCCAGAATGATAAAAACTCTCATTATCGCCCCGTCGAAAGACGCCATTCAGAATCAAAGTTTTGCTTAAAATAGCTTTTGGCGTGTTAAGTGACCAAATCTTAATAGCCAGATACTTCCCAACATTCATCTTATTCATCTCCTTTCCCTCCGCACTCACTCTAGCCTCACAATATGCCTGAAATGGCGATTTAACAGTCCCACTATCGCCGGGAAGTTGAGTCACTTAGGAAAGGTAACTTTGAAAATGTTCAAACAGTTCGAGATACTAAAACCAAAGGGCATAATCTCTTACCTATCCCTTTTGCTAAAACAACTTTTGACCAAATAAATTTTAGATTTGATACTAAACTATACAATGCACTTCCACTGGCCATTAGACAAAACACAATGTATCTTAAATATAAATCTGACACTAAGTCTTAGAATACCAGCCAAAACAGATCCAATATCAAAGATAATATTATCAAAATTAACTTACAACTTACAAGTATGTATTTTTTCAATGTTGACGATTATCTGTTACTTTAAATGTAATATTGTGTTCTTGTTCTCAACATTTTTTCCTGGTGAGACAGGCATAGGACATCACAAATTGTAAGTCTAGAATTAATGAAGATGAATAAAATAAAAAACATTAAATACGTATGTTTTACCAACTTTATTGCTTGAGGAAAAATACACCGCAGGCTGGATATCTTGCGCGTATATATTATTGTACTTTTAATTCCTCTTTAAATTTAACATCTCGCGGTTCGCACACCATAGTTTGTGTTACCCTGTCCCTGTTTTGCCCCCTCCCCCCTCCTTTGTCTGTTACGGCTAATGAAGTTTACTGGAAACTACGGAAAATGGGAATTCATGAGTTAATTTGTTTTGTGTGTGAAAATTACTAAATTGAGAATTGCATACGTAATGAGAACATGCATGTTTTGTTTATCATTAGGTATCTATGTAATACCTAATTAAACGTTTTAATAGATGTATTAATTATTTAATATAATTCTAATTTTGATTGAAAACTTACCGACGATTTTTTTACATTAGTTCCACACACCAGGCCCTGAAGAAAATTTTCCCCTTGGGCCTTTGTCATTTTTAGGTATGCTGTGTGGAGGGTCTTTTTATGGAAAGCAAGGATAGAAAGTTCTGGGAAGGAAAAATGTATGAGGGGTGAGTATGAATCTGGCAGGTGACCTATGGCAGGGGTGTTAGTCACCCGCCTCCCAAATTGGTAAGTGATCTCGAAAACTTCGCAAAAAAAACATTATCTTGTTCTGTGTATATAATTGTTCTGTGAAAAGAAGACCTCGTATCCGAAAATGCATGTTTCTAATTTTCCCTTATTTAATAAATCAAACTTAAAATTTCCTCCGAATTCGTAAGATTTGTAAGTTGGTACTTGTACCTAGCTTTTTTTTTTAAATTTTGCGAAAACCGCATAAGAATCTCAACTGATCCTGTCTGGAGCCAGTGATACTATTGTATCCCCATTCGGGATATGTTGTTAGGCTGAAGGTAGCAGGGAGGGGAAGGAATTGAGAAAGAGGAAGGTGGGGAAGTGGGGAAGTATCTGGCTATTTAAATCTGGCCAACGTTTCAATTCTGAATGGTGGTCTTAGACCAGGGTGATACTGAGAGTATCTTACACTCTGCAACGTGCCGCAAATAGCACAAATTAATCAAATAAAATTTGTTTGCGCACGCCGGATTTGACTTACCTTACTTAATTATACACCATTGTATTAACAATATATTTAACGTAAAAAATAAGGTATTAATTTTTTTTTCAAACCTTAATAACAGGTAGATACCATAATAATATTGAAAAAAATGCGAATAAGAAAATACAGAAATACTTCGATTTCACATTTGAAAAAAGAATTTTTACTGAACCATTAAAACGGCCACCGTCTTGAAACGGAAACGGAACGAACAAACGTTGAGGCGATATGCAAAACGATTGAGTTAAAACAGGCGCTACGCCTAGTCAATTAATAACATAAAAAAACCACTTTAATTTCAATGTTATAATGTTATTCATTACCCGCCCAATTCACTAAACATTCGCCCCAATTCCCTGTGGGGATATACCCTATGGAATAGGGACCAGCGGGGCATGATTACTCTATTTTGCAAGTTGATAATCCCCGATGCAATAACCTCAAGTGGATGCTGTACCCAGTACCCTGGACCATTGGAGCGAAGAACCGATTTCATTCATTAGACACAACATGTGCCCCGCTCTCCCCGGTCGTATACTTACTTGTATAATTATACGGTCATTTCACTAATAATAAACAATAAGAAAATTTTATTAACCTCTCAGGCCTCAACCATATTTTGTCAGAGGGTCAAAATATCTCCGCTTTTGTAATAAAATCTAAATAAATGGAATATATCTAAACATAACCAAACGACTGTTTTTTAAATACGTTTTCAAATTTTATAAATCAAAATAACCGTACAAATTAAAATTTTTGAGTGCAAACACATTTTTTCTAACAAAAATCAAGGATGTAAAAATAATTTGTAAAAAAATTTCCAAATTTTCATAATTTTTTTTCTAATTGCGATCCGAAACATTGGTTTTATAAATGTGAACATTTTTTCTTCTTTTGGGTTTAACTTTTAGATTTGAATATAAAGCGTGGTGTTATCTCTTTCTAACACCGTTTATATCATAATCATATCATTATATTTGACGACCTCCATGCGGAGGTCGCGGGTTCGAACCCGGCGTGCGAAAATATTTTTTATTTGATTAATTTGTGTTATTTCACAATTAATTCATTAAAAATAATATATAGTATATTTGCGGCACGTTCCAGAGTGGAAGATACTATCAGTATCGCCCTGGTGTAAGACCACCATTCAGAATTGAAACGTTGCTTGAAAATGGCTTTAGCCGTGTTTGGTGACCAGATCTGAATAGCCAGGTACTTCCCAACCTTCCTCTTCCCCACCTCCTTCCCCTCCCCACTACCTTCAGCCTCACAACATACCCCAATTGGGGATGCCATAGTCTCACTGGCTCCAGACGTGAGCAGTTGAGATTCTTGTGCGGTTATTCACTGTAAAAAAAAAAAATATATATCATATTTCTCACTTGATAGCAAGGTAGACACAAATATTTCTATGAGACCCACTAGTTGTTCCGAAAAGCGGGTTTAATCATTTGAGTGCCGATTGTCATCGGGGTGACAATATTTCAAGCATATGCGGCCACATTCGGCACACAATAAGTTTAAATGAATAACTATGTATTCACCACTATTTAATCAAAATAATCGACAAGTTTCAAAACAAATGGTTTCTTCATCAGAATAAACGTATAATAATTATGAAGATATTTAATTTCTTTAAATAAAAATAAAAACCCAGTGATTTTGCGATTATTCAAGAAATAAGAAAATTATTGAAAAATCAAATTCTTTCTGTTTGTGTAAGCAATTTTTTAAAAATAAAATTGAAAATGTTTCAGAACGTTATATTTTTTCCCGATGTTCTGATGTTCTTAATTTTTAAATCAATATACCTACACAACAGTGCCTTCGTTAAAACTAACCCCCTCTCGGGAAGATAGATACTTTTATGTAGTTTATTTATTTATATATATTTTTATTGTATACAGCTATGAAAATCATCCAATAATAATAATTATTTATAATTACAGGGGGGGTTAAAAGTGTTTTTTTTAGAATATGTAGGTATCTACAGAATGTATGTAGGTAAATAATGCTTAGAAGAAACAAAAACCCATCGCTAAGCGATTTTAAAAACTTTCGCTATGTTTACGTAATTTTAAAAAAATATGTGTAATTTCCTAAGACTGTTTGTAATATTAGTAAAATCTGAAAGAGTCTTTCATCCACCTTCTAAAACATAATTAAATTTTGAAATATACGTTCAAAAACAGTTTTACATTTTGAAATACTTTAAAAAATAGAATTTTATTACCGTTTGGAATACATACGTTCAAAAACAGTTGGGATAAGTTCTAAAACAGTATTACATTCAAAATACGTTCAAAAATAGTATTTCATTTTAAAAGACGTTAAAAAACAGTATTACATTTTTGAAATATGTTCAAAACAAGTATTACATTTTGGAATACGTTCAAAAACAGTATTACATTTTTGGAATACGTTAAAAAATAGTGTTACATTTTGGAATACGTTTAAAAACTGTATTACATTTTTAACGTATAAAAATTAGAGAGTTTGTTTGAAATTTAACGTGGAGCTGGAATATTGTTTTTATACTGACCCCAGAGGTTAAATATTTCGATTTGCTCCCTTGCTTCATCCTTCTCTCCATCTACTTATTTCTATATTTTTCCTCCATGCTGTTTTTTTGAAGTGAAAACTTCTTTAACACCGTTTTGATTTGAAACTCGATGAAGCGAAAAAAGCGACACTAAAAGAGACAAACATATAGGTTGGCTACAGGATTTAGCCTGCGAGAGAATGAGAGAGTATAATCAGTCTCCTCTTTGTGCGGTGCTTCGTAGCCTTCCCGTTCTTGTCTACTTTAGTGCGAATTGCGCACTCTGATTTTTTTATATTACAGCAGACACCTGATGAGTATTGGAAATCATCATATTTTATTATTATCTGTTCAATTTCAGAATATACATATAAAATGATCGATCTTATTTTAACCAATAAAAAGATAATGAAGAGTTTGAAAATAATGTCGATAATACTTAAAGTTCCACCACACTTTAATTTAACCCACCCCACCATAATGTCTACAAGCACCAACTTATTTCCAAATAATTTTTATCACACATTATCATCCCCCAGTTGTAATGAATTGGCGATGATCGCAAGGGAATAAATAAAACACACCCGTCCACCCATCTCGCCTCTTTGCCGGAATGTCCGATAGGGGGTGTATTGGGTAGTTTGAGAGGGTGGGGGGAGGGGGAGAGGGGAGGGGTGGTACTTTGCGCAAAGTTTCGTTGCAGTATTTGGTGTAACCAATCCATAGATTTTTCGCGTCATGGACAGTGACGGGGAGTGAATTTATAAATTAATAAGATTTTAATATTAGGTGTTTATATGAGAAATTCGGTAGGAATTTTAATTGGGGTGGTATTTGATTTATTTTTTAACAGTAGCTTCATACAGGAGGCCCTCAGGAAGGTGTCATCTTAGGAGATGCTGTGTGGAGGTTCTTTTTAGGGAAAGGAAAGAAGCTCTGGGAAGGAAAATGGTATGAAGGGTGGGTAGGAATCTGGGACTCAGTGTGTCCAGGTGTGACGGACGTATTAATCCATCCCTCCAACTGCGGTGCAGGGCAATGGGTAGAGAGTTCAAAAGACCTCCCTCAACCAGGCTCTTTCAATACGGCCCACCACGTAGGAGGTGCGGGCGTGCATCCGCCTAGACCCGGATGAACTTCGCCACTCTAACCCGGGCACCCCTGCTAAGTCACTAAACGTAGCGAACCACTTGGGGTGACCTATGGCAGAGGTATTGGTTATCCAATAAATGATTCCATGCAATTCAAACATTTTAATGTTGTGAACACAGGATATAACGAATATTCTGGTTTTTAGTAATGACTGCATATGGAGTTATAACTAATATGCTATGGCATCCGAATTTGGGGTATGCTGTGAGGCTGAAACATATCTAAAGCCACTGAGAGAATCTAGAATAATATTTTCTGTGATACTACGACAACCGTTTTAAATTAAAAAGACCTAATCAAATAGTATACAGCTAAATATCAATTAAATCATTTGAATATCATACTATTTTTATCGGCAGTTAAAAAATATGATTTTTTTTGGCCTATATTTCCACACAAAACAAAATACACTGTATTTCACCATCATTACGAAACTCAAAATGAATGCCGATATACAATTTCAGGCAAGTGTAAAAGAGACAGACCGCGTGCTAAATGGTCTAGAACCAAAAAGGTTTAAGGGTTGACATTATTTGATGCTTCAATTTTTTTCTACTTGCTCTCTACATGTGGCTGCTGTATGTGGCTGGTTGTATTAGCCAGTATAAAACATTTTACAGCTGAACAAAATTTAATTAATATGATGATCATTTAAATGGTCGCCTTTTATATCACTGAAGAAGAAGATAACAATAATAATCTAAACGAAAATATGAAAGACAACAAGACACAGAAAAACAGAAAAAGATGATGGTCGCAACTGGGACTCGAACCCAGAACCTCTCGTCTAACCGGGATGTGCGCATTTAACAATTCCACCATTGACACCCTCTGTCAAACCGTCATATTAGTCGACCCATATTTATCTAATAACAATAGCTAACAATATTATCTTCAAGAATTTTTTTCTCCTTGTTATAGGCAACTACCTTTTTTATTGGAAACAATTATTCTAAGAATTTGGTTTGTAACCTAGATAGCGTCACGGATAAATAATATATCCGATTTTTATTTATATGGATCTATTAACTTGAAAAGTCTATATGAATATTCAATTTTTTATAAGAAAATTCTCTTTTTATTACTAATCTTTTTATAACAGAGGATAGCAATGGCGGAATTGATAAACGCGCACGTCCCGGTTAGACGAGAGGTTCTGCGTTCGAGTTCCAGTTGCGACCATTATCTTTTTCTGTGTCTTGTTCTCTTATCATTGTTATCCTCTTCTTTAATAATATATTACATTAAAGGGAATAACCTTAAAAAGTTATAAAAAGAGAGTTATATCTTATTAAAAAAATTGGGTAGTGTTTTAATTTTAGTACCGTCACTGCATCGCTCAGTCACGTCCAGTACCCAAAGATACGCAAATAAAATAAAATGTTCCTTTACAATCCTTATATCATCTGTTCGGGGCTAAGGGTTCAATCAGGCGGTGCTGCCACCCTTGTAGTGGGTGGGCGGGTGGTATCACTGGGGTGATAATACCGGCCGGACAGGGGTGGGTTGACCCTAACACACCCTTACACATAAAATGAGAGGGATGATTTTGTATTAAAGTATTCTGCACTGTTAAAGACACGAGTAGAAGGCTTGCGTTTTTTGGGTTCGGTACTGAGGGATTTTTATAAACGATGTTTGCATGAGACCTACGTTTTGTGGTAGAGAGGAAGGCTCTTTGACTCTTTTATAAGAGGTTGCGAGTTCAAATCCTGAATTGGATAAACAGTATATTATTAAATCATTGAAGACAATATTAAAAATCAGAAAATAATACGGTCACATCCATGGACACGAAAAAAGTATCGATACTTTGTGGTATCGAGTACTTTTCCTTTCCATACCGATACTTTCATACTCGATAATTTTACTCAATGAGTACTTTTTGGCAAGTATCGATACCTACCTATAAAAATTAGACTAAGCGGCTCAAGTTTATGGCAACGCCATCTCGTTCAATCATAGCGAACCTTCTAAAACATTCCATTGCATTGGTATAATTGCAAGCACAAGCAACCTAGTGTGCCATGGAACGAATAGATGGCTTATAATTCAAGAAAAGTAAGTTTATTTTGTTATCTAAACATTGAGTTACTGAAAAACACCATTAGGTGAAAAAAATATGAAAAGTGCCTGAGTAGGTACTGACTGTCCTGTCAAAACAAAAAGTAGAGAAAAAAAATGTATTGCAAAAATGTTGTTTTACTTTTTAGTTCGTGTTTTAACAGGTCAGCTGTATTTTATTATTTATTTAACTAGGTACGCGCGTTTAATTTGCAGTTGATTATATACATAAAAACATGACACCTTTTTTATGAATACCTAAGATAGTAATTTGTGAATTTAAATGTCCTTCTTTATTATTGATTATACGTGCTTAAATTTGAATATTTCTTTTATAATTTCCCTGACGTTGAGGTCCTTTTACCGTTTCTAACTAAAATAGATACTTGAATTTATAAATTCTGATCCTGGGGACGGGGTTTGATACCTAGTTTTCCCGGTCAGAGCTGTAAATCAGGCCCTATGAAATGTACTCGATACTTCGAAGTATCGATACTTTTGTTTCAATACTTTTACCAGTACGATACTTTTTTTCCGATACTACTCATGAGTACAGTATCGATAATTTCTGTACGATATCGTGTCCCTAGTCACATCTAGGAATTAAACCCAGGATCTTAGCATTATTCCTCTTCTATAACCACTGAGCTAATTTGACTCTATACCTTGGTCATATTTGAGTGTAGGTACGAGTATCATACTTCGACAAAGAACTGCCGACATTTTCTTCATTTCCTAATGCATATTTTAATTGACTGCGTTATTTATATATGATTGCAAGATTCTTCCAGAACTAATTGAAATCTTGATAGTGTCTTGGATAAATAGTATATCCATTGTTTTCTATTAATGTGCAAAATCTGTTGATTTTTCTGCAAATCTAGGATGAATGTTGTTTTAATGTTTGGAATGATTTAATGCTTAATGAGTAGAATCTCAAATTGTAAAATTTGGTCGTTGATGACAACATAAGCGACTCTCAAACGAAAATTTAAAACAGAAAAATCAGAAAAAAAAACGGTCGCATCTAGGAATTTAACCCAGAACCTTGGCTTTGCCGGAGCTCTACTCTAAATACTGAGCTAACTCGATCCTATGCCAATGAGGCTTTAAAATTTTTTTGGAGTCATATTCCCTTCACTAATTCCTACAACTCTAATACGAGTATCACGCCAAGAAGACAAGAGTCCCAACTGCTCCCAACCGTTGGTTATGAGTCTAAAGGTAGAGGGGAGAGGAAGATGTCGGGGAAAAGAAAGGTGAAGAAATACCTGGCTATTCAGATCTATTTTCCAAATACGGCTAAAGCCGTTTCAAGTAAAGTTTTAATGCTGAATAGTGCTAATATACAAGGGCGATACTAAGAGTATCTTACACTGAATTGAATCTCAGATTTAGTAATACTATTACTTCATTTTTTTTACATTGTCTCCACAAAAAAAAATCTCCAAAAAGGAATTGAGGAAAAAAAAATCCCCTGAGGCCTATGTCATCTTTGAGGATGCTGGGTGAAGAATTTTTTAGGGAAAGAAAAGAAAGGAAGTTCTGGGAAGGAAAAAGGTATGAGGGATGGGTAGAAATCTGTGGTCAGTATGCCCAGGAGTGACGGACGTTTGAATCTATTCCTCCCACTGCAGTGCAAGGCGATGAACTGAGAGATCCCGACAGGAGAGGTCAAAAGATTTCCCTCAACCAATCCGGTCCGCCATGCAGTAGTTGGGCAAATGCATCCACCGCCAAGACCTACACAAACCTCACCCCATGAACCCGGGCACTCCTGCTAAGTCGCCAAACGTAGCGAACCCCATGCGTGGACTTAGGGCAGGGGTATTGGTTATCCAATAAATGGTTTCTGTGGCGGCGGTACCCATACCAGCCTCCCAAGTAGACTTGATTATTTTCTAATAAATACTTTCATCCATAATTTTAGCCTGCGTAGTTAACAAAATTACTAAACAGAAAGTGAGAGAATATTTTGAATAAATTATTCACCAGTAACTTTACTGTCGATGGGGAAACCCGAAAGCAACAAAATTTTCGCATGACCCCAAGAAAATAGCGTCCCCTTGTTTTACAGATTGGCGATTTCCAATTCCTTCGGGTCCTGGGCTGAATACAGGACACGCAATGGAATCAAAATTACTCTAGAAAACTCTAAAGCTATGGAAGAAGGTATAATAAAAGTAAAACCTTAGATGATTTATTAATAAGTCATTTGAGAGTCCTACGCGCTCAGTTTTATCGATATCTTATATTTCTGACAAAATAAAAGTGGACAAGAAAGGTCACAAAACAAGTTGTAAACGGTAAATGATCAAGTAGGTGAGAGATCCAAGGAAATAGCTGACTTTTACGTGTCCCTAGAACCAAAACACAGGAAAAACTGGTGATAGAAGTATAAACCCAGCCCACGTTTAATTTATATACTCGTATACATACAAAAAGGGAAAAGTGTAAGTAATAAAATTAGTTTTTATACGAAATTACCTATAAACATTTCCCAGCCTTTCCTCAGAAAACTGCCTGAATTTATGGAAAAATCACGGATATTATAATTTTGGGATTTGTGAAGCAGAAATTAACAAAACAAATGTATGCCTCAGGATCATTGCCTTCAGAAAGGCGATCAGAAATTTACATTTTGAATGAACACATTTAATAAATTTGAATAATGTCGATATCTGTCAAAAATTTAAACAAAGAAATGTAGATGAAATAAAGGATCGTTAAATAATTGTTCCCAGTTGTAGAGTTCATTGCGCCCGAGTTACACAAGGCCACATCACAAAAAAAAATTATTTTTTTAATTATTTTTCGAATTTACAATTCGTAATTCCAGTATCAATCGTTCAAAAAATGTTTTTTTTTTCTGTTACTTTTTTTTCTGTTTTTTTCTGTTAAGGCTATTTTTATATAATATATCAATGTTTTAAAGATTTTTTGGCGATGTTAGACTCAGATTTTATATTGGGTCTTAGGTTACATAAAACTTTTATGTATAACAAACAGTTACAAACACATAATATTGTATCACTAGTTAAAAATCATTGGAGAGTAAGAATTCTTCAGAAATCCGTTCCAATTAAGAAAATGCGCTTAAATTCAAAATAAATTTGTGTTCATTGGACCAGAGTTACGCAGGACGTGTGATCACCGAAGTAAGTATTTTTGATGATGACGTGAAAAATTACGGAATAGTACTAATTCTAGAAAAAAAAAATCAGTAACAATTAAAAAAAATGACAATTAAAATAATTTTCCACTACCGTCTAAATCCTTCAGACAATGGCGCTTTTTACGCTCTTATTTGATTTAAGGTGGAGGTTTTCTGTGGTACTCACTTTTGTAAATCAAACGCTTGTTTTGTGTTTGTTTGTCTGGTCATAATTTATTATTCTTTTATTTACATAATCCTGATTTTTTATAAGATTTATATTGTGATCTGCTTGTTGGAACACATTTTTTTTACGTAAGAATGTAAGCTACCTTCCTTTGTTCTTCTATAGAACTATTTGAATAATGGAACAAAAAAGAAAATAATAAAATTAGGTAGGTACTTGCCTAGAAGTAATTGCCCATAGAACAAGTACCTACTCAATAAGCATCAATTTTAACCATAGCTCCCCGACAAAAAGGGCTGAAATTAAATGAAAGTTCTTTTTAGAACCCTATAATAGTTAAAATTGATTATTATTATTTGTGAGATAAATTATTTTTAAAAAATAAAAAAGAGAGGTGAAACTAGCTATTACACATATCGTAATCATCCATTGATTGTTGTAGTTAGTTTAGAAACAATAATATAATAAATTGAAGTAAATCATTAGAAGATATGCATAAGAAAAAAAATAACACTAAATTATAAAATGTTCATCTTCTTGATCCTCGATCGATAGCCTCTGCAGTTCTTGTCTTCAAGAAAGATGGCTTCTTTTTGATCCTTGGCCTTAGTAAAGATGACTTATTTTTTATACTGCTCTTCTTAGATGTTAGTAGTTTATTTTGATCCAGTTCTTCTAAGATGTGATAGCATCGTCCATTGGTAGAAGACACAATTTGGTAATGGGCCTTTTCATAGACCCTTGCTGCGTCTTCAAGGTGACTATACGGGTTATCCCATCTTGTCCAGGGTGAGTGGCGATGACACGTCCCATCCTCCATAAATTTGGTGGTGCGTTGTCGTCTTTGATGATAACTAAGTCCCCAATCTTTAGTTGTCGCCGGTTCCCATCCGTCCATTTAGTCCTTTGCTGCAGCTCTCCCAGATATTCAATTCTCCATCTTGACCAGAAGCTCTGTCTTAGTTGGCTTAGTTTTTGGAAATTATTAAGCCTGTTTATGGGAATCTGTTGTAGGTCAGGTTCAGCTACAGCTGACAGGTTATCACCAATAAGAAAGTGACCTGGAGTAAGTGCGAAGAGGTCGAGGGGATCGTTGGATAGTGGAATTAAAGGCCTAGAATTTATGCAGGACTCTATTTGGTATAATAACGTACACATCTCTTCATATGTTAATGAAGAGACGTTTGCCACTCTTTTTACGTGATATTTCACACTTTTTATGTTAGATTCCCAAAGACCTCCATGATGAGGACCTTTAGGTGGGATAAAAACCCACTGAATAGACATATTAGTTAAGTAATTAGCTATTTCCTTTTGAGAGACATATAAATTATACATATTTTTCAATTCATTATTCGCTCCAACAAATGTAGTAGCATTATCAGAATACAATTTACTAGGTTTTCCACGTCTGGAAATGAAACGCTTTAAACAATTAAGAAATGCATCTGTAGTCAGAGCGGTGACCAGTTCTAAATGAACTGCCTTAGTAGAGAAGCATATAAATAAACAAATATAAGACTTGACTGAATTGGATCTCCTACTGATTCCAGACTTTATTAAGATTGGCCCTGCGTAATCTAGTCCTGTAACAGAGAACGGTCTACATGGTGACACTCTATCCTCTGGTAGGTCAGACATTATTTGATGACTTGTTTTTGGACTGCATTTAAAGCACACAATGCAATTTTTAAGTATTTTTTTAATAGCATTTTTTGCCATTATAGGCCAATATTTTAGTCTAATAAGTGCTAGTAACGTTTGAGTACCTACATGCAAATTTGTATAATGAAAATGTTTAATGATTAACTTTGTTAGAGGGTGATCGTGAGGTAGTAATATCGGATGTTTTTGTGCTTCATGTATTAGTTTTCCTCTGGACAATCTCCCACCTACATGCAATAAATCCATATGTATAAATGGGTTTAATGATTTGAGATGACTGGTTTTATCTAAGTTTTTTCCCGCCTTTAATGTTTTAATTTCTTTTGAAAATGAATAAGATTGAGTGACCGTTATTAATGAATGTAACGACTTGTTTAATTCTATTATTGAAAGTTGTCCGCTAAATGTATGTTTTTTTCTTGTATTATTAATGAAACGTAGGATATAAGCAGTTACTCTTTGTAAACGCGTGAGAGAAGAAAAACGATAAAACAATTCCCAATCTTTATTCATACTGACGGTTAAATTTATTTTGCTTTTTAATTCCGGTGGATCGATGCAAATTTCCTTATAGTTCGGCCAAGTTACTTCATCTTGAGTTAACCAATTAGGACCTCTCCACCAGATTTCTGAAGAAAATAGACTTTTAGCACTGCTTCCTCTTGATAAAATATCCGCAGCATTATCTTCGGAGTTGACATGCTTCCATTGACTGGTTTCGCTTCTTTCCTGTATTTCTGCAACTCTGTTTGCAACAAATGTATTCCATCGCGCTGGTTGATTTCCTATCCAGCATAGAGTTATAGTGGAATCACACCAATAAAATGTTTTATCCAAAGGTATACCTAAGGATTCCTTTACTTTTTCAACAACTTTTGTTAACAGAACAGCACCACATAATTCCAATTTAGGCAAAGAAATCGTTTTTAATGGAGCTACTCTTGATTTAGCTGTGATTAATTGAGAATGCCGTTTTCCTGATTGGTCTGTGGATAGCATATATACGCAAGCAGCGTATGCTTTTTGAGATGCGTCACAAAATCCGTGCAATTGTATATTTACGGTTTGATTACATATAATTTTTCTAGGTATTTGAAAAGAATTTACACCTTTTAAATCTTCTAAATATTTTTTCCAAAGCTTCAGAATTTCTATAGGTATTTCTTCATCCCAAGATATCTTTTCTTGCCATAATTTCTGCATAATAAGTTTAGCATTCACGGTTACTGGTCCAAGCAAACCTAATGGATCGAAAATACTAGCAATCAGTGACAAAATATTCCGTTTATTATAAATAGGATGTGACGGTAGTTCCACGTGATATAAAAAACTATCTTTTTCGCAATTCAAAGCTAAGCCTAGAATTTTCTCTCCTTCTGGTTTGTCCAAAATTACCATATCAGTGGCCTGATCGGCCTCCGATGACAAATCAGAAGAATTAGACCGCCATTTTCTTAAGTTCATACCGGCCGAATTCATTATGGAGATTAACTGTTCTTTTAACAAATTACAGGATTCCACATTGTCTGCACCTGTAATTAGATCATCTATGTAAAAATCTCTCTCTAAAATGAGACTAGTTTCAGGATATAACTGAGCGTTTTCCATACTCAGCTGCTTCAAGCAACGCGTGGCTAAGAAAGATGACGGTCCCATACCATAAGTTATCGTATTTAACTTGAAATGGCCCATTTCCTCTTCTGGAGATGCTCGCCAAAGTATTTTTTGGAAGACGCGGTCCTCCTCTCTAATGTTGACCTGCCTGTACATTTTCTCTATGTCAGCCGTCAATGCCACTTGATATTTTCTAAAATTTAACAAATGGGTATATAAATCATTTTGTATTATTGGACCAACCATTAACGCGTCGTTTATTGATATCCCGCTGGAGGTTTTTGCGGAGCCGTCGAACACCACTCTTAGTTTGGTAGTGCTGCTGGTTTCCTTCTTGATTGCATGATGAGGTAAATAGTAAGATTTTTCTTCATTTGAAACTGGTTCAAATTTTGTCATATGACCTAAGTTTTCATATTCTTCCATGAATTTAATGTATTGAAGTTTCAAATCCATGTTAGAAGATAATTTCTTTTCCAAGTTTAAAAATCTTTTTTCTGCCATAGGCAAGGAAGTACCTATTTGATCTATACAAGGTCGGAATGGTAAGCTTACTTCGAAACGCCCATTTTCATCCCTTTTTTGGGTTGACTTGAAGCTCTCTGCACAAGCCTTTTCTTCATAATTTTGGTGTTTGATGGACACCAATTCCTCTTGTTTCCAAAATCTTTCAATTTGATTTTGAATCATATTTAAAGATAAGTGACACGAGGATGATTCTTGCTCATTTTTTGTAGTGCACATTCTAATTGGCCCGGATAATATCCATCCAAGTTCAGTGCGTTGCAGCGTAGGTCCAGTTGTTCCTAATCTCAATTGATCAGTGGTCAGCATTTCCCAAAATAGTTCGGAGCCGAGTAATATATCCACATGACCGGAAGTGGAAAATTCAGGATCGGCCAATTTCAATCCTGGTGGTATGTTTGCCTCCCTTTTTGGAAAAGAGGTCTGCGGTAACTTGCTGGTGATTTCTTGTAATACCAAGCAAGTAACAAGTTTTTTGTAATTAGAGTTTATTGATGACAATTCAAACGAGAGGCTCTTCTTTACATTTGTTATATTATTATGTAACCCAGAGACCGGCATATTTAATGACTTGTACTTTATGTTTAATTTTTTAGCAAATCGTTCAGTTATGAAATTCACCTGAGAACCATTATCCAACAATACTCTCGCTGAATGAATAATTCCATTACTGTCCTTAACGTTCACCATTGCCGTTGATAACAAAATTGTTTTTTCTGCTTCTCCAAAAGTGGAATGGTTTGAGACTGGTACTTGATCTATGCCATTCTCAGTGTTTTGATCCTCTTTAGGGAAAATATGGAGTAATGTGTTGTGTCCTGCTTTATCGCAAGTTCTACAATTATTCTTACTCCTGCATTCTTTAGTTGAATGACCTACATTTAAACACTTGATGCAAGCTTGTAATTGCTTGATTTTCTCAAACCGTTCATGTTGGTTTAGTTTCAAAAACTGTTTACAGAAATAAATCTTATGATTTTCCTTACAAACAATGCATTTCAACCTTTGCGACAATAATGAAACTGAAGATTCCTTTTTGTAACTTGACGGTTTATGATGCGCGAATATTGGTTTGGCTGTGGAACATGTTGCTTCCGATGCTTCCAAGACTATCGCTCGATCTGTTAAACATTTTAAAAATTCTTGCAATGTTGGTATTTTTTCTTTAGTTGGATATTGTTCCCAATAGATCCGGGTATTGGAATCTAATTTGTTGGCCAAAATATAAATTATTATTACATCCCAATACTCCGTGGGTAGACCTATGTTTTTCAATGAATTCAAATGTAATTGTGTTTGATCTAATAAACTTCTCAAGGCGACGTGACTTTCTTGTTTTAATTCCTTGAGCTTAAACAATGAATTTAAATGTTGATTAGCTATTACACGCTTATTTTCAAATCTATTTGATAAAACCTGCCAAGCTATTTCGAAATTGTCTTGGGTAATTTCAAGTGCGTTTAATATTTGTGATGCCTTTCCTTTTAAACAATCACGCAAATAGTAATGTTTCTGAAAATTATTTAATGATTTATTATTACCCACTATCGTGACGAAAGCATCCTTAAAAGATAACCATTTCGAATAATCACCACTAAATTCTGGGAGCGAAAACGTAGGTAATTGGATCTTAATATTGTTAGTATCATCAATTTTTTCAATGCTTTTTATGGATTTTTTTGCTAACGTCACTACTTGATAATATTGCAATTCAAAACACTCAAGTGGGCTATCCTCTTCATCTGAGTTACTATCAAACTCTTCGATCTGAGATTGTATATTCTTAAAGCGATTTAACAGTGTGTTTACCTCCTCCAATCTTGTTTCCGTTTCTATTACATCAACTGAATCACTTAATAGGTAATTCTTAAATCGTGTTAATTGTGCCTTCAATTCACCGCGCTTCTTCACCAGTGATTTTAATGTTTGTGGCATAATGCAGAATTTTTTACACAAACATACACATTAAATTATTTAAAAATAAACTTTTGTTTGTTCCACCTTTGCGGGAGCGAATAATAAATAGATTACAATAAAATAAATTATATTATTTAATAATCAGTGGTAATCATAGAGTAAATTATTTGGAATCTACCTACTGGTTAAATTATATTAGGTTGACAATATTTTATCTTGTTGATTATAATATCACGCAAAAAGAGTGGCTCTTGGTGGCGAATTCTTCGCGTGATTTTACAAGTTATATTATAATGCCTTAATACCTTAGGAATATGTAATGATGAATAAGAATGATGTAGACCGGACGGCTGGCTGGATGAGCTGGTTTTCATCCGGCTCGAAGGACCATATGGCGCTTTTTACGCTCTTATTTGATTTAAGGTGGAGGTTTTCTGTGGTACTCACTTTTGTAAATCAAACGCTTGTTTTGTGTTTGTTTGTCTGGTCATAATTTATTATTCTTTTATTTACATAATCCTGATTTTTTATAAGATTTATATTGTGATCTGCTTGTTGGAACACATTTTTTTTACGTAAGAATGGAAGCTACCTTCCTTTGTTCTTCTATAGAACTATTTGAATAATGGAACAAAAAAGAAAATAATAAAATTAGGTAGGTACTTGCCTAGAAGTAATTGCCCATAGAACAAGTACCTACTCAATAAGCATCAATTTTAACCAGACAATGAGCTCCAATTTATATAATGACTCACAAATTCATAGTAAACTTGAGTTCATTGAACCAGCGTAACGCAGGAGACGCATAATCTAAATTATTAGTATTTTGACAAAGATATTGATAACGATGCAATTTTTGTTTGTATTTTGAACTCTCCCATTTTCTCATTTATTAATATTAAATAATAGAGGTTACAACGGTGCTCTCAGTGGTTGGACCATATTATTTGTTCAATAACATGAATCATTTACTAGATCCGATTTCAGTCATACTAACAAAGTCATCGTCTATCTGTCAAGAATATCTGCTGGGTCCACGCGCCTCAAGATCCCTCCCCCCACGTGCGAACCGAATTGCACACGTGTCACCCGATAGTTTGCAAATTATTCAATTACACGTGTAGTGTTTGTCGCTGCGGAGTGCAAGCCCTGTTTTATTGACCGACATAATTTGTTTGCCTCACTCCCTTACCCGTGTAACACCGGCTTCGCTACTTGCTAAAGGTGTACCGTTGATAGATCCATTTTGATCTCTCCCTCTTTCGTTTAAATGATGCATGTAACAGAAAGAGAGGACGCAATAAGGATAGGAGAATACTTACTACTTACTACATGGTAGAATGGGGTGAGAAGTGCAATGTTTGTGAGATGGATATTTATTATAAAGCTACGTGAAACACTGTTTACAAATCAATATCGTAAATTTCAAAATAATTTGTTTATTTGTTAATTATTATTAGCTGAGCGTAGCGAAGTCCTTTTATAAATCATTTAATTTTTTTTTACTATTTGATATTTTATCTCTCTGTATATTTATTGTTTGTTACATTCCGCTTCCGGTTCAAGATGGTGGCTTTGTTCCTACTAAATTGGCATAATCAATATTTAATACACTTACCGAGGCCTGAAGAAAGTTTGAAAAAGGATGTCATAGAGATAGTGACATTTCTAACAAATTGTATAATTCCTAAAAAGGTAGGTACCTACCTACGTAAAATATGGTTTACATTTAATTGGGTGTACATTTAAGTACCTACCCACTCAAAAATCTTATGATAACAGAGGAAGTTTAGAGTACCTAAATGGTCACCGAGAAATTTGAATAATATGTATTTTACCAAATTGTTACTGTCACCGTTATTTTTACCCCCCCCCCCCTGAATACTGACAACTGCACCTCTGGATGATAATACGCAAATAAAATTATT
Organism: Limnephilus lunatus; assembly: GCA_917563855.2. NCBI lineage: Eukaryota > Metazoa > Arthropoda > Insecta > Trichoptera > Limnephilidae > Limnephilus > Limnephilus lunatus. The sequence goes on from OU830602.1 coordinate 46,847,030, forward strand.
TTTGATCGTCTAAATTGTGGTTTTGTACCTATTCACCATTTTTCTCCTCCAAAACTTGACCGATTTTAAGATTTTTACTGATTGGACCGATTTTTTAGACCTAAATCCTTTAAGAAGTAACTTATACGAAAAAAAAGTACTAGTGGTCGACATTCATATTGTATTAAAATACATTTTCACTACTACCAAAATTCAGAGAGGAAATTGGGAAATGCGTTTGTATGGACAGAAAACCGCCCGGTTTCGAAAATTAGTAACATACTTTTTTCGACGCGAGTTCTACTGTTAGCGAGCTACAGTTAATTTTTTTAAATTTTATTTATTAACGGACTTACATCAAATTTAAAATAAAATAACAGGGAATTTGGAAAAATGTACATTATATGAATAAAGGATGGTATATGAAAGCAAAGACAAAACGGAGATAAAAATAAGAAAATATAAGTGGCAAATCAAGTCAAGACTTAGCTAGAGTTAAAAATAGTTATAAAATATCTTCAACTGTTTAGTGACCTGTAAAGATGAACTTTGATTTTTGTTTGGTATAAATTATAATTGGTTTAATAGGTTGTATACCAATGTATTAAGGGGTCTCATAAAAATGAATAAAGTCACATTTGTACATGCTCGCATTTGATGTTTTGTCCCTCTAAATTTTTTTTAAATTTAAACGTACGGAATGTGGAAATTATAGGGCTATTAACCTGCTAAGTTCAGCCGGCAAGCAGTATAAATTTTTAAGGTTTATAAACCATATAAATTGCGTATTCCTATAGTGAACATTGATTACAATTACCTACTGCATTACAAAATTGACTGTCCTGAATTACTTCAATTTATCAATATCCATGTTCCCAAAAAATCATCTCGACATTTATTACCTTTTTACTTCAATAACACCGGGACACCTACTTATCAAAATTCTCCATTTCCAAGACATCACAGTCTCGGAAATAAATATTCTAATCAAGATGATATATTTCAACTTAAAACTAATCAGTATAAATGTTGTATATTCTATCATTTTTTTATTTTTCTATACACAAATAGATTTACATAATTTCTGCATTTTTTTGTTTATGTTGAATGTGGGACTTCTTATCATTTTTACATATAAACTTTTTATTTTATTATATGCTTTTGTTGTTACATTGTATTACGTATTTTCTTTTCTCATTGTATTATATTTACTTCATTGTTTGATACTCAACTTTTTTTTTAAATTTATTGTTTCAAGATACAATCCCGTTAAACCGCAATAAAGCAGTTTGTCAACAGGATGTTAATGTTCAATTACAATTTAAACTTTTTATTACGGTGCTCCAGATTTTATGTCCGGGTTGAATCTTTCTCAAATGAATGACTAAACCCTTCCACACACTTTTCCACAAATGAATATCTAGTAAATTAACGCAATGTAAGTGCACTATATAAGTATAATAAATACAAAACAATACAAGAACAATACGTCAATCCACCAAAAACATAATGGGAAAATATTTCACCGACTCCAGATATTTTCATATCAAAGGGTTCGGCTCTGATGAAATCCTAACTGGTCCGATAAATCCTACTGATCCCTCAATATAAATATTTAAAAAATCTTTCGTAATCTTTTACATTTTTATGTACAAATTTTTTGACAAATCTAATACGCCTAAATTTTGAATGAGAGAGCTAGGTATAATGCCAGTAGCCGAAATAACAAATGGTAATATTTTTATAGTCTGAGAATGCCAAATTCTTTTAATTTCATTTCCTAATTCTGTATATTTTCTTATTTTTTCAGAAACAGTTTTCTGAATATTACAAGAATTTGGAATAGCGACATCAATTATATAAGTTATTTTCTTAATTTTGTCATGTAAAACTATATCGGGTCTATTATGACTAATTGTTCTGTATTATTATTATTACTATAACTATATTAATTGTCATAATTAACACACATTAATTAATATAAATAATCTCTATTCAGTAACCATTGTTTCAGCATATATTTGAATCTATTTGTAGAGTCGCAATTTTTTATATTAATTGGTAACATGTTAAATATTTTTGGCACGTTAAATTTCAGGGTTCGCCTTCCGTAGTTATTATTATATTTTGGAAAAAGCATTCCTTCATTCTTTGTGAACCTCGTATTATGCTCATGTTCCACTCTCTTATAAAATATAATGAAAAAGCCCATCAGGGCGTGTAATAAATAAATAAACAAATTATTATTTTTAATTGATAAACTAACGTTTAAGATAAGATTTTCATGCATAGCACATATTCTTTTATTTATAAACAAATAATAGAATATTGATTTAGATGGTACATAATGATAAATAATGAAATAATTACTAAAAAAACAATGTTTCATTGATTATTACCCAATTCTTTGTACACATTATTATCAACCCCACGCAATTCGCCCCCTACTGACCCCTGCGGTCCCTAACCGGGGTGGGTTTGGAAGCTAACACTTAACTGACCGCAAGGGGGCGCTAAGCCCGGCACTAAGCCAGCCGGCCAGCACCACACTCAAAGGGTTAACACGCAAATAACATCAATGTTCTTTGCGTCGAGAAATAATAATACTAAATACTTAAACTTAAAAAAAATACATGTTTTGATTTTGTAATTTTATTCATGATAATAACTTTATTCCATTAAATTTATAAACCCATTACAGGCGCTAACAAAAAAAATCAAGTGTGCAATTTACATGCGGTAGAAGTGAGACCTTCAGAAAATTAAAGTATATAAGAGTGGGGAGGATACCAAAGCACCGCACAAAGAGAAGACCGATTATTCTATCTCATTCTCTTGAAGGCCAAATCCAAGTGAGGGAGCGGGCAGCGATCGGCAGAGACGGTGGACGGTGAAATGAGAAGGCGTCAGTCGATGTATGAGTCAGTCTTTATTGCTGCTACGTAGCGATGGTAAGTTTGGAGTAAAGTAACGGTGTAGACAGGAGCGATGATGATGTGGCTCTATGGTGTTGCATGTGATGAAGGTCGGTGATGCAGTGGTGTAGCAGAACTCGTGTCTGCATGTCGCCAGCATGTTGTTCCGCACCGTGGTGGTGGAGAAGACCTTGACGTCCAGGATGGATGCTCGACGCGGTGTCGCGGAGATGGCTGCGGTCAACCTGAGGAGTTGCCGCTCACGTGACAAGAAGGCCCGCCGTGGGACTTGTCGTGGGCAATTGTGTCGCTTGTTGCGTCCTCAAAGGTTAATGATGCACCGGCACAGTCGGCAGTGGGTCGCCGAGAGTCTGGCCGGTACCGCACTGGAATCGTTATCACTCGATGCACTGTCTATGTGTGTTAGTGACGACAAAGCGGAGAAGCCTCTGGAACATTCCGCGGCCGTAAGAATGTGACGGCTGTTAGTCGAGGCCTTTCGCTGCGCTTCCCGAAATGTTTAGCCGTGCGCGGCGTGAAACACTACAATGTAGGTAGTATGTACATTTCGAGAATACGCTGGCTGTATCAGTGGCGGCGCAAGGATTGTGGCAAAAGGGGGCGACCGTTCTGGTCGCCACAGATGTATATATTTGTCTCTTTTGAGTGTGGCTTTTTTGTTTCATCGAGTTTCAAATTACAACGGTGCTAAAGAAGTTTTCACTTAAAAAAATGTTCTAAAAAGCGAGACTAGCATACCCCGATGTATGGTAGTGGTAATGGAACTGGCAGAGGAACGATGAATACTTACTAAATGAGATCCCTGAGGCGCAAGTTTGGTAAAATTGATGGTATGAGAAATGAGGAGATTCGCAATGAATGCAAGGATGATGTAAGCGTATTGAATAAGATTAAGAAATGAACGATATATATATATGGTTTTTGGCACGAAGAACGAATGAACGAAGAAAGGAGTGCCAGAAGAATATATGACGCAAATGTTAATGGCAGAAAATGTCGGGGACGTCCGAAGAAGACATGAGTTGGATCATGTCAAGAGTCTGAATACCAAAAGAGTTCGTATGAGCCTATCTATAAATGTGAGTGAGGTAAGAAGTGTGCACCAAGACCAAGTTGTATGGTTGTCCATCCTCTCTGCCTACCCCTGTTTGAAAATGGCATTATGGTTAGTTAGTTACCCATTTTTGACTGGTCCGGTTTCACGTAGCTACGGCATCTTCGGACGGTGCTAATTTTAACTTATGTTTGTTGTATTATGTATAATATAAGTAAGAAAAAGACGAACTCGGGCCGATTCACAAGATCCACATTACAACATACATTCCACCAACCTACAACTAAAACGACTTTGAGACAAGGATATGTGCAATATTTCTCTATAAAATTATTTAATAACCTTTCGCAACAAAAACCATTAAAAAAATTACCAACATGGATTATGGACATGGGAAGGAAGAATATGGATACAATTTTGCAACATAACAAAGACTAATGCTTATATTGTGCTTTCTTCAAGATACGAGTATAACTTTATAATTTCCCTCTTGCAATATTTTTACATAAGGTATCTTTATAATTCAAACACGTAAACACCTACAATGTGATCTTAGAATGGGGTACCCCAGTAAGGACACATTAATTTCTAAGAACTTGTAAAAATATATATATATGGGAGACGGGTGAAAGGTGAAAATCTTTCAGCCTACAATATTTATTTTAATGTCCCAAGAGTCACACCCGCCCGGAGCCAACGGGACTATTTTACAGGATTGTAATTATATGTGTTAGAAGAAAGCTGAGATGTTGCTGGCTGTTGAGATTTGGTCACCTAACACGGCTGCAGACATTTTAAACAAGGAAGATCATTAGAGTAACTAGGTATAACAGCATAATTAATTTTCTAGGTTTATTAATGACAAATGCATTGATCGAACCATTCTCTAAGCCCTCCAAACCAATTTAATTAAATTCATAGCTTATTCTAAACGAAACACTTTTTCTTTATAAATTTGTATCTTTTTTCCTCTTCGACCGTTTCTTTCCAACCCTTCATTGTCCGGTCGACAAATTAATTGCAGTCCATATGTTTAACTGGAACTAATGTACCCCCGGCGCGTTCTAACATTAACCCTTTAGGAGCCAAGTTATTTGCAGAGAGGGTTCAATTTAACACTTACATACAAATTGATTGCGTAATAGAATTAAACATCTCGAATTCGGGGTAATTTTTCTGTAAACAATGAAAGAAAAAGAGTTTTAAATTGGAAGTTTCTTTTTGTACAATTAGAGTAAAGTAGATTGAAACCCTCCCATCAAGCGCCCTTGAGGTGATTTTTCACAAAAACGGCGCTATATAAATCATCCAAATATTATTATTGGGATTTGTAAGTTTAACCGTATGACTCTTTTGAAATATTAGTAGTGTTAAAATCAGTAACTAGCGAATATACTCTATGGCCTATGGAATAAAACGTATCATCATTAAATAGTATAAAGTAAAGTCGCTCCTGCCGTCTGTACGCTTAGATCTTTTAAACTACGAAAGAGATTTGCATGCGGTTTTCACCAATAGATATTGTGATTCATGAGGAAAGTTTTAGGTATATAATTTGTCAAGGTTTTGTGTAAATTGGTTGAAATAAATAATATATGTGGGCGGTATAGATTTGATATGTATGCAAATTAACAGATGGTGTTGGTTATAAAGATTGGGTAATGGCGATGTCAGTAGATGGCGTTGTGTTTGGTTAGGCATAGCAACGTGTAGCCGGGTCTGCTAATAATATAAATATAACGTTGTTATTTCGGTTCTAAGAATTATTGGTTCTAGTTATCACCTGGAACCATTCATTGATTAACCAAGGTTTGTGGTGAGGTTTATCCAGGTTTGCGCCGAGTGCGCGACGGGTCGGATCAGAGGCCGGCTGAGGGAGACTCTTTGACCTTTCCGGATGGTCTCTCTCTACCCATCGCCTTGTTCCGTAGTGGGAGGGATGGAATCGTACGTCCGTCACACTTGGACACACTTCTTTACCAGAGTTTATTCTCATTCCTTTTCCTAAAATGATACTATCGCAAAGCATCCATAAAGATGACAAAGGTTGTGTGAGAAATCATTTTTCTCGGGGCCTCCTGCATGAAAGTCATGAAACTAAAACAATTAAAAGGCAAAAACAGTTTTATTCTTATTAAGTGGAAAATTTAATTCGCCGTCAGATGTAATTTTTTTAGGTATTTCGGAAAAAATAATGGATACTTGTCAAGTCAGCCATATTTCTATGGAGATTGACACTTTTTCTATTAACTTTTAAGAAACTCATCGTTTCAGTAAGGCACATTCATTTCTAAGAAACCCATTTGTTAAAATTTAAGAAACACGCTTCTATTTCCTACCCTGTATTGAAAGTACGTTTACCGAAGAACTAATTAGGCGACTTGAGGCATTCGAAATGTGAATCTACAGAAGAATACTTAAAATAAGCTGGATGGACGGGGTTACGAATGAAGATTTTAAGGTTTAAAGAAAAATAAGTTATTAAATCTATAAAAACTCGAAAACTTCAATATCTTGGACATGTGATGAGACATCCAGAGAAGTACGAGATCTTGCATTTCATAATGCAGGGATAGATTGCCGGAGGACGGGGCCCTGGAAGAAGGAGAACATCGTGACTGAAAAACCTGAGACAGTGGTTTGGCCAGTCTACTGAAAAGCTGTTCCGGGCCGCAGTAAACAAAGACCGCATAGCCAACATGATAGCCGACGTCTGTTGACCGGACAGGGCACAAGAAGAAGAAGTATTGAAAGTACATGTAGTTAGATATGCCTAAGTATATTTTTCTTCACTGCATATAATAATAATAATAATAATAATACTTTTTTTAACATAAAATTGAACAATAAAACATATTATGTGGAAACTTTGACTAGCCAACTATGAATGGATCCTGTTTTAGGCCAGTCAAATTGACAAATTTAATTTCATAGTACATTGTTTACTTATACAAAATGTTATTTATAGCAGAAAAGTGTTAATTATGTATTCCTCACTGTATATAATTTTGTACTCATAAGAAAAAGAAGACAAATAATGATATCTTAAAATCAAATTTAGATATTTTCCCTTAGAGCGCTTAAAAAAAAAAGAAAAAAAAGAAGAAAAAAAAGATAAAACCGGTAAAGTAAACAAAATCGGTAAAGTAAATAAAACCGGTAAAGTAAATAAAGTAGATACAAGCCAGATGGTAATAATAAGAAGACTATCTCTTGGTCAACATATCTTCGCTTTTGACCCTCCCTAAATCAAGGAGCCAGTCGTTGATTAATTTGCGCAAAACATTAGTACTTTTCGTTTTCCAAGCATTAGGAATGATATTAAATAATTTAGGTCCTAAGTACGAAAATTGACGTTGTCCAAGGGACGTCGTGGTTTTTATTGGGACTATTGGATGATTATCTTAAATGATTGTAAGTATTTACAAATTCAACAAAGTATTCCTATTTGTTTCTATACAGGGATATTCAAATGGGATATAATATAAATAATTCGTACTCCTAGAGTGATTCACGTCATCCAATATTGATTTACAATTGTAGGTATTAACCTATTTGTAAATCAACGTCATAATTTTAACCAAGGCGTAATAAATACTCTCGATCAGGATCCGGTCTTATTAAGACAGTTCAACCTAATCGACTCGGAGAACAAACGCCATCATTCACCCCACCCTCCCCCACCCCCTTTGATCGTCTCCATCAACCCTCCCCTATCCCTTATCCCTTCCCTTGAAACCACTCAATGCGAATTATCACCAGTCACCATGAAAAGATACATTTGCAAGGGAGGAAACCGGGGTAGGTTGGTATATACACTGATATCTGCGTCTTCTTTGACTACTCATTGTGTCTCTTTCTTTTCCTTGGAACCCTGCGGGGGTAGAGGGAGAGGAGTTGCTTGGCTTTTAAGATTTTTTCCATGCAATTAATTTTATATCTCGTTCCTTTAAGAATATAATTTGTCTACAATGGGCGCAGATTTTGCTAACATTGGGAGGGAGATTGGGGACAATGGAAGCAAAGGGAATTTAAATATATAATAACAAATTTAAAAAAATATATATTTTAATACTGATGACATTTTTTATACTTCTAGTGAACACCGCACATTGTCCCGACCGTTCACTATCATCTGGGAGCCGGTATGACTAAGGCAACCCTCTGAAAGATATATATAGGTAGTAGTAGTAGGTTTGGAAAGACCAGAATACTCCATTCTATTCACTCCATTATGAATTTTTACTTTAAAAAAAAGCTTTAACAATAGGCATAAAGAAATGTTTGTAGTGATAAAACCAGTGAAAATTGTTAACCTTTTTTCACACATTTTCAAATAAGTTTCGGTGCACAGTTGAGTTTAATCCTTGAAAATTGGTGTCTTAACTTTAAGTGTACCGCTAAGCGAAAAACATATTCAGCCGTATTTGTTACACCGTTTTTGTACGTTAATATTGATTGGCGAACGGGGTCATTAGTCACCTTCTTCTGACTTTTGGTGATTTTCAAAATAAGATGCAATATTGTTTTCTACATATATTTTTCAGTGAGTTGGCTTTTAATACCAAATTTAATGTTTATTACAAATGCATCATATTATTTGAGCATTCTGAAAACAGAACTTTCATAATTTTTGGAAAATACTGAATGGTACCAAAGATATTATATAAGATTAGTTACATTTCAGCGGCAATACAGCATTGCTATTCGTATTTTGGCATGATGTACCAGTTTGGTAGGTTATACCAGTACGTCTGGTAGGTAGACTGCGAACTTACCATGCGTTCGGGCAATCCGCCTGTGCTTACCATTTCTCTGACTCCATAAATGTACCCAAAAGTTTACTGTGATATTTCAAATAAAATAACTAGTTTGCACTGAAGCTAATATTTATTTTAATTTACACACGACAAATTTTTATCAGAAGGTACTATGTGGGAGACGATATCTCTACAGGTGAGCGGCGGACCGGACGGTCGGAAAACGAATGAATCTCGGTAAATTTAACGAACAGAGTCCGGGCACTAAGTGACGTCAGCTGAGTTGCCAGCGTAAAAACTTTTTTTCCTTGTTGAATATCGTTCCCCACAGTATTATGAATTGTACTGATTCGTGTCTCCTGTGATATCACGAGACACGATCACATAAGTTTTTCCCAGGTTCACTTTGAAAGCTCCAAAATTTGTCATTTTTGGTGATATCAAAAAACTAATTTTACTGTAGTTGACTGTAAGACTTGAGATCTTGAACATTTGATTTTTTTTATATCTCAGGACAAAAGAATGACGCGAAAAGCCCTACTTTTTAATTCGATGATCTGCTGGGTCACCCACGGGTCACAATTATCCATGTTGGCACAATTACACCATCAGTATCATAAAAATTTATCTTAATGCGAGTTTCGAAAGAGAATCAATAATTGCTGTTATCACAATCGCGACATTTCGATTGAGAATGTGGGTATTTTTAAATATAATTGTACAATAATATTTCGAACCGGCCAAGTAGTTAGAATTGTAGTAATCTTCTTTCTTCTTCCAAGTAGGGCTTTTAAGTAAGGGTAGGGACAATGGGAGATAAATATATTGATCAGGAACTCGGGGAAATGATTGTTTTTTTTTTGTTGTTCCCAAAGCTGTTTCAACAATAAACAGTAGTTATTAATTCTTAAAATCCTCATAGTTGTAACCTTGACGAAATTGGGTAGTAACCACTAGCAATGTGTAAGTTAAGATAACTAGATTATAATAAAATGACATTTTATTCTTGCCGATGGATCTCAGTTGAACCCACCCTATCCGAGGGCGTTGAGCCGTCAAGATCCCGAACAAACGTTCTTCAAATATGCTTCATCTCCCACCAGCGTCTTATCGCCCCCCTTAGCGTATAACTTAAGTTAGCATTACTCGAGTAATTCATAAATAAGCAATTATTTTGGACGTAGGAAGCTTGCTTACCCGCTTACTTAGAGCTTTAGGTGCCTCGTTATAGCGGAAGTTTAGTGCCGAAATGACTCGGGTAATGGAGTGTAAATATTTAACGCCGGGATTGTGTATTCTGAAGATTTGTGTTTATTTCTGTGTTGAGTTTATTGTCTTTGGTTTATCGGCGTTCTTTCGGAGAGAATGGCTATTTTTGGCGATTTATGCCGATAAATTTCATAATTTCATTATTTATTATTCTGCCTCTCAAGTCATGTCCTATCGAAAGTTGGCCATCATCAGGGTAATATTAACCCTGCAGAAATAACCGTCACTAGAGAGAGATATAGCAAATATCTGGTATGATATGTGGTATTTTATTTGTTTGCGTTTTAAATTATGATTTATAAGCCTTTAAAGAATTAATTTTTTTATGGATTTAGAGGGAACTTTGGTATTTTTTGTGAGTTTATAATAATTGCCTTAAAAAGGCAGCTTTTCTCATTAGGCTTTGTTATTACAATGAAATATAAAATAGAACATAAAAAAAAATTGGTTTATATTTATATACAACAAATTTGTCTTCCAACGTAAATCGGTCGTTTGTATTGTATTTGTACAAAATGATTATTTAACCATTTAGATTTTAAATCGTATTAATATGCACAACGCAACTCTAACAACTGAGCAAATGTGTCCCTATCCGATTCGGTCATATTTAACTGTATCATACGTCGACTAAGAACTGATGGATGATTGCCAGTTTCAAAACCCGAACTAAATGCTGTCTAGATAAATAAAGATGTATTGAATAAATTTTTATCCACTTTTATTTTTTAATATGCGACATCTATTGACTTTTCTGCATGTCTAGGATGAATCAGTTTCTCGTTTGAGTTTCGCTAATATTGTCGTCATTTAATTAAATATTATAATTTGAGGTTTTAAGTTACAAATAAAAATAAATATTTATCCTAGATTGGCAGAAAAGTCTATAGATGTAATGTATAGAGCAAATATCCATAAAATTAACATTATTTTCTCAATTTCCTCGAATGTTCGTCCATTTACCTCCAGCAAATAGATAAGAAAACCCAAATCCACACAAACATGGCGGGAAAACTATTATTTTTTCCGCCGCCATTTTGCGTTCATTTTCCCATAAAATGGCGGACGGGAAAAACTTATTTATCGGGACATTTGTTTTACGAAATAAACTTGAATAATGCATGAAGATAATCGGAGAATTATGGTAAAACGCGGGGCAAATGGCTGTCTTGGCGAATTCGCAGAAAAATTGTAGGAAATTGTATGAAAATTATATGAAAAATGTTGGGCGGAAACCCGCAGAGTCCTCAGTTAATAACAATGTCCTAGTTATATTTCCATAATTGCTTAATGTGAATCCAGAAGTCTGGTCGATATGTCAATGGATTGATGTTCTTATTGCTTCTTTTATTGTTTGCTTTACCTTTTGGAATTGATTTTGGAAAAAAAAACGGAGCAAAGGTAGTTTTTATATATAGTTCAATTGGTAATATACCTATTACCTACCTTTTAAATCTTTTTTTACAATTCTAATGAAATATTTATGAGCGTTTGTTTTGCATTAGTTTCATACAGGAGGAAGTTAATTTCCGCTTATGTCATCTTAGGGGATGATGTGTGGAAGGTTATTTTAAGGAGAGGAAGTTATTGGAAGGAAATAGGTATGAAGAGTGGGTAGAAATCCGCGGGTCAGTGTGTCTAGGAGTGACGGACGTATGAATCCATCCCTTCAACTGCGGTACAAGACAATATGGGTCGATAGATTCTGGCTGGAGAGGTCAAAATACCTCCTCAAACAGACTCTCTCAAAACTGCCCGCCACGCAGCAGGTGGGCAGACACATCGGCCGCCAATACCTGAACCCGGGCACCCATGCTAAGTCACCGAACTTAGAGAAACACTTAGGCTGACCTGTAGGTGAATGCTTTAGATTTTCAAACAAACTGTAGAGTAGATACCCTATTGCTTAGTGATACGTAGATATGTATTCTCAGTAACGCCCCGATTAAAGGCATTAGCCGTTTTTATTGACTACAAGTGAATAGACAGGCACTTCCAACCTTGCTCTATCACTTCTCCTTCCTCTCATCCTAAAACATACCTCAAATTGTGAATGACGAAGTCCCAATAGCTCGGGTCAGTGTGAGTCAGTGGGGACTCGCGGTACTGACATAAAAATGTTAATAATTTGACGGCATTCGTGGTTGAGGGGTAAGGCTCTCGACTGGCAAATCGGAGGTCGCGAGTTCAAATCCCGACGTGCACAAGGAAATTTAATATGTTTAATTTGTGTTATTTCACAATTTATGTGTTTTACTAGATTTAATTACTATTTTACTATTGGTTTGGAATAATAATCGAACATAAGAAAAAAAATTGTTGTTAGTTTTTGGGGTGTTATGCCGTGTTGCGCTACCTCCTTCTATAGCCGACGTTTCGGACAGCGTTACAGTGTCCATCATCAGGGCAGATCCGGTAGATCCGACGATGGACACTGTAACGCTGTCCGAAACGTCGGCTATAGAAGGAGGTAGCGCAACACGGCATAACACCCCAAAAACTAACAACAAATATGCTTTTGGCCGTGAAAATCTAAAAACTTATCATAAGAAAAATTTTACATCTACTGGAATTTCCTAACAGTAATGAAGGCGGTAAACGGGCGTTTACCGTGTAACGGGTAACGGATAGCAGAATGGAAATAAGCAGGAAATTGCGTTTAACGGATAACGGATAACGGCGCATGAGAAATCCGTTTTAGACACTTGTAATGTCGTCAAACCTGGCTTCAACAGAAATGTAACTGATTTAGATCAACGGCAAAAACGTTTAAATTGTCACAAAATAAAATTATACGTAAATACCGACATGCTTACTGCCTTTTGCCTTATCATACTTATAACCGTTTTATGAACACCTGTTTTTATGTGAATTCCGCACAAGAGTCCCAACTGCTCCCAACCGCCTAGATTCAGTGAGACTATGGCATCCCCAAATAGGATAAGTTGTAAAGGAGATTGGAAAGAGGAAGGTAAGGAAGTGCTATTTAGATCTGGTCACCAAACACCGTTAAAGCCATTATAAGTGACGACGTTTCAATTCTGAATGATGGTCTTACACCAGCACGATATTGAGAGTGTCTTCCACCCTGGGACGTGCTGCAAATTTACCTTATTTTTTTTAAAACTATCAATTTTTGAAATAACACAATTCAATAAAATAAAATTTGCTAAATTATCCTCCTAGAGATCCTTACCCCTCAACCACGAAGGCCATATTTTTTTAACATTTTACAAACATTTAATCAGTCGGTGCTAAAATCTAAAAGTACCTAGATAATAATTTTTGATATTTTTCCCTTAGTGAGTAAAACGTAATATTTTATTAATGAAAACAATATTAGCGACACTCAATCGAAAATCTGAAATAGAAAAATCATAAAAAGATAGGTTACTTCTAGGAATCAAACCTAGGACTTTTGCTTGCCGGGGCTGAGCAAAAAAAAGTGCAACATTGTAATGTTTTATTTTATTTTATGAATTGCTGGCACAAATATTCAAATGCTTTCTGATCATTTTCTAACGAACTTAATTTGCCACAATATACAATAAAATTTTATCAGAAAAGTAGTTCTTTAGTAGGAGATATTGCACTTGAAAGTATTGTTTATAGGCCTGATATTTTATTTTTTTACAGACTTGCAAAAAGACTTATTATAAAAAAAATTACGATTATTTGCAAGGCATACATGTGTTCTACTAGCAGTATTTAATTATACATGTGTTCTACTAGCAGTATTTAATTGAAGCATCTATAATATTTCTAAGCGATAAAATTTTCAAACAAAAGACATTTGATTTTGTATGATTTTGAATCATGTATACAGTGTTGTATACATGATTTTTCACTTTGAAAAGCTATTGGGAAAGCGTGTGAAGTCAGTCACATGTCGCTGCGCGCCTTGCAATGTGCGGTGTCAATCGTCGGGTATTTATTTTGCTATTGGCGCAATATCTGATTTCATAATAGCCACTTGCAAAGAATCAATACTCTTTCGTGCTGTCTAGTGTCTACATTCTACTGTCTACCAACTGGCTCACTGTTAGAGAAGCCCATATCCAGTGTTATACATTTCATGAGGCTGGCGAAATCTAAGATTTTATTGAAGATCGAAGCATAATTTGCAAAAAATCAAAACGCAACACACCACCCTAACATAAATACTACGTTTTTCTATCATTTTTAACATTTTAATTTTTTTACAATATCTCCACACAGGAGGCTCTAAAGAAAGTAATTGCCATTACCGCTGCTCCCGTCTGGAGCCAGTGAAACTATGGCAACACCGAATACTGAGCGAAAGGGACAACTACACTTCAGGCTGATAATACCCGTTAAAATCGAGGTTTTGTATTCCCCATTTTTCTTCACCAAAACTGAACCGTTCTTAAAGATTTTTTTTTACTAACTGTAATAGAAGAAATTATTCCACATCTGTACGTTTTGCGTTTTTAAAATACATTGTCTAGTTTGTGTACTAAACATCTGTTGATGGCTTTCAAACCAGGCATTTTTATCGATTTTTGGAGGGTCCTAACTCCTATAAAAAGTATCTTATCAAAAAAGCAAAATATTCCCGTGGTTGATTTCTAAAAATATTTGCAATAGTATCAAAATACAGAGAGGAAATCGAGGAATACGTTTGTATGGACTAAACGCCGCCCGGTTTCCTCTTAATATGTTCAATTAAAGTGAATATAAAATGGCAAGGCAAAAGACAGCTAAAAAAATATGCCACTCTTTTCGATTTGTATAAAAAAACAGCTTTTTATCATTTTATAAAAGTTATCATTAAATTAAACGAAAGCATTTTCACGTATTTTTATTTGAGTTCGTGATTTATAATATGTGATTATTGAAAACGTAACAAATTACATACACAACCAAATAAGTACTGAACAACTACAAATAAGTAGGTATTCACGGAAAATAACACAAATTTACGGGTAATACATGAAACAGTTTCAAAATCATTCCAAACAACAAAAATTGTTATAAAAATAATTTGAATCGTTCGAAACAAAAAAGTTTCGTTCATTGGAAACAATTTGAAAGAAAATGCTTCGTTCTATTTATTTAAACGCGTATCATTATGGAATTACGTACACTGTAATCTGACATTATTAAGGACAAAACGTATCCACCATGACAAGCCTATCAGTGGAATTATTCCATTGGACTCGAATAACAGTAATTTTCCTATCATTATTGCCTCTGGATACGCGAGGTGCCGCGGACACAAATAACAAATAACAAAACAACTCCATGACTGGGCACTTTTCAACGAGGCAGCTGGGAACGCCTGTTTTTCTTTGGTGCAGCCTTTCTCAAACTACCGGCAATGAGTTGAGTTGAGATTTCTGAATTATAAGTTGAATGGTTCTTCAGTGCCAAAGAGATACATATAAAAGTGAGTTCTGGACAGGTAGTGGAGAAAACCGCAAATTAACTGATGTGGTAAGTTTTCGCTATGAATGACTAAGTTGCAAGGTACTGCGCGTTTTCATCCCGCGACCAAATATCCCCGACAAAATATCCTGCGGACAAAACGTCCTCCAACAAAATATCTACTAAAACCATTAAAAAAGTTATTAAAATTTTTAATAACTATTATTATCAACCTAATTATTATTTTTTACGACTTTATGTCCGGGTTAAATCTTCCCCACAGGAAAAACTAAACCCTTCCACACATTTTTCCACAAATGATCATCTAGTCAGTCAACGCTATGTAAGTGCACTATATAATAAATACAAAACAATACAAGAAAAACATGTCAATCTACCAGAGACCAAATTAATAGGAAAATAATTCACCGACTCCAGATATTTTCGTATCTGAGGGTTCGGCTGGGTAGAACTTGTAACTGGACCGATAAATCCTACTGATCCCTCAATATAAATATTTTTAAAATCTTTCATAATTCTACATGTATTTAAAATGATTGATTTTTGCATTTTTATATATAAATTATTCTACAAATCTAATAAAAGCCTAAATTTTGAATAATAGAGCTAGGTATAAAGCCAGTAGCCGAAATAACAAATGGTAATATTTTTATAGTCTGAGAATGGCAAATTCTTTTAATCTCTTTTCCTAAATCCATATATTTTCTTATTTTCACAGAAACAGTTTTTTTTTAATATTACAGGAATTTGGAATAGCGACATCAATTATAAACGTTATTTTTTTTAATTTTGTCAGGTAAAACTATATCGGGTCTATAATGACTAATTTTTCTGTCTGTTAGTATAAATATTAAAATATACCTTATTTTATTTTATTTTGCTGTTCTATTAAGTTCTGTTTTATCATCCTACATTATTATACACATATAATTGTTTGTTTATACCTACTAACTAGCTTTCACACATTGCACTTAATTGTATATATATTCTTATTTCTCATACTATTTCATTTCTTTATGAAGTTTAATTTTTTTATGTTTTTAATTTCTGTTATGATGTTCTATACCTTGTGATGATGATTGATTTATTATTTATTCTGTTTTATTGGTTTAGTAACATATGAGTACATAATTTTTATTGTTTTTATACTTTTCCTTCTATGCTTGTAAAAGCCCACTAGGGCGGAAATAAATATAAAAACTATTAAAATATACAGATTTAGGAAATGAGATTAGAAGAAGAAGTAGGATTTATCGGGCCAGTTAGGATTTCATCAGAGCCGAACCCTCTGATATGAAAATATCTGGAGTCGGTGAAATATTTTCCCATTATGTTTCTGGTGGATTGACATATTGTTCTTGTATTGTTTTGTATTTATTATACTTATATAGTGCACTTACATTGCGTGAATTTACTAGATATTCATTTGTGGAAAAGTGTGTGGAAGGGTTTAGTCTTTCATTTGGGAAAGATTTAACCCGGACATAAAATTTATAGCATATAATTATTAGTACTTTTAGAAACCATAAAATATAATATTTGCAATTTAATTTAATTTGTATAACTTATAATTTAATTTATCAACCATAACATGTATGACTACGGATCTGTAAACTTCACCCGCCATAACACAGGGACATCCCTAGCATGGCGGATGAAATAACACAAAAATACTATACACACTAATAAATAAAAAAAATGTAATTTTTTTTAAGAGTATTTTATGTGAAAGTTTGGGAAACGCATTGACAACTTAACAATACACAAAAATTGCTTTGATCACTTAATTCGATTAATTGTATAATTTGATGGCAGCAAATTATAGGTGGGGCTTGTTACCTGTGGAATGGCTGTGGGGGAGGGGGGCTATTCTGTAGGGGGGGGGGGGTGTTAACTAAACAGAAGGGGGGTGGAAATACCTACCATTGTCAACTACTAACAATATCATTAAATAATATACTGATAAACTTATTGTGTACTTTAATGGTTGGCTTGTATTCCTAAAACAACAAACTTACAAGTTCTTTTTAGCCACTTTACCTATTGGGCACTGTCCGCCGCAATATTTCCACTATTGAAGTACGATATTTTTTTTAAATAAAGCAGTCGTGCATATGAAATTTTATTTATTTATTTACACCTTTTTCGGGGCTTTTACATATATATTTTAAAAATTACACTTTGATTAAATAAAATATAAATACTACATATTTCTTTTACCAACAAATATAAAAGGTATATATTTCTTTTACTAAGAAATATACAGTATTTATTGTACATAACTGAACTGCCTCAGTAACAGTATTTTGTATTTGTCTAAAGATAAATTGAATATGTCCACTGACTTGGTATAATTATTTCCCTCCATTAGTATTCTGGGCAAAGAGGAATACATAATATATGATAGTTAGTTCCAGAATTTCTGCACTGAAATAAATCCTGACTTCTAATATTACGTAGAGGAATCCGGAAGCTTACCAATTCAAGCAATACCGGACTATAAACTAAATCATTTCGAATTTTATAAAGAAATACCAAGTCTGTGAAAATTCTTCTGTCTGACAATTTGAACATATTCATATCATTTAAAATAGTGCTGTAGTTCAACATAATTGCTGGAATACCACATTTTAAAATTTAGAAAACGTGAGAATTTTAAGATAATAAAGTGATTTTTTGAAAGTACGACAGAAAACAACTGATCTTTTTTTACATTAGCTCCACACAGGAGGCCTGAAAGAAAATATTTCCCCTGAGAGCCTATGTCATCTTTGGGGGTGCTATGTGGAGGGTATTTTTAGGAAAGGAAGGAGATGGAGGTCTGGGTAGGAATCTGGGGGCCAGTTTGATGAGGAGAGACGGACATATGAATCCATTCGTCCCAATGCGGTGCAAGGCGATGTTCAGAGATAATCCCTCCCGATACGGTCTGCCACGCAGCTGGTGGGAAGACGCATCCGCCGCCAAGACACGGACAAACCTCACCCCTATTGTCCCGGGCACCCCTGCTAGATCACCAAACATGGCGAACCACTTGGGGTGCAATAACCAAGTATTTTATAACATTATTAAATTTGTTATCAGTTATGCCAGGTATATCGCTGGTAACAGTAGAATGTAGTGATGCCAAGAAGGGAAGGCAATTTACTATTATTAAGGCTGTGTTATTTTGGGACCCCCGAGTCCCTGTAGCACAGCTGACCCTAAGAGGTCTCAGGAAACCCTAATTGGGCCCAACTTCAAGTCTTTCCATATTATTATTCCAATTACAAACTGAATATCGTGTTTATTTAACATTGGTACGTTTTTATAAACAGTAGCAGCAGAGGGTTATTTTTTTAAGAGAATTCCGCGCAAGAGTTCCAACTGCTCGGAGCAGTTGGGCTATGGGGTCCGGAAATATTGGGGTATATTGTAAGCCGGTTGGAGTGGAAAAGGGAAGGAGATTGGGAAGAGCGAGTTTACGAAACACCTTGCCATTTACACTTAAAGCAATTTCAAGCAACTTCTCAAATATCCAGCTGAGATTTTGGTAAATGATTTTATTTCGCACCGTTGATTTACTTTACAAGTCAATTAAAATTACAAATTACAAGCTTTTTTTGCGTTAGTACATTTTTTTGTACTAAAAGATACATAATATATATATTTGATTTACACCCGCATAAATAAGCAGAGCTTGTGTGTATGGGAGGTGTTATTATATTGGTTTAGTTTTTTTTTATTCAGTTCAAATTTTCGGTATAATTTTTAAGCTAAGTTTTAAATTTTTTATATTACTATTCATGTTTCGGATTTTTTCAGGTTGTGAATTACAAATGTTCTATTGTTTTTTTTACATTTTGAAGTAGGAAGTATTAATGTTTGTCTTAGATTTCTGTTATTTTTAAAGGAAGCAACTTTATTTTGAATATTATCTTTATAAATTTGTAATGTTGCATTATAAAATGTATAATGCACTTAATTTTCTGACCTTAAATTGTTTGAAAAAAGTTCTGACGAATATGATTTTTTTTAAATTGTTTTTATTATTAGTTTTTGTGATACCTAAATTGTTTGTGTTCGATTTGTATAAGTACCGCCCCATCCTATAATGCCGTATTGTATAATTGATTGACAGAAATATATCTGCTTATATACGTTTTTTCCTTGCTGATCGGCATATTTTGGATTTTTGCACGATTGATAGGTATTTGGAGGTTGCTTGTCAGTTGTGTAGGGCACTTTTTGCTTTCTTTATCTGTCATATAAAAGCACAATTTTCAATTACGCAATTCCCGATTTGCACAATACATTCATTACACAACTTAGAATCCATATATTTTCTTTGAAAAACTTTTGGCCAGCCAGATCAGCGTGGGATGTGTGAAAATAAGATGGCTGTGGTGAAAGGCTTTCCAACGAGTTTTCACGTTTAAGGAGTCTGTCTACAAAACGGAGCATACCATAACCGTGCTATGGACGTATCAGGCACGAAAAGAAACAGGACATGCACTACTATGCCCACTGCAACGAATCGACAGCTTTCCATAATAGTTCTTTAATTTGTACAATTTCAAGCAGGTGCTTATCGCCACCGCCAAAATATTCTAGCCATAGATTTGTTGATGGTCCGATTATGACAAGCTACTGTGTTGGTCGGTAAAGGAATTGTCTAGTGGGCGTTGTTTCATATTAATTCATAGAAATAACATTGAACTGAAACTCCTTTAGCACCGCTGCGATTTGAAACTCGAAGAAACTAAAACGAGCGACACTAAAAAGAGGCAAACACATACTTAGATAGGATTTAGCCTGCGAGAGAATGAGATATCAATAAAAACAATTATTTATCACGGGTACTCGGTTCCAGTATAATACGACGAATCCACGGTCCCACGCAAGTCTCCTTTAGTCTAGTGGTATAAAGCGCCTGAAGAACTTCAGTGGCCAGTTATTTAGCGAACCAAGGATCGAATCCTAGTAAAATCAATATCCAATTTTCACACTACTCCAAAATGAACAGGCAAAAGAATCCAATTTTCAAACTACTCCAAAATGAACAGGCAAAAGAATATGATATTTTTATTAATTTAAAGCAGATATCTAGCGACTCCGAAGAAGAAAACACAAATACTAATAAGATAACCCCAAATGTATCTACAGGAAAAGGTGCACTGGAACTCAACGACAAATATATGGCAAAAATCATCGTTCACATTGATAAAAACATTGCTTCATAGTCTCCTCACTCTTGTCTACTTTAGTTTTCTAAAGGTATCACTTCTATCGCGTGTGAATTGCACACTTTGATATTTTAGCATGTGTCTATGGTTACAGATATGGTATGATACGTTGTAGTGGGCAGAGTCCTTTAATGGTAGTTATGTTTGTTTTAACGTTTGGTGTTTATTGACATTTATTGCTATTTATGGATTATTATTGACCTTCATTGTTAATTTTTAACATTTTTAAAGAGCAATTATTATCGGGATAATCGTGACTATGACTATCACAATGTTTATTATTTTTACCACCGCGATACACCGCCGTAATGTAGGTATAATTGGTATATTATTGAAAATTCACAATAATATTAAAATACTTAAACAGCTCACACTGATCCATCTAAGTGTACACCTTTACTGAAGAATTGGGGATTTCTGAAATTGACAATATATTTTTTGATTGTCATCCTGAGAAACATATGCCAAAGACAAGACAAGACCGTGGGAATCTGAGATTCTCCCTTTATAACAAACAATATCGTAAGATCCCGTTGACAGAATCTGGAGAAGGGGGCGCCCGGCAACAGCGGATGGTGAATCACACCAGATACCTATTCAGAAACACTTGTTCAAACGCAATAAGAATTCTGAGTATTTTGAAATATCCTTACTAAGACTTGCCTTAGCTGCGAGTTTCGGATAGCATAATTGTCGAAGATACGACAACAATGATGCACTATTTAATTATACTAAGATTGGTGAGTAATCCATATATGTACATATACAGACATTTTCAATATTTTCAAAACGTACCCATCAAGCATCAAAGCAAAATTAGTTATTTATGAATGTATCTGATATGTATGTCTGTAATTTTACGATTATTCTTTTTACGGTTAACTAACTAATGTACCTACTCCTTTTTCCTTATTATTATGTTTGCAAGAGCCCTACGGACGTTCAATAAATAAGTGATAAATTAATAATTAGTTTCCTGCGAAGAAACTTATGATTGCATCGCGCAAGAAAGTGATGCAAGTTCATACTAAACGACAATTGTCGAATTACACACCGAACGCAGTTGTTATCTGTCGTGCTTTGGAAATAAATATTTATATGTTTGCCTATTTATAAAATTAACTCTAAAAAATCGGTATTCATCATTATATACGAACCTATATTGTGTTATCTAACAAAAGTGTCGTCTAAGAAAACAGGAATTGACCGTTAGTTTCCTTGTGGCCAATTTGACGAACCTCCAAAGCTTTTTCATCCATGCCAGAATTCCGGGAATATGGCAGGGCTGTGGGTTGTGAAGGTATGGAAGATAAAAAATATTAAAAAGAATAAAGCCTTTATCTTTTATTCGAGGATAAAGAATGTAAATGGTTCGGACACTTGAAATAACAGTGTGAGGTGGCGTCAGGGCGAGTATTTACTTATCGAATGATTGTTGAGAAATTTTACTGAAAAATTAAATATATTAATATTGGTGCCCGAAATATAGCTAATATAATATTTCTTTGAACCAACTTAAATAAATAAATGGTTTAACTTTCATATTTAAAATACTAAACTCTAAATGAGGCTGTTCCGAACTATCGAAACTTATAAACCTACACATACCCACAATAAAAACAAGACACAATACACTATTCTACTTCAATTTACGTAAGCGCAATTACATTGCTCATTCTCCGATACAGCGGTTTTAGGCTATGGGAAAAAAATTAATACTTCGGTGATATTGACATGTTTAGTGTTAACTTTGTGAATTTTGTCGATTATATTCAAAATCTATTCCAACTCTATTCTTAACCCTTCACTGAATTTTATGCCTATTTTCTTGTATTTATTTTTAAAAAGAAAGATTTCGTAATTTATTTTGTGAAGTTCGGGCGTAAATATCAATTTTTGCGATCATTATAAAACAAACTGAATTTTCCACATTATATAATAAAACCACATCAGAAAAGGAGTTTATAAGTAGGAGAGTTTTCACAAGAAAGCGTTTTTTATAGACCTAATCCTTATTAAAGAACTTATAAAAAAATGACAGATATTTTTAAGAGCCAAGATATGTTCTACACGCATTATTTAATTGAAGTATCTATAATACTTCTAAGCAATCAAATTTTCAAAACAAAAATACATGATTTTGTATAATTTTGCATTATTTCGCATGGCTTCATCTAAATCTAAAGTCTGTAAATTATGTACATAAGATAACATGATACATAACTTTGATAATATGATATTGAGTTATTTGTAAAGGTTTTGATGGGTAATTTCTAGGAACTAACGTAATAAGATAAGAATATACTGTTTTGCAGAAGATCAATAATAATTCAAACGGTAATTTTGTTATCAGCCAATCCACCAATAAATTTACGATCAAATAAAAAAGGAAAAATTAAAAGTTTTGTTTAGTAGGAACTCTTTGACAACAAACCGGACGAACAAATAACTATTCCACTTGCTCATTTGACCACCGAATATAATGGACGATGACTTTCAAAACTAACACAAAATAGGGGCTCTTTTTTCATTCGTCTCGAACCTCCCCAAGTTGGGTACCTATTTAACTCGCTAACAAGCAAGCAAGATAGTTATTAAGTTGTCCAGTTAACGTGGCAATTACCGTCGAGAGGTCCGCTCCATATATAAGTTCCTACCCGAGTTATTTTTCCCTATTTTCCCGCTAAATATGTTTCACGCTTGCAACACCGAGCATTGTGCGCGCGCCGCCGGATGCGCTTGACACCTGTCATCCGCCGGAACAGCGGCCATTGTGCTCTTTGAAATACAAATTTTAATTTCTGCATTCTGCGAACACTCCGTCTATCCTCTTCTCTCCCTAGCCGGTATCTGCTGGTAGTTTTTAGTTTTTTTTTTCGTTGAAAGGAGGGGGTTCAAAAAATAATAATTGAAAGCGCCGGGATTGAGCGTAGTTTTAAACGTGGGCGCTAGATGTCTCTGGAGTGGAAAGGTGTTTGAAAAAGGAACGTAGATCAAACTGAACACAGGCACTGATTGAAAAAGCGAACGAAGCAATTTTTTTTCTTTCATCACTAATAGATCGGCATGCTTTATTTCTTGTGTGAAAATAGTGTAAAATTAAATATTTTCATTTATATCTGTGTTAAGCAGCATAAAGCAGGTATTAATTACCTAACTGTAATAATGATAAAATAATATCGTTTTCCATTCTTTTTTTCATGTTTTTTTTGTGGAAACAAAAATATTTTTTTAATTTAAATTCGTATAAGCTTTCTAATCTCCAAAATTTATCAAAATGTTTTATTTAACATCCTAATTGCCGAAAAAAAGGGAAAAAACTTTAATGTTAAATTTTTCACATTGATAAAATAGGATTTCTGTACTAGGTAGTCTATGTGATGTGGGTTCACCAGTTTCCCACCTATAGGTACTAAGAATTTCCGAACACCGTGTATAAGTTATAACGGTTGAATTTAGTTATTATCATAATTTAATGTGTTATGCTAGTTTCAGCAATAGTTACTATTTAAAATAATAAACAAAAAAGAAAATTCGTATTTTGGTATTAACATTGTAGTATTTCAAAGTTTTATAACTCATGATAGACATGATGTTGTAACATAGTTACTTTAATCTAGCCATTTTAGATGGAAATAATTGTGCATGTTTCAAGACGCCTGGGCTAACCATTCGTGTTTTTTTTTTTAGTGTGGACAAACACAAATTTTATTTTTTTAATCATTTCAGAAATATTGGCGACTTTTAAAATAAAATTTTAAACAGAAAAAGATTCGGTCGTATCAATGTCTTGAACCCAGAACCTTAGCTTTGCTGGGGCTTTTCTCTAACCACTGAGCTAATTGCAATTTTTTGTTTGTTTTAGACGGTGGAAATAAGTAAGTTAGGACGCAGGAAATATTTTTAGTTGAAAAAGAGCATCCACGCTTTATTATACCTACAAAATATAATCGATACCCGGGTAAAAGAAGTGTAAGGAGATCCGAAGAAGTTTGGAAGAAGAAGACCTAAGAAGGAAGAAGAGTAAGAAGTGCTGTAGTGCAGTGGAGTCCACTCGAAGTATCAGGAGAGCAGCATTCAGAGGGGATAGGGGAAAAACGACCCCGGGGCAACTCTCGGCTGAAGAGCCAATGGGGCAAGATTGCACCTTGTACACATAGTTATTCAGATCACTGGAGAGATAAACCGATAGAAGTATGTTTTGGGCGTGTCCATGTACCAGAAGTAAGCACAATTTTCCCTCACTTCTTTTCTTATGTGAATACCTCACAATTATACTATTCCTATTGTTTCAAGTCTCTTTTTCTTCTCTGTATTCTTCATGTTCTTTTTTATCGTGTTAGAATTTTTTTATTTCTTTTTCTTAGGTTTCTGTTCTGATATATGTTCTTTTTCCGGAGTTTTTTTATGTGAATACCTCACGAGAGTCACAGCAGCTCCAATTGGGGTATGTTGCGAGGCTGAAGGTAGTAGGGAGGGGAAGGATATGGGAAAGAGGAAGGTGGCGTATTTGGCTATTCAGATCTGGTCACAAAACATGGCGAAAGCCACTTCAAGCAACGTTTCAATTCTGAATGGTGCTCTTACACCAGAGCGATATTGAGAGCATCTTTCACTCTGGAACGTACCGCAAATATACTAGTAATGGTGAGAAATAACACAAATTAATAAAATAAAATTTATTTGGCCACGTCAGGATTCGATCCCGCGACCTTCAGATTGCGAGTCAAGAGCCTTACTCCTCGACCACTTTAGGCTGTCAGTCACTTCTGATGATGTTGATCAAACATTTTTAAATATCACTGATCCAATAAATTTTCCTGTATGAGACCTAGGAGTCAGTAGGAGTCAAAGGTATAAGTCAGTATAGTAGGGGAGGAATTAACGCTAAATGGGTAGTTACTCGAGCGTTGTGGGGACCTATTGGATTGCAAAGATTAGATGCTAAAAAGAAAAAAAGTTTATGTGATGTTTGCCATTTCAGTGGTGGGGGGAGCGAGTATAAATTATCAAAAATGTAAAAAAAAATCGTCACATTGACTTACTCGAGCGCGTCAGATATTAATAGCGTATACGCCCTACGTGTTTCTGGCAACGGAAAGATATTAATCTGACGACTTCAGTGGTGGGGGTGGCCGTATGAAGAGGTAGAAAATTGAAAAAAAATGGATTTATTCGAGCGTGTCAGATTAAGGTAATGTGCGTTAATTACATGCAGAAAAGCTTACATTTCAATAATCTGACGATTTGGACGTAACCTAAACTCGTGGCTGTTTGTTGAAAATGTAAAAAAAAATCGTGACCTTGACTTACTCGAGCGCGTCAGATTTTTATACAGACGGTTCAGCTTGATGTCCTGGTTGTGCTGACCTATAATCTGACAATTATGTGGAGGGGTTTTCTTAATCTGACAGTTTTAAGTTTATTTTTTTATTACTGAATAGAATTACAATGAACAAAAAAGAATATATACCCATTATAACGATTAAAATAAAATTGCTTAATTAAACTTCTTAAAAATTTCACTTATTAAATTTCTTTACACAATAAATAAACTAAAGCGTTGTACACGAACGCGCGGCCTAAGGGCCTCCGGCTCTGCGACAGAATATAAATAGCAAGCGCCCGTCAACGTACTACTCGACCATAGACATTCATATTAATAGACCTGCTAAAATTATCAAATAAAATTATTTGATAATTATATCAAATAAAATTTATTATCAAATAAAATTTATTTTTCGGTATGCGAGTCACGATCCTTACCGCTGGACTACGCTGGCCGGTATCTGCGGACCCTGTACAGTACGCCCAGTTTCTGAGAGGCTAACTTAACATTGATGGAGCCCCCTACCTGAGCTGGTTACTTTTAAGAGTTACACCAAGCATATCAATGGAGGGTT
Source organism: Limnephilus lunatus (assembly GCA_917563855.2). Taxonomy (NCBI): domain Eukaryota; kingdom Metazoa; phylum Arthropoda; class Insecta; order Trichoptera; family Limnephilidae; genus Limnephilus; species Limnephilus lunatus. Next base: position 46,873,565 of record OU830602.1, read on the forward strand.
TGTGCGGAAGATTGCTTCCTTAGTTAGGTACTCGAAGAATTAAATAAGCAAACGTGTATTTGTTCTTATTTCAAAATTAGATGTAAAATGTGTAAGGTGAATGAATGTCTGTTGTTTTAGAATTAGATTTTATCCCTATTTAGCCAGTCTAGTTTGTAGTTTCAGGCCGCCGCGCAGACAAATCTCACAGTGAACTGCCCTGTAACCGATATCTCACTTTCGATCTTTACCTTTCTGCGCGGTGGCCAGAAGTGGCGCGCTCCAAGTGCCCGTGTGGGGATTCATAACTGCGCTGCCTCACCAGGGTATGTTGCTTCCAGATTTCTGGACACGTAACAAATCCGTTACTGAACTACCTTGCGCGACTGATGTCTCAGCATATGCCCACCCTAAGCGTTTTGCCGCACGTTCGTGTTCGTAGATTTGCAACGCTTTGGTTTATTCGTTATGTAAAGAAGATTAATAAGTGAAATACAGCGAGTTTAATTTGTACTACGACAATGAGTGAAAATAGCGTGTGCGTAATTTGTGGACAAGAAACATTTGAAAAAATTATAAAATTAACGCAGGAATCATTAGAAAAATGCATAGCGGTTTTGAAGTATCGTCGAGCCAAACCGGCTCACCGAAAATCACGCAGCAGTTATACTGAAACAGAAATTTCAAATGAAACATCTTTAAATGACGGCTATCACGTGCAGTGTTATAAGCTATTTACAGCGATAAAAATACCGTCTGATTTTCGAAAGCAACAGGGAAGTGCAGCGGAATGTTAGAATGCACCGGGAGTTTCTGGTGAAAATCGTGCTGAGAATGCACTGGAAGTTTCTGGAAAAAAAATAGAATTGTCTATTTCTGTTACTTCCACGACAACTCAGGTTGCTGGAATAACAACAGACGAGTAAGTGCTAATATCACTGATTATATATTATATATTATGTATCATATTTCATACGCTTTTTTTATATAAATTGTATTAATTGGGAAGATTGAAATTATATTTCTGGAATAAATAATTACATAATGTAATCATGAGTAGGCGGCTGGAGGAGGCAAAACGTAAAATTAAAACGTAAAATTAAACAGCTGAATTTGCAAAAGATTTAAGAAATATAAAGTTTAAAGAAGCTCTTGTTAAATTTTTGATCGCTCATTGGGCTGAGCAAGAGATGGCTTCGATTATCGGTGACAAAACAATATATCTGATTCACGATTTGTGTTATGTATATGCTGTTACCGATAATAAAGTAACGCGAAACATCGATCATGAACTGTCGTGTCCTGATCATGAAGAAGCGGACACCAAAACTGTATTTTTTGCTTGTCAAATAAAAGAAGATTCTACAGTTACCATCAGAACCTCGGATACGGATATTATTGTGATCATGTTGGCCAATATAGAACATCTTCAAGCATCGGTGAAGATCTGGTTTGATCTTGGAGTAGGCAATACACGCCGATATATCGATATAACCGCTCTTTTTAAGAAGCTAGGTCTACTCTTTTCACAAGCGCTACCAGCTCTGCATGCGCTAACAGGATGTGATTACAATCCAGCTTTTTACAGACGAGGCAAAAAAAAGCCTTTCGATATTTTAATGGGATCTGTACTTTTTCAACAAGCATTTGCAAATTTGGGATCCGAAGCTTACAGTGTTGATGAATTATTTATCACTATGGAATCTTTTATCTGCCATTTGTATGGTTTAAAAAAATTGGCTGATGTCAACCGAGCTAGGATAGAAATCTTTAATAAAACATATCAGGTATCAGATACATCACAGCCTTTCTCATTAAAAGTTCGCAATTACGATGCTTGTAATTTACCACCTTGCCAATCGGAGATACGGCAGCATTTATTACGAACGCAATACATCGCACGCTTGTGGAGGAATGCCCACTGTCGAGTCGTCACTGAGATGCCAGCAACAGATTTCGGGTGGAAAAATGTGGATGGAAAGTTGGAGATGACTTGGTTCGTTGGCAACCAACTACCAGACGCATATCAAGATATTGTCACGACACCTGACACTCTAGGGGATACTCCAGATTCAGGTATGTTTTATTTTTAATGTAATAATAATATCATGAAATAAATAAACGTTGTTAAGTTTCATTATACCTATATTATTTTTTGTTCATTGTAATTCTATTCAATAATAAAAACAAATATATGTATATTTTTGAACAAATTAATTTTCTTCGGCAAAGGGCAGGTCTATTAATATTCATGTCTATGGACTCAACAGTTAGTGGGCAGTTCTCAGCGCCGTCAGCTACTGTACGATCCACATTCAATGATGATTTTAGCTTCTTCGACATGTTGAAATCGTCAGATTATACTATTTCCGTGATCCTTACATTATTTCCTTCAAAATAAAAGAAAAATGAACCGCGCTCGAGTAAATCCACGTGACGTTTTTTTTTTGCAACTTTGTGACTCGCTAATTTTCTTACGTCACGTTCAAATCGTCAGATTATTGAAATGTAAACTTTTCTGTATGTAATTAACTCACAATACCTTAATCTGACACGCTCGAGTAACTACAGGGATCGATTTTTTTTTACTAATCTGATCGGTACTCCTAGCCGTACCCACCAATATTATGGGTTCATATATGGTGGTAGTCCATAACAGGGTCGGGAGGTATCTCCCCTTAGTTAATCTGACGCGCTTGAGTAAATCCCAAAATCCCTGCTTCGCCTCCCGTACTAGTAGTTAAAGGGGCATCAATCTCCTATCTCATGTCCTATTGAAACATTTGTTGTATGGTTCGATGGGTGACCGGTCAAGAGTGATGATAAAAAAATTGGTTAAATCAGTTAAGTTAGGTTAGGCTAACCAGATATTTTAAAATTATTTTTTCATAGCTTGTAATCTTTCTGAAGTGGTTCTGAGTTGGTTTCATTCTGAGTTGGCATGGAACCGGTTCGATGAACAGTACCTAGACCAAAAAAAGTTTGTTTCTTACTTTCTCTTATAAATAATAAATATAATAAAATAAATTTCTTCTGAAATCGTATGATTTCTCAGTAGATACAGAAATAACTACACATTTTTTAAAATTATTTCATATAAGGAATTATACAGTTTGTACAAATATATGTTAACATACAAACGAAAACTCCTTTTTCAAACTTTCTTCAGGCCGGTAGGTAGGTACCTACCTTAGATTATTCCGATTTGACAGCACTTTTGTAGGAACCTTGATCAAGCGAACTCTAGGGGGATTAAAATGTAGTATTCAACAAGCCACCATCTTGAATCGGAACCGGAACGTAACAAACTCATTTATAGATGGATAATAATATGCCGATGGTCGAGTTAAATTCGTTACCTTCAGCCAATAAATAATCCGCGTATAGCCGACCATCAACTGTAGTGCCGATGCGACGCCCGACATTTCATGTATTATGCACGGTGTTTTATGTTATTAGTTATTACTTTGTGTGCCCGTCTTTTATAATATTTATGACTAAGGCTAGGGACTCACGGAGCGATTTTTACCCGCGCCCGCCGCGGTTCCGGGCCCGCAGCCTTTGTAGAATGCAGATATTTGTGTAAAAAATTAAAGCACATTTCACGACGCGTTTTACGCCCGCGGCGTGTGCGATTGTTTGCGGGTCCCGCTGCACCGGCGGTCATCTTGTACCGGCGGGCGCGGGCGCGGTCCCGCAACCGCGGCGGGTTGCTCCCGCGCGCTCTGCGATCGGTTGGCGGGCGACCGCAGTGGGCAGCGAGGAGGGGTGTAGAGAAATCCCGACGCATGCCCGTCTTGCAACCGCCCGTCTTGCGGTAATCAACCGCCAAGATTGCGATCGATAACCGCAACCGCGGCGGCTGCGGGCCCGCAAAAAACTCCGGTCTCGTGAGTTTTGAAAATAAAACTCCATCCCGCAACCGCGGCGGGCGCGGGTAAAAATCGCTCCGTGAGTCCCTAGCCTTAAAGGCAATTTAACTATAGATAGCATTGTTTACCTACTTGAATCGCCTGAAGGGCGCACAAATATAATTTATTTGAGTATTGTTAATGGTATGACATTAATAATTGTATTATTCATATATTTTCTAAAGTAAAATATGTTTTTTTTTTTAAAATTAAATGAAGACAATAATAGCGAAACTCAATCGAAAATCTGGAAACAGAAAAATCTGAAAAAAGATATTGGCACCTCTGGGACTCGAACTCAGGACAGATATCCTGTATATACTTCGACCAAGAACCACCAACATTATCTTAGGCAGCTATCTTTTTTTTTTTTTTTTTTTTTATTATTTCCAAATTAAGTCCCGTTAAACTGATTGATATCAGTTTGTCAACGGGTTCTTTTGACATTTCATATTATTACATTATATATTTTTTATACATATATATACACGCACATATTCATTTATACAAATACATGCATATAAATATATATACAAATACATACACACATACATACATAAATAATATATTATGGAGAACAAATTGTTAATAAAATTTATAAGAAATACAGAAAAGAGAAAATGACAGAAACAAAGAAAAATAAAACAGAGATTAGTACAAAAAAATTCTTTCACTTAGCCATTTCTTTAGCATACATTTCCTTCTGAAACTCAATTCACAACTTTTTATTGCGTTGGGTAACAAGTTGTAAATTTTTGGAACAAGGTATTCTAGAGTTCTTTGACCGTATTTATTTAGGTATCTGGGAATTACAAGTCCATCGTTTGCAGTTAGTCTTGTATTATGAACATGAACCACCAGTTTATTATATTCGGATTGAGATGTATGCTGACTCACAATTTTAAGCCACAATATAGCACGAACAGATAATACATTTACAGAGTTGTATAGTAACGATTTTGGTACATCATGTCTTTGTTCGTATTCAGTTTTTTTCAATAATAATTTAACCAAAGAATGTTGTACATTTTGCACTGAAAGAAGGTTTGTTTTTGTTGAATGTCCCCATGTGGTTATTCCATATCTTATTTGGGATTCCGCCAATGACAGATATACTAATCTAAGGGTATTTAGTGGAACAAAAAACTTCAGTCTATAAAGTTTGTTCACTATAGCTCTAAGCCGTGTGCAAACTTTTTGTATATGTATATCCCATTTAAAATTACAATCAATTGTTAAGCCTAGGTATACGTATTTAGAAACTAGTTCAATATTTTTACATGAGCATGGTTGTATTATAGAATTATGAATGCAATTAAAATCATGAGAAATAATTTTAGGAGTTATGGTGATGTTGGCATGAGGAGATCTGATGTGCATAAGCTTAGTTTTTTTAGCATTGATTATTAAACCTACATCATGCGACCATTTTTGAAGAGTGATAAAGTCTATTTGCAGTAGAGTACTTGCAATTAACAAATCCTCGTGTGAAATAACCAAGGCAGTGTCGTCAGCATAGACATAATGTTTTACATAAGAGAAAATCAATTTCATTGCAGTAACATATATAATGTACAAGGTAGGGCCTAGTATAGACCCTTGTGGTACGCCTGCGAAAACGTTATTTTTTTTGCTATAATGATCTAAAATTTTTACACAAATCTTTCTATTTTTAAAGTAATTAACAAATAATTTGTGTAGGTTTCCCGTAATTCCAATTGCTTCCAGAGTTTCTAGTAATTTATCATGATCAATTGTATCAAAGGCCTTTGAATTATCAATAAATAATACGAGTATATGTTTCCTTTTATTGAGATCATTATTAATTGTATTTGAAAAATCTTGAAGCAGTAGATCCGTGCTCCTTCCTTTCCGGAAACCATATTGATGGTTATCAACAATAGAAAATTTTTCAAGGTACTTTATCAGTTTTATAGATATATATTTCTCTAGGATCTTTTCAATTGCAGGCAAAATACTGATTGGTCTATAGTTTTCAATTTCACTGTGTTTACCACCTTTGTAAATGGGTCGGATGATGCTACATTTGAGATCCTCTGGTATAATTGCCTCCTTTAAAATCATATTAATTAATAGAGTTAAGATAGGTCCTAAAATATCGAAATGTTTTTTAATATCAGACATTCTAATTTTATCTATTCCCGGCGACTGACTATTTTTTAAACTTCTGACAACTTTTTCGATGTCGCGGAGTTTTGCTTGTGTTAAGAGCATGCTATGTGGAAGTCTATGTTTTTGAATATTCAAAGCTTTTTTATCACATCTATGTAATAATTTCCTAACATTTTCTGAATAGAAGTTAGCAAAATTATTAGATGTTTGCTCAGTCGTTTGTTCTTTTAAGAAATAGTTTGATATTACTTGATCACAATTACTTTTGCTCTTTCTTCCTAACAATCTGTTTATTTCATCCCACGTTTTTTTTGAGTCTGCAAAAAAATTTTTAAATTTTGAGTTGAAAAATTTTAATTTGCACATGCTGATTAATTTTGTAACTTTGTTCCGAGTGCTTTTATACTCTCTTTCATAAAATTTATTTGTAGGATTATTTTTCCATCTTTTGTAAAGCGCATCTTTTAAATTGATTTTTGATAATAAATCATCATTTATCCATTCATTTATGGCATTTGGTCTGGTTTGAGGTTTATAAGTCTTAACTACAGTACTTTTTTCATAGATTTCATTAAATTTTGTTTTTATTTTATTATACAGAGCAACGCAATTCTGTTCTTTCAAAAGGATATTCCAATTACATTTTTTTATTTCTTTATCAACACGTTTTTGAGACAGAGTTGTTATTTTTTCATTTTTTATAATATTTTTGACATCATGGTAATGTACATTTAGTCCCGTTATAAAATGATCAGCAATTGTCGCATCAATTACACATGCGGACAAGTTATATTTATCAGATCTAACATATATGTGGTCAATACAAGATTTGGTCATTTGACCAGCAACTATTGCTTCTCTTGTCGTAACATTAATACATTTAGTTAAGTAATTACTGGTTAGTATATTTTCGTAAGCCATTATAATTGTATCACTTTGATTTAGTAAGTTGAGATTAATGTCCCCAAAAAATATTACATTATCATTAGAATTTACATAATTGCGAAAAAAGGAAGAAATTTCATTCAAGAATTCCTTTTTATTAAGGTTAGGTGGTCTGTATATTGCTAAAATATAAAAATTACATTTATTTGGTAGTGTCAGTATTCCAAACACATTTTCAAAGTTAATGGTTTCGACTATTTCTTGTTCAAAAAGTAAATGTTCCCTTATATACAGCAAAATACCGCCTCCTTGTTTTTTGCTTCTGCAATAGTAATACGATTTATAGCCTGGAATATCGTATAATTCAATAAGTTCCTCGTGAATTGCAGTTTCGCAAAGCATTAATACATCTATATCTTTCAAACAGTTTTTCAAGTAGGCATGAAGAATATCCCAATACTTATTTAATGACCTAATATTAATTTCTACGCAGATTAAGTTAGTATTGCATTTATTTGTATTTTGCGCGGAGATCCAACATTCTAAGTTGCTTGCTCGGGTAAATTCTACATCATAGTCATTATCAATATAGTTGAAAGCCATATTTATTTGCAAAATGTATCATAATCGATCGTAGCTGATGAGCGCCTTCCATAATCTGTCATACGTACTTGGACCTCTATAGCCGCTCTGTGGGCAGGGCAAGCACGATCTCCCGTAGAGTGGTTCGCCGGTTTTCTGAACTTGGAGCAAGTAGCGCAGACAGCGGCCAGTGCCTTTTTGGGGCAATCTTCATAGTCGTGGCCGGTTGCGGCGCAGTGGCGGCATGTTGTCGTCTCCTGGGTGCAAGATTTGCTCACGTGGCCATACAAGTGGCATTTAAAGCATCTCGTTGCACCGAAATAATCCCGAACACGGCAGGCGTTCCATCCAAGGTAGCAATGTCCGCTGTCTATTAGAACCTTCCTGCAGTCAGGATGACATGTAATAATCATATTCATGGTAGGAGCGTCCTTCCTACCAAAAAGTGACACCCTCCTCATGGTTCTGAGGTGATCGTCTTTAGTAAGGGTGCAATTCCCTGTGATATTATTTACAAAGATCTCCTCAAATAGGGCGGCATCTTTTGAGACGTCACCCCTCGGGACATCGTAAAGTACAATTTTCGGTAGGCGACCCTGTGGACTGATCATTTTTATACCATTAGCAGAAAGTTTCTCCGCAGCTTTCTGTATATTTTTCAACCCCCCGGCACTGGATGTTTGTAGCAGAAAACCTCCTCCTTTAATACTTCTAGTGCGGACCGCTTGGAATCCGTCTGACTTCGGGTCTAAGATAGAGGTGATCACTTTTTTAGTGTCCTCCGACGTTTTACCCTCCGGTACCCTGGGGTAGAACAATACTGTCGGCTGTTGAAGGGGTAAGTCGCGCTCCTGTCCATCGACAATGATTGAGGCGCTAGGTGTCGCGCCAGCTGCACTCGCATACGTTCTTTTGCTCGCGAGCGCCGTATTTATTTGTTTCTCACCTGAGGGAGGGGCAACAGTGGGTTTATGTTTGATTAAAATGTCGATTTTTTCAACTAAACCAGCTTGAGAGGTAAAGACTTCCTCTAGAGTGTTAGCCCTTGCTTTCAGCGACGCATTTTCTACAACGAGGATAACTAGGTCTCTCTTGATTATGTCGATCGCTTGAGCGACGACCTGTTTCTCCTCCTTATTCATTTTGTTTCTACCCTCAGTGACAGCACCTATGTTAATTAAATGTTACAATTTGGGGGTTTACTCATAAAATTAAATTAAAGGTTTTATTTTATTTAATGACCATTACAAGATTAGGTTCCTACTCCAACGTAGGAACTTCAAAAATCAATACATCAATCAAAAATTCCATATCATCATACATATATATATATTAACGATTTTACAACAATAAAATTAGGTCATTAATAATTCATATAACTTGTTAGGTATTCCCTGAACAATATTGAAGTAAGCTACAAACCCAAGATAATTAAGCCCAGTGGGAATAACCAAAATAATTAGAAATTCGACAATCAAAGACGACTTAGTAACAAATGTAATAAAACCCATATAATTTAATAAGATTCTTGTAGACCACCCCTCTCCCCCTACACTATATGTTATGTATATAAAACGTAGATTAAGAATAATTTGTACCAGTCTGAAGATAGCTTTAAGAATCTGAAACCTTTTACGGTCAAATAAATTGAAGTGGAAATGTGTTTCATATTTGTTTAATTAAAATATAGTATGACATTCGTTATTTTTACCTGTTTGTTGGGATAAGAAGTTAAAAACATTAAAAAGCACATCATCAGACTCCATTTAAATAAACGTGTATCTGAAAAGGCGGGTATTTCGGTGGGTGGGCCTGAGGCGTTTCCTCCCCCCCTCTCTCCCGCACTCCCTTCCGTCCGAGCCGCCATTGTGTTGGAAGGTGAGAGGAAGGTTTGCCAGTCGAGAGCCCTGAATTATCCTCTCGGTGTTGCCATATTTACCCTTCTCGGCGTCCGTGGAGGGGGTAATTCCGCCGAGACACTCTGGCAACACTCGATGGTGTTTAGCATAGCTTAAGAAAAAAAATCTGGAGAGGCCTCGCATTACGTGGACCTGTGAAATATTGAACCGTTTTGTAATTCGGCAAATACAAACCATCAGACGCTTTTATTATTACCGTGACGATTCACGGTAACGGTACCGTGACGGCAAAACATGCAATAAGCATACGTTTCTTATTGCTATAATGCTGCAGCTCTTTCTTACACTTTAAATAATGCTGAAAAACTCCAGATACGTGTGACTTCTTCCTCCAAAGTATAAGTTTTTGCGACAGGAATTGTGTTTTATTTTCTTTATATGCGTGAGGGAGATGTATGAAATTGATAAGATTTTCCTTTGGGGGGATGCAGACATACGTTCACCATTTGTCTCATTTTCGACTGTTTTCATTTAGTGTGTAAGAAAGAGCGGCAGCATTATATGTTTAAGAACAAAAACAGCATCATCAGCGCATTGACATTTGACGTTTTTGAATTTTTGGAATTCACTCACACTTTAATATTGTCCTTGTGACTATATTTCATACTTTCAAAATTATCGTCACGGCTAGTAGTATTGGAATTGGTCTGCGGAGACGTCACAGGCGTGCGGAGTGTGAGAGAGATGCAAGAAAGAATACACGTAAGAATACTTTGGAGAGAATACACATACGTACATTGTGTATCTCATCTTTTTAAAGAGCTGCAGCAATATTGTGATAAGGAACGTATGTTTATTGCCTTTTGTATGCCGTCACGATTCCGTTACCGTGAGCCGTCACGGTAAGTATAAAAGCGTCCATTGGCAACCAAATTCTTGTAATATTACGATACCTATTTTTAAATCATAAAAATATGGAAATTGTAGTTCAGTCACATATAAATGCATTTTCTGTAATGCGTTGAAAGTAGGTAATATCTACTTGATTTTTTCTAAATTCTTTCGTCAAGTAACTCATGTTATATAGCACGAACAAGAATACAAGGTAGTTCTATTATCCTAACTTGAATACATTTTCTTGAATACAGTTGTAATTTCTATTTTATATGTTCTTGAGGATTACACAGTCAAAAATAGTCTATTCTTAGTATGCCGTATGTCACCACGAATATAGGTAATAGGCATAAAATTCGCTTGGCAAACTTAGTAAAAATCGCTCACTTATGGCACAAAAGTGTTTTTTAAAAATTTATTTTGTGAATATTTTCATAAGAAAGAAAAAAAGTTAATCAAAGGTAATCACTGATAATCTAAGCCATAATAATGTATTTTTTCAAAGTTGCAACGTTGAAACGTTGCTTGAAATGGCTTTAGCTGTGTTTCACGAGATCTGCTTAGCCAGGTAATTAACCGCCTTCCTTCCCCTCCCTGCTACCCACAGCCTTACAACATACCCCATTTTAGGCTCACTGGTTCCAGAAGATTGTTTAGAAGCAGTTGAGACTCTTGTGCATTACTCACATGAAAAAATAATAATGTTCCTAAGGGTATCAAGCTGCATTTTCGATTTTTTATAATTTATTTCATAAAAAGAATTCAGATATTGGTCGCTAGCAGGCTATTAAATTAAGCACAAAAAATAAGGGTTAATATTATTCGTGCAGACAGTTATAGGCCTATGTCAACATTGCGTTCGTAATATTTGTATAACTGATTGGCATTTAAGGTGTTACGAAGAATGGATCGTTTGCCCTCATATTGTGTAGGAGGCCAAAGCTAACATCTTCACCACTGAACCGAAAATCCCTAGACGTTTAATCTAAGTATGCCAATTTTAATAAAGACTCTAGGTTTCAGTCAATGTTCTGAAATTCTGTACTCTGAGCTGTTGGAGTGTGCGTATACTGCGTATCACTTGGGGCCTTGTCAAACAAAAAACGATTATGGACTGTACTGTCATCCGCGTAACAATAATTTGGTGCACACCTCAAAAGGTCATTGATGTGCAACAAAAACAAAGTCGGAGTCAAATCCGGTCCTTGTGGGACACAATCAGTATCTATTGATAGTGAGGAAGATGTGAAACTATCAACAGCCGTCTGAATCGACCTATCCCTCAAAAAGTCTACAATTCACGTAAAAGGGCAACACACCTCAAAAGGTCATTGATGTGCAACAAAAACAAAGTCGGAGTCAAATCCGGTCCTTGTGTGACACCATCAGTATCTATTGATTGTGAGGAAGATGTGAAACTATCAATAGCCGTCTGAATCGACCTATCCCTCAACAAGTCTACAATTCTCCTAAAAAGGCAACACACCTCAAAAGGTCATTGATGTGCAACCAAGATAAAGTCGGAGTCAAACCCGATCCTTGTGGGACACCATCAGTATTTATTGATTGTGAGGAAGATGTGAAACTATCAGCAGCCGTCTGAATCGACTTATACCTCAAAAAGTCGACAATTCACGTAAGAAGGCAGTTTGTTGACAACTGGTTGCAAACCCGGTCAAAGATCTTGGAAATGTCCAGTGCAACCGTATAGGTCTCACCATACTTTTCAGGCATCGCCCTCAAACATGCGTTACATTGTTAAATGCATCTTGCACTAGCCTATATAGTGTGAAACATGGTGTCACTACCGAATAAGCTTTATGGAACGACTCCGGATCCCATATAATAATGCTTGCAGATATATTTAGATTCAAAAGGTATAACAGCGTATCAACAATGTTTACGGAATTAGGACTCTATGGATTCGCCAGTCTGGTGAGACACCGGGTCACTGGAGCCAGGATGAGGCCAATGGCCTCCGAAAACACGGTGGTGACCGCAGCCTTATATTACCAAGCGCCACTGACGAGTGAACGTTGGGCCTGAGCTCACTCGATACCACGCACTACATAATGGATTATTTATTTTGTTATTATATATTTTTTTCTATTTGTATACTTCTTTCTCTACTGTGTTAATATACTAAATATGTATAACTATATGGGACATCTGGGATTGCACTATCCTTCCCACATTCTGGTATAAAATTATTATTATTATTATGAGGTCATTTTCGGTTGAATCAGATCAATGAAATTGATAATCTGCTCAAAAAAGATCGATATTTGAACATGTTCAATCAATTTTAGCAGAAGTAAGGAAAAATTGAGCTTAATTCAAGCGTATGTACATGCCCACATTACACTTCCATCGATTTCAGATATCCGAGGTACTTTATTCCGATGAAAGAATTGGCTTTTTGTGATGGAAAAAATATATATTGACATAAAATGTTAACTATCTGGTGGGTGTATTATTGACATAGGTAAAACAATATTTTTATGGTCATCATTATGTATCGAAATAGGCCCCATTGAGTGGTTTATAAAAGCTTGGACGATTAATTAAACTGGTATTATTTATTGATAATTTATATCATGTCAATAATTCTTTGAACTATCTAAGAAGTAGAATTTTTCCCTTGTTTTCATATTTATGAGTGTTAGAAACGTGCAGTTTGACAATTTTAACTTGGTGGTCAGTGGTGTTTCCATCATAGATAAATATTTTTTAATTTATTTAAATTACTGTATACAGATTAATCATCCATTTACAGTACATGATTTATTATTTCAACATTCTTAACATTTTAGAAGATTAAAAAGTTTTTATTCAACCCTTTAGATTTCGGGCATATTCCATCAGAAGGTCAGAAAATAATATCCGTTTTGCAATAAAAACCAAATAAATGGAATATTTCTGAATGTATCCGAAAATTAAAAACCGTTTTTCAAGATGATAGAATTTGTAGGTACTCAAATTTTTAACATATAATTTCGGAAATATTATTTTTTTTAATTCAAACATAAAAAAGATATTTAAAAAATTGCCCACCCCATACTTTTTCTGTAAAAAATTACAGAAAACGAAAAAAAGGAAAAATACACACATATTTTCTTTGGCAAATGTACTTTAAACGTTATTATCACTTCGCGTTTTTTCGCTTCATAAAGAAAAGAAAGAATAAAAATATCTCGGAATTTTGTACATTTTTCTCAAACTGCTATCGAAAACTTTGGTTTCAATATAAAGTGTGGAGTTTTCTCTTTCTTACCCCGTTTAGATCATATATAATATATATATAAGGGAGGTACAACGATTTATTGTCTGACTGTCTCCCGACTGTCCGGAGTCAGTGGAACTATGACATCCCCAATTGGGTTATCTTCTGAGGTTCGAGGGAGTAAGCAAGGGAAGAAGATGAGGATGGGAAGGTGGGAAAGTACCCAAGTATTCAGATCTGATCATGAAATATGACTATAGATATATGAAGCAACATTTCAATTCTGAACGGTGGTCTTTCAGCAGGGCGATATTGAAAGCATCAGATCTACCATTCTAATTAAATTGAAATATTCAAATGCACTCATTTATTCTTTGCTCACCACGAGCACTTTGCTCACCATTAAGAAACGATTAGATATTAGGTATTGTCAAAAATAATAATTTATTAAATTTAAACAGTGGTATCTCGTCCTAACACTGGAAAGATATGGACTTTTAATAGGTCTTCAAAATTCACGAATGCCAAAACCTAGCACTATATTGTAGGTAGGCGCACAATTTTCACAAACTTTCTCATTTGTATCGCTTTAAACATGAAAAACAAATTTATTTATTATACATAGATAAAAAGAGAGTATAAATTACATATTAGGAAGTTTTGCCTGTACAACTAGGAAAGTTTCCCGTTCCAGGGCAGACAAATTGACATGTTTAGTTCATATTATTCATAAAATGTACATAATTACATAACAATAACGAAATATAACAAATAACTCGTTTTTCTCTGAAACTAAGTTGTGCAATAAAGGAGATGTATATAAAATGCATATACATATATACACATACACACATACACACACCCTCACCCTCTCACCCTCACACACACACATACACACATACACACATACACATACACACACACACATTTTTTTTTGTGACAAAATAGAAAACTAATCAGGTGGCACATATTATAATCGGATTTACCGAATTAACCTGGTAACAAATAATATATTCAGATTAACAGAGTATGAGATAAATAAGTAACTTAGTAGTATTGAAAAGTATAAACCAGGTACCTGATGGAGGAATTACAATAAGATTTACAACATAAAGATATGAAGTTATGTTAGGTTATGTGTTTAGAAGTGTGAACTTTTAATACATAGTACACTTATAGGAGAAACTACATTAAAATTTACAATATTAGATACATAATTTATGTATGTATTAATTATATGATTTTTTTTGCGTTATAACTACAACGTGTAATAAATTATGTGCAAACATCATTATTTCAACTGATTAAAAACATGATTTCAGAACATATTATATTATACGACAATACGAATATATACCGCGCTCATGTGTTGAACTAATACTGCTAAAATATAAAAACAATGACTATAAATATAGATAGAAATATAAACTATGAAACAGAAACTATGAATATAAGTAAATAGTACCTGATTTAGTGCTACTTTGGTGAAATTGGTGGAATACTTCGTATATATTGTTGTACGTCATACTTGTTGTGTTATATAATTGTATATAAATACAATTATGATTGAAAAAAAAAACAAATTTAAAATATCTTGAAAACCGAATTACTTAAAACCTTTTGAAGCTCAAAAAAGAGATCCGCAAAGAATGCAAGGCTGATGTAAGCGTAATGAGTAAGATTAAGAAAAGGACGCTCCGATGGTTTGTACGAGTAGAGTGAATGAACGAGGAAAGGAGTGTAAGTAGTATATACGACGTAAATGTAAATGGTAGAAGAAGTCGGGGATGCTCGAGGAAGACATGGCACGACCAAGTGAATTAGATACTTGAGTCGGGCCTTGTCAAGAGTCAGAATAATAGAAGAGCGTGTATGAGACGATGTGCGAATATCTATGAGGCAAGGAATATGTGCCAAGACAGAGTTGTTTGGCGGTCTGTCTTATCTGCCTACCCCTACGGGGAAACGGCGTGATGGTTAGTTAGTTAGTTCATCTTTAGAAGCTTATCTGGCCATGTTGTCAGTTATTCATGTCCAACTGAATGCGAAATATCATCCAGTCATTTTTGCTACGCGCCCTAAAATATTAAAAGTAAACAGAATAAAATCTGTTGTTCAGATCGTTAAATGCTGCTATTAGCACGAATATCGAATATTAACCACAAAGCATATTTACATTATTAAATACATAACGTGTAACAGCAAGATACGGACCATTGTTTACCCTCTGTTAGTGGAAGGATCAAAGAAGGTGAAGCCTCATTTCAGACGTCAATGATGATGACGTCTCGAGTGGTATTTTAGGCTGTAGAGTGTGTAGAGGCATGAGGCTAGAGGCTATATCTACCACCGTCAAATTCCTCCACACTCATTGTAAGGATTCTTTGTGTTTTCAAAAATCATCTTTAGACATTTTGATGACTAAAAATTTCGATAAATAATGTATTGGTTGGAGGTTTTGAGACTGGTAAAAGAATTTTTGAAATTTTTGAAAGCATTAGTTTTTTTAAATCTAATTGAAGATGCTAATGGAATTCGGGATTGAGGATGAACAAATCATTAAAAAAAAACGGTGTTCCCCATCCTACTCATAGATTATCCATACGATAACTACATTTTCGATTAATTAAACTCGATTTATTTATTTAAAAACGAGTTTACTATTCGGTACTTGAAACTATGAATAGTGGCTATATACAGGATAAGTTAGACGAGTTTTTTTTAAGTATTGCGAGTATTTATTTGTTTATTTAATGATTATCGTTTGGATAAGCTATCAGGACGATGGTGAAATACTCCCAAAATATAATAGGTAGGTAATAAGTACCATCACCAGCAAAATTTTTATTTATATTTTTATACATAATAGATTGAGTCCGAACTGTCCGAAACCAGTTTTATAGGAATGAGATGAGGATGAGGAAGGTTGGGAAGTATCTGGTAACTTATGACATAGTACTATGATAATATAAAATAGTACTATGAAGTAGAAAGAACACTCAAATGGTGACCTATGGCATCAGGAAATTTTCACAGGTTTTACACTCTGCTAATGTAAGTCACGTCATTTACACCATGCGGTACGGAGCTTGGAAATATCTTTTTTTAGTACATAAGACAGGCATGATGCCCAAACATTTTACATACTTTTTAATTTTTTTTTTTAATTTATGTGAATACCTCACAAGAATCCCAGCTGCTTCCGTCTGGAGCCGGTGAGACTATGGCATCCCCAATTGGGGTATGTTGTGAGGCTGAAGGTAGTGGGATGGGAAGAAGATGGAGAAGAGAAAGGTGGGGAAGTATCTGGCTACTCAGATCTGGTCACCAAACAGGGCTAAAGACATTGCAAGCAAAATTTCAAATCTGATTGGCGGTCTTACACCAGGGCGATACGGAGAGTATCTTCCACTCTGTAACATGCCGCAAACATACTACATTATTTATATTAGATACTTATACTCGTATCTATTTATCAAGAGAATAAGGCGCAAAAAACTAAAAAAAATTCTATAACTTTCAGTAACATAACTGTTCGATAACAATTTATTTTCCTAAAGTCATTTCCCAGCTTTGAAATGGGACCTTAGTGATTTTTTGAAAAATTAAATTCTGTGACAAATTTAAAAGGTTATCCATATCTTTTGCGACTATGTATGTGATAAATATATCTATAGATTTTCAATATTTTTCCGTTATGCTGCATCCTTTACAATTACACATTCTTAATTGGACAGAGGTTCTGTAAAGGTGCCTGTCGATAAAATATACTTCGATATTATTTACTTCGATAATTGACCGATTATTTTTGATTTGGCTGTCGGGCCGCTTCGTGTTAATGATTTAATTTTTAATGAGGACCTGTCATAATAAAATTTCATCCATCATTGCTTTTTTTAATATTGTCCATGGATATTAATTATCTATTTACTTTAATTACCGGAGACCGTAAGATACCTACGTTAGACTGACGGGGATTTAAAAAAAATTATCAACGATTAAATACAGGTACCTATCTATAATCTAACGCATCAAAGAAAACTATCTAAAAAATTAAAGCTTTCTATATTCATCATTCAGTGTACGCGATTACCTAACAAAAGTTGCTTGAAATGGCTTAATCTATGTTCGTTTCTTCAGTTGGTACATCAACGGTTTAGGTTTTTGTCGTAGGTGCCGTATCCCCGCTCTAAAAGAAAAAGATGGAGAGATATGTAATTACGAATGTTGAAGAGAGTGCGCTAATATTTAAAACGGTAAAATTGAATCGAATTGAATTGAATTCGAAGTGAAAATGTTTGATAAAACACGACTCGTTTAAAACGTCATTTAAATAAACACTGTGATTTTTTTCATACATATAACTTAACTTATAAAATAACTGAAACAGACGTGAAAATAATAATTTTCGGAGCATAGTTTGCGATTTTTTTCTAACGAGGTAATTTCATATAATTTCCTTTTCAGCGCGGCGCGGCGTGGGGAAAGCATAGATATTATCTTAAAATTAACACAAATTTTTTTATGAACTTAGAAACATCGCAGCCTTACTAAAAAACCCCGTGAAAAATTTATTGAATAGATAAAGGAGCGTGTATGTGAAAAAATTACTAGTTACAAATTGTTTATGGAAAAAAATATACATTGTTCACACAGTCTGAGAGGGGGTAGTTTATCTCATGTGTACGACTGTTTTGTTAATGATTTCTGAACGAAATTTGGAATGTAAAAACCGAACTGGTGTATTTAAATGCAAACCAAATATATGCTTATTTGATCAACTATAATGTTAAATTATTGTGATTTTGTCTGTCGTAGACATAAATTATTATGAAAATTTCATATTATAGGCTTTACTAAATGAGCGCTTCTCAGTTTTGTACTGTGCTAATGTCGTAACGTCTACCAAGAGCTAAATAAATTCACTCAATAAAACATCAAAATTCAGGTTTGGGGTGTTCACTTTAACAGGGTTGCCAACATCAATTTATTATCTTATTATTTATGAACTGGATTAAGAAGAGTGTATAAAAGCGCACCTAACTTTATCAATTTATATACTCCAGCTGAGTAGGTATATTTTCTACCAGTATTTAAATGAAAGGTATTCGAACTACTATAATTGATCTTTTTGACATCGATTGGTATCCGGCAGACACCGTCGTTGTTATTTTATTTTATTTTTTTATTAGGCAAACAAACAGTTTTATTTATTTATTTCAACGCCATAAAATGGCTTTTACAATCCAGTGATACATGATACATGATACACAGTGGTACACAGGAGGGTAATTATAATGATAACAAAATAAGAATGTACATTAAACCAAGTACATAAATATACGTGTGATAACAACTAGTATTTAGTTATAGGATACAATTATGTATTACAAAAAAAAATGGATGTGAGCTCGTATAGAGAATACACATTTTATGCAAAATAAAAATAAGTAAATAAAGGTGACTTCTTAGAAAAATTGTCAACATCAAGTATAATTTACTTTAATTCTATTTGAACATATCGTTGAATTCCAGGAATTGGCTAAAATGGAGAACATGATATTATTGTTACCTTCAGTTTGAAATGACTGCAGTTTGAAATGACTACAGGTACTGCTAATTAGTCCTGCTTTTCAGGGCTGTCAGTTAGAGATTCAATAATAACTTTGTTTAAAAATAATAATTTTGAAAAAAATTATACATTTATTAGCTATCACTTAACTAGTCTGCTTGATAGTTAATATAAATTAAGTAAGTGCGTAGTTTGGAATCAATAGTAGAGTATGAAATAGACGCCATGCAGATGAACACTATTATACCTAACATTGATTATTGTGATTGAGGTATGAT
This sequence comes from Limnephilus lunatus, assembly GCA_917563855.2. Taxonomy (NCBI): domain Eukaryota; kingdom Metazoa; phylum Arthropoda; class Insecta; order Trichoptera; family Limnephilidae; genus Limnephilus; species Limnephilus lunatus. Next base: position 46,892,881 of record OU830602.1, read on the forward strand.
ATTATAGCCTTCTTATAACTATATTCAGTGCAGTTGAACACATCTACTACCTCTGAGAAAGCATTAGAACAGAAATAAAAAAGCACAAACTAAAGCATGTGGGATAGAAAAGACGAAGTTAAACAGTGAACCTATATGAAATTAATACATTTTCACATCATAAGATAACGTTCAAGGATGAATGATTAGCCATTTGCAAGTGCCCTTGAGGAGATTTTTCACAAAAAAACGGCGCTACACATTAAAATATTATTATAATTATTAACAGAAGGAAAAACAACATAATGAGAATAAAAAATCAACATAAAGCAGGGGTGGAGGGTTCGCAATTAACAATTTGTTTTAATTTTTTCAATTATGAATTTAATAAATTGGCCTGAGGACGAATGGAAAATATCAGCTTCGTAAAACATATCATTGTATTTTGTGCACGTCCTTCGGAGAAATGAATTTGTTTTTGAGTGTGAGATGTGGAAAAGTTGGTTTGAAGTTGTATTTCTTATCGGACAGTGGAAATTAATGTTTTCTAGAAGATAGTTGTTGTGAACAACGTTGTTAATGATTTTGATTAAAAATTTCTTGTCGGATATATTTCTTCTATCTTCTAAGGTTGATAAATTTTGGAATGTTATTGTAAACTACACCGAGCGCATTAGTTATGTTTAATTTCTCGTAAAACTCTCTAAATAACATTATTTAAAAACGGTGTCCGGAAAACTCAGTATGAAATAAACTCAGAACATCCTTTGAAAATTCTTTAAAAGTGATGAAAAAATGGTTAAATAGGTTACGTTACCAATTTTAAAAATATTTTTCATAGTTTTTAATGACTTTTCAAAGAGGTGTTGAGTTGACTTGATTCTGAGTTGGCATGGAACCTACTTAAAAACACCATTGAACCACAAAATAATTGAACATCGCACTAAATCATCAAAATCCACCACTGTGCGTCGGCATAAATTTGTACACAATTGAAAATTTTCCACTGAGAATGGGTCGTTTTTACAAATCGTTCTCATAGTCAACAGCTAGGCTGAATACCATAATATCTGACACAGCATCCACAAAGATCATCAACCCTAGTGACTTTCAAATGGAGATAATATTATAGAACATTCGTGGCAAGTGATCAGAGTAAATCTTAGGATAATTAATCGATAATTAAATGAAATTAAACAATTTAAAGAAAACATTTTATACAAAACATATTGTAACATACAACATAAGTAAAAATCGTGGCTCAGGCACAAGAACTTCGCTTTTCTGATAAGGTACCTATACAATGTATCCATGACTAATGATGACCTTAAATATAATATTTTATAAAATATATATGTACAAAGGTAACTCATTTTCTTTATATTACAATAAAATAAAAAAATTGGTACATTTATAAAAGTGGAGCCAGAATCTTAAAAAAAACTGTCAAAATAACAATGTTATAAATAAAATTTATTAAGATAGTAACAAGAAAAAATCCAAGGGTTGGCATTTAAAAAAATATTGTTTCATCCCTGTTATAAATTCAGTGTTCCTTTTCAAATCTACCCCATGAACATAAAATTCGCTACGCACGCTAATCTAATAACACTCCCTCTAACGGGGCAAAAATGACACAGAATAATAAAGTTTGATGACGTGAAACGTTATTAAATAAACGCATTATAGAATAAACAAACCCGTCCGCCGATATTAGTACACGCGCGTAATTTAATATGGCCGTGATTTATCTATGGAATTCTATGCTCTCTTGGCGGGAGAACGAGCTTACGCGCGCTTTTACTTTCAAGAGGAAAGCTTCGTTGCGCCGTTCATAGATGGCAGCGCTTGTCGTCTTGGGAAATTATTAGTGACAAAATATTGTATGGAAAGAATTCTAAGATAAAATTAAAATCATGACAATATTTATATGGAACGGCGACTAAACATACTGCTGTAGAATTTATGAATAAAATTGCAATTTTGATATCATCGATTGTCAAAACGTCAAAATGAAGATTTATATATATATTTTTTTACTTCTAAGATTAAGCCATATTAAATAATGCAAAAATCGTAAAAAATCATATGTTTTTGTTTTGAAAATTTGATAGCTTAGAAGTACCTATTATAAATGCTTCAATTAAATACTACATATCTTGGCCCTTAAAAATATCGGTAATTTTATTAATAAGCCTAGAAAAAAATTAAGTATGAGGTCTATTTACGTTCATTTCACGTTCAAGTCGAAATTCTCCTATTTAGAAACCGCTTTTCGAATATAGTTTTGTTGTTTATGGTGGAACTCATTGTTATTTTACAATACGGCCGGGAGTCGACGTATTTGCAATTTCAAAATGAACCCTATGCCGTCCACCGAAGAGGTACATGCTTGTCACGCCCATTTTTTTCAGTTCAGCCCCGGACGGAGCGGGGAACAGACGTTAGCGCTGCGCCGCTTGGTTCCGTGAAATCCATTTTAAATTTCCGTTTTATTACAATAAACAATACTTAAAAAAGGAACTAATGTTTTTTACAGGCCTTTACGAAATCAACCTGTACAAAAATTTCTCAAATACTTTTTCCAACCTTTCCAAAAGCTTTTTCTCAAGTATTTTTATACTTCTCCCTTAAAGGGGCGTTAATTTCCGATTTCGATTTTTTCCTGGACTATTGGATGGCCTTTAGCCCAATAGTTACTGTGTTATTATTATGAACCTGATAAAAATACATGAAATGTTTCCCCAAATTAATTTCCTTCTCAGTAAGAAGTTTTTTTTAAAATTTTTTAAGTATTATCAAAAAAGTTGGTTAAATTCATAATTTCTAAATTAAATATATCTACATAAATAATATAAGTCAAACGAAAAGCGTCACAATTAAAGTGAGAAATTGCAAAGAAGTTTCATAATTTTTCTCAAATTGCGCTCGGAAACTTTGGTTTCAGAGAGGAGCACATTTATTTTTTTCTGTAGAGAACTTCTAGATTCGAATATAAAGCGTGGTGTTCTCCCTTTCTAACACTAGACCATATTTCTAACCATAACAGTAATGGAGGCACAACGATTTCTATAAGAACTATATATGTGAGCTTTTCGCAAAAGGGGTACTTAGCAATAGGTTATAGTATTCAAATACTACAACACCTTACAAGAAAATTAGCTTTACTAATTGCCTTTTTTACTTGTACCTTGTACAATGTCTTCTGTATTATGTTCTTCAAATTTCCCATCAAGTGTACACTGTGCACTGCCAAAAAGTGCGCAATACAATAATTATGTTAGCTATAAAGTGATAATGTAACGCATGATTACCGATTATCATGTCCCCTATAGTCAATCTACCGATATAATATCCATCGAAACCTCTCCCTCTTTCTCATAAACGACGATTTACAACAGAGAGAGAGCTTCCAATGGCGCTCTCGGTGTTAATACCATAAAAACTGAGCAACTGTTGGACCCTCGTAAAAATAATGCAAATATTCTTTATCATATTAGCGTTTTGTTTCAATTTGTTGCCATTGGCATTGTGACGTCACAAATCACGAGTTGGAATTAACCGACCATGATTGTAATACGTTTATGTAAATTAATCGAATTACACTTCCCCTAGATAGGGATGGGAAAGAAAGGGAATGGGTGTGTAAGGAAAAGGGAATGATACGACAAAGTGTAAGCAAAGACTTCTACTGTATTGTAAAGCGTGTCTATACATAGTTTGTATCACAGTAATTTTATTAGTGTGAATTATGATTTATTGTGACATGGACACAAGCGCTTCCGATTGACTGAACCGCTTCGGTACACGAGCGAAAGTGGGAGCGAACGAATGCAAACCTTTTATTTATTATTTATTAATCATTTACATTTAAAGTGGAAATTTATACAAAAATGATGACGTTCAAAATTGTAACGTGGAACTTTTTAAATAACCGTTTATTGGATAACCAATACCTCTGCCATAGGTTATCCCTAGTGGTTTGCTAAAGTTTGGCGATTTAGCAGGGGTGGCCAGATTCATGGGCCGAGGTTTGTCTAGGTTTTGGCGGCCAATGAGTTTGTTCACCTTTTGCACGGCGGACCGGATCAGGAGAGATTGGCTGAGGGAGATCTAAGATAGACCTCTCCAGCCGGACTCTCTCGACCCATCGCCTTGCACCGCAGAAGGAGGGATGGATTCATACGTCCGTCACTTCTAGACACATTGACCTCTAGATTTCCTCCACCCCTCATACCTTTTTATTTCCCAGAACTTTCTCTCCTTGCCTCCCCTTAAAAAACCCTCCACACAGCATCGCCTAAGATGGCATATAACCTGAGGTTTTTTTTTTCCTCAGGATCTCCTGTGTGGATCTAATGTGAAATAAAACTTCTATTTAAATTTCGAATTTGTTTTCAACGACTGAAGAGGAATCTTGGAAGTTGAAAATAACCCACTTCCCGACATCAGATCGAGCTGAAACTCGGCAGATAGACTTTTTGTCGACGACAATGTGTTTTATTGGTAGCAATCACGCATACCTAAATACCCATTTCTCTTTATTAATATATCTACTATAAACATAAATGTCGGTCCTGACGGAGAGGGATTATTTTTCAATCCGGTGCCAGTTTTAAAACTCATGCGCTTGTCTAGATATACTTCTTGGTCGAACGTTTCAATAGTTGTTGCACATTTGGTACGTTAAAACTTTTGAATTTTTAAATCGAAGACGTTCTTATGGTTACTTCAAATACGGTATGTATGATTTATTTTTTAATTTTATTCAGATTACGTATATACTTAGAATATGTAATGTAGAAATGGTCGCTAGAGAGAAGGGCTGTCAAGTACCCATTTTGAATGCACTCCAATTATTTCCATATTAAAACGAAATCGGATTCAATCAGTTTTTCAACCATTCGGCGTTCATTATCATGTTTTAATCCACAGCCAATAAAAGGGCTGCATTATAACCGTTGTGGAATTTCAGTAATTAATGGAAATTCCTTTTTTGAGTGTTGTTCGGAATTTAAATAATTTGTGTTTAATTATTCGAGTACCTGCCCAGATTCAATTATTTGGGTTTTAATTATTTTTCGCTTCCCTAATTAACGGAGCTACTCGTTTTAATTTGGATTTATGTGTTCTGTTTTCGAATGGATTGTTTGAAAACTGGTATCTACCTACATACCAGTGAAGTCCGTGAAATTTTGGCGAGTTGAAGTGGTAAGATAGAAAAAAACGACATTACCGATGTTGTATCCAAAAATACTTAATTTTTTTTTTTTTTTTACGAAAATTTCAGTTTGAAGAAACACAAAACTGAAATATTCCCCAAACTGAAATATTTCATGCAAAAAATTGAATGTTAAAAAAAAGAAAACATCAATAATGACGTATATTTTCAGCTAGGTACGAAAACATCAATAATGACGTATATTTTCAGCTAGGTACGAAAACATCAATAATGACGTATATTTTCAGCTACGTACAAAAACACCAATAATGACGTATATTTTCAGCTAGGTACAAAAACATCAATAATGACGTATATTTTCAGCTAGGTACGAAAACATCAATAATGACGTATATTTTCAGCTGGGTACGAAAACATCAATAATGACGTATATTTTCAGCTAGGTACGAAAACATCAATAATGACGTATATTTTTAGCTAGGTACGAAAACATCAATAAAGACGTATTTTTTCAGCTAGGTACGAAAACATCAATAATGACGTATTTTTTCAGCTAGGTACGAAAACATCAATAATGACTTATTTTTTTGAAATCTTACTACTCTAGCTCACTGAAAAGTCAGAAACCGCCATTGCTTCCTAGATCTAAGTTATACATCATTGCACAAGTAGCATGTTTGGTTTATAATTATACTCACTATGGAGTACCTATTAAATTATTTTCAGTTAATTGGTAACCCGGTAATATTTATCATTATTTTGAAAAATAAAATAAATGAAATGCAAAAAAATTAATCCCAATCATATTTGTCTCAGCTCATATAGGTCTCATAGAAATCGTTGTATCTCCCTTACTTATCATAGGGAAAAATATGATCTAACCCGTATTGGAAAGAAAACACAACGCGCTATATATTAAAATCTAAAAGTTAACAAATTATGAAGCTTTTTACCTAAATTTGAAAGAATTATTTTTATATGAAACGCCAATATGTTTATAATTTATTTTTCTAATAAAATATGTGATTTAAATTTTTTTTCGTTATCAATAATTTTAGTTAAGAAAAACCTTAAATTAGCCATTTTTATAAATTTTTTATGTTTGCATTAAAACTTTTCATATTTAAAAAAATTTCATATTTAAAAAATTACATGGTTATTTTTAATATTTTTAATAACAAAAATTTAGAGCGTGTTTTATCAAGAAAACAGTTTTAAAGTTTTCGTATACGCTCACAAATATTCCATTTATTTGGATTTTATTGCAAAGTGGAAATATTTTTACCTACTGATAACATACGCCCGAATTTTGTAGGTTTAATATTAAGTAGATGATAATATTGAATCGTCAGTTCAAAACGAATTTTATGAAATTTTATGTTACCGAAATTACAATTTTTCATAATAGAGGATATGTAACTACTAAAAGCGTCTTAATTCTAACCAAAATAATTAAGTGACACACAAATAGTGCAACCCGTCTTTTATTTTCAAAATTTATTCGATCAGAAACCCCACGACATAATACGAATCAATTACTTTAATTGTGATTTGTAGCGATCATTTTGGGGCGGCTGTAACGAGCACCATCAATGAATTACCTAGTCGGTTTCGGGTTTACTTTATGTCTGATGTTAGTAGTACAACAATAAAAAAACACCAATATTGTGACAAAAATATGATTGATGATAAAATTAACCATAACGATCTAATCACATTAGAAGAATTTAGCTATGGTTTTTTATTTCTTTTATTCTCAGAGAAAAATGGCACCTTCGCGTGTTATTTGAAGTTTTTCTAAAGAAGGTAGCCTGCTAACTAATACCCATTATGTGAAAAACGCGGCATAAACCATTTACTATAGTAATTAGATCCCTCTATTATAATTGCAAGAAGCCTTATCGCATGGGGAGTATGTTAGCGCTATGCGCTTTCGATGACCGGACAACTCATCAATATACAACTTCATCACTCCTTTGAAAAGTCATTGAAAGTGGTGAAATTTTTTTAATTGAAAAATTCTTTAACACCGTTGTGATTTGAAACCCGATAAAATGGAAACGAAACACTAAAAACAGACAAGCACATACATCTATAGGAATCAGCTTGCGAGATAGACTAATCGGTGTCCTCTTTGTAACACTCCCTCGAAAAGTCATTAAAAGAAATGTTTTTTTTTAAATAGCTCATAACCCGACCTAATGTAATCTATCTAACTAATTAAACATGTGTGCAAATCACACGCGGTAGAAGCGAAACCTTCAGAAAACTAAACTTCGATAGAATGAGACGAATGCTGAGTATCAGGAGTCGGATATTTTAAGAGTTTATTTATTATAATATTGTTACAAGTTTAAAAATTATTTTACTTCTCATTCTATGATGCACCGCTTAAAGAGAAGGCTGATAGGCTACGAAGCAACGCACAAAGAGGAGGCCGATAGGCTACGAAGCATCGCACAGAGGGGACATCGATTAGTCAATCTCATTCTCTCGCAGGCTGAATCCCATAGATATATGTGTTTGTCTCTTTTTAGTGTCGCTCATTTCCGTTTCATCTAGTTTCAAATCGCGACGGTGCTAAAGAAGTTTTCACTTAAAAAATAAATGAAGAGTCTGCCCAATTGTAATTTTCAATATTGTTGGATAACTTATCTATTTTATGTAGAAAGGTTCGTTAAGTATGTTTTATTCTTATATGAAGCTCACTTTCTTTAAAAGGGAACAACCAACCCTTAACTTTCAAGATAAAAACAGAAATATATTTTATTAGAATAAGTTAACAATTATTAATATAAACGAAAATATGAAAGAGAACAAGACACAGAAAAACAGAAAAAGACAATGGTCGCAACTGGGAGAAAAATAATTAGTTAATAATAATGTAATTGTAAAATTTGAAAATATGAGATTGACAAATATGACGGCTTTGACAGAAGGTGACAATAGCGAAATTGGTTAACGCGCTCGTCCCAGTTAGACGGAGAGGTCTGGGTTCGTGTCCCAGATGCGACCATTGTCTTTTTCTGTGTCTTGTTCTCTTTCATATTTTCGTTTAGATTATTATTGTTAACTTATTCTAATATGATATATTTCACTGATAGGAATAACCTTCAAAAAAGGATAAACAGAAAATTTTTCTTATAAAAAAAATAAAAATATATTTGTTTCAGTTAGTTTAGATAGCTACATACCTAGATACTTAAGTCCAAATCGCAATAAATTACAGAAACCACAATTCAGCTCACAGATCCAATAGAGAATAAATCGTCTCAAACAGGGGCGTAGTCACTGATTCGTATTTATTTGGTAAATAAACGGATTATTGGAAAGTAGTGTATAAGTTAGTATTGTAGACAATCCGCTTTTCTGGCGGGCCGGGCCATAACTTACTCCGCGCCAACATAGATGTCACTACAATGCGAGCGGGGACATTTTTATCAAATTTGCGGGGACTCCCGCCCGCCAAACTGAAATTTACTGCCGCCTTGCGAGCGCCGGGAAAACTATTTTTAATAAGATTCCGAATTGCAAGGGTGGTTAGGAAGAAATAACCACTAATGTGACCTTAGAATTAATAAATACTTATTTTTAACCATTGTTATTGTTTCTCTTAACATAAATAAAAAAAACATAAACAATGTCGCTTACACAAGGTGTCTGGAAAATCATAATACAAGCGGGAAAATGGTGAAATTACGACACATATTTGGAGGCAATTTTGTGGAATAACATTTTTATATTTGAGTTTTGATTTATGAATATGCGAGCGAAGCCAGGGGCAAAAGCTAGTATTAAAATATTAAAAAAATAACTACAAAATAAATAATATGTACACCTTTATGAAACCAAAGTTTCGAATCGCATTTTCAAATAAATTTAAGAAATTTTAGAAATTTGAAAAAAAATATTTTTACATCAACCCACAAAAAAGTGAGGTGGTATAATAACGTTTATAATACATTTGTCTATTAAAGTATGTATGTGTATAGATATTTTTTCGTTTTCAGTCATTTTAGTCAAAAAAATGTAACGTGAGCCATTTTTAAAACTTTTTATATTTCAAAAATTATAGGTATATTTCGATATATAAAATAAGAACGCATATTTTATAACCTTTCTGAAACAGCTTTTAGTTTTCGGATACTTTCAGAAATATTCCATTTATTTAGATTTTATTGTAAGGCGGAATTATTTTGACCTCCTGAAATAATATAGTCCAGGTCTTAAGGCAGTATTAAGTATCAACGAGTTTTATTTAATTTTTTTTATGTGAATACTGCACAAGAGTCCCTAATGCTCCCGTCTGAAGCCGGTGAGACTGTAGCATCCCAAAGTGAGGCTGCAGGTAGTGAAGAAGGAAAGGAGATGGGAAAGAGGGCGGTGAAGTACCTGACTCTTCAGATCTGGTCACCAAACACGGCTAAAGCCATTTCAATTCTGAATGGTGGTTTTACACAAGAGCGGTACTGAGAGTATTATTATATTATTTTTAATTAAAAAATTGTGAAATAAAACAAATCAATCTAATAAAATTTACTGGCGCACGCAGAGATTCAAACCCGAGACCTTTGGATTGTTAGTCGAGAGCCTTACCCCTCAACCACGGAGGCCGTCGATATTCTATTTTTGCGTACATTTCTCAGTTATCAGTTAATCCCTTTCCATTTATATTTATTTTTTCATACCTACTCATTTACATTTACACATTTTAAACAATGTAACAGGCATCTAATGAAGTGTTTGTTATCCATTGTAGTGCGTGTTTTAGGACAAAGGGGTGAGCGGCGATGCCACGTGCCGCCCATGGCCGCAGGTTCTCTCTGCCTGCCCCGGCTACTGACGGCGCAACGTTGCTCAGTACCTAATTGGGATGGACACGTGCCAGGGGTGGCACCACGTGGCATCACGTGGCCGGACGGCGATTTACCTGTGGGAGGCTTTTTGGTCATTAAATACAAAGTTTTTTAATGTGTGGATTTTTTCATGTTTGCAATATGAAATGGATGTGATCAGAATGTCTAGCACAGACGATCGATAAAACCTTGCATCAATACGATGTTGACTAAATTCGCCATCTATAGTCGGTTGGCGTTATTTGCGAGCACGGTCAACAATTGATAAGAGAGGGTTGACAATTAGTAGGGCGGTCTCCATAGTATCAGATAAGCTTCGGTTAATTTTTTGAATAATGTCGTTCCTTGCGCAAAATAACTGTCTGATTATTGAATGGAGGTGAACTAACGAAGTTCTTAGTAATGAAAGAAATCGTGTAAGCGATCTGTAGACTTAATTAATTATTATTATTTTTGATTATTAAAGTATATAAATATTACGAATCTAACTGTGGCAAACAACCCAAGAGATGACTTTTTCTTTTGTCAGAGGGTGAAAATAATTAAGTTTTACAATGAAATCCAAATAAATGGAATATTTCTGAATGTATCCGAAAACTAAAAACTGTTTTGGAAAGAAGATGAAATACGTTTACAAATTGGCATGCAAACATATATTTCTTAGATAGCTCACCTTACGTTGTTTCTAACTAAAATTACCGATAATGAAAATAGTAAAAAAAATTACATGTTTTATTAGAAATGTATCTACTATAAACGCTATAGACACCTGGGGCGTGCACTCCATATAGGCACATAAACAATGCCTACCCTGCCGTTTTTGTAAAATATAAGCATGTAAATAATATTATAATTTATACAATTATTGCTAAAAATAAATACACACTTTCAAAAATAAGAGCGAAAAAGCTGAGCAACCGAAACTACGCGAGCAACACATCAAACGGCATACTACAAACGCGGCATAAACTGTAACTAGAAACTACACGCGCGCCCTCCAATTGCCTCACTAAAATGCGTTCTAAGCAGGAATTATTTCTGACTTGAGCTAACTTCATACAAGACATCATTTAATGTTTACGAAATGCACAAGGCATAGAGTAGAACTGTCGTTTTGGATTTGCTTCTATGAGGTTTTTTTGTTAGTATTAAGCAGTGCTTTCTAGAACAAAATTAGCAAATGGCAATCAGTGACGACAAAAATATCTGTTGTTATGTACTTCTATCAAATAGTTGTCTTTCATAAATGCTAATTGTCGGTTCAAAAACGTTTGTCGTACTTTAATTCTGAAATTATCTAATATGGAAATTTTAATCTGTGAAACTTGTTGTATTTTCTTACTGCCTACCCTGATCAAAAACTCTGTGCACGCCCCTGATAGAAACCTCACTTTTTTGTTGTTACATAAGTAATAAAAAAATCGAAAAAGTTTCATTATTTTTTTCAAATTGCTTTGTGATAATTTTTTAGATTACAATATTTTGAGTGGTGTTTGCTATTTATAACACCGTTTAGTGGACGAACGTTCAGTGGTTGAGTGGGCATAGCGCTTGGGTCCCACCCTGGCCGGATTCCTCGGCTGGCTAAGTCCTCCATCACAACACAAGCAGCATTTTAGGCTTTGTGTTGTGGTGATAGGAGATTTTCAAACATTGTTGAGTTATTCGGAACCCGGGAATGTTTTTCTTTCTTTTAAAAAAGAAAAAAGAAAAGATATAATATTTCAAACCATTATAGTAATGGAGACACAATGATTTCCACGAGACCTATACGATTTGTTCCGAAAATCGAACAAATAGACCTAACTGGTTAAAAAACGTTTGAAAATTTTATTAGTTTTTCCATTTATTTAATTTCCAATAACTAGTGGTTGGCAAACCCTGTATATTAGCACTGAAATAACAATCCGCTTACAGCAAGTGCACGAGCCTTGAGGGGCGCACATGCGCGCTAAATCGCCGGTTTCCGAGCCGATGGACAAAGATACCGATTATACTGCTCGGCCGTTGTTTGTGGATTAGGGGGTACTTAGTTAACCGAGGCGTTTATTGCGCAGGTACTTACTTTAGACGAGTACCAGCCTAGACAAATTGCCGAGCATGGATATTGAGAATTAGTATGAGTATGTGTTTTTTCATTTGATGAACTGAAAACTTAATTTTTTTATTATTAGGATCATTATCTTTATTAATGAATTTTGAAGATTATTCTCATCCATGTTATTTTACAGAGAGCTATTCTAATAAAAAACTAGCGCCGCGGCCGCAGCTTTTTGCTGCCCACATTTTGAGTGTTGGTGACCATTTTATAAATCCGATATGAACTGGTTCCAAAAATAACCGGTTTCTCCGATCCACTGAGATCTAGTGACAGCTAGTCACAGGGACAAAGTACCCATATTATTATTCACAACTGCCAGTTACAATAATAATCATATTATTATAGTCAAACTCTCGATATCCGGAGAGATTCACGAAATTACAAATCCAATGGTACTTACGCAGGCAAGGCTCCTCACAATAGCTGTTAACGTAAGTGGTGCCATCTTTTGACATTGTTTTAATTCGGTTCTATTAGAAAAGTAGATCTGTATACAAACTCCATGCACGAAAACGGTTTTGCGTAAGGCGCGGGGTCAGGGCTGTAATCATAAATTTCTACCGTACGCGTGCGTTCGTCGCTAGGCTATTAATACTGTTTGATGATTGAATATTCATTTAGACTTTTAGAAAAAGGTCAATAGGTGTCGCATATAAATAAAATCGGATATGTTTACCCGAGACAAACTACCTAGGTTACAAACCAGCTTTTTTAATATTGTGATCATTTAAAAAGGTAGATGCCAAAAATCAGGGAAAAAAATGTCCATGTACTTTAAAATTCGAATATATGTTAAATTCTAAATTTGAAAAATGTGACAGGACATTTTGTTAAAAACTACCATTTATGAACGAGCAGAATTATTTTAAGTTTTCTCTTAACCACTCCGGTCAAAATATTTCGACTTTGTAATTAAATCCAAATAACGGAGTATTTCTGAACACATCCGAAAACTGAAAACGTTATATACCTACCTAGTGCAGGCTTTTAAAAGGAGATAAAAGACGCTTTTAAATTTTATAATCCAAAATTAACACATTCTTTTTTTTTAATATAAAAATTTTGATGCCAACGTAAAAAAAAAAATTAAAATGGCTCACGCAAGAAAATGTTATTTTTATAAAGAGTTGTTTTCATTTTATGAGGCAAATGTATTATGAACTTTATTGTTAACTCACGTGTTTTGTCGTTACATGTAAAAATAATTTAAAAAAAAACCCAAAGTTTTATTTTTTTTTTCAAATTGCTGCGGGAAATTTTTGTATTCATAAAGGCACATTTTAATTATTTAGCTATTAATTTTTACATTTAAATACATATTTAAATACGTGGCATTTTTTTTTCTTCTTGTAACACCGTATGCATCATATTTCTAACCATTATAGTAAGAGAGACATGAACAAACGATTTCTATGAGACCTTTACGACTTTTTTCAGAAAACCGAACAAATTAGTCAGATGGGTTAACATATTATAATATGCCGTGCATTTATGTATGACACTTATACCAACATCACAAAAAATGCTTTTAAATAATTCCACCATATATTCAAACAAGTGCAGCAATTCAATTGAGTCAACTTTAAATCACATCATAAATATAACCATTAATAATGTAACAAAACGTTTTCTCACATGCATAATAGATAATAATGATCTTTCCACCCTCTCCAACTATTATGACAGCGTCATTTAATAATACGCTGATGATACCGAACTATATTTGCAGTTTACAGTGAGAGTTTAGGGTGTAGGTCCCAGTAACCGGCCTCCCCTAGGGAGCATTGTAGTTGCTTGTTACTGGTAACCAACCCTTAGTTGAATATTAAAAAATACAATAATCACCCCGCACGTACAGTGGGACGTTGGCTTAAATCAGGGAAGCGCGCGTGTCATATAATTTTCGTATATGAATAACAGGGTGGTCAAAATGTAGATGATAATAAAATTAATTGTTATTGATTTGTCGTGCTTATTAAAAATTCAGTGAATTTGGTATTACTTAAATAGAGTGAATACATTATATTATGTTTTTGCAAAACTGTCACAAACTATTTGTTTAAAAAAATTACGCCTTTTTGATTGAACTATCTATTTAAGTGTGCGCCTTTGGCCAACATTATTGTAGCAGCCGAGTCCAAATAGTTTATTTTACATTTTTTTAAATTTTCAGTTTTCAAATATTAAGGAAAGGTTGATTCAAAAAATTTGAGCATTCATTTGAATTCATCAAATATTTGAAGTTAATTTTCACGTTCTGTGTAATATATTATTCTAGGTATTCAAGTTTTGTGATTATTTCAGTTTTATGAAACAACTAGCTAATAATTATATTAAAAGAGGACTTGAATAGAACTTACACAGAACGTGAAAATTAACTTTTAAATATTTGATGAATCGTTCAAATTTTTTGAAACAACCCTTACTAAATGTTTATGTTGAATTATAAAATTTTAAATCGTATTTCATCACCTTCCAAGAACAGTTTTTAGTTTTCGAGTATGTGCAGAAATATTTAATTTGCTTGGATTTTTTTCAAAGCGGAAATATTTTGAATTTCCGACAAAACAGAGCGAGGCCTGGGGGGCTAAGGCGCCGCAACCGTGCTCAAAAAGAAGAATATTGAGAAATATGAAATTACGAATGTTAGAGGAGTGCGCTAATATTTACAGTGACAAAATCGACGCGAAAATTGTGAAAATGTTTAATAAAACACGACACGTTTAAAATAGAGCAAAAATCTCGCGGGGGTTGTTTTTAGAACGTATAACCAAAGAACACCAGAAATATGTCATTTTTAAATCAGTGTTTAGACGTATTGACTCTTTTCCACAAAAAAATTGTTAATTGGTTTCGAAAGATTGTTCTTTAATTTAGTAAACGTATCAGAAAAAATGATAATTTTTAGTATAATAAAGTTATACCATAGGTCGTTGGCGGAATTATTAAATTTTCAAAAAAGTAAATTTATTATAATACAACACCCATTTCAAATCATTTAATCATGCAGTAAAATAAATCAATACATTATCTGGTAAACGTATGAAACAGAATTTTAATTTTAATAAAATCATAAAAAAATATATAAGTACGTATGTTTCTTGACGAAAATTGGTCCGTTTGTGTATTTATTTGCGCACTTACAGACTAGCATATTTCAAATTTTTTTACATTCTTATTTTGCTGAGACATTATTGAAAAATGATAAATACTTATGATCAAAAATAATTACAAAAAGAACATAATTTTAATAGTTTTATCAACACGCCTTTCAGCATTTTTGGATGTAGGTATAAATTAAAGCAAATTTGGAATGAAATAAAATCGATATTGAGATATAATTTTAAAAAGCTGGTACGGATAGTAATTAATCTTTCTCATTGGAACCGCCCTGTACGATCGTAAGAACCTCTTTCGACGAAATGTGGATTTTTGGCCGCTGGCTGGTTATACGCTCTTAACATTTAACAAAACACTGTTTTTCATACATATAACTTGTAAAATAAGTGAATATATAATATATAATTTGTGTTTCGGTGCGGGGATTGTCTAGAAATTATCTTCAAGAAGAACATATATTTTTTTAAGAGCTTTAAAACTTAACGTGTTTAAGGGAGATATGTAAGAAATCGGTAGAAATTCGGGTAGCGGCGGCTTAAGCAAGTACGATTATCGTAATAGAATGACTGGTATTATAAAATTTCGATATATAAAAAAAAAGGTTTTGCACTGTATCAAATTAACACTTTTTAAGGATTTAGGATACGATAGCATAATCAAACTTGTACTCTGCGTAAAGTAGTTTCGAAAACATATTAACGTAAAGAAGTATTAATCTTTTTGTAATAACCCTGTACTTAAACACGGAAAAAGGCCAAATAGAACAAATCAGGCTATGATCACGTTTTGGGGGGAACATTCGCCCTGGACTTCGTCAAATATCATATCCACCGTTGTATCATCTACAAATTGGATATCATACAATAAAATAATAATCATTTTGATAATAGCCCTTTCACGTATTATTAATCAATCTAATATAATAAAAATATTTTTTTTAAAAGTAGATACCCATTATTATTTTTATTTCTTATTTTAGTTTATTAGGGAAATAAACAGTTTTACATATTTATTAAGGTAATTACATATTACATGGTTGCATGAATCAGCGAAGTTTCCGCAAAAAATCATAGAATACCTAATCTATACAGAAAAAACATAGATTAAAACATAAAGTGGTAGAAAAAAAGAATTATATTTAAAAAAACACAGATTAAAGTATGTAGGGTAGATAATATGAAATTAAACTATGAATCTAATCTATTCGGTGTTATGTACCTACTTCATGCTTACAATTATACTGCTGAATAACTTATGTATCTATAATAATGTGATACTGTAAAAGCCTTCAAGGCGTGAATAAAGAAATAAATAAATACATTTTCTTTCCGCCTAACAACATTCCTCAATACTAGCAGAGCTAGACTCTAAATGGCTCCTGGCAGTCAAGTTAAAGTGGTGGATATCACAGACAAAATGAACGAGAAACTTTTAATTGGCAGAAAATAAAACTAACTGAAAATGTTTTTTTTCTATTTAGTCAAAAATCGAGACAGGGTCGAGGACAGATTTCTGTATATGTATTTATGTAGGCGAACCACTCGCACTTAATAATCTGTTTGACATTCATAACGGCACAAAATACAAGACGTTAATTATCCAAACAAATGCGACCCATCACCCCATAATGACTTGACTGGGGTAGCAACTTTAACGGGCCCACCCCTGCCACATTTCAGGGCTACCACAAACCTTTTTAAAACAACGTAAAAAAACATCGAGATTGTTTGTTGTCTTTGATGAGGGGTGGGTATGAATCTGGGGTTCAGTGTGTCCAGGAATGATGGAGTGTAAATCTATCCCTCTTCTTTTGGCAGGAGAGGTCAAAAGATCTCCCTCAACCAGTCTCTCCTGATCCGGCCATCAATGCAGTATATGAGCAAACACATCTATGCCCAAGACCTTCACAAATCTCACCCCATGAACCCGGGCATCCCTACAACGTTATCAAACGTAGCGAACCACTTGGCTTGACCTATTGCAGACGTGTTAGTTATCCAATAAATTGTTCCCGGGGCAGCGGTACCCATACCCGCCTCCCAAATTGAATTGTATTTCTTTATCCTTCGTTAAAAATTGAAAGAAAATTACATATGAAACGTTTACCTATTCAAGGCCCGGTAGTAAGCACTCAAAAAGAAGAAGAAGGGAAGATATGTAAATACGAATGTTAAAGGGAGCGCGCTAATATGAAAAACGACAATAATTAAGCGAAAATTGTGAAAATGTTTCATAAAACATGACTCGTTTTAAATAAAGCAAAAATCTAGTGGAAAATGTCCTAAATAGCATTTATTGAAACACTGCAATTTTTTACACATACAGTAAAATAACATAAAAAACAGATTTATTATAATTTTCGGAGCATATTTTGCGATTTTTTTCTATCAAGGGAATTTTACACAATTACTACCGTTTCAGCATGGCAAATGTAATAGATATTATCTTTAAAAATAATATGTAGATTTTTCTATTTTTGAAACTGATAATTCATGGTGGAAGTCCATTATAATAGATTATAATAAAACAAATAAAAAACTTTATTGCCAGTCTGAAGATGGCTCTGACGAGCTGAAACCGGTTACGGTCTGAAGATGGCTCTGACGAGCTGAAACCGGATACGGTCAAATAAAATTAAGTGGAATAAAGTTTTTTATTTGTTTTATTTTAATCTATTAATATGTAGATATTTTTTAAGAAACTTAATATCGTATTTTAATATCGTTTATACAAGTCGATTAATTTTGATTTCGATACATCGATGTTAAGGGCGAAAAACATCCCTATCCCAAGCTCTGATGGGGGAGTTTGGGAGGCACTA
Source organism: Limnephilus lunatus (assembly GCA_917563855.2). Classification (NCBI taxonomy): domain Eukaryota; kingdom Metazoa; phylum Arthropoda; class Insecta; order Trichoptera; family Limnephilidae; genus Limnephilus; species Limnephilus lunatus. The sequence goes on from OU830602.1 coordinate 46,910,940, forward strand.
GGGGTGGGAGCGTGTCGCAAACATCCCCTGGGCAGATATTCGTTACAATTCGCAGACTAAACTACCCGATTTCACTTGTTAATTTTAATAATAGCCACCCCGTGGGGCCAACGTGGTGAGAATCGGATTTTTCCTGTGTCCATGGATGTGATTACATAGAAATTTTATTATAAGTTATTAATTATAAATATCCCCTTGGGTGTACATAATATGCGGTGAAATGGTACTGTGAGAAAATGTTTACGAAGTGCAGATGGTTTTTTTATTCATTTTTTTACATTCGCTTCACACAGAATGTCCTCAGGAAAATAATTCCCCTCAGGGCCTATATATAGGGATGCTGTGTGGAGGATCTTTTTAGGGAAAAGGAGAGGAAGTTCTGGGAAGGAAAAATGTGAAAAATGAGAGGGGTGGGTTGGAATCTGGGGGTCAGTGTGTCTATAAGTGATGGATGGATGAACTGCTCCCGTCTGGAGCCAGTGCCACTATGGCATCCCCAATTGAATTGAGGTATGTTGTGAGGCTGAAGGTAATGGGGAGGGGAAGGAGATAGGGAAGAGGGAGGTGGGGAAGTAGGCTATTCAAATCTGGTCACCAAACACTGCTAAAGCCATTTCAAGCAACGTTTCAATTCTGAATGATAGTCTTACACCAGGGCGATATTGAGAATATCTTCCACTCTGGAACGTGCAGCAAATATACAATATCGTTAATATCCAATGTAGCTAAAATATACGAAAGAGTAATAAAGAAACAAATTGTAGATTATGTGGAAAATAAAAAATGTATTAATCCTAGTCAATATGGTTTTAGAGAAAAAATGAGCACACAAGACGCAATAGCGGAATTAACTAGAGTTATTTATAAAGCATTGGATAAAGGGAAAAAATGCTTAAGTATATTCATTGACCTCCGTAAAGCTTTTGACAGTGTTTCACACTCAAAATTAATCAACAAACTAAATAATATAGGAATAACCGACAAAGCAAAATCGTGGATAAATAGTTATTTATATCAAAGAACACAGCAAGTGAAAATAAATAACGAGTTAAGTGATATAGAAAAAAATAATTTTGGAATCCCACAAGGAACTGTACTGGGCCCAATACTATTTCTATTATATGTAAATGAACTTTTTGAACTCCCAATCGTCGGAAAGATTATATCTTATGCGGATGATACAGTATTAACAATTGAAGAAAACTCTTGGAAAGAAGCCGAAATATCGGCAAATAATGCAATAAATATCATTAAACAATGGTTTGACAAAAACTTACTTTCTTTAAATGTTGAAAAAACTCATTTTCTACCTCTGAGCCTAACAGAACATATTTCAAATATAAATGTAAACATTAAAGTTCACGACAGAAACTGTCTACTTAAAATCACACCCTGTAACTCAAATTGTATACATATTAGCAGTAAAGAACAAATAAAATATCTTGGAATAATTATCGACAATAACATTAAATGGAAAAATCAAATAAACTCCACAATAGACAGAATGAGAAAACTAATATATATATTTTTCAGACTTAGAAATACTATCACATTAAAAATATTAAAAGAAATTTACTTTGCACTTGCGCACTCGGTATTACAATATGGAATCATAGCTTGGGGGGGTGCATATAAATCATCCCTTCTCCCACTCGAAACAATTCAAAAAATTCTTATAAAAATTATCCTAAAAAAACCGTATTACTACCCAACAATAAACGTATTCCAAGAATTCCCTGTTCCCCCACTTACAAAAATTTACGAAAAAATAGCACTACTTCAGCTACACAAAGATATATTTAAAAAAAATATTACCCCTCTGCTCAATATTAGCATTAGGAATACTTCTATTGGTGGACTAACTATACCACCCATACGAACCACAACAGCACAGAATCACTATGTATATAAAGGAATAAAATTATTTAATCAATTACCTACCCGCCGATATGCGAACAGAAAAAAATTACGACAAATATAAAAAAAAAATTAAATCATATTTTGGTAGTCCCACCATATAATTTTAACTTTTATTATATATGTTTTTGACTGTTTGTTATTCCAAAGGTTTTATGTACATCCTATATATATTTTGTTTAATTACCCTTATAATCTTATATTTTATTAAGTCTAAATCTATTCATAAGTTAAGTTCTTAATGTTTGTTACATCCTATTTATTCCATCAAGTTTGTACATCCTATATATATTTTGTTTAATTACCCTTATAATCTTATATGTTATTAAGTCTAAATCTATTCATAAGTTAAGTTCTTAAGTTTGTTATAAGGTTTTGAAAAAAAAAAAAAAAAGAAAGTTATTATCAAGTTGTCCTCTCCTAAACACAAGCAATAGCTTTATTAGGATAGTATATAAAATATGTAATATTGTATTAAAATAAACTTATTGTAAAAAATTTACTCAATAAAAAAAAAAAAAAAAAAAAAAAAAAAAAAAAAAAAAAAAAATGAATAAATAGTGAAATAACGCAAATTAATCAAATAAAATTTATTTGCCCGGGATTCGATCCCGCGACCTCTGGAGTGCGAGTAAAGAGCCTTACCGCTGGCCGTCAGGTAAGTCGGCCAGCTGCTAGAGAGGTCAAAATATCTTTACGATAAGCTACGTTAGGTTAGGTTATGGTTATTTTTCATAACCTTGAACGACTTTCTATCATTTTTTTATAAGTGTGTTGAAGTGCTACTATGCTGAGATGTCATGGAACCATCAATTACGTATAAGTTTGACATCTAACAAATTAAAATCAAATAATAATTTACATACTAAATCGATCAATTATATTTTTTTGTAAAAAAAAAACTGTTTATACTAAATATTCTTCTACCAGTGAATCACAATTTCAAAAAGTGAACAGATGTTTGTAATGAAATATTAACTAATGAATAGTTACCTACATATCATATTTGGATTAAGACAACACACGGACACATGTTAAAGTTAATTGTGGACTCAGGTGTGATGACGTTATCCTAACTGGCCGGCTGATTGGCTTTATGATTTTAAGAATTTAAATAAGGTTGAAATTAATAAGAATTTGCGACATAAATTCATCCGAAATGCACACAATAAGGTCTGTAACCGAGTCGTTTCGAAAATATAATAAATAATCCGACTAATCTGTAAAAACTTTTTTTATTAATTTTAACAAATAAAATAAATTATAATTTTTTTTTAAGTTTGACCATGTCGACAAAGGGCGAAACAGCTGTTGCGCAGTGACAGTTATTTTTTTTAAAGACTGACAGTTATTTTTTTAAAAGAATGACAGTTATTTTTTTTGAATTTATTTCCAAATTCAATCATTTTTTCACAGGTTTTATTTTAAGAAAATTATTTTGGTATTCAAGTTCTGTTATTATTTCTTCGTGGACTGGTTGTTTTACAGAACTTGGATAGTAACAGAACTTTATTAGGACTTTCACAGAATATGAATATTAACTTTTAGACTTCCATGGGACACTTATGTTAGAGACATCTATTCGGTTTCCGGAATCCTTTCAATAACAATCCTACAAATTACTCAATAATCAACTCAAACTAACATCAAGCCACTTTACAGTCAAGACATACACACTCACAATACAGTAATAGCAATAAAATAGCGTTGCTCAAACACACACTATAAAATATGGGATAAAATCTCTGAACTATATTGCCTACACTCTAAATAATTCGCTTCCAGATATGTACAAGGGAATCCACCAAAATAAAAAAAATTCAGAGTAAAGCTTTAAAAGAATATTTTTTAAGTACGTATAAAGATGAAACTATGTCATTTTCTTGTCACGTTCTGATCTGTCTTTTTTCTGTTTCTCTCCCTTTCTTTTAATTTATTTGTAATCATCCATATTAGTTACCTTGTTCTTTTTTTTGTTGTTTTCTATTGTTGTTTGTTCTACTTAACCTGTGTTTTATTTTTCGTTTATACCTACTATAAGTGAAACTTATATTTTTGATATCAAAATACCTAGTACGAAATACTGAAAGTATTGAGTACGAAAACAATTTGCAACACAGTTGTCAATGATGAATACTTGGAGCAGGTGGATGAGTTTGTTTATTTGGGAAGTATGTTTACGAGATATGGGAAGGCTGATAAAGACATTGAAGGGAGGGTGAATGCAGGTAACTTTATTAATGGAGGACTGAACGCCGTTGGCACCAACAATAAACTGTCCAAAAAAGCGAAGCTAGCCGTCCATAATGGAGTGCTGGTACCTACCCTGATGTATGGCAGTGAGGCATGGAACTGGCAGAGGAAGGATGAATGTAGACTGAATGCTGTAGAAATGAGATCGCTGAGGCGAATATGTGGTAAAACCATTTTTACGATCGTGTGAGAAACGTGGAGATCCGCAAAGAATGCAAGGCTGAAGTAAGCGTGATGTGTAAGATTAAGAAAGGGACTCTCCGATGGTTTGGGCATGTAGAGCGAATGAACGAGGAAAGGAGTGTAAGGAGAATATATGACGCAAAAGTGAATGGTAGAAGAAGTCGAGGATGCCCAAGACAGATATGGCAAGACCAAGTGAATCAGATACTTGAGTCGGGTCATGTCAAGAGTCAGAATAATAGAAAGCATGTGTGAGACGTTGTATGAATGTAAATGAGGCAAGGAATGTGTGCCAAGACCGAGTTGTTTGGCGGTCCGTCCTCTCTGCCTACCCCTGGAGAGTTAGTCAGTTAGTTAGTCAAAATACCTTGTAAAATCGTAACTATTCCCTACCACTTATGAATTGCAAGTTAAAAGCATAGCCTAAAATGAGTTCTGTAACTCATCGGGATTGCCCCAGCAAGAATTAAAAACAATAAAAAAACTGAAATTTGACGAATTTTACAAATTGTGTGATTCTGTTCAAATTCTTCCACAGAATTTGAATATTAACTTTGATAGTTGAAGAATTGATTGCAGATTCTTTAAAGAATCACCCCTTGATTTCCACATTTTAATGTTACAAACACATGCAATAATTCGAATATGCACGATGGGTACCTACTTAAGTTTAGTATTTAATTGTGGAAAACTATATAGGTATGGGTTCTTAAACTAGAAGAAATCTTTAAATAAAAAGGAATATAATAAGGTTCTAAGGGAAAACTCTGGTTTTTCAAAAGGCTTTAAATTACGATTAGGTACTAAAAAAATATTTTCTTCTAAAAATTATACATCGCATATTAATTATAGCTACAGTTTTGAGAAGCATCGAAGAAATATTTCAGTATTAATAGAACAGTGACAACTCTATCATTTGTAGTAAAGAAGTTTGTGCGACACAATCAATTTTTCTTCTGTTTGGTCAGCTTTGCTTTTCTTCAATAACAATCCATATTTATTGCATTTTCAAATTCCAGCAATTCACTTGACTGTCTTATACTTCTAGTTTTAATTTGTGACATGCAAATAGATACCTACTTAGTTGCATATTAAATTATGAACGTGACAATCAACAATATCCTTCGTAATCCAGATTTTAAATACACGTTAACAATTTTTTCTTGCACCGTCGCGTCGTGTCATCTTTGAATGAATTAGGAAATGTATTTATATATTTATAAGACTTAGAAATAATCTTTGATTATAAAACCTAAAAATAGTGTACCTACTATGCAATTGTTCAATCGATATTACAATAAGGTATTATAGGCTGGGGAGGAACATATGACATTATTTTAAATCCACTCAAAATAGATTGAAAATTAAGGTTATCTTAAAAACAACATCTAAATTTTCTACTGAAAAAGTCCTCTCAACATTCAATGCACCTGCGATAGACAAAATATATAAAAAATATTCGATACTACAAACTTTCAAAGAAATACAGCTAAATAACTTACAATTCAATATATCAGCAAAATATCATAATATGTTAAAATTCCAAAATTTAATACCAAGAATATTCAAAATACCTATCCCTATCTAGGTATAACTTATTTCAACACCTTCCCGTTAAATCTAAAAATTATAGAAAATAATCATTAATTCCTATTTATATTGAAAAATTAGCTGAAACCACTGTAAGTGTTCATATCTATTATTAATATTTATTTTAAATCCTGGTACTCGTATCTACTATTGATAAATCTAGAGTTTTTCTTACTTATATTTTTGTTATTATTTGAAATATTTTATTATTTACTTACATACATGATTTCATATAATTGAGAATGGATTACCCCACCAAACTCAAGAGCCTTGTCTCTTTATGGTGAGGAACACCTATTTTTATATTCCTTTGTAACACTGCACAGCATATAAAAATTGTACACGTATTGAAAAAAAAATGCAAATATTAAATAATTTAATTTTTTTAATATCCTTTCGTGACTTTTCTTGTTAGTTTTTACATATTTTTTTAGTATACGATGTAAGATCTAATATTAAGGTTTAAATTATCATTGTAACTATATTCCATACTTTCAAAATCGGCGTATTGTTGGGGTTTACGGAGACGTCACGGTGCGGTGTGTTGGAGAGATACAAAAAATGTATTTGTATTTGAATAATACATTTAATTTATCGTTTGGCAATTATTGGTCGTTTCAGCCAAATATTACGTGCATCTTAGCACGCGCACCCATTTTTGATGCATTGGTAGGTACAGCATTTTACTTTGCAATTTTGCCGTACAGGGTATCTACTCGTAACACAGTCGATCGATAAGACCCTATATCAACACGATATTGACTAAATCCGTCACCTACGGTCAGTTGGTGATATTTGCGAGCACGGTAAGCTTATGATCCGACAGTCGGTAGACGAAAGCCGCCGATTTTAGAGTGGCCTCTACGGCGTCAGTTAATCATCAAAATACATAACTTTTTTTAATAATGTCGTATGTTACATAACTTCTTTATAAATGAATGGAGGTGATCTAACGAAGCTCTTAGAATTGAACGAAATCGTTTACGATCCATAGACTCAATTAATTATTCTAAGACGCGATCAATCCGTTCCAGCTTGGGAAAACTAATATAACTGATGATGACTAAAGACCTCACTAAATAACTTCCTTTTTAGTGACAAAAAGTACATACGTACTGTCGATGTGTACTTATTTAGTACTAGCTGGTCCCGGACGTTGCAATGCCATTTAAATAAATAAATTGATTCTCCCTGCATGTCCTTTCCCGTGCGTCCCCGTTCCCTTCCACCTTCCCCGCACTTCTCCCTCCCTCTCCGTGAACCCCACCTCCACCATTCCCCTTCCCCTGCCTTTCTTTCCTGCCGCTAAAATATATGAAATACACACATTTTCATTTATACAAATTTCATTACTTATTGATTACCATATATATAGCATTTATGTTATTCTGATGTATTAGCTATATTATTGTAAAGTTTCATTAAAATCCATTCAGAAGTTTTTGCGTGAAACAGTTATAGACACACATACATCGACACAAACTTTCGCGTTTATAATATTAGTAAGATTGTATTTTTCCTTTTTCATTTTTGACTGTTGACATTTAGTGTCTAAGAAAGAGGGGCAGCATTATATGTTTAAAAACAAAATCAAAACAATCAGCGCATTGACATTTGACGTTTTTTAATTTTTGGAATTCACTTGCTACTTGCTAGGTATTCAATATTATTCTTATCACAATGCAGCTGCAGCTCTTTCAAAAGATGAGAATTCGTTACATACAAAATGTATGAGGAGAAGAATTTTCTTCATAATCATTTTTTTCGTGAATTTTTCCGATGTTTTAATAGCTATTATGCTATTCGGGGCGGAGATAAATTGAACAAATCAAAGATCATGAAAATCGGTCCAACCGTTCTCGAATTATAAATGGTGTAACTAACCCGACTTGGTTTTATATATTAAGATTTTAATTCGACACTGTCAATTTATTCGTATTTTCAGTTTTGACAACTAGGAATTTTATTAGATAAACACCTCTGCCATAGGTCACCCCAAGTGGTTCATTACGTTTGATGACTTAGAAGGAGTGTCTGGCATCATAGGGTGAGGTTTTTCTAGGTCTTGACGGTGAATGCGTTTTCCCACCTACTGGGTGACGGGCCGGAGCGGTAGAGACTGGTTGAGGAAGATCTAATTTATACTTCTCCAACCGGACTCTCTCAACCCATCGCCTTGCACCGCAGTGGGAGAGATGGATTCGCCCGTTACTCCTGGACAAATTGAGCCCCAGATTCCTGCTCATCCTTCATACCTTTTTCCTTCCCAAAACTTCATCTCCTTCATTTCCCAAAAATACCCTCCACACACCGTCCCCAAAAATGATATAGGCCCTGAGGGTTTTTTTTTCTCAGGGTGTCACATGTGAAGATAACTATTAAAATATCGTCCATAAATTTCATTCGTTTGGAATCAAGATGTTTTTTTTTATCTGCCAACAGGTCTTCGAATCTTTAAATTTTTGAAAGCCAATAATATATATTTTTTAATAAATTTAATGAGTAAAGTAGCCTTAGGTAAACTTTTCTAGAATTATAAATATATACACATTAAAATTTACGTATCTTAAGGCTCCGCAACCGGGCTCGAAAAGAAGAAGATGGAGAGATACGAAATTACGAATGTTAGAGGAGCGCGCTAACATTTACAGCGACAAAATCGAAGTGAAAATTGCGAAAATGTTTAATAAAACACGACTCGTTTAAAACAGAGCAAAAATCTCGTAGGGAGCATCTTAAGTATTATTTAAAGAAACACTGTGAATTTTTTCACAAATATAATTTACTAGCTTTTACCCGCGGCTTCGCTCGCATGGTATTAATGGGAAAATACTGGCATAATTATTGGCATAATTGTTATTATTCTTGCTTTTTTGTCTAATAAAAAATAATTAATGTTTAATAGAAAATTTCAAAATTTGAGAATGACATTTCGCAAATAAAAATTCTATTTTAGAAAATATTTAAATTATAAAAATTTATTTTAAGTACCTACTCCCCTAATTTATTCTGATGATTTCGCCTCAAATAGGAATTAGTATTTTATTCATATTGAATTAGTATTTAATCCAGAGAAAAACCTAAAGAAATAACAAAATTACAGCCAACGCCAAATAATTACATAGCAATGCTATGCTTTTCGTCCGGACAATAAACATTTTTAGAGATAGGTAGATATTAAATATGACGCCAACAAAGCACTATTTTTAGTGTGAATTGCCTGATTAAAAAAAAAACATTTTTTCCAAGGTAACAATCTGTTTGACGTTTGCAATAACTCGATTTTGTTAGGGACAGAAAACGTATGAAAGATAATTGCATAACGCTACAGCTTATTCATAACGCCAGAGCTTACCAATATATATAGCCTATGTTACTAGCAAATAATGTAGCTTTCGATTATTGAAAGAATTTTTAAATTCTATTCGGTGTTTATTGCGTGAAAGAATAACACTCATCCATACAAACTTTCGCCTTTATAATATCTATAAGATAAGATAATAGAAACAGACTTTTTTTAATAATTTTTGGAGCACACTTTGCGATTTTTTTCTATCGGGTGAATTTCATATAATTTTCGTTTCGGCGTGGGCAGCATCTAGACATTATCTTAAAAAATAACATACATTTTTTAAAGAGCTTAAAAACTTCAAATGTTTAATAGATATATTAGAAATCGGCAGAAATTCGGGTTGGTGATCCACTAATTGTTAAAAAAAATCGAAATCGGAATCCCGCCTCTTTTTGGGAGGGATTTAAAAATACTTGAAACAGCGCGAAATTGCAATTTATTGTTTTATTTTGTTAAATTTTGGCACTTAAGGACTTGATTTTCTATTTTATAAAATAAAACTTTATCCGAAAAGTAATAGAAGACGTTGCACTTTAAAGCATTTTTTTTAGGCCTGATATTTTATTTTTTTCCAGACGTAAAACAAGACTTATTTAAAAAATTCTCAATTATTTCCAAGGCCAAGATGTGTTCTACTCGAAGTATTTAATTGAAGCATGCATTATACATATTTGTAAGCGATCAAATTTTCAAACCAAAAACATTCAAATGTAATTTTGTATGCTATTGCATTACTTCATCTTAAGAATTTACTTTTGATTCTTTCAATCGTGTGACAATGAACTTCATAATTTGAGGAACCAAACTGTGGAATTATACTCGATATGACTTCTAACTAGCGACTAATCAATAAAAATAATGACAACATCCAGAAAGCAATACCCAAATTCCAGAAAGAAATTCACCCGGCAAGGAAGGGAGTTTGAACTTATTCGTGTATTAGTTTTAATCCGCACTTATGAGGAGAGGCATTATTGGATATTTAGCTTCACAGCCCGACCCCTTTATGACCAGTTCTCCACCCGAAATTGGGACTACCCTATTTTGACTCTATTCAAGGGTTGCCAACTATAATATTTATTTAAATTATTAAAAATTATTATTAATTATTTGATCTCGATTGCGAAATGAGAACGATATATTTACTAATATGATAAAACAAATTTAAACTTATTTCCACTTTAATTTTTTTGACTGTGACCGGTTTCAGCTTGTTAAATCAACTTCAGACTGGCACAAATTAATCTTAATCTATCGTTTATGTACATAACATATGAGGGAGGGGGATAGTGGTGGTCTACAAGGATATTATTCAATTATATGGGGTTTTTAAAAATTATTTAAGGTTACTTAGAAAACATACACAAATTCGTCGTATATTTAATAGTGAATATAATATAACCCAGTTAAATTCCATTTAGAATCATTTTTTATGGTTACTGATCAGAAAGCAAGTAGATTTTTTTTTTATTTAATTATTTATTTTTTTATCTATTCACTTTACAAATATAACATAAAAAAAGTCTCGATAAACTACTTTTTCGTAGTTTGTCTAACGGGATCTTAAATTAAAGAAGTGATGTAATAGTAACATTTTCACAATTATATAAAATAAAATTTAAAAATTTACCGAAATATAGATAAAATTATGAATACGTAAATAACAATTTAAGTCTTTAGAAAAATATGTCATTGTAAGCTAATACAAATTAATTATTTCCGAAAGCCAAGTCTTCAGTAAATTCACCCATTATTTGTTTTGGGCACAGCTTTTAATTTCACCTGGTAACATATTTAAACAACTGGGAAGCATGTAATTTAAAGTTATTTTTCCATATTTATTTGTATGCTTAGGTACAATTAGTCCTTCATTAAAGTTAAAACGAGTATTGTGGTTGTGTTCCTGCCTGATTACATATAAAGGGGTACAATTTTGTACCTAATTAAAAGTTGTAAATTATTGTAATTAAAAGTAAAAAATAAACGATTAAGGAATAATGTTACTATTTTTGATATTGAAAATTCGTGGCAGAATTCCATCATAATAATATAATAAAACACAGATAAAACTTAATTCAAATTGATTTATTTGTGACCGTAACCGGTTTCAGCCTGTTAAAGCCATCTTCACACTAGTACAAATATTTATTAATCTACCCATCCTCCCTCTCCCCCATATGTTATTAACATTATTCATGATGGACAACCATGACCATATGTATGAAAGTATTTTAGCAACGAAAAATTGTAATATAATGTGAGCCAGATTCCTAGATAATAATACGGATAAAAAACTGAACTAATTATGTCTTTATCATCTAATTTTTGAGACAGCCCTGTTTCGTCGCCAATCCCATTGGCACAGTCCTCTGCTGGCAAATGCAGCCCCGGAGAGGGGTGGGGCGCGGGGGGCGGGGAGCGGTGGGAGGAATTAGTCAATTATACCGGGGCGGCTCGCGTGCCAGGCATGCCGGAGCACTGCCTACAACAGGCCTGAATCAGCACTAATTGAATAAAGTTTTTTTTTAAATATATTTATATTTTTTTTATAAGTATATGTATAGATATGAAAAATGATAGCATCTTTTTCGCCCATTAACACTATTAAAGGAATACATATGTATACCAAAATGATTTCTAGGATTTTATAAAACTCAATTTTTATTTATTTATTGTTATTCCGATATGATTTTTGAGTTTCACGGCCAAAAGTACACATATTTTATGTCCTGATGATGGACACTGTAACGCTGTCCGAAACATTGGTTAGAATAAAGAAGGGGGTAGCGCGACACTGCATAACACTCCAATAACAACTAAAGCAAATATTGCTTTTCTGTTTAATTTGTAAAACTATATTATTTAAAAGCAAATTTTAAATAGATCAAAAAAGTTTAAAATAAAAAGTTTTTTGATCTATTAAAAAAAATATATAAGTAAAACATATTTTTTTAATTTAACTTTTGTTAATTAATATAGCTCATAAAATACGCCATGTTTTCATGACTTTAGAGGAAACTTTTGGAAAAAAATTATGAATAATTTGAGGTTATTTTTAAATCTCGCTTTTGCTACTTTGCAAAATCACAAATTCATATGAAATTTATAGCAAATCTAAATTAATAATGTTATAATTAATTTCCGCTAGCATATAAATATATTATTAACTTATGGAATTTAAAAATAACATTTTCATATAGGACTCAATATTTAAAATTATTAAATAGGTATGTATAATTATAAGATACTGTTTTTTTGTTTTTTTTTTACATGATCTCTACATAGGAGGCCCTGAGGAAAACAACTTCCCTCAGGGCCTATGTCATCTTTGGGGATGCTGTGTGGAGGTTTTTTTTTGGAAGAAGGATGGGAGAAACAAAATGGCAAAGGAATGCAAGAGGATCATTAACAGGTCGAAATTCGAGCACGACCTGCAGATCAGCAGAAAGCTGGCTGCCTGCCCGCACGGCAGCAGAGCGTTCTGGTCGCTTGCGGGCTCAATAGGTCGCAATTTCTGCAAACCCAGTCTGCCACCTCTTACCAGACCTGACGGCTCTCTAGCAAATACCGCCGCCGAAAAGGCTAACTTATTAGGCAAAATGTTCGCGGAAAACTCGACCCTCGATGATCAAGGTGCTACCCCGCCGTCGGTTCCTCATTGCGGTTTTCGTATGAAAAAGCTGAGGATCCGGCATCAGGATGTACTTCAAGTCTTACCAGGGCTCGATGTTAAAAAAGCTAGCGGGCCTGACGGAATTCCTGCCCTGGTATTGCAGAGGTGCGCTGTAGAAATAGCTCCAATTTTGACGAAGCTTTTCAAAATGTCCCTGAAGTCTGGCTCTGTGCCCTCTGGTTGGAAAAAAGCGATCATTCACCCCATTCCAAAGAAGGGTGACCGCTCCAACCCAGCCAACTACCGCCCCATAGCGATCACATCTGTTCTGTAAAAAGTGATGGAACGTGTGATCAACGACAAACTGCTCACATACCTCGAGAAGAACAAAATTATTAACGATCGTCAATACGGATTCCGGCGGAACCACTCGTGCAGTGATCTTCTCGCGTATGTGACGCATGTTTGGGGACAGTGCCTGGAACGTTTTGGTGAGACCCAAACGGTTGGACTGGACATTTCCAAGGCCTTTGACCGGGTTTGGCATCGAGCGCTTGTCAACAAACTGCTTTCGTACGGACTTCCCGCATCCTTGTGTGCGTGGATTGCCGACTTTTTGAGGGGGAGGTCGATTCAGGCGGTTGCTGACGGTTTCACCTCTTCCTCGCATTCGATAAATTCTGGCGTCCCACAGGGATCGGTTCTGTCTCCGACTTTGTTTCTGTTGCACATCAACGACCTCTTGTCATGTGCACCGATTCATTGTTACGCGGATGACAGTACAGTCCATGATAGCTTTTTGTTTGACAAGCCTCCAAAGAGCACACAAACCCCAATAGCTCGGAGGGCTTTGAAGCAGAGAATAGACGGTTACCTCGAGAGTGTTTTCTCTTAGGGTAAGAATAACCTCGTCGAATTTAATGTTTCAAAGACCCAATCATGTTTGATAACGTCTAAAAGGGATCGAAATGATAATCTAGTCTCCTTCAACGAAAGCATTCTTCCGAACAGGACTTCCATTGATATGCTTGGTGTTACTCTAAGTGACCAGCTCAGGTATGGGGGCTCCATCGAAATCAGAGTTAAAATAGCTTCTCAGAAACTGGGCGTACTGTACAGGGCCCGCAGATACTTTAATAGTACACAACTGCTAACCCTGTACAAATCGCAAGTGCACCCACAGTTGAATTTGGCAGCCACCTCTGGTCTGGAGCTCCAAAATACCTTAAAAAAACCCTTGACTCTGTGCAGAAACGGGCGGTCCGTTTTATAGATTCTCCCATCTTAACAGACGGATTGCAATCTTTAGAGCACAGGCGTCAGGTGGGAATGCTGTCCTTGTTCTACCAGTATTACAATGGAAAATGCTCCGAGGAACTAGCGTCGTTGATCCCCTCGGCACCGGTGCATAGTCGGGAAACACGCCAAACACGCGCCCAACATTTGTACACGGTTGACATTAGTCACATGAGAACGGGTCGTTTTTACGACTCGTTCTTGAGTTCAACAGCTCGGATGTGGAACGATTTACCAGCCTCTGTGTTTCCTCCCTCCTACAACATGGGTCTCTTCAAGACCCATGTTCACTCCTTCCTTTCCTCAAAAAGACCCTCCATACAGCATCCTCAAAGATGGCATAGGCCCTGAGGGAAATTATTTTCCTCAGGGCCTCCTGTGTGGAGATAATGTAAAAAAAAAAAAGGAGAGTTCTGGGAAGGAAAAGGGTTTAAGGGGTGGGTAGGAACCTCGGGTTCAGTGTGTCAAACGATACTTATACAGATAAATATCTTGATACTTTTAATTACAAATCCTATTTATTTATACATTATCTCAAGTAGATTATCTCAGTTTGCCAAAAAAATTACTCACTGCACGTTGTGCGAAATTTGAATTAAATGTGAATTCAAGAAAAATACGTTTAACTGTGATTAAAAAACGTATTTATTTTCTATTATAATATTTTGAAATGAACATCAGTATGTTACCCCATTACGGTCCTGCTCTCCTACCTCCGAGTTAATAACCGCCCCACACAGGCTGTCTCTGTAATATAATTGACTAATGCCTCGGCTAAGCTTCCCGGCTTATACACATACCGTGCCAACCTAGCCCTATCCGCCACCTACCCTTCCGGTACCTAGTCCTAGTACCTACCCTCTCTGGCACCTACCCTATCCGGTATATGCGACGCAGCCTTAATCAGCCGGTACTGTCCGGTATTATAATATTGTTATGTCTGCACGTACATACGTAATCACTACTTGAAAGGAAGCGATTCACTTCGCACTAAATTGGTAATACACACATATTATAAATGTCATGAATTTTTTTTTAAATGATTTATTTATTTTATTTTGATAATTTGTACATTAAAGTATTACATATTGCATACTATATTTTTCCATTTTGATGTAACTCCTACAATACATCTTGAACCTTCCAATTGGTGCGGACTTTAAAGTTTCTGGTAGCATATTATAAAACTTCATCCCTTTGTACTGTAAACTATTCTACGTATTTGCTTTGTCATTTTTTGTAGCCTGATTTCCTTGCACGTACTTGTGTTATGTCTGTGTATGTCCTTGTTGTATAATAATTTTAATTGAAATTTTTTTTGGTAGCCGATTATTTACAATTTTTTGGTATAAATATCATCGTGTACGAGGTCAGCATCTGATTCACGGTTAGTTCATTTATCATTTTATTTACTTTTAAAATTAATCTATTTCGCCGAAGTATTATTCTCATTACCCTATTTTGGAGAATTTGAAACGTATTTTGTTTTCGTTCGTTACACAGGAAAACAATAGTTGAGAAGTAGTTGAGTGTGGAGCAATAATTGAGTTATAAATAGTGATCGTAGTTTTTCTGGAAAGTTTTTGCCGAATTCTGCCCAAAACGATATCTCTTTCCCAATTTTGTTATGTGTTCAATTACTGTTTTTTTTTTTATTTTATTTAGTTTGTATAGTTACAGAACGGTTAGGTCTTTGACTCTGGACTCAGATTTCATGGGTCATGGATATAGATCTGTCCTATCTGGTATTATATCAAGACATTCCAAGAATAATTCAAAATCACTATTTCGATTAGTCTTTACTACGAATCAGTTTACATTATAAATATTACATTGAAGCTTTTCTCACCGTCTCTATTGAAAAGAAATAAATTAAAATTGTTATTTTTTTATGAGTGAAAACTTCTTTAGCACCGTTGGGATTTGAAACTCGGTGAAACGAAAAATAGCGACACTAAAAAGAGACAAACACATACATCTATACGATTTAGCCTGCAAGGGAATGAGATAGAATAATCGGTCTACTTTGCGGTGCTTCGTAGGCTCCCCACTCTTCTCTACTTTAGTTTTCTGAAGTTTTCACTTCTACCGCGTGTGAATTGCAAACTCTGTTTTTTTTTTTTTTTAAATATAAGCGTACACCCCTAAAAAATGTGTTTTTTATTAGAAATATACAAACGCACTTAAGATACAACTTTTAAGAATATTATTTTATTGCTAGCATTATCTGTGACAGTTTCCATGGATTATTTTTTTCTTTCTTATAAAATTATTCACAAAATAAATAAAAAGGAACCACTTTTGCCTTAAATCGTGACATCTAGACTCTGTTCGCCAAGCGATTTTTATGCCTATTACCTTATTTGTGGAGATATAACGCACTCTAAGAATACATATATTTTTGGCCTGTGGCTTCCTCTTAATCAGCCGGTATTAAAATACCACGTCTGTACTTATAAGCATTACCCGCATTATAATTAAAAGGAAATAATTCAACTATCAATGTATTCCAATGATTATTATCAAAAACTAACTTTTTGATTGATTTTTATTTTGTATTTAGTTACTAAATAAATTGCATTTACGAAAGGGGGTATTTGTGAAAAGGAATCTATAAACTAACTCTTTGATTGTTAGTACCTCCCGACCATTTATTTTAACATAAGTAGAGTACCCGCTGTTAGTATATTAAGTGGGGTGAGGTTTGTCTAGGTCTTGGAGGTGGATGACCATGACACACTGAACCCCAGATTCCCACCCACCCCTTAAAGCCTTTTCCTTCCCCTCTTCTCCCTTTCCTTAAAAAAACCCTCCACAGAGCATCCCCAAAGATGACATAGGCCCTGAGGGAAATTATTTTCCTCAGAGCCTCCTAGTGGAGCTCAGGTAAAAAAAAATGCGCGTTTTCATCTCGACAAAATATCCTACGGACAAAACATCTTCTAACAAAATATCTACTAAAACCTAACCTAACCGAACTTTACAGGATGTCTGTATTATTTTTGTCCCATTTTTTTTTATTTTTGAACATTTTTTTGATATTTTGTCGGGGATATTTTATCGCGGTATGAAAAGTTGCGGAACCGTTAGTATCGATCATGGCCTGTCCGACTACTTATGGTCCAACGTCACATTCTCATACTTTACTCAATTATGTATTTTATAAATAAATAAATTGGTTGGAAAGAATGACTCAACCTTCCTCCACTCTTTCGTTGTCCTCTCCCACAATTAATTAATTAATTGGTGTTTCTTTCGATATTCCCCATTATTGGGTTTACCCACAAAAATGCAAAAATTGGTCTGTTTCAATCAATTTAACTGACGAGTTTTTCCCTTTTTTCTTTTAGATATTCTTTGGAATAGTATGACCATTTCCGTCTCCCACCGCTGAAAACCGCTGCTGGGGACAGTTTCATCAGAGACCCGACGGGTGGTCCACCAGGGTCTGGGGGTTGGGATTGGAGAGGGGAGAGGGACATGGATGGGAAGCCAAGGCAAGGGAGGGGGGAGAAAAGGTGAAGGAAGGGGTAGTACACGTGGGACGTGTAGGGCGAGGCAGAGTAACGTTGTAACGGAAAATGAAAAGATAAATAAGGCTCTTTTTATATTATGACATAAGCTACGTTAACTTTTATATTTATACTTGGCAGACCCTTGAAAAATAACGTGATATAGTATACCTAGTTAGAGAGAGTCTCTCTATCATCCTCTACACTACTCTACAGCGATGATGTATTTATTATTAGTGTTGGACCTTCTCTCAGTACCTACTGTAGTGCTTGATTAAAAAACTTGTAGTTCTTTGAAATCACAGTGACTGTTAATTTTTATTATATACTCTACAAATATGGTTTAAGAGGACAACGTCTTTGTAACTCGCTAGTTAGATTTTATCTGGTGATCTCTCCTAATTAGAATGACTTGCCTGTCTCTCTGATGGGCTATCTTCGGCACACGTCACCATGTGACCCGAGTACAGCATAGACAACAACGCTTAATATATATAAAATAACGCTTTCTTGAAAATCTAAAACGCACCGACCATGATAAAGAAGAAAACTAGAATTGCCTCCCACACAAATTTGAATGGAAGCAAATGTTGCATTTAACACGTACGCTGTCTCACTTACACTCGCCTGACATCGTATATAGATCTCCATCCCATTTTAATTTCGTAACCATGGTAAAAAACAGTTTGGTGTTGGAAATTTAAAGACTTTTGAAACTTTTCATCTCTCCAGCTGGACTCTCTCGTCTTGCACCGCAGTGGGAGAGACGGATTCATAGGTCTTTCACTCCTAAACACACTGACCCTCGGGTTCGTACCCATCCCTCATTTCTTTTTTCCTTCCACAACTTCCTTTCCACCCTTTCCGAAAAAAAAGACCCCCCCACACACCATCCTCAAAGATGACATATGCCCTGAAAGGAATTATTTTTCTCAGGGTCTCCTGTGTGGTGGAGCTAATGTAAAAAAATATATATTTATAAGTTTTATAATTTATGGGGGGGGGGGGGGGGGGGGGGTTATGAGGGGATGGCTCACTCTTGGCTCTACAATCCCTGGTGGGTATTGGCCTCCTCAAGAGTCTTCCTCCACTCATCATGGTTTTGTGCCAGCTCTCTCCAGTTTACAATCTCCAAGATGGATAGGTACATCTTTGAGGACGTTGTCGCTCCATCTTAAATATGGTCTTCCCAGGCTCCTTCGCCCTGTCGGTCTTGAGTTCAGTAGGGACTTCGGTGGCTCGGTCATTCTCTCTACATGACCCAGCCACCGAAGTCTTCCCAGTTTTATAAATTTTGTGACGTTTAGATCCTTAAACAGAGTACACAGCTCATTGTTATAACGTCAGCGCCAAAATCCATTTTCTGGTCCGAAAATATCTACGCCTTAAAATTTTCCTTTCAAAAACATCCAGTGCTCGCTCATTCCTCTTAAGCACCCAAGTCTCAGCTGCGTATGTGAGTACTGGTAAGTGTTTTGTACGCTAATATCTTGGTTTTTCTGGACAGCAGTCTGTATTTTATTTGGTTTTGTAGGCGGTAATAACAGCGATTTGCGTTCACTATGCGCTTCTGGATCTCTTCTGCGGTATTATTCTAGTTTTTTTATCAGGAGTTTGTTGTGGGGGGATGTATTGTCGTATAAATCAAATAAGCATCTAACACTGTACTTACAAGTTTATTATAACAAATTTACATCTGCGCTATAATTTAATATTTATAAATTATTCCCACCTTTACGAATAATGGGAGCGAACATGTAAAGATTTGCAAAGCTGTTATGTCTTCGGCGGTCTGCAACAGAATTGTTCCTTTTTATTTATTCCGGCAGACGGTGACTGTGATCGCTATTGGCGTGTGAGGAACGAACAGAAATGCTTCTGCGATTCAAAAATGCTGCCTCGTTCGCTGCCACAATCCCTTCGACACCGGTGCATAGTCGCGAAACTGGGTCTCTTTGAGACCGATGTTCACTCTGTACTCTCCTTAAAAAGATCCTCACACTGCATCCCCAAAAATGACATTGGCCCTGAGGGAAATAATTTTCTTCATAGCCTCTGGGTTAATGTAAAAAATGAACAAAAATATAATCAAAATCTACATCTAAAACTAATTTTGTCTACCTAATTCCTAAGCGCATTTTGCCCAACAAATTTGCATCATTATTATTATTCTGTTTGAAATTACGAGCCTCGTCTGGTATTAGGTCGAATAATAATAGTTTGATAATGAACATGACAGGAAATAATATCACGCTATCAAATTAACACAAATCATTCACTTCTGATGTTTTTGTCGGCAAATTAGGCATATAGCTCTCATGAACAAATTTGTCCATTGAAAGACATTCTAATAATATGATCACTGAATATATTACCAACTTCACTCTATAAATGACATCCACTTAGATTTTTTGTTAAAAATACTATTTGGTAGTATGGATAGTCCTGATTTAATTAACCTCATTGAAATTCATAAAAAATTCCAAAATCGTATTTAACATGAAGCTATGCGAAATAATGCAAAATTATACAGAATCACGTGTTTTTGGTTTGAAAATTGGATCGCTTAGACATATTTATAGATGAATCATACAATTAATACTGCGAGTAGAACACAACATGACCTTGGAAATAATCGAATATTTTTTTAATAAGTCTATTCGTGAGTCTGGAAAATAATAAAGTATCAGGCCTATAAAAAATACTCTCAAGTGCCAAAATCCCCTACTAATTAATTCATTTTCGGATAAAGTTTCATTATAATATATTATGTGGCGAATTAAGTTCTTTTGGAAAATAATCGGAAAACATTTTATAATAAGCGGACGTGCGGACCAGTAATAAAACTCTCAAATACCTTCTCCAACCTTTTCAAAAAGGTTTTCTCAAATATTTTTTAATCCCTCCCAAAAAGCGGCGGGGATTCCGATTTCGAAAATTTCAAGGACTAGTGGATCACCTTAAAACGAAGCAGCGCTAGACGCCGCTTTTCGTTGTTTCGCAATTTTCTTAACTGAAAACAGTACGAGTGTAGTTCCGTTGAGTTGTTCCAGGCTGTAGTCTGCAGGATAATGATTTCCCTGATGAAAGCTAACCTCCAATTGAAATCCCAAAATTATGATCAAATTTGCAATCAGATTTCTGAGCTCAAATAACTGAGTAATATTCTAGTTAGAATATCAGTTGCTGTCGACCCAATTTGACCTGTAATATTCCCGAGTAGATATATAAAAAAAACTGGTCGTAATAGATAACCATATTTGGCATAATAATATGAAATCAACTGACAAGTGATGTACGAGGATAGTAACAAATATAATGCTATATAATTTATATAAGAAAGTGTATAAACGTTTTATTGACAACATATTTGTGCCAATTTTAAGGCTACGTTACTTTTTACATTAAAAAAAGAAGAGGAAGATGACTTGAAAGGGAGGTATGTAAATACGGGGGAGCGCGCTGATAATAAAACACGTAATAATTAAGCGAAAATTGTGAAAATATTTAACAAAACAAGATCTTTTTAAATGGAGCAAAAATTGTTTGACAAACGCCTAAGTTGCATAAATTGTGATTGTTTTAATACCTACAAGTTAAATAACAGAGCAAAGGGTGTTTTTAATAATCTTATGAGCATATTTGCGATTTTTTTCCATCGAGGGACTTTCGTGTAAATACCGTTTCCGCCCTATTTATTAAACGACTTCGAAAAGGAGTATTTTTTTTTTTTTTAAATTCCTCAGAACTTTCGATTGGGTGAACCGATATTGGTGATTCTTTTTTTATTAGAAAGTGGTGCTTTCCGTGTGGTCCCATTTTAATTTAGTCCAGTTATGACAATGGGATCCATGAGAAAACCATATATGTCTTAAATTTGCAATAAGTATGTGCGCGACAAATGGACGCATAACTCAATATTACGCCAACAGATTTCGATGATTTTTTTTAAAGTAAAACTTCTTTACGCACGCTCGTCACTAAAAATCAAAAAATAAACAAAATATTTAACAAAACTGAGGGAGCGGACGCGCGGATCGGCAGAGACAAGGGACGAGTAAATGAAAGGCGTCAGTCAATGTGATGAGTCAGTCTTTATTGCTGCTACGTAGCGATGGTAAATTTAGAGTTAAGTAACAGGGTGCAGACAGGAGCGAATTGATGAGGCTTGTAGGTGATGCAGTGATGAAGGTCAGTGATGCAGTGGTGTAGCAGACCACGGGTCTGCATGTCGCCAGCATGTTGTTCCGCACCGTGGTGGTGGAGAAGACCTTGTCGTCCAGGATGGATGCTCGACGCGGTGAGTCGCGGCTGATGGGCTGCGGTGAACCTTGTGAGGAGGATTGGAGTTGCTGCGCACGTGACAAGAAGATGCGGCGGGCCTTATGTCGCGGGCAATTGTGTCTCTTGAGCTGATGGTGCGATGGACCATGTAAGCTGCGAGATGTTGCGTCCTCGAAGGTTGATGATGCACCGACACAGGTCCAACATGTCACCGTGGACCTGGCGGGTTACCGCACTGGAACGTTATGATGCACCGTCTATGTGTTGGTGAACTGTTACTGAACTAGAGACTGGAACTGACTGACTGACTAGCGCTGGGTTGCTGCGCTTATATAGCCGACCGTGTAAGTAACTACCCGGAATGCCAAGTAATGTTGAGCGCCCGCGCAAAGCAGAGAAGACTCTGGAACATTCCGCGGCCGTAAGAATGTGACGGCTGTTGAGTCGAGGCCTTTCGATGTGCTTCCCGAAATGTGTAGCCGTGTGCGGCGTGAAACACAACAATTGTATGTCTGGTAATTTCTTCAAGTCAGTGTCAGCCAAGATCTCCACATCTCACCTATAACTACCTATGTATATAGTTACCTTGGCTGACACCGACTCCAAAAATAACAATCGTACGAAATTATTTTTTTACTTTTTAGTGCATTTTTTTAAGTCGTTTTTTTTTTGTTAAAATTTTTGTTTTTTTCTAAATATTAACAACTAAATAGGTAGGCATTCAGTAACCTTATCCCACAATTCTAATCGGAGAAAATCTTAAGTAACTGAAAAACAGAAACCTGTGCGGTGATATTTGAGATCTGGCATGAAATCTGCGATCCACTAGTACAGGAAAAAATCGAAATCGGAATTCACGCCCTTTTATGGGAGGAGTTTAAAAATACTTGAGAAAAAGCTTTTGGAAAGGTTGGAAAAGATATTTGTGAATTTTATTTTACATGTTAATTTCGTAAAGGCCTGTAAAAAACATTAATTCCTTTTTTATGCATTGTTTATTGTAATAAAACGGAATTTTTAAATTGATTTCACGAAAACAAGCAGCGCGGACCGTAACACGTTGTTTCTCCGCTCCGTTCGGAGTAGAAGTGAGTCATTCGCGAACGAGTCGGCTCAGTGAGCCGGATTTTCACACGGATCCGGATCCGAACGAACGATCTTCACGGTTCGCGGATCTCTGCGAACGAGTGATCCGGTGAGCCGTGAGCCAACTGACCCGCCAGATCCGGAGAGCCGACTGACCCGTGGGAGCCGGAGCAGTGTATCGTTCAACGGATCTAGCGGCTCACGGGTCGCTACTGATGCGGATTGCTCGCTCGTTCGTTCGTTCGTTCACAGCCACTCCAGTCAGCGACGCAGAAAAGTTAAATATGAAAGTAAGGTAACGGCTTACAGCTCAGTTCACCATGAGACTTTTATACGCGGTGGAGTGCCGTGGCTGCTCAGTGTGCATGTAATTACCGAAATACAATTAATATAATAATATCAGAATTCAAGCGTGTGTGCGTGCATAATACGTCAGTCGTGACGTCAGTATTTTGTTTATTATAACAGAATGAGTGAATGTTAGAACATTACTTGTAAATAATGGAACGGGATTATTCAGAGTTTGAATTATCTCAGTTGACATTGATTCCTTGATTTGTGGCATTTTGCCTGAGGGTTTGAACGGTGGGATGCTTCGATTTCTTTATTAATTTCTTCGATTATCTAATTAGTTGCGAACAGGACGTGCATTTGGCTTCATTATTAGTGCCAACGGAAAAATGATTCCAAATTTCACCCGTATTTCTTGATGACATCATTAAATTTTAAGTTACAGTCACAAGACTAACAATTCAGTAGTAATAAATAATTTTAAAAATACTTAATTATGTATCCCGGGTACAACGGGACGTGCATTATGCGATTACCTTTATTATTGAGATTTCGATACTGACGTTTCATAAAAACAAAGGATTTACGAACCCCAAAATATTGGGGTTCCCTTTTTAATAAAGTGAGGAGGGCCGAGGGAGGGGAGGGGAGAGATGGACTAAATTCAGTCGTTCAATCGAGCCGGTTCACTGACCCGGATCTTTTCACTGAACGAGATCTGGTGAAGCGGCTCGCTCAGCTGAGACGCTTTTCCCGCCTCTAGTTCGGAGGAGTAATGACGGATGAATGGGGCGGCTGCCAGTCGTTCTTCGGTGGACGGTATAAGGTTCACTTTGATATAACAAATTCGCCGTATTGTCGCCGTGATGTCAAAATACCAACGCGAAAATGCATATTATATTTTATTTTATGAGGTTCGGGCGTAAATATCATTTTTTTTGGTAATAATTATATAAGAAACTGAATTTGCCACATTATGCAATAAAACCATATCCGAAAAAGTGTTTATAAGTAGGAGAGTTTTCAGTTGAAAATGTTTTTTATAGACCTAATACTTTATTTTTTTCTAAGCTTATTAAAAGATTTATTAAAAAAATGACCAATATTTTTAAGGACCAAGGTATGTTGTACACGCGGTATTTAATTGAAGCATCTATAATACTTCTAAGCAGTCAAATTTTCAAAAAAAAAAACATACGATTTTGTATGATTTTGCATTATTTAGTATGGCTTCATCTTAATAGTTAGCTACGAGGCTTTTCAAATCCATTAAATGTCAAAAGGATTTGAAGCTAAAATTTGATTACGTATATTTTTTGATTAAGACAAAAGACGTCCTCCGTGGCTGAGGGGTAAGGTTCTCGACTACTAAGTCAAGAGTAAAACCTCAAATTATAATATTTATTTAAATGAAGACAATATTAGCGAAACTCAATCGAAAATCTGGAGAATCTCAAAATATCAATCGGAAATCAGAAAAAGATATTGGCAACTCTGGGACTCGAACCCAGGACCTTCGGCTCTCCGGGCCACAGCTCTAACCACTGAGCTAAAGGTTCTTTATCCGATTCGGTCATTTTTAACTGCTCTATACTTCGACTAAGAACTACCAACATTATCTTTATTTTCTTAACGCATATGTTATTGGCTGATATCTTTATGTATGATTCCAAGATTAAATTACCCGAACTATACGCTATCTAGATAGTGTCTGGATACATTTTTTATCCATTTTATTTTTAATATGCTATATCAATCTTACTGAAATTAAATGAATTAACTTCGAGACGAACAATGAGTGATTTAATTTGTCTTTTCAATATATCAAATGGCAGACTGGACGCCCTTGATTTAACCAATCTAATCCAGCTGCGAGTACCTACCCGTGATACAAGATTGATTGCGCCGTATTTTGTCCATGCGTCTACTAATAACTATTTCGAAAATTCACCAATCGAAAGGCTTCATAGACTCGGAAATAAATATAACTCAATTGATGTTTATCGCCATCAGCCAGTGTCGGAATTTAAATGTAGCATATTAGAATATTTACAATAGAATAATAAGTACAATAGTGCACATAACCCAACATAGTTATATTCCGAAAAACACCTACCGTATAGTGCTTAATAAAGGTTAGTAATTTATAAACAAATTTTACATTAACTATTCGTATTTATCGTTGTAATAATAATAACAAAATTACCTTAACTACTTAAACTTTAATTAATATTTTAATTTGATTAAAATAAGATACTCTGTTATATTATATTATCGAATTCATTTCTACTTTCCGTGATTGTATACCCAACAATCTGACATTATTTGTTTATACCTTAAGTATTCTGTGGTAGCATTATAAATATAAAGTTTTTTGTCTTCTGAAATTGAATTCTTTAAGCAGAAATTCTGTCGTAAATGTAATTGGTCAAAATAGAATCGCTTTGAATAATAATTCTAGTGCGGTGCAAGTCGGTAGTGTGTATTTTTGTTTAATAAATCAACTTCGCCATGTATTCAACACGTAAAAATTATACATATATTAAGTATCCACACATTATTATTATTTGTTATATACTTATTATGCTATCTGCATCTCTTAAACTGATTTTTTTCTGTCTCTTTATTGTATAATGCTATACTCTTTACCTACCATCTTTACTTCTGTGTACCATGTCTAAAACCTATTATGTTTTCTTTGTCATCTGAACACACCTGTATGCACTAAAATATAAAAAAAATGTAAATGTATGTAAAAGCCCATAAGGGCGTTAATGATTAATAAAAAAAAAAATTAAAAAATCTCTTGACTTTTGTGCAAGTCTAGGGTGAATATTTATTTTTAATTTTATGAGTAAAACCTACAAATTATATTATTTAATTAAATGTAGACGATATTAGCGAAACTCAATCGAAAATCTGGAGTCAGACGAAGGTCCTGGGGTCCAGAGGTGCCAATATCTTTTTTTAATTTTTCTCTCTCCATATTTTCGATTGAGTTTAGCAAATATGGTCTTCATTTAATTAAATATTAATTAAATTTGATTGATTTGTGTTATTTCACAATTTAATCGTTTAAAATAACTACATCCAGTCTCACAACTTACTCCAATTGGGAAGCCTTAGTCTCACTGGATTCAGGCGGTTGGGCGCAGTTGGGACTTATGCGATATTCACATTAAAAAAAGTGGTGTTAAAACTCGGTTAAAGCCGGGTAGTAACTACAAACTAGTAGATATAACAATTTATGTAGGTAATAGCTCCCATTTGGGCAGATAATTCGCATTATTTCTCGCTAATTGGATGCAAAATTGAATTATGATCCCATGGGAGGTAGATATATGTTCTAGTACAGATACTACAATACACTGAAGAGATATATCATAGAAGTGTAATCTAGATCGATTTGAAAGAAAACTGATTCACAAGCCAATTTACATCAGACCCTTCGACAGATTGACCCTCGACCTTCATCAATGAAACTAATTATATCAGTGCGAGAAAGAATTTTGATTTTTGATATAGCGTAGCGTAGTCCTGAATAAATGTGTTTGTATGTTCGGTTTCCGTTTCAAGATGGTGGCCGTTTTAATAGTTCAGTAAAGATTATTTTTTCAAATGTGAAATCCTCGTGTTTACTTGGACGTGCTTATTAGCATTTTTTCAATATTGTGGTAGGAAGAAAAAAGAATAGTTAAATGATATTTGGATGACTTGTATAGCGCCGTTTTTGAGAAAAAATATCTACTTCAAGTTAGAAAAAAGAATAACTGTCATTGAGATTGTGACGCTTGTTGTAGATAAATCCTTTTTTTAACTTTAAAAATGTCTTATATAAAATATGAATTTGATGATTTCGTGAAAAAAATTGGTTTTAATTAAATAATTAACAGAAATTTGAAAATATAATTATTGGACGCGAATTGTACGCTATTCACCAATGCCATTCAAAGAAATAATTTGATTCTCCTTTCATGTCGTTTCCCGTGCGTCCCCGTTCCCTTCCACTTTCCCCTCCTTCCCCATCCCTCGTTTCTTCCCTCTCCGTGAACCTTCCCCTGCCTTTCTTCCCTGCTGCTGAAATATATAAAATACCTACATATATTTTCATTTATACAAATTTTATAACGCCAAAGCTTACCATTATATACAGCCTATGTTACTCGCTGATAATGTAGCTTTCTATTAATGAAAGTATTTTTCAAATCGGTTCATTAGTTTCGGAGCCTATTCAATACAAACAAACAAACAATCAAATCCTTCCTCTTTATTATAGTGTGTTAGATAAATTAAATTTAATAATGTCATTATCATGTTCTGCAAGTATTTTTTTTAATTATTTTTGTTACAGCTGTTTCGGCTTACAAGGCCATTTTCAAACTGTCTGGCAGTTTGAAAATTATTAAATTAAATTAAACAAATTAAACACAAAATCAATGAATATGTTCGGTTTGTACAGGGTCAATATGTGTTACGTCATTTGGAGTCCTTGTAATCATTCAAATCTGTGTGGAAGGCATATTGTAGTTTTTTGGATTCTCTTTTCAGAGTCAATAACACACTTCCACTATTTTCCTTGTTCAGTGCTAAAATATAACAATTTGTCGATATAGGTAGTAGGTATAGGTAGCCATTCTGATGTAGTAGTTCGAGTACCTACTCGCAGGTCCCGACATACCATGGAGTATGGTATCCAATCAAATTGCCATGTAATTAATTGGATGCCTGCAAATTGGGGTCGTATTTCTGGCCAATGGGCGGAGGGGGATTCCCCGGGGAGGGGGTGGGGGGATGGCGGCCATTTTGAAACAAGGGAATTTTAAATAGGGTCCTATTGTTTATAAATCAAATACTAATCAAGTCAGATTCACGGTAGTAGTACGGTTTTGTGCAGCGCTCTGAGTGTGCTGTGTTTTGAGTTTGTTTGTTTTAAATGTTCGTTTTGAATGGTGTCATAAAAATAAACATAATGACGGGAGGGCATAGAATACATGCTCTGTTTCTCTTTTGTTGTCAATATAAATAATTGATATATATTATATTAGCCTCCTGTGTGGAGCTAATATAAAAAAAGACAAGAATGGGGAGGCTACAAAGCACCGCCCAAATAGGATACCAATTATTCTATCTCATACTCTCGCAGGCTAAATCCTATGTGTTTGTGTTTAATTTTTTCATAGATGTATGTGTTTGCCTCTTTTTAGTGTCGCTTTTAAGTTTCATCGGGTTTCAAATCACAACGATGCTAAAGAAATTTTCACTTCAATAATAACAAATTGATTCAGTCCGCCCCTGAGCCCCGGCATCATCCCCCGTTTCAAATTTCACCATTTCAGAATGTAGGAATATTTCGGCGGCTGTACCCGCCGTCCATCGTAACTTGCAATTATGATATAATAATAATAATTGTTAAGCTCATTAACACGGAAACGAATCCGGAAATTTCCCGTATTATAATCCGGGATACGGGACGGTTGGGTGAAGTCGGACAAAGCCGGGATTAGATATTGAATTACATCATTACCGGATTTCCGAATCTAAAATTGTTTATTCTAATCTGATGAATTTGGGGTGATTTTGGCGTTGTGTGTGACCTTGTGCAATACAGAAATAGATTTATGGTGCATTTAATGGATTTGTAATCTTCGTAGAACGGTAGTAAAAATAGAATTATTATAGACTAGCTGGTTCCTAGCTAGTCTATAATATGTCTATTGTATGTCTATAGACATACATTGTTTCTTCCTGAATCACCTTTCCCGTGCATCCACGTTCCCCTCCCGCATCCCCTGCCTAGCTAGCTTTATAAATTATAGCCTATACGTTATTCTAATATATGAGCTATATTATTGTAAAGTTTCATTAAAATCCATTCAGTAGTTTTAGTTTTTGCGTGAAAGAGTATCAAACACACATACATCAATATAATTTGCGTTTATAATATTAGTATGATACATCGATCGTCCGGTTGATTAGGCAGACATCTCCGAAAAATCGAAATTTGAGATGAGTATGCAGTTATATGTAAAAGTGTACCCTCTATCTCATAAACACCACCAATTATACATTATATGCACAAAGAAATGGGAATGAATAATGTTTAAAAAAAAAATTTTAAAAAAACAATTATAGATAAAGCAGAAAAACTTGTAGTGAAATAAACAACAACATCTTTTTTAACTTAAGTAAAACCTCAAATTATAATATTTAATTCATAAAGACAATATTAGCACAACTCAATCGAAAACCTAATACAGAAAAATCAGAAAAAGATACGGTCATATCTGGGACTCGAACTCAGGACCTATGACTAAAAATTCTGAAGGCATTATCAAACTGTTCTAATCTTCATCAAGCCTTCAGTAGGCGAAGCAACTGGCACGCGTAATATTAATAATAATTACATAAATTGTTTATGACGGTCGTAGTCATAAGTCACTAGCTATAATTCTTAGATATGTATATAAATTAGCCAAATATTTTAATTATTATTATAAATAAACTGTTTTTACAAATTAATTTAAAATATTATTGAATGTTAAATATTGCAGTTAAAAATATAACGGAGTTCTACAAATTAAACTTGATAACAATAAATATACCTATCATGATTTACTGCTCCACAAAATTATCATTAATTTAATAAATTAAGAAATTCGGTCTCTGGTTTTGAGTATCTACTACGGAGATTGTTGGCAGCCTTTCACGGCCATCTTCGGAATGGTAAAAAATTTCATGGTAGGTTTTGATATTTACAATTCTTATATAAAATTGTACCAGTCTGAAGATGACCGCCATAAGCTGAAACCGGTATCTGTCACAAATAAAAAGGTGATAAAAGTTTAAAATTGTTTTAATGAATCATTATGTACAATGGAATATTAACAACTTGCTGGGGTGTGCGTTCCAATAACAAATTTAAAAAATAAGTGAGTTGATAGGTAAATGGTTTATGTTTATGTGATGCTCAAAACAATGATTTTTAAAAAATACGTGCAGTCCACACGTGGTGGACGTTAAACCTTCAGAAAACTAGAGTAGACAAGAATGGTGAGGCTACGAAGCACCGCACAAGAAGAGACCGATTAGTCTATCATTCTCTCGCATTCTAAATCCTTTAGACGTATGTGTTTTTCTCTTTTTTGTGTCGCTATTTTCTATATTGTCGCTGTGTTCACTTCAAAAATAAGTGGGTTAGGTAGGTAAATGGTTTTTGTGCTTGTTTTAATGGTTTATGGAACTTTATTTTCACAATAATTGAGAAAAATATTTTCGAAATGGGAAGCAAGTTTTTCCCCGAACGACTTTTCCAGAAGACGCGATTTCGGAGAAAAAAATAACTTGTTTATTTTTAAACCATTTTCGCGAAAATTCCAGAAAAATGTAGACACGTCGAAAACGACCAATTATTTTATAAGAAGATAGATCCTGTCATTGGCCATTAGAGAGGAACTGTTGAAACGTGACATTTCGTTAATTGGGGGCGTTACAACGAAAATAATAGAAAAGGTTAAAATGCTGCATTATCACGACCTTTACACGGAAGAATAACGTGAAAAATAATAAGGATAAAACGAAAAATACGAATATTTATCTTCTTTTTAAAAGAGTTGTTGTGATTTGAAACTCGATGAAACAAAAAAATAGCGACACTAAAAATAGAAACACATCTATAGGATTTACCCTGCGAGAGAACGACACAGTAATCGGTCTCCTCGTTTTACAGTGCTTCGTATCTTATCGGTCTCCTATTTGTGAGGTGATTTGTAGCCTACCTACTCTTGTCTACTTTAGTTTTCTGGAGGTTTCACTTATACCGCGTGTGATTTGCACACTGTGATTTTTTTCTATTTAGATTGTTGGTCTCCACTTTGAATCTAATAGTTGCATGAATGCGAGATTTCCATCGTATTAATTTTTGTAATGTACACTTACATACTACATACTATGTAAGTACGAATCTAATCACAAAAGTAAGGTCTCCTATTTTTTAGAAATACAAAGGAACAGTTATTTTTTAATAATTTTTACAGCTATCACAACTAAATCTACATAATCGCCATTTCGATCGATGAATTTTTGTATGCGCTGTGTTGTGACAATTTTTTGTATATCTATATATATCATACCCGATCGCTGCCATATCATCGAGCAAGCGCTGAAAATCAACTTTCACCTTGTCGCAAATTAACCCACTTCCCGACATCAGATCGATCTGAAACTCGGCAGATTGGCTCCTTGTCCATGACAATACATTCTAACAGCAAATGCATAAGCATTGGCGATATATATGGAAATATACCTACGCAGTTTCTTGTAAATTCTAAGAAATTACAGCACTTAATAAACGAAAAAAATATTGGTTTAAAAAATCTGAATCTATAGCATGGTTGGTTGCTCGGTTGAGTCCGGTCACTGGAAAGGAAGGTTCAAACCTGATTCAAATGCAAAAAAATAAGATTTAAAAGACATTTAAATATAGATGGAACATAGTAAAAAACTTAGTTTTCACGGGTTGCATTTTCCCTTCCTCTCCCTCCTTTCCTCTCCCTCGTTTCCTCTCCATCCGCACATCACCACACGTCCCCAAAGATAGCATAGACTCCATAAGACCTGAGGGAAATCATTTGCATCAGGGCCTGTTGGCTAAATTGGAAAAAAAATCTCTAACGAGTTAAAATGCAGTTAAAGTAGTAAAACAATTGAGCGAAACCTACGAATATTATGTGTTTTGGTTGCGTGACTCCGATATCCGATCCCTTCAGCGGAGTTAGTTTGTTAAAATATCCGCCAGGAGTCGTAATGGCGCTAATCCTCGGCCCGCCGGAAGCGGAAACGGGAGGCGGGTAAAACTTACAATCATTGGCCAGAGGGCTAGCCAAATCCATAATTTGACCAATTTCTGTAATAAATTAGTATCAAGTTAACTGTAACTAGGCAAAAAATCTAAAGATGAACATATTGTATATTGTAGTTTCCAATTATGTCCTCTGCGTGCGAATTATACCTAAATTTCTCTAAATAAAAAATAACAGTGTTAATCTCAAGTGACCTCCCAGGTGAGTATGGTCCTATATATTTTCTGCCTGTACAGTACCTACATTTTTACGCAGCATCGCTTTTATTGGTGAAATCATTGTACATATAGTTTCGTATCGGTGATCGAAGAACCGGTGGATGAAATTTTTAGACATAAGTTGTTATAATGGTTTGTCTGGTTTGTAGTTAGAAGTAAGATTGTAGAAATATAGATATTGTAAGTTTGTACAGCGCCCTTGAGGTGATTTTTCACAAAAAAGGCTTTATACAAGTCATCCAATTACGATTATTATTAATAGGGACAAACGAAAAATTTATTCCAGTAAGATTCTGACAAGTGTGGCATTACCTAATAATTTATTGGTTAGAATTGTTATTGAGGATAGAATTATTCCAGTTAATAGGATAATACATTTACCCTTTATTATTGTGCATCACACCGCAATGGCGATCCGATTAGGATAAAATGACGTCACAATCGTTCAGATCTGTTGGTTTTTAATCGATTCTCAAAATCTATATGAGTATTATTTTTACCTACGACTAACAATATGAATTTAAACTAATGTGTATATTGAGCATTGGTTGTTTATTTTTTTTTGTTTGTTTTATTTATTAATGACTTTTTAGGGGCTTTTCCAAATAGTAATAAGCCTATACGTACAGTAAAAAATATACAGTACATAACTGAAATGTTTCAGTACGACTATTTTATATTTGTTTTGTAACAATTTGAAGATGTCCGCCAAATTGGTGTAATTATTTACCTCCATTAGTATTCTGGGCAAAGAAGAATACGTACGGAAGTTAATCCCAGAATTTCTACACTGAAATAAATCCCGAAAGCTAATAAAAATAAGTAATTCTGGACTATCAACTATATCATTTAATATTTTACATAAAAATACCAAGTCAGTGAAAATCCTTCAGTCTGACAATATGAGCATATTCGTATCATTTAAAAGAGTTTTATAGTTTATAGTTCAACAAAATTACTGGAATACCCAGTTTAAAATTTATAAAAAGTTAGAATTATTTTGTGTTCTTTCAATAGCTTGTATATTAATATTGTAATATTGGTTCCAGACGGTAGAATTGTATTCAAGTTGACTTCTAACAAAAGCAAAGAATAAAAGTTTAATACATTGAATGTTGTTGAATTTTCCAGTTAGTTAGTTATAAATCCCTACATATACAACAGCCCTTATTTTATTAGAGATTTCCATAATAATAATAATAATAATGATTATATTATTGACATGATGCTCTTTTTAAACTTGGGCAGTGAATCAATTCTTGTGTTGGTTATGCTTCAAAATTATCCATATACGTCGAAACCGCCGAGATCACGCCCTTAAAATTTAATTAAAACTTGCAAACACGACGATAACGAGAATGACTGGTTACATTATTGCGTCACTTCAAATAATTCCTAATTATTTTTTCCTTGTTAAAATTTCTACACGCACTGATGATGGGAAAGATTCAACCCGGACATAAAATCTGGAGCACCGTAAAAATGATTTATTGTCTTCCTTTCTTTACAAACATCTAGAGATAATGATATCCTCACTGGGATTTCCCGTGCTGAGGATTTCATTTACATATTATAATTTTATTATAAGAAATTAATATGAATTAGTTATAAACACATAGGTATCATGTAGTATTTTTTAAATAATTAAAAATTAAATAAAACTGTGTTTTTTTTATAATTCAGTTCAGTAGATTCGGTTTTAGTCTGTATTTGATATCAGTATATTTTCTATTTCTGTTCTCCCTATATTTAGTATCCAGCTTTTTATTTGAGATTTGAATGTTTTACTGTTGAGGTTTTTAAGTGAGAGTATTTTATTGTACAGTTTAATACCATAATACAAGAAGCTTTTTTGCCCAAATGTTGTGTTAGTAGTTACTTGTTGGATATGTTTTTGACCATGAGATTTAGTGTTTCTAATGTACGTGTAAGTTGTCATTTCTTGGGTTTTGGACTTATGAATGAAAATGAGTATAGTTTTAGAATACAGTTGTTTAATTGACATGATGTTAACCCCAAAAAAATAATTTTCGCCACCATTTTAAAGTTTTTCTCAAAAATGGGTAAGCTGCAGTATACTGGTCTGCAGTATCTACGCCTCCCATATATTTAGTATAATTTATTATTATATTCGGTTTCATTATGGTTTCTTCTTCGCCATCTCTCATTATTCTTCTTACAGTTTTAAAATCATTTGAATAATGATTGGTATATACTGTAACTATTCTCTTGTCCTTCCAAGCAAGAAGCAATTCATTGTTTTTTACACATGTAATCGTTTCACCTGACTTCAATTTAGCATTTTTTATTGGTAATGGGATATTCTTTCTAGTCGTCATTATTGTCCCAGTTAGAGGAGTTTTTAATTTCATCAATTCCTCTCTTAATTCGTCTACCACTATTTCTTTACGGGGTATCATATATTCTCTACATTTGCTATCTATATGTTGCATAAATCCATTTACTTTTTCAACTCTTTTTTCAAGGGTTTCGTTGTTATCTGTTTCATTGTTATTGAGATGTAGCATCCAAAATATTTGTAAAAAACGATCTCTTTTAAAAACATTTCTGAAAAATGGGGAGTAAGCGACAAAAGCAGTCGAGAAGAAATCTTGAAGATTGGGATGTGGTCTCACTCCCATATTTAATATGACTCCCAAGAAAGCTCTAAATTCTCCTTCATCCAAATCTCTCCAAGAATGCCAAAGAGAATTTTTACTTAAGTTTTGGGTTTTTGAAATAATATTATTTGCGTAATTATTAGTATTACTGACTATGGATTTTATTAGTTCACCAGTAAAGAACAATTTGAAAAAATCTAGCGGCTCATTACAAATTGATGAAATATTAGGACCAGCGCGTCTGCTACCAATGGAAAAATCAATAATTTTTGGTTGAAAAATATTTCCCAGTTATTAGTTTCACTGTTTGTATCACTTTCACTTTCAGAAAAAACAGCTCGCCTTCTTTTACTTGGTCGCACTTCGATATCACTTCCACTATCTGAGTCGTTACCATTTAACACAGAATTATTCACAATAGAGTCAACATTATCAAATATCAAAAGGTCATCATCACAGTCAGGTTGGAATGTTTTCAAAAGCATTATTCAAGGAAGATTCAATATTATTTACACTTTGATTTATTATTTCACTTTGTTGGTTAATATTACTAAACACATCGTTTTCATTACTTTCTTCGAAATATTCATTAAATCTATCCATGGTGATAAAAATATATTAAAAAATATTCAATTGTTATTTTAGTTTTGAAACTTTCACAGAATAATGGTCACCACAGTAGGAGGTGCTCTTAGAGTATAGGGAGGTGCTCCGCCGCGAACAATGTACCGATACAGACTGACTAAATAAAACGGCACACAGAAAAATACAAAGTAGGTCAAAAATGACAAAAATTCTAAGAAACAATATATGAGCTAATCCTATAATGAATTTTGACTATGAATACATTTAATGGAATATTTAATCCTTTATGTACACCATTGTGAAATAAAATTCACAGAATATTATCGGTAAATGGGGAAAACAGAGCTTCAAAGTTACCGCTTGGGAAAGCCACTATTTTGGCTATCGGAGCCAGCAACCAAATGTTCAAAAGCCATTATATTGGCTATCGGAGTGCAATACGTTAAGCTTGTTGAAGATTTCATCAGTGCTAGTTCTTACAGGAACTTTCAGTATAATTTTCATAATGGATTTTTGAGTTTTAATTAGTGGATTTAGTATGTTTTTATTTGCACTGCCCCATCCGATATATCCCCATATTCTAATGTAGTTAACAAATGAAAGATTTAATTGAAAAGTGATGCCTAAGTTTTTAATTTGTGTTAATTTCTCAGTCTGAAGAGCATTGTCATCAATGTTGTAATTATGGACCACTGGTTTTTTTATTCGCGAAAATCTGTCATATATATAAAATTTGTTATATATTTATTTTTCATTAAATTTCCTGGTTACATATGAACATTTCTTAACATTTTCTGGTTACGTATACACATTTCTAACATATTTCAGATTACATATAAACATTTCTTAACATTTTCTCTGTTTCAAAATAGCTAGATACCTTCATTAAATTAATTAAAATAAACACAATGTAGGAATACGTATGCAATATTACATCAGATATAGTTACATAATATTTTGGTTGCTTTTGGAAAAGCACTGCCTAATATGACCCCAGGGTGATCTTAAAATTATCTAAGAAAAAAAGCAACTAATATGCATTGAAAGTGAAAAGTTTTGTTACATTTTTCCGTCTGCTAAAAGTGTCAAACAGAAAAGCACAACCCCCTAGCGGATTAGGGTTATTTTAACGATGATCTCTTATTCAGTAAGTGCCTACCAAGCCATTATATGTCGCAGGTTGCTTCCAGATCGGTACGAGAAACGTAAAACATGAAAAGTCACGAGGAAACGAGACAGAAACATCACGAGTCAGCCATTTCAACCTCACACACACACACGCAAACAATACCCCTATTGTCTATGCGAAACCTTTATCCTAACTCCAGTTCCATAAAGTCTCAAACTCGCCAGACACAATGATAATTGCCACACGAATTTGACCTTTAACCTTAGTTCATCTAGAGCCCATTTTCGCGAAGTCATATTGCATAAATATTATCTCAGATAAGTCAGTATAATGCGTCCGCACCGGGCTAGCTGAAAGAAAATTCGGCGGATACATCAAAAGGGCGGAATCAAAATCATTTAAAACTACACTTGACAAGCTAATGATGCAGTTTTTTTTACTCGTGCGTTAAGATTAACACATGTTTTTTTAAACATGGAAGAGTTCTGAGTAAGGCAATGGAGTTGCACCAAGCGAGCTGAAAGAAAATTGTGCTGCTATAATCAAAAGGGCCAAACCAAGGAACGTTTTTATGAGGTTAGTTAGATTTTTTATTAGTGTGTATAAATTTGTATGCGATTTTTTGTGAGATTGGGTTCATACATACACGCACAGTATTTCGACGTTTGTGTTTCAATTCAAATGTTGTATGGCGGGAGCGTTTCGTCCCGCTCGCACTAATTATTTCCCTATATCCTCGTGGGACGTGTTCCATGTTTGAATGTTGGGGGGAAAGGGGCTCAGCCAATCACAGGCGAGGGCGCAGGTGGAGGGACGCCGAACTAGCATTATTGCCATGGAATGAAATTTAAAATAATTGGAATGTGGCCTTTTTTCGAAAATCGAAATTAAAATGAGCGCTGAACCGTTTATTTCTTGGAATTGAATTTAAATTTCGGCGAATTCGAATTTATTATTTGAATTATAATTTTTTTTTCAATCATAAACGTATCAGTTTCAAGTATGTATTTTTCTGAATAGTTTCAAAATAGTATTATATTTAGGTAGGTATATAAATTATTTTTTGTATGGTTAATTGGGTTCACTAATTCATAGCAAAAAATAGAGAATCTCCTCGTTTATTTGTTGTGATCAAGATAATTAATAAAAAAATATTAAATTTCACTGCCGGCAACCCGACTTAAAATCTTTTCAGCTTTTAATGTTTATATAATTTTTAAATTGTAATCTGTTTTTGTGTTTTGATTCCATGATGGTTGATCCCCGATAATTGCCCCCCGGCATACATATATATAATATGCAGTCGGTTTAGGGAAAATACGTTATACCTACTTACACAAAATATAACTAAGTGTCTCCGAATGGGTGTGCAGAGAGGATGTATCGCCAGGTAACATAAGTATAAAACATATTTTTATTCAAATGCATCAATGATAAAACTACTTGTCTATATATTGTATATACCTAGGTACCAGAGTAAAAGTACAAAAATTGATAGGTACTGTGAATAAATTCGTTTGATATCCAAACCAATTTGTTATTAAAGGTATTTTTGAAGTCGATTTTATTGCCATCTCAACATAGGTGTTTCACACTTGGTGAGATGGGCAATAGATACGTTCAATAATATGTAATTAGATATAATATATAAATAAATAATAGGTAGTGTGTAATTCACACGCGGTAGAAGCGAATCCTTCAGAAAACTAAAGTACACAAGAGTGGGGAGACTACGAAGCTTTTTTTTTATCATTGTGAAGGATGATTTTTTCCATGTTTTTGTCGTCGAATTCCGACAATCGAAACCTTTTCCTATACATTTGGTCATCTTATTAGTATTTGTGGTTTCTTCTTCGGAATCGCTAGATGTCGCTTTATTATGTGTTTTCTTTTGCCTGTTCATTTTGGAATGGTTTGAAGATTGGGTATTGATTTTATAAAAAATAATTTAATCGAAATCAAAATCATAATTGATCCAATCAATTTAATCAAAATGCGAAATCAAAAATATTGGAGATCGTAGGATTCGATCCAGTCTGGTCGATGAGGTTCGTCAGGCGCTTTATACCACTAAACCAAAGGAGACTTCGTGGGACTGTGTATTTATCGTATTGTATTGGAACCACCCGGTTCCCGTGAATAAAATCAATATTTTATCTAATTTTCTCGCAGGCTCAATCCTATAGACGTACCTACGTGTTTGTTTGATTTCAGTGTCACTATTTTTCGTTTCATCGAGTTTCCAATCTTAATGGTTCTAAAGAAGTGATCACTTCAAAAAACAGAACCTGCAATTCACACGCGGTAGAAATGAAACCTTCAGAAAACCAAAATAAGTCAAGTAAAAGTCAAGAGTGGGGAGGCTACGAAGCACCGCACAAAGAGGAGACCGATTATACTACCTTTCTCATTGTTTCGCAGGCTAAATCCTAGAGATGTATGTGTTAGTGTCTTTTTAGTGTCGCTCGCTTCCGTTTCATCGAGTTTCAAATCACAACGGTGCTAAAAAAAGCATTCATTTCAAAAATATTAAAAATTTGAATAGGTAGGTACCCACCAGTTACTTCCCAGCAGTCCCCACTTTGCCGACTGTACGCAAATTTGGCAACTGTTTTGAAGCAACGCGCGACGACGAAATTCGCGAACATAATTCGCCAGTGTTACAATTTAGACAAAGTAATTAGGTGAACCCTAATTGGTCTGCCATCAGGCAATTATGCGCTCTAACGTAAAGCAGCAAAAGGCGCAAAATGGAATATAATTTCCATGTGATTTACGCTGTTTGATAAAACGGCACGGGGAAAATCCGGCGATTATACGATTAGTCAACATCATTAGTTCGAATTTCAAAATGACTTGTTTTTAGTGACGATGTTTTTAAAAGCATTGAAATAATAAAGGTTCGTATTAAATTAAGAACGATTTTTATATTTGTTTTTAAAAGATTTGAAGCTTTCGAATTTCAACGCTAGATGTCATTTAATGCAATAAATAATGATTTCTTGAATTTGGTTTAGTGGTATCAAATTAGGTTGTAAAAAATATTATTCGCACCTGATTTGGACACTAATTTAGAGTGGATACATGGTGAAAGGAGTGCTTAGCTAATAATATTTTATGACGCTATTGCGTACGCCGGACACATGGAATCGATACGCCTGAAGACTTGGCACGATCAATTGAATCAATAGTGTACATATGTAGGTACCTACATAATAAGTACTTTGATTTAAAGGTATAAATACTAAAGCAAAGAAACCCAAACAAAAATACAGTTTAGATGTCACTGTATTTTTGTTTGGGTTTTTTAAAGTTTTTTTAAGACAAT
Source organism: Limnephilus lunatus (assembly GCA_917563855.2). Classification (NCBI taxonomy): domain Eukaryota; kingdom Metazoa; phylum Arthropoda; class Insecta; order Trichoptera; family Limnephilidae; genus Limnephilus; species Limnephilus lunatus. The sequence goes on from OU830602.1 coordinate 46,951,056, forward strand.
AATTTTTTTTTATTTAATTTTTTCAATTGTTCAGGAAAATTTTGAAAAAAATACTGTTTTTATTCAGACGAACTGTCTATTAGTAAACATACTAGCGCAGATCCGTGAAAAATCACGGAAAATTATAATTACAGGGTTTGTGAAGCAGAAAGTATGTATCTACCAATTTATAAAAAATATTTACCTTTCAAAACAAACATTCTCAATTTTAGAGACGATAAGAAATGTATCTTTCGAATGAACACCATTAGTAAATTTGAAAAATAACATCTGTCAAAAATTTAAACGAAAGAAATACAAATTTCATGAATAGAATAATAATTAGTAATTTATTTTGGTAGGTACCTGACTACTCAATCGTTCCCACAATCATTTTTTAAACGTGTTCCCATTATCTTTTAAAATTTGGAAAATAACCCTTGAATTCAAAGCAAATTCAAGTTAAAGAGATCATTGATCCAGAGTTACAGACAGAATCACATTTGAAATAAGTGTTTTTTATTTAATTCTACTATATACTATACTAGCAGACCCGGCTACACGTTGCTGTGGCTAACGAAACACAACGCCACGCCATTACCCAACTTTTATAACCAACGCCATCTGTTAAATCAAAACCAAAGCCCGCTTGTCAGCCCACGCCCTGACTCTATCTATTAGTGAAATCCGCATGAAAATCCGTTGCGTAGTTTTATTTTTTATTATTTCAAAATATTTTATTGGTTACAGATTGTTGTTTTTTTGGCCACCACACTAGGCTAATGCCCGTGTTATTGTAGTCATACATTTAATATTTTAAATAGGAATTAAAAATACTTTTGTATTGAAACAGATAATCAACATACTAAATAAAAATTAAGAAATACATAAAAAATAAAGGAAAAGAATCATATTTTAAAGAAAAGTTTTGAAATACATAAACGAATAATAAAGATTTAGTGTTAAGAACTCATGTATTCTTTACAAATATACAAATTAAAACATATATATATAAATTAAAACATCAATAAAATTAGGTTAAAAATAAAGAGAATAAAAAGTTTAAAAGATCTAAGCCCACAGACAGCGGGAGCGACTTCATTTTATACTATGTAAAGATTAAGCCTTAGGTTTTTAAAATTAAAAAGTGTCCATTGTACAAAAATATTAAAAATAGTAATTTATTTTTTCTCCTCTTCCCAATAGTTTCCTGCGTCGTTCCGCACGCACTCTCTGTTCTCCCCCATAAAAACACGCCGGTTTTCCTATTTCCCTCTCTTACCCTACTCTCCCCTCGCGCCCGATTTCGCCCCTTTCCATTTTCCACCACCATTTTACGTCCACAAACAACACAGCGAGCTGGCAAACACAAAAGTCTCAACCAAATTAAATTTTCATAACTATACCCCCCGTGAAATGTGCGCGGTTCTATGGAAGGATGCGCGATACGAATTAAGATGTAAAGGTTTCTGCATTCAAAATTGTAACAATCCTTTTATTTTATTTTGTATGCTGCAGAAGAGTCGTGCACTCTCCGGAACCAGCGAGACTAATATATAATACAGTGCAGGTATTATAATTTACCAATTATACTACAGTGTACAGCGCTCTTGAAAAGATTTTTCACAAAATCAGCGCTACACAAATTATCAAATTATTGAAGTGAGAACTTCTTTAGCACTATTGTGATTTGAAACTCGATGAAACGAAAAATAGCGACACTAAAAAGAGACAAACACATACACGAATATAGGATTTAATCTGCGAGAGAGTGAGATAGTTTAATCGGTCTCCTCTTTGTGCGGTGCTTCGTAGCCTCACCACTATTTTCTACTTTAGTTTTCTGATGGTTTCACTTCTACCGTATGTGAATTGCACACTCTGATTTTTTTTATTATTATCTATAGTCCTGCTACAGTGCATTATACCACATTGTATTTAAACTAATAATTTATGACATCACAATGTACTAAAGTATGTTTATATTACAGTGTATTTTACCACAATATTAGTGTACCTATTTATACAACATTGACTTTGAATTAATTGTTTGCTACTGTATATACGCAATATGAATATGAATAAATAATTTTATCTATAAACAAACTCCAATCTTTCAAGAATCTTTCCTAGTGCACTATCCAATATTTTAGACGTATTCTTATTATTATCTATACTTATTAATGTATTTATTATATTTTTAATTAAATTGCAGTATTTTTTTCTTCTATTGTATTATACTTAAGATCAATCTTTCCCTCCCGACAAGCTACTTGCAGTAGCTTTGCAGGTATAATTTTAGGCAATCCAATAAATAGTACAGGAAAAAATCGAAATCGGAATTCACGTCCCTTTGTAGGAGGAGTTTAAAAGTACTCGAGAAAAAGCTTTTGGAAAGGTTGGAAAAGGTATCTGAATTTTTTTTAGTTTGATTTCGTAAAGGCCTGTAAAAACATTAATTCCTTTTTTTACTCATTGTTTATTGAAATAAAACGGTATTTTAAAATTGATTTCACGAAAACAAGCGACGCGGAGCCTAATACGTCTATTCCCCGCTCCGTCCGGAAGTACAGACAGAAAATAGGTGTGGCTGCCAGTCTTTCTTCGGTGGACGGTAAATTCCAAATTCGTCGACTGCCGTATTGTCCCCGTGATGTCAAAAATAACAACGCGAAAATGCATATTGTAATATTTTATTTTGTGAGGTTTGGGCGTAAATTTAATTTTTTTGCGATTATCATAAAATAAACTGAATTTGCCACATTAAACAATAAAACCACATCCGAAAAGAGGTTCATAAATAGGAGAGTTGGGACTTCAAAGTGTGTTTTTATAGACCTTATAATAATTATTTTTTTTGGCTTATTAAAAGACTTATAAAAAAATGACGAAAATTTTTAAGGGCTAAGATATGTTCTCCACGCAGTATTTAATTGAAGCATCTATAATACTTCTAAGCGATCAAATTTTCAAAACAAAAATATATAATTTTTAATGATTTTGCATTATTTAGTATGGCTTCATCTTAAAAACGAAAAAAAGGCTAACAAATACAATATTGGATTGAATCACAGACATGAAATTATGTTTTTTTCTATGCCTTTTTTGAAAGAAAGGACCAAATTATTTATTTATTCATATTAAAATTGGAACTTATTAATATTTTGAAACATGCCTTGCAAAAAGAGTTTTTCTTAAAATAATTAAACCACCGCCATCTGAGAAAAAGTAGTTTTTAGAATTATTTGAAGTATCATCTTAATATATTTATATGTTTCTCTTAAAAAGGTCGCATTTTCAACAGAACAGAGTATAATTTCTTAGAAAGGACTCACTCTCGCGGTCGCCACTTTCCTATTGGCCGGGAGGGGGAGATTTATATTGTCCCCTGCCTTCTAAATTCTCAAAATTCTAAAGATGAGAGCCATCCTACCCAATGGGGGGTTTCGTTCGGGGGGTGGGGAGTACATGAATACACTCATATCACTAATTATTACCCGCTGTTTTCCAAAAGACGCGATACGTGGTGAAAAAAACCAGAAACAAAAAAAATTGAACGATATTAATAATGTAAAAAACATAATTTGTATTGAAGAGATACAGCACGTTTGGAGGTTGAGGCGATAGCCTAATGATTAAAGAAGACTCCCAGTTAGCGGAAGGTCCCGAGTCCACATCCCGACCACGCCAAAAGTCGTATTGCGCAATGAGTTTAAGATTGTTTTTATGTTTTAAGCGAATTTCCTATTTTTATTAAGTAGTGAAACAGTTTCGACTTTCTGCCACGTTCCAACGCATCCAACGACAAGACCTAGGTGCACCCATCGTTTCATCCAATTTCAGAGAAATTCGTGCGAGTACGTAAGTGCCACCAAAAGTTGATAAAATGCATTGTCAATTATCTGCCGTGTTTCAACTCGATCGGATGTCAGAAAGCGGTTTAATTTCCAATTTCCAGAGATTTTCATTAATTCAATAAAACAAATTCAAAATTCAAATAAATGTATTTAAAATTTACATTATATAACATATTATAAAAGAAATTGAATAGATAATAAAGAATAGTGGGTACTAGAAAAAGTAGTATCTACTGTCAACACTAGAACTCGCATCCAAAAAATGTCTTAATTTTCTCTTAATTATAAATCAAAACAAAAATTTCCTCTGAAATCATAAGATTTATAAGTTGGTAGTTACATGCTTAATTATAAAGCATATATTTAGTCTAACATCTGTACTTCAAATATACTAAGTTATGAAATTTGTCCAAAGAAACGTCACTATCTCGATGCCAATTCTTTTTCCAGATTTTCATTAGACATATAGGTAAGTACCGTAATATCGAAAAATGCCAGTAAGAAATTTCAAATAATAGGGATGATTGTACTTTTGAAATAAGAAACTTTACTAAACCATTTAAACCGCTACCATCTTGAAAAGGAAACAGAACATACAAAAAAACTTTTCTGACAGACGAAATGGACTTCATAAAACAGGACTTACCTGTGTGCTGCCTCCATAGCTTAATCTACTTAATGATCTATGATTCGGGAAATTGCAGGTTCAATTCCGGGGTTCAAACTTTAAACGTTAGCTGTGAATAACTGTGAAACACATCAATCTTTATTATAAACCGAACTGACTATTTAGTTACCAATCCATGTTCATGCTTGGTTTCAAATATATATCTACATAGTATCATTAAAATAAAAACCACTGAATTGAAGGAATCTAGAAACGTGATGTAACTAAATCAACTTTGAAAATAACTGATATTGCCAATACGCGTTCGGCTCATAGGCTCCAGAAAGATAAATGGGAGTGGTCATCTGACACGAACTTTTGATATTTGATTCAGTTTTATCAATTTCTCGAGAAGTAAATACAAATTTACCATCTTTGCACACGACGCCCACCATGCACCTCTACCGGTTTATCTCTTGAATTATAAAAAACTTTTGAATACGCTACAGATTTATTCGGTACATAGTTTACGATTAATGACAGTCGATCGACAGACAGTTGGCACCCCGGCATTCTAATATTATAAAATGTGCAGTCGGTTTAGGAAAAATAGGTTATACCTAATTACACAAAATACAACAACGTTACCTCGAAGGGATGTGCAGAGAGAATGTACCGCCGAATGACAAAGTACAAAACATATTTTCATTCATATGCGACAAGGAAAAATCTACTCGTCTATGTACTGTTTATATCAGCGCATTAGTACAATAAAATCAGCACAGTATATAAATTCGTTTTATATCCATACCAACTTATTATTAAAGTTATTTTTGAAGTCGATTTTACGTTTGAAATTGGTAAATAATGCACAAAAAATTATAATTTTGTAATATATATCATTTCAGGGGGAAGATCAACAGTCGGGTCACCATAATTAACAATAATTCTAAGAAAATCTCTTACAAATTCCTCGTACAAAAAAAAAATCGTTAAAAAATCTGGTAAACTGCTGTTTACAACAACCAAAATATTTATCAAATTTAATGCTCGTCAAAACGGAGTTGCCAGGAATAGAATATCGTATTACAGCCAACAAAAAGGCTATTATTTTTTGTATTTCCTCACCCGGCCTGATGCGTAATGGGTCATGAGGAAAGTGACAGGTCGACGTATTATGCGTTCATTAGAACCAAAATAGCCTTTGTCCGACTTCAATGAGCTTTTAAGTCGTGAAATCGAGATTTTTGTAATGGCGACCTTAAGCTTTTTATACTTATGGAGGTATTTTCAACGTTTTATTGGTATGAAAACATAACGGTGTTGAATATTTTTACTGTAATTCGATATTCAATAGCTAAATGTAATTCCATAATATAATTTTCTTCAAAATTAATAGATTAACTATGTTTATTTTGCCACCAAATAAGTGTGCTGGGCTTGAAGGAATACTCGTAATATTCTTGTGCGTAGTACACTAGTACGATTGCGACGTTTGCAATTACAATTGGAACTTATATGAAGAATCCTTTCAAATCTGGGTATGTATGATGATATTTGAATCTAGAAATCCTGTGATCCATATTGTGATCCGTCAATACGCTATACCACACATTCAATAAATATTACGATATTTAATAAATATAGACGGATGACAATAAATATTGAATGTGTAGGCGACAGAATTTCAATTGATGAAGTCCATTAGTTATTTTGTAGATACATTAAAAATAAAGTATTGATATAAATAATTTTTTCAAATGACAAAATATTAAACTCCATCAACATTTCCTGTAAGTATTTGTATTTCTTATTATGACGTAGATTCCGCCACTGATCGCTAACAACAACTGTAATGGACCTCCTATAAACATCTGCCGGCGTGACGTCACTGCCGCTTTCCGAGCGAACACACCATAAAATGCAAAAAAGTTCAAATAGCTGTAAAAAGTTCATACGTCAATGTAGAAATATTATAAAAAACTTTTATTTTCGTAATTTTTTTCTTATTTCTTTTTATAAAATATAGTTTCACTAACCTGTATCCTGTCTTCGGGTAGGTCAGTCTTAAGGCTCAGCATCTCTCTGGCATAAACGTCAGGATAGTGCGCGTCCTTGAAGGCTTTCTCCAGCTCGTCCAGCTGGTAGGAGGTGAAGATGGTCCGACTGCAGGAAGTTGGAGGAACAACGGTTGTTATACAAGTACTAACTAATTATTAATTTGCTAACTTAATTATTTACATTTTTTTATTCACAAGACTACGCTTAGGTTTAGTGTACTGCTTAGTATACACCATTAGTAAAAAAATGTTTCGTTTTCAGTTACGATGAACAGCTGGGCGGCCTTTTTCGAAAAAACTTCATTTTGGATAGTACGACAAAATATTCAACAAAACGGATTTTTTTTTTAAATCGAAAGTTACAGCATATAGTTGTGGAGCTATTTTATTAACCTTTGTTAATTTATAAGTAAAATATAAGACAAAAGAATTATTTCTTTCATAATTTTAGAGGAAACTCGGGCAATTATTAGTGAGATAGATTTGAACAAGAAGTTTAAAGAACTTAATCTTATTATCAAGTTCTGCAAGTATTTTAGTTTTTATTTTTATTACAGCTGTTTCGATTTACAAGGCCATTTTCAAATTGTGGTTAAACCACTTTGAGACTTTTTCTTTATAGGATTCTATATGTCAATTTTTGAAGGTGTCGAAATTGATTTATTACCGGTTCAACCAATTTTATGAGAAACTAATTAAGACAATACATAGACTCTATTATGTAATATAATTTGGAATCTGTTTTCCCGCACTAAATGTTATGGTTTTTCTTAATTGTGTAATAATAACTCAGTTAAGTGCGTTATATTGTTTAGGTTGTGTAAACATACCTACTAAGAGATATTAGAATGGTTATTTGGAAAGGAATATGGAAAGTTTATTGATTTCTTAGTAGACGCTGAATGATATTAATCCAAAGTTTAAGTTTATTATTTCGGTATGTCAATTTTTAAAATAACTTTATACAAGAAATATAGGGTTATATTAACTTATTTCAATTTAGATGTAGGTACTCACCTATGACGCCTCTTCTTCTTCTTTTTCTTATTGAAACCGGAAATACCGTCTACAGTGAAGTCCTTGCTAGATTCTAACGGGGACATCCCTGGAAAAAACGGAAAATCACCTGTTAAGGTTTATGATTTGCACAAATTTTAAAAAGGTACAGGTTTATTTCTTTTATACAATACATATTAAATTAATATGAGTATTCATAAGTATATTCCATCGCATCCAATACAATACCAAACTCACTAAAAGCTCAATAAGTTCACGAAAAGATAGGATTAAAAGTTCACGCATTCGTGAAACATTCCCTGGGTGTCAGGGACATAAACAGTAAGCTCGAGGAATGACAGTTGAGTTGGTACGGGCACATAAGATGGAGACCTCCAGACAACACAGTGAAGCAGGCAATGTCTATGGAGCTTCATCGACAGTCATCTAGAGGAAGACCAAAGAACTCCTGGATGACTCAATGCTACAAAATACTGCAGAGAAACGGCCTGGATGAAAGCGATAAGCAGATCCGAAGAAGATATAACCTGAAGAACTAGAAGAGCCGACCCCAACAGCCTACCTAGGCAATGATTTGGGATAGTGCAAGGAAGAAGAAGTCAACACAACACAAAAACTGATCATTAGACAATAATTTTGTAAAGCCGAAAATATTTTATATACATTTGTTAATTCTAAAATTTGAAATATGAGATTGTCTAATATGACGGTTTGACAGAAGGTGGCAAGGGCGGAATTGGTAAACGCGCAAGTCCCGGTTAGATGAGAGGTTCTGGCTTCGAGTCCCAGAATACGAGAACTACGTGCACACGGAGAAAAAAGTGTTGATCATTTATTAGAATTATAAAAATTATTCGTAATTCCGGTTAAAAACGGGATTGCAGGCCTTACGACAGAATAATAAACGTTAGGGAGCGAATTATCAGAATTAACTATTACAAAATTACGAATATTTTATCGTGACGAAGAACGCGTCTGCATGAAAATAATAATATTTTTGCACTACAATTCGGATCTTTCTGATAATTCCACGGTTAGGTGTGTTTGGAAGCGAATTATCATGATTTTCTAATAAACTATATTATTAAGTATGGGTAAAAATTATTTATTTTTGGGGTATTATGCCATATTGTGCTCCGTCTTTAGCCAACGTTTCAGACAGCGTTATTGTATTCTTTAGCAGGGCAGATGTGTCACACATCTCTAATATATATAGTTGTGAGCGTGAAGGCAGTGAGGAATCAAAGGAGATGGGAAAGAGGAAGATAAGGAGTACCAGGATATTCGTATCTGCTCAATAAACACAGCTAAATCCATTTTAAGCAAACTATACAATTCTGAATGATAGTCTTATCTACATAATTTAAAATTACACGCTTATTAAAAAAAATAAATGTATGCATGTTTTTTTGGTTAATGATTTTAACGCTCGATTTATTAAAAGCTTCGATTTGCTTAATCAAGCAATGAGCCTATTAGACGTTTGAGAGATTCGGGGTCCCCTCCAAGAAGCCGACGTCTAATCATATTTTCCCCTTTAAAAATCACCAAATCACGCGTAAATCGAGCTAAATCAAAACCCGAAAAAAGCCCAGACACAAAATTGCCCGTCTCCAGGAGAGTCCACAAATACAGAAATACGCGACGCTATTCCATCCAAGCTGGAGTTTCCAGATACGTACATAAAGGGGACTCGTTTGTCAACTGTAGTCAAGTGGGTAGGCACTATTCGGTGCAAAACTCATACCACAATCGATAGAAATAATGATAATATTTTGAAGTCGATCCATTAAAGTCTGTTTGTCCTTCTTACTACCTTAGTTAGAAATATGATTTGTTAGAAAGATAAAAAACGCTTTTTATTCAAATATATACAAATAAATTATATACTTACTTATTATATACTTACCTTTTGCATAATGTTATTCTATTTCTGTTATAATTAGTGTAACTCGCTCATCAAGCACAAGAACTAGCTTCTTCTTTGATGAGATTGCAATTTTAAATAATTTCTGTACCGATATGTAATTTATGTAACACCTTTGTACACTTATATATCTATATTAAATAAATATTTAAAAAAAAAAAAAAAAATAATATACAAATTAATCACAAAATAAGTCAAATGTAGACCTTTATGGAACCAAAGATTCAAAACCAGAAATTGCAATTTGAAATAAATTTTATGAAACTTGCGATTTTTTTATGAATTATTTTTACTTTGGACGACAGAATAATGAGATTCGAATAACGTTGGTAATAAATCTAATAAAATAAGTTTTTTTTTGTAATCAATAATTTTAGTTAGAAAATATGTAAAGTGAGCCATTTTTTAAACTTTTTTATGTTTGCATGCCAAATTTTTATGTTTCAAACATTAAATGTCTATTAAGATTTATAATGTTTAAAAGCGTATTTTATTACCTGTCAAAAACAGTTTTTTTTTATTTTTCGGATAGGTACGTTCAGAAATATTTCATTTATATGGATTTTATGGTAAAGCATAAATATTTTGGCTATCTGACAAAATATCGTCGAGACCTAAGAGGTTAATAGAATAAATGGTTTGAAAAGTACTAAAAAAACATATTATACCGTAAATGCTCTACGACATGCAGAACATTTTTTGTCTGGAATTTTAACCCATGTGATTTTTCCTAACGTGCTTAAATACCGATTAAAAACAAGCCCGTTTGTTCTATTAGTTTTATTCACAGAAGGTTCGCAGGAAAATATTCACCCTCAGGGCCTATGTCATCATTGGGGATGCTGCCTGGAGGGTTCTTTTAGGAAAGAAAGGAGAGGAAGTTCTGGGAATGAAAAAGCTATGAGGGGTAGATAGGAATCTGGAGGTCAGTGTGCCCAGGAGTGACGAGCGAATGAATCAATCCTTACCACTGTGGTGCAACACGATGTTCCAAGGGAGTCCTGCTGGAGAGGTCAAAAGGTCTCCCTCAACCAATCTCTCCCCACCTCACCCCATGAATCCGAGCACCCCACTAAGTCATCCAACGTAGCGAACCACTTGGGGTGACCTATGGCAGAAGTGTCGGTTATCCAATAAATGTTTCCCGGGGCGGCGGTACCCAAATCCGCCTCCCAGATTGATAAATGTCGTCTGAGGTTAGGAAGTACCTAAATTAATAGTATTGATTGATTGATAGATACAGCATTTTGGAATTAAGATTCTTACGCTTGTTTTAAGGAGATGAAAAAAAATCTGTGGAGTCGGGGACTTCGCTAGTGAATTTGAATATTTTTTGCATAATAAAGTGAGCTTTTAAGTGAGACTCCTCAGATGTATGTTCATTTTACGACGATTTTTTTAAAAAAATAAGTCAAACATACCCGGGTTACGGATAACCTGACCATATTTGAAAATTCCTAACACCACCACAGTAAGTGGAAAATGCTGCTTGTGCCGTGATGGAGGACTTAGTCAGCAGAGGAATCGAACGCACGATGCCTGAATGGGACGTTATTTTTTAAAGTAAACTAAATTCAGAGGATTTCTTAGTAGATATGCATGATTAGAAAATATCATGACTTTAAAATTTGAGGTATAATACAAAATTGACGTTCGCTGGAATTGATACTTTAAAATTCCTGCTGAAAATCCGGGCCTCGCAAAAGCGCCATGTTTGCCAGTAGCTACGAGTAGCTAGTAGTACCTACGTAGCAAGGGAACTAGGTAGCTACTAGCTACCGCACACACTTCATCTGAATGGCGCCGGTGTATTCGGCGCGTATTGGTAGCTCGTAATACTAACCAATTTGGCGGAATTTCCGTCGAGGATAATTTTAAATTGCCAATTTTCTTGTGGTGCTCGTTTCCTCCGCTCCGTCGGAGAATCCAGATATACAAATGATGTTTGCGGAGAGTATCTACTTCGCGGGAAATCTCCATTTGGCCAAAAGCGACGCCATGTTTGTTTTCGCAGGTTAAAAAATTTTGAGGGAAAACGGAATAATCCATAGACGAAACTATGAAAAGTGCTTTAATGTAAAGCGAGTTTCACACAATCCAGGAAATTTCAACTGATTAATTTCGCAGTCGCTTTTCTTATTATATCGAGTAAAATATATTTAATATGTAAAAAAAAAATTCTTGTGAGGAATCTACATACGTTCATTATCTCAATAATTCTGGAGTTCTTTCTTACACATTAAATAATTGTGAGACACACAAAATACGTGTGACTGTTTCCTACATACCTATACTACTTTTTTGCGACGGGAATTGCGTTTCGTTTTCTTTATACATTTGAGGGAGATGTATGATAATGATTGTATGTTTCCCTTGGGGGGGGGGGGGGGGGGTAAACACACGTTCACCGTTTGTCTCATTTTCGACTGTTGTTATTTAGTGTGTTAGAAAGAACGGCAACATTATTTGAAGGTATGTGTAATGTGTAGGAACAAAAGCAAAATCATCAGCGCGTTGACATTTGACGTTTTTGAATTTTCGGAATTCACTCACACTTCAATATGATCCTTGTTACTATATTCCATACTTTAATTTTTTTTTTCACTTCAAGTAGTATTGGTAGGGATCTACGGAGGCGCCACGGTGCGGAGTGTGAGAGAGATGCAAGAAAATGGTCACTTTTTTCCATTGGAAGAAACAGATCTAGGTACATTGTGTATTGACAGAGCTGCAGTAGGTATTATAGCGATAAGGAACGTATGTTTATTGCCTTTTATGCCTTCACGATGCCGTCACCGTGAATCGTCACGGAAATTTTAAAAGCGTCCAATAGTGAGGTCTGACGTTTTAAAGTCTTTAGGTCGATTCGATATTTTTCAGATCGGGAAGTCGTTTCCATCACACCATGAAGCTTTTAAATATCGGTTTAACTGTGGAAATACACCACGCCTTATATTATTTTTTGTTTCATGTTTCTCAATCTTAAAAATATATAAAAATGAATTTCTTTGTTTGTCCTTCATGCGTTCTTAAACCATTCATCCCATTGCGATGAAATTTTGGTGATTTATTGTGCGCACACCCGAAAAGGTTTCTATATATAATGGTGAGCTCTGACATTATGATATTTGATAAAAATGTTACAAAAATAGGTGGAAAAAGGAGTGTATTTCATATAGCTTAGCAACAGGAAGGAAGGCTGGAGGAATTGGGGAATCCGGAAAGAGGGAAGGTAACGAAGGAAAGGGGGGTTGGGGGAGGGAGGGAGGAAGATGTGGAAAGGGAGGGGGACAGATTTAAAAGGCAAACACTTTCTTTCTTTGAATAGCATTGCAACGCATGCCGGGTACTCGCTAGTTATTCAATAAATATTGTGTTAGATTATGTTAAATGTGGCTACATTTAAAAACATTCAACAACCAATGAAGTGTTAAATGTTTAATGTTACCTACTTACAGCTTAATTAATTAATTAAAACCAAATTGACCCACTTCATTGATAACGTAAAGAAAATGATTGACACCATACTTATAATGTACCAACATTCAACTGAAGCCATAGAATCAACATACGAGATAATTTATTTGTTTTTCGTTAAAATTAACCAAAATTTTCCCGTAATTAAGTCCCTAGCACAAAATTCAATAATCCCAAGTACTTACCACGTACTCACAACAAACTATAAACTATCTTCCTACATAACAAACCAAACGCGTGGTATTTTGTTATTGACGTGGAAACTTCTTTAACACCGCTGTGATTTGAAACTCGATGAGAAGAAAAAGCAACACTAAAAAGATACACACCCATATATCTATTGGATTTAGCCTGAGAGAGAATGAGATAGAACAATCGGTCTCCTATTTGTGCGGTGCTTCGTAGCCTTCCCACTCTTGCTGAAGGTTTTACTTCTACCGAGTGTGAACTGCACACTTGAAACGAAAAAAAGCGACACTAAAAAGAGACAAACACAGGTACATCTAGCCCGCGAGAAAATGAGATACTATAATCTGTTTTCTCATTGTGCGGAGCTTCGTAGCCTGTCGGTCTCCTCTTTGTACGGTGCTTCACAGCCTATCGATCTCCTCTTTGTGCGGTGCTAAGTAGCCTCCCCACTCTTGTCTACTTTAGTTTTCTGAAGTTTCCACTTCTACCACGTGTGAATTGCACATTCTGTTTTTTTGGCAAAATAGAGAATAAGGCGGGAAAGCCACGAAAATTTACGGCCATTTTCAATTGGAAAGAACCTACAAAAACAATACTAAGGACCACACAAAAAGGAAACTGCTTTACAAAAATGTTAAATAAATTGAAATTTGGCAACGTTCTTGATAAAGCAATAATACTACGGCGTGGATGAGAACTATATCAATATACATAGAATAATAAAATGTTCTAATTTTTAAATACTGTTTTACTGGTAGGTTAGTTAGTGATATTCCCCGCCACTGGATGGCTCTGACAAATTGTTTTCGTAATACGTACATGGAAATTGAAGACAGCTTTCTGTGTTGCCATCATCCGTAGTATTCGCGAGTTTCGCCCACTCACTCGCTAATTTGAATTTCGAGATGCCTATTATGGGATTACAAAGGGAATTGGGTGCCTGCGTAGATTTCCAAGTAATTATTAGGTAGTTAGGTAGGTACTGTCAATAAATAAATAAATCAAAGCGGATCGGGGACTTGAATTAAAATTACAAGAGGCAATTTAAAGTTTATTCTCAAATTTCAATTCAAAATTTTCGTGCCAATTTGTTGGACTCGTGATTCGATTGTTTTGCATACTTTATTATGTCGTATTTTTTTGTGAAAATTTGAAATAAACACTTTGTTACATATTTAAGTAGGTACCTTAATAAGTTTACCCAACAGTTGATCTCCCGACAGTCGGTCCCCGGAAAAAAAAAATTATAATTTTTTTATGCATAAGTTACATACCAATTTCAAACCAAAAATCGACTTAACAAATAACTACAATAATAAGTTGGTAATATGGATGTCGAACGAATTTATTCACAGTTTCGTTTTTTTTTGTAGATACTTAAACGCTGGTATATACAGTATACGGTGGCCTCCGAAGTCAAGGGGTAAGACTCTTGACTCGCAATCCGAAGGTCACGAAATTGAATCCCGGCGTGTGCAAATAAATTTGTTTTATTTCACAATTAATCAATTAAAAATAATATATAGTATATTTGCGGCACGTTCCAGAGTGGAAGATACTCTCAGTATCGCCCTGGTGTAAGACCACCATTCGTTAATTGAAACGTTGCTTGAAATGGCTTTAACCGTGTTTGGTGATCAGATTTGAATAGCCAGGTAGGTACTTCCCCACCTTTCTATTTCCCATCTCCTTCCCCTCCCCACTACCTTCAGCCTCACAACATACCCCAATTGGGGCATCTGTCATGGAATCCCTTCATGATGATGTTGAGAATCATTTTTGGTTAATTTGAATAGATTGTAGATATTTTTTGATAGGTAGGTCTAGGTAGGTAGGTAGGTAAGTACCTACATGATTTGAGATGAAAAAGAAGCAAATTAAATTTTTGTTTATCCGTTTGCTAGTCACCTAGTGACGAGAGTCATAAAAATGAATATTAATGTGATTATAGCATATAACCTATTCCCTGACGGGGTAGAGGAAGAGAGTTTGTAACAATAAGTTGAGATTTGGTTTAAGTTAGTTGGTTTAGGTTAGGTTGAGAAATTTACCAATAATATAGAATTTGGATGATAAAACATACCTGATTCATCCAGATATCTGGACTGTTGCTTCAGGAGGGGAAGCAGAGGGGGGCCATAGTATCTTCCGTCTCCTGCACACGAATAAGTTCACACGATTTAAATATCGAACAATTTTCGTACCATTTTCAAAAGAAAAAAACGTGTTAACATTGGGAAATAAAGAAAAACAAATTTAGCAATCTTTTTCACAGAAAATAAAATAATGTATAATAAAAGTATAGTTCAGGTAAACCTTAGTAGTTATCTACCTAAAAAACTTTACTTTCTACCTATGCAAAACAATGTTCGTTGTATGACATGTATTATATATTCCTTAGGAATATAAATTATTATCTCTGTACATTTTTACATCAGCTTAAAAAAAGAGGTCCTCAGGTAATATTTTCCCTCAGAACCTGTGCCATATTTGGGGATACCGTGTGGAGGGTATTTTTAAGGAAAGGAAGGAGAGGGAAGTTCAGTAATGAAGGATGGGTAGAAGCTGGGGGTTAGTGTGTCCAGATGTGACGACGAATGAATCATCCCTCCCACTTGTTCAAATCTAGCAATATCACTGATACACACGCCACTAAGTAGAATTTGCTCATTAATAGCATGCTTTCATGCTATTAATGAGAATGTATATACGGTCTAGCTTCTTTAGTAACATTCAAATCCAAGTTATTGATTATTTTATTATTTATCTAATTTCTTTAGGATTAGGCATTACGGTCCAATTGAAAAGCCTCGAAAAACCGAAACGGCTATAAACCGAAATAATAAAATGAATAAAACAGCAGAGCATAACGAATAAGAACCTTTTAAAACATTTAAATAAAATACTCTTAGTCGTACAGTTGCATGAACCTTTTTGGTGAGGTGTTTTGTTTGGTAGGTACTTACTTGGGTTCAGAATGTTCACATACCAAAACAACCAATTTATACCCAAACTAACTGCACGATATAATTTATTAACCGACCTAATGTTTCCAAATTAAATGTCCAAATAGTGTCTCACACCCCACCCTAATCCAGCGGTTCTCAAACCCTTATTCGCACTATTTTACTTTTCAACAAAAGATAATAAAAAACTCGCAGAGCAGTTAAAAAACCCGCTTCGCAGGTTTTTGCTTCTAGTCCCTGCGGGTGGATTTTCGTACGGCTTCGCCCAGTTTGATTGCTGGTGGCCATTTTATAAATCCGATAGGAACTGGTTCTAAAATAGCCGCTTCCTCGGATCCACTGGGATCCAGTGACAGATAATCATCGGGACAAAGTAACCGCGACAGGCAATTACGTTATATGTAATACATAGCCGCGTGGTATTATTATTCACAACTGCTAGTTACAATCGTATCCGGAGAGATACACGAAATTGCAAATCCGTAGTACTTACGCCTACCAGGGGATGCTAACGTAAGTGGCGCCATATTTTGGCATTGCTTTAATTCGTTTCTATTACATAAGTAAATTTGTATACAACCTCCGCGTACGAAAACGGTTTTGCGTATGACGCGGCATCAGAGTTGCATTCTTAGCCGGTTTCTTAAATTTCAACCGTACAGCCTATTAATGCTGTTTGATAATTATTGTGCTGACAGAACAAATAAATCTGTGTGTAACGACTTAACATTATTAAAATTTCTTTTTGAACAACTAATAAATATGTGGTGTAAAAAACAAAATGGCCGGTGATATTTTTAATAGTTGAATTGGTGGTTCAAAGCTCTAGTTTTAAAAAGTTCTAGTTTTAAATCTGCGCTTATGTACCTACCATTTTCTGTTTTTTTTATTTACAAGACAGATCAACATATGACTAAATTTAATGGATATTTTGAAAAGATTTTTATGACGCTTAATTCAATCTCACAAAAATCAATGGTTTTAATATCTCTGATTTGTGTTACGTTTTGTGTTTTGAACATTCTAAAGCGACGGTAAATTTTTTTCTTTTTTAACCTTAAAATGTGTTAAAAATAGTAAAATATATTAAAATTGGCGACAAAATTTATAAAATGAAAGAAATGAAAGGTTTTTTTTTTGATTTTTAAAATGAGTAAAACCTTAAAATAATATTTCAATTTACTCATACATAATGTAAAACCTCAAATTGTAATATTTAATTAATGAAGACAATATTAGCGACAATCAATCGAAAATCTGAAACAGAAAAAACAGAAAAATATACGGCCACGTCTGGGACTCGAACCCAGGACTTTCGATCAATAGATGTCGCATATTAAATAAAAAATGGATAAATTTATCCAAGACACTATCGAGATAGCATTTAGTTCTGGTTGAATCTTGCAATCATACATAAACACAGCAGCCAATAAAAAAACATGTGTTAAGAATATAAAGATAATGTTGGTGGTTCTTAGTCTAAGTACCTATGACACAGTTAAAAATGACCGAATCGGATAGGGACACATTAGCTCAATAAGTAGAGTTGCGGCCCAGAAAGCCGAAGGTCCTGGGTTCAAGTCCCAGATGTGACCGTATCTTTTTCAGATTTTCGGTTGAGTTTTGCTAATATTGTCTTCATTAATAAGAAATCAAAAGTGCTTAGATACTTAAGAAACTGCCTCGGAAATATGCACGATGCATGAAATTTTTTTATTGAAACTCACAAATATTGAGAATCTCTTTAAAATTCTACAACATCCCTCGGGGTTGCTACCCTTTGTAAATTCTCGGGGTTAATCGAAATGTAACTTTTTCACATATTACTAGGATTACTGTTCCAGTATTGCTGATTGCTAGTTTGGGTACATGTCTTATGAAGGGTTGGCAATTTATTGCTAAGTACCGACTGAATTTGGGGGTAGCTCGGACTTAAGGGTTGGGATGTTTACAAGAGGGTGTGGGCGGGTAGAAGAGTAGAAATGGCTACCACCTCACCCCTAACTTAGACCCGAGAGATTATGCTTGTGAATAGCCAACAGCGATTAATATAATGGATTCAATTGATTAAAAATAGCCTTAAGTTAGTATCTATATATCGATGCCTTAAGTTTGTGAGTTTGGAATTGGGAAAAACCTCCTAATTTTGATTGTATTGGACAAACGTATATTAGTTTTTTTTAACTTTTATGAGTAAAACCTCAAATTGTAGTATTCAATCAAATGAAGAAAATATTAGCGAAACTCAATCGAAGATCTGAAAACAGAAAAATCAGAAAAAGGTACCGTCAGATCTAGGACTCCAACCCAGGACCTTCGCCTTTCCGGGGCGCAGCTCTACCAACTGAGCTAATACATATGTCCCGGATTCGGTCACATTTAACTGTATCATACTTCAACTAAGAACTACCAACTATATCTTCATTTTATTAATGTATATTTTTATTGGCTGCTATCTTCATGTATGATTGCAAGATTCAAACCGGAACTAAATGCTATGTAGATAGTGTTTTCGATTTTTTTTTATCCGTTTTTATTTTTAATATCAAGAACGAGTTTGCGGAAAATGTTGCTTGTTGGAGGACTTAGCCAGCCGAGAAATCAAACACGCGACGCGCGAATGGGACCCAAGCGTAATGCCAACTCAGCCACTGACCAGACGTACCACACCAAGCACATGAATGTAGGGCCTGTTCGAAAGATTGCTTCTATTGAAGGAAACTAGATTTTCATTTCGATCAGAATCTATCAAACGGACCACCCCGTTTCTGCACAGAGTCGAATTCACTTGGTTGTGCTATGTCTTCCACGGACGTTCCCGACTTCTTCTATTATTCATATATATATAGTCTCCTTGCGTTCTTTACTTCCGAACCATCACATTTTTCACATGGTTTTACAATACGTGCGATTCAGGGATCTCATTTCTACAGCATTCAGTCTACTTTCATCCTTCCTATCAGTCCCACGCCTCAATACCTTATATCAGGGTTAGTATCAACATTTTAATAACCACTTCAACTAATAGAACCTCGAGTGAATAATTTCAATTAATTCCCCTGAACTGTTTGCACCAACACTGCACATCTGCTAGTTCTGTGATCATCATGTTATCAAGCTACAGTCAGTCTATCAGTGAGACAGGGAGGAGGTAGCGAGGCTGGATTGTCCCGGTGGGACGTTTGTTACTCCCGGAGGACCGGCATGTTTACAAACTACATCGCAGCAACCCTCTATTCAGAGCGTAGACTAATCGGTTACGGTCCAATCGGGATGATGATATCAGGTTGTATAAGTCAGGTAATACTTATTTTGAGATTTAATTGATAGTATTGAAAGATCAATATTTTTTGATAAAATTGTTTGCGGGAGGCTTTTGGTTCGACTTCACCCAGTTGAGATTCATAAAAATGCAAATCGAAGTGTTCCTACTTACGTCTGCCAGCCGGCGTTCCTCACGCTGGCTGTTAACGAAAGTGGCGCCATCTGTTGGCATTATTAGATACTTGTCTTAGTCACAATCTTCACGTTCAAAGATCCATATGGCGCGGCGTCGTCATACAGTCGCTAGGGTATTAATACACAACAGAAATCAGATTCCGTGTAGGTATTCTTATACTAACCTTTTTTGAGATGTTGACTATGGCTTACCCATCATTATTTTATTTCTAATGTTGCCTCCCCGTAAATTTATTAAATAGCCAAAACCTCTGCCTTAGGTAAGTTACCCCAAGTGATTCGCCACGTGTGGTGACTTAGCAGTTGCAACAGGTTCGTATAGAGTGGGATTTTTCTGATCTTGGCGGCGGATGGGTTTGCCCACTAACTATGTGGCAGGCCAGATGGGGAGGGGTTGGTTGAGGGAGACCTTTGGACCTCTCCAGCAATACTATCTTGATCCGTCGCCTAGAACCGCAATGGGAGGGAAGAATTCATGCGTCTGACACTCCTGAACATACTGAACCCCAGATCCCTACACACCTTTCATAATTTTTTTTACTGCCCAGAGCTTCCTCTTCTTCCTTTTCTAAAACTACCCTCCACACAGCATCCCCAAAGACGACAAACTTTTCGTCGGGGCCTCTTAAATGGACCTAATATAAATTTAAAAAATCAGAGTGTGACATTCACACGTGGTAGAAGTGAAACCTTCAGAAAACTAAAGTAGACAATAGTGGGGAGGCTATGAAGCACCGCACAAAGAGGAGACCGATTATACTATCTCATTCTCTCCCAGGCTAAACCCTGTAGTTGTATGTGTTTGTCTCTTTTTAGTGTCGCAGTTGGTTTCATCGAGTTTCAAATCACAATGCTGTTAAAGAAGTTTTCATTTTAAAAATGGATAAAATTAAGTTATACTATGAAACTTTGCAAGAAACACTTCGACTTTCGACAGGCGACAACGAGAGAACAAAAGTCATTTTAATGTAAGTTAATAAAAATTCCATAATTCCAAAGTTTAAAGAAAGTAATTTTAGGTTAAAAGGATTTGAGACCACAACCTCTGGTTCTGGGACAGAATATCACCCAGTTGTGTCACAGAGACCTTGCAAAATTATAAATATAAACTTATAGTATTATTACATTAAAATATTCTTATCTTACTCTCTCTAAGTTTCGCATAACTCAAAACCTCAACTCCAATTCCCTATTGTTTTAAGAAATAATTTAAAAGTCTAACGGGGTACTTTGTTTGCTATTAAATGGGTGCTGACGTCTCAATAGCGTCTGTTCCCCCGGCCAACCCCACACACCTCCCCTCTAGCAGAGAAACCACCCTCGAGTTTATTTCCTTTTCTAAAATTCTGATATTTTCTTGAAGGGAAGAAAACCCACCGTAGCGAGTGGAAGCGTATCCTAGAAACGGAAACCCCCGCCCCCCGGTCTCTGGCTGAAAAGAAAACAAAAAGGCGAATGGAGGGCAGCGTCCTCCATTTTTTAATACCCTAAATAGGGGCAGATGTCGGGGAATATAAAGACGTCAATGGTATCAGTTTTTCTTAAATGAAAAAATAAGAAAAAACCCTATTTTTGTGCGCAAACCGCGAGCGGAATCTGTTATCTGTATACCACAAGCTTCTTCAATTTCTTAAGGGATAATTGATATTACAGGGGGAAGTTTTTAGTATATCTTTACTACAGCAAATGATCCCACTTTTTACTTAGTTGAAAAGGTTTAAAATGGGGGTGGATTGGTTGAACAGATTACTGAAAATGCAATTTAATGAGAAACACAGGTTTTCTATCGTTTCCCCCCATCTCTATTCAGTTACATAAAGAAGTAATGCGTAGGTAATCGATTTACTCGTCATTAAAAGTTTATGTTTGAAAAAGTGCACATTCATCGATTCTCCTATTTGAAAATATTTTATCCCATTTCACTAATACATAGTAGTTACCAAAAATACATAATTGATTTTTCTCTGAATTGTTCTGATTTATAGTTGTAATGGAGTTGTTCTGTACAGGTGTTTATAGTTGTAATGGATAAATGCGACCTCTAAAAATTATAATATTTTAATGCCATAAATACTTGATTATTCTTCGAACTGTTCTGTACAGGTATTTATAGTAGTAATCGATAAATGTGATCTCTAAAAATTATAAAATTTTAATACCATAAATACTTGATTATTCTTAGAAATGTTCTGTATTGGTATTTATAGTTGTATTGGAGTTGTTCTGTAGAGGTGTTTATATTTAAATAAAAAAATAAAAAATTTCAAAGTACTAAACATAAATAAAAACAGCAATAAAAAAAATAATAAAAAAATCAAAATAACCAAACAAATAATACTTCCTCCCATACACACAAGCATTTGCTTATTATGGGAGAATAATTTAAAAAATATATATATATAATTGTAATAATTATAATTGTATTAAGCTTTTATATACTTTCATTATATTTATGTATCTATTGTATGTATTGTACCAAAGGAAATTTTTTTCCATAAAAAAAAAAAAATACCTATATAGAACAGTTCAAAGAATAATCATATATTTATATATATCATAAATATATGATTATTCTTTGAACTGTTCTATATAGGTATTTATAGTTGTAATGGATAAATGTGAGCCCTAAAAATTATAAAATTTGAATATCATAAATACGTGATTATTTTTGGAACTGTTCTGTATTGGTATTTATAGTTTTAATGGATAAATGGGAGCCTTAAAAATAATAATATTTGAATACCGTAAATACATGATTATTTTTCTAACTATTATTTTTAGGTATCTATAGTTGTAAATGCCCTAAAAATTATAACATTTTGGTTTAATTTTAGGAACTCCCTTAATCAGAAATATATATTTTTTTTTAAGAACGAAACATTTCGTGGTAACGAATAACCTGACAATATTTGAAAATCTTCTACTACCATCATAGGAAGCGTAAAACGATTCTTGTGTTGTGACAAAGGCTTAGCCTTATGCGTGGATCACACAGACCGAGTAGATGGGCGAGGCAGTGCTCTCGGCCGAGTAAAAGGGCGAGACAGTCACTCGGACCCTGTTCTACTTACTAGGCCGAGTGACTTATCTACTCGGCAGGACGGAGGTATAAACATTCATTCGCTGCGTACTCGCCACTGTCGCTCGCATCACGCTACCGTTTCCCGCGATTTTTGTGATTGTACATTCATAAAGTTTTTGAGTTTTCCTTTACCTGCAACATTTACCGTAATTCTTGTGCAAGGAGCGGTATGAGAATTTCCGTATATTTTTTAATTATCTTTTTGCGATCCATTGTCACGCTACTCTGCAGCTGACTGACTCGGTGCCAAATTAAAAATTACGTGAAAAAAACACCTACTCGTCCATCCAACTGTCTCGGTCTAGTATCATTTTACTGTCTTGCCAATCTACTCGGTGCATCGGATCCAGGCATTAGGAATCGAGCACACGACGACGCCTGGATGGGACCCAAACGTGATGCCAAATCAGCCAATGACCAGTCTGTAATTGATTCATTTGTAGTGACAGCTATTTCTTTACTTTTTCTTTCCTTTTAATATTCTACGATATTATTATATTTTTTAATTTTTTTATCTTTATATTCAATCTATAAAACAGTTAACTTATAAACAAGTTCTGCTGTGTAATTATTATTACGTGTGACAGCTGTTTTGCCTTCTGAAGGCATTATCAAACTATTTGATAATTTCTGAAGGCATAACAAATAAAGTTAAAAAAACAGATATTTCACATTTACTTAAACCTTTTTTCCAAAATAGACAGTCATGAATAAAATCCATTTATTTCATTGATTTTTATTCCTTGGATTAAAATTGTTAGAATCGCATACCGAATATTTAATCTCTTTATGAAAAACCGGCTATACAAATAAATTCATATTTGAACTCTTCATACATCTGCCCTTTTGATGAACACTGCAAGGCTGCCGAAACAGTTTTCAGAATAAATGTAACACGGGTCAACCTGCTTAAAACGATTCATCTCCACCAACCTTTCCAAAAAGGTCTTCTCAAGTATTTTTAAATCCCTCCCAAAAAGAGGCGGGGATTCCGATTTCGAATATTTCAAGGACTAGTGGATCACCTTACAAGATACTGTATCCAACATTATTCCATCAATAGCTCAACATTGATAGTTTTGTTGGATATAACATTATTCCGTGCAAGGGCTCATTTTTTGTGTTCAATTGTTTATGTATTGCGAATATTGTTATTTAAAAAAAATACACAATTCATTAGTATTATAAGACAAGCTAGATTTGACATCAGAGTAAATTCTGTTTTGATGTTTGGAAATGGTATTTTCTACCATATGAGGCGTGTGTGAGGAGAGAGGGGTGCGAAACGGGCTGAAGGGGGTAGCCAACTCCCCCCCTATGAAAGGGGTTGGTACAGAATGTGTGGAAGGCAATATTAGCACGTTACACGGCAAATATTTCACTTAATTGAAATTGGTGCAATTAAACACTGTCTGTGGAACTGTGGACCAGCTTGAATTCTTTTTCTGTGGAATGAGAGAACTTTTAAATACTTGTTATATTTTTCATTATTTAAAAACAATTCTCGATGTGACCATGTAATACCTAATTGTTTAAATGTGATTGAACTGTTTTGTATAAGCTTTATTCGAGTTAAAATGCGGATAGTAATTCGAATATCTCTTACGTTATATGTAAATATTGGATGTTTGTCTAGGTCTTGGTGGCGAATGCGTTTGGCGGGCCGGATCGTGAGAGACTGGTTGAGGGAGACCTAACCTAGATCTCTCCAGCTGAACTCTCTCGATCCATCGACTTACACCGCAACGATAGGAAGGGACTCATACGTCAGTCACTCCTGGACATATTGACCCCAGATTCCTACCCACCTCTCATACCCTTTTCCTTCACAGAGCTTCTTCTCCTTCATAAAAATACCCTCTACACAGCATCCCCAAAAATGACATGGACCTCTAGGGAAACTGTTTTTCTAGGGGCTTCCCGTGTAGAGCTAATATAAAAAATAAAAAATAAATAAATGAATCTCAAAACTCAGTATTTGAAGATATCTGAGTAATCAACTGGACTATCGTTACATGGAGGAACACAGAATTAGATCCAGTGTAATGGAAAACTTTAAGATAATAAAATACTGACAATCTAAAATTAATTCTGTAATATTATAATTTTAATTATGTAGTTAATTAGTAAAATTAGTAAAACTGAGAACTTTTGCTTGAACTATTTATTTTAAAGTGCGAGTCTTAATTCTACTATGAATTTTTAGTCTTTAATTAACATTTGCATGCAAATGATTTATTTGACTAATGACTTTACGTTAGGGGTTAGACTAATTTATGCCCTGCAACGTTTCAACGAGGCAGGAACCTCCTCCACACATACACACACATATATACACACACACACACACACACATATACACACATGTACTCAACAATTAAAATTATACTTATTCGATCTTCGGTAGCCTTGCGTAAGGGTCAAAATCGCTCGAACTTGTATACTTTGAGTAGTCATGAAAACAAAGGCTTTTCGCTGATTGAGAATCTTGTCAAAACTTAAAAGGTCGTAAGTGAAAACATGTTGCAAGGAAATTTGCACACTAATAAGTATCGTAAATCGCATATGTATACCTAGTTCAATATGCTTGCGAGTAAGAATTGAATTATTGATATACATATATATATAGGTATACATGTGTTCTAATTTTGAAAAAAAATTGTTTTCAGTAGGTGCTTAGAGTTTTGGAATGATTATAATAAATTTGAAAAGTGATAGGTTTTATGCAGACAAATTTGAAAAAAGAATTTTATAGGTGGATATATTAGGTACATTGGAGTAATATATCGAACTCCTGCGATTTGCACTTTGTCAAAATATGTCAACTTGTCAAAATATTATGCCAACATATACATACATAACATGTAAATTTGTCAAAATATGTCAACATAAAAATAAAAAAAAATAAAAAATACATCAATATGTCAATTCGCCATAATTTGACGATATGTTATAATATGTCAATATGTCAAAATATATCATTTTGTCAAAATATGTCACTTTATCAAAATATGTCAATATGTCAAAAAATTTCAATATATCAAAACGTCAATATGTCAATACATCAAAAATATGTCAAAAAGTGTCAATATGTCAAAGTGGGATGGTCTTTGAAATGTTATATCTTCACTATGTAACCTACTTATACTATGTAAGTATATGGATATATGTTGATGTGCCTGAATTAAGGTTTTTTATTTTAAAATTTATTTTTAAAATTATGAATAAATTATATTTTTTTATCTAGAAGCGGTTTCTAAAACGTGTTCCGCAGAACCTTGGGGCTCCGTGGAAGGGTCACATGGGTTCCGCGAGTTAGGGCATGGAGGTGTTGCAGAAACCAGGCAGCCGACGCCGATTACCGGGGCTTATCGGTATATACCAACACATGGCGCAAGTAATCGGCGCAAACACGAATTCAACTGTCGTTATTTAAGAAAAAGTTGAAACAATATCAATTCTTCGCAATAAATAATTACTGTATTTCTTTTCCAGTCAAACATGACACCTAAGACCACTTACCCTAAGCCGTTGAAAAAAATACAAAGACGCTTTATATTCTTAATACAAAATATGTTGCAAGTTCCTGTTTTTAGATGCAAATCAAATAACGAAACGCATAAGAAAAAAATAGCCATTCAACTTGTGTGAATTAATGAAACAGCTACATAATAACAGCCTTCATGGCAAACCAACGGAACGCATTAGAAAGGGATAGCCATTCATAGAATATGTGTGTACAGGTGAAACAGCGATGTTATTAGTTATTATGAACGCCCCTCATTTCTATATGCGTACGTTGCGACACAAGCTGCGAGGTAAAAGCTGCCCACTGACGGGCGAGCATGTCTGCGGCGAGCATGACGTCACAGACGAGCGACGACCATGTTTGTATGGATGCCGGCAGAATAATTCAATCCACACGTGCGGACACGCTCGCGTGATAAATTTCCATCAGATTTGGTTTTTGCTCGATAGTGATCTGTGCACCTCTAAAAAGCACAGGAAGGCCTAGAATGATGTGTTTTTGGCAGCTAGTCACAAAACTTGTGTGCGATGCTAAATGCAGTAAATCTCAAGTATGTCCACTGGACCTAGTTCAGCAAAACTACACGTATTGTCTCGGTAACCTATCTTCTCTTTTAAAAGACCTAAGCAAACAATTGGTTTAAAACTAATGTATTAATAAAAAAAATTTGGTTAGTATGTTCAAAATTGCTAATTAACTTTTTTTAATACGAGTTGGGATTCAGCCAAAAGAGAATTGATCATATAGTATATATATAGGGCTCCATAGCCGAAATTAATTGGGAAACGCGGATCCAGACTTTTTAAAATTTTAAATTTCTGTGTAGGTACTGTAGGAGTTTAACAGAATTCAGGTGATAAAAAATTGAGCCTAAAAATTTTAATTTGTTTATTGTAGTATCTCTATGATTGTAGTATCTTCCTATTACTTAACCATTTGGTTTTAGATCTGGCACTTTTGCTGGGTTATTTGAATTGTTTTTTTTTTTTTTTTTTTTTTTTTACATTAACTCCACACAGGAGGCCCTGAGGAAAATAATTTCCCTCAGGGCCTATGTCATCTTTGAGGATGCTGTGTGGAGGGTCTTTTTGAGGAAAGGAAGGAGTTAACATGGGTCTTGAAGAGACTCATGTTGTAGGAGGGAGGAAACACAGAGGCCGGTAAATCGTTCCACAGCCGAGCTGTTGAACTCAAGAACGAATCGTAAAAACGACCCGTTCTCATGTGACTAATATCAACTGTGTACAAATGTTGGGCGCGTGTTTGGCGTGTTTCCCGACTATGCACCGGTGCCGAGGGGATCAATGACGCTAGTTCCTCGGAGCATCTTCCATTGTAATACCGGTAGAACAAGGACAGCATTCCCACCTGACGCCTATGCTCTAAAGATTGCAATCCGTCTGTTAAGATGGGAGAATCTATCAAACGGACCGCCCGTTTCTGCACAGAGTCAAGGGTTTTTTTTTAGGTATTTTGGAGCTCCAGACCAGAGGTGGCTGCCAAATTCAACCGTGGGGCGCACTTGCGATTTGTACAGGGTTAACAGTTGAGTACTATTAAAGTATCTGCGGGCCCTGTACAGTACGCCCAGTTTCTGAGAGGCTAACTTAACTCTGGTTTCGATGGAGCCCCCATACCTGAGCTGGTCACTAAGAGTTACACCAAGCATATCAATGGAGGTCCTGTTCGGGAGAATGCTTCCGTTGAAGGAGACTAGATTATCATTTCGATCCCTTTTAGACGTTATCAGACATGATTGGGTCTTTGAAACATTAAATTCGACGAGGTTATTCTTACCCCAAGAGAAAACACTCTCGAGGTAACCGTCCATTCTCTGCTTCAAAGCCCTCCGAGCTATTGGGGTTTGTGTGCCCTTTGGAGGCTTGTCAAACAAAAAGCTATCATGGACTGTACTGTCATCCGCGTAACAATGAATCGGTGCACATGACAAGAGGTCGTTGATGTGCAACAGAAACAGAGTCGGAGACAGAACCGATCCCTGTGGGACGCCAGCATTTATCGAATGCGAGGAAGAGGTGAAACCGTCAGCAACCGCCTGAATCGACCTCCCCCTCAAAAAGTCGGCAATCCACGCACACAAGGATGCGGGAAGTCCGTAAGAACGCAGTTTGTTGACAAGCGCTCGATGCCAAACCCGGTCAAAGGCCTTGGAAATGTCCAGTGAAACCGTTTGGGTTTCACCAAAACATTCCAGGCACCGTCCCCAAACATGCGTCACATACGCGAGAAGATCACCGCACGAGCGGTTCCGCCGGAATCCGTATTGACGGTCGTTAATAATTGGGAGTATATTTGCATTGATTAAAAACTTATAAAAATACATCTGACATAGTGTCACATAAATATTATGCGACTAGTGCAGTTCTTGCCTATTTGGATATTTTGTCTATGGTGTTTTTTTTTGGAGACTGGCAATTTTTTGGGGAAAACAAATTTTTTTTTTTTATGGTCACTTCCTCCCGGACAGCGATGGGCTGGCTGTTCGTGAATTAGTCACTCACCATGGAGGTGTTTTAATCACTGTAAATCATGTGAATCCAAGATGATTTTATCTTAAAAAGGGCTCTGGGTGTTATTTCGTAACACGAGTAGTTCGTGTACTATATTATTTTTAGTGGATGATATGTGAATCCCACTTTTTTCTGGTGTTGGCGGTTTGTCATTTTGTGGAAATGTTTTTTGGACATGAAATTGTTAAGTGATTGGTCCTTGTTGTGGCTAGAATAATATGCCTTTTTGACCCCGCGTCGCGAAGTCACGGATTGCTGATAGTTCTTCCGAAATCCGTAAGTCTTGGAAACTGGTTGGGCCACGTGCCTTTCGGATGGAGATTGTTGAGACAGCCTGAGGCTGGACACGCTCCTTGGAGGTGTAGCGGCCTTCTTCCCAAATAGAAGGAAGACCTAGGCTCCCTGGATTCCGCGCCATCCCCGGTTGATGAGGCTGGAAGTCCCGTCCCGGGACCGTTTCTCTCTACGAACCAAGTTTTCATTCGTCATCCGGTGTTTTCCTACAATATTCGGCTTCGTTTAGTTAGCTTAGCGTGTCCAGGAGTCCATCTGGTATATTTATGTTTTGTATTCTTAATATTACATTGGTATAAATTTGCACTCCCATTTTTGTTTTTTTTGATGTCTTCAATATAGTTTTATAAAGTTCATCTTCTTTTATTTACTGATTTCCTACCTACTTGACAGAAAACTAGTCCCATAATCCTGAGCTGTGGTCTCTGCTCTGCCGTATTAATTACACTACACTTACATTGAACCAGAACATTATTCCATTTCAATAGGTATCATCATCGAATCAAACAGTATTAATATGCTAGAGACAGTACGGTTGAAATTGAATCCGGTTAATAATACAACTCTGATGCCTCACCGTATGCAAAACCGTTTTTGTAGATTGAGTGATGTACTTTTGTAATACAAGATGTACTTTTGTAATACAACCGAATTAAAGCAATACCAAAAGATGACGCCACTTACGTTAACAGATCGCGTGATTAGCATCTCATGGCAGGCGTGAGTACTAGGAATTTGTTATTATTATTGTAACTGACAGTTATGAATAATAATGCTACGCGGCTATATTGGCATATTACATAAGATGTCATTGCCTGTCGCGGTTTATTTGTCCCGGTGGCTAGCTGTCAATGGATCACAGTGGTTCCGAGGAATCAGCTATTTTTGGAACCAGCTCAAACTGGGCGAAGCCTAACCAAAAACCGCCCGCAGGGCTTAGCAGCAGAATACTGCTAGTAGATATTAAATATTGTTACATATGTGGCGACCAGAACGGTCGCCCTCTTTAGCCACAATCCTTGCGCCGCCACTGATACAGCCAGCACATTCTCGAAAGGTACATACTACCTAAATTGTAGTGTTTCACGCCGCATACGGCTACACATTCGGGAAGCGCACCGAAAGGCCTCGACTCAACAGCCGTCACATTCTTACGGCCGCGGAATGTTCCAGAGGCTTCTCCGCTTTGCGCGGGCGCTCAATATTACTTGGCGCTACGGGTTGCTACTCACATAGTCGGCTACATAAAGCGCAGCGACACAGCGCTAATCAGTCAGTTCCAGTCCACGCTTGTACCAGTAACAGTACCTACACCAACACATAGACAGTGCATCGAGTGATAACGTTCCAGTGCGGCAACCGCCAGGTCCACGGCGACGTGCCGGACCTGTGGCGGTGCATCATCAACCTTCAAGGGTCACAATTGCCCACGACAAGTCCCGCGGCGGGCCTTCTTGTCACGTGCGCAGCAACTCCTCAGGTTCACCGCAGCCATCTCCGCGACACCGCGTCGAGCATCCATCCTGGACGTCAAGGTCTTCTCCACCACCACGGTGCGGAACAACATGCTGGCGACATGCAGACCCGAGGTCTGCTACACCACTGCATCACCGACCTCCATCAATGCAACACCTACGAGCCTCATCATCATCGCTCCTGTCTACCCTGTTACTTCACTAAATTTACCATCGCTACGTAGCAGCAATAAAGACTGACTCATACATCGACTGACGCCTTTCATTTCATCGTCCTCGTCTCTGCCGATCGCTGCCCGCTCCCTCACATAAATGTGAGAATTAAAATAATAGGTGCTTTATATGAAAAATGATCTCAATACTTTTGCGCTGTCAAATGAATGTTTAATCGGCCTAGACAATACATTAATTAAATATCTAAAATTTCGTTGTTTCATTCGGCAAATTATCACGACTGACTAGATAGAGTAGGCTTGTATTTCAAGGTGCCTACCTACTCCAATTCAATCCAGAGAAAATGAATATTGCATTTCACGCAAATAAATTAGGGCTTTATTTCAATGACATTTACGGGCGATTTTAGCGAAACAGCTTTTTCCAGTTTGATGTGGTCAAGCCGGAATAAAAACGCTAATTAGGAAGCTAAAAAAACTGCGGAAAAACGGTTTTCAATGGCGGATTGCAGAACTTTATTTTCGAAATTTGAAAAGCTTTTGATTTTATTATTTATTTAAATGTTACATAAAAACAACGCAGTCCCGTTAAACTGCTAGAAAGCTGTAGGTATAACAACGGATTATTATTAACAATTTACTTTATATGTTTAAACTTAGTATATAACAATGAATTATTATTTTGAATCATGGATATAAGGGAAAGAAATAAAAGTAAATAATTATATGATTTGGAAATAGAATATAAAAAAATAACATGTATTTATTAGATACAGTAGGTTCGTACGTCATCTCTGCACACCCTTTTGGGGACACTTGGTTATATGTTGTGTAAGCAGATATATCGCACTTTCCCTAAACCGACTGCATATTGTATATAAGTGTGTCTGGGAGTCAACTGTTCAGAGATCAACTATCGTGAAGTCGTAATATTCGCATCTAATTGGTTACCAATTGATTGCGACACGAAAAGATTTCAATAAAAAAACAAAACTGTAATGTATTAAAAGAGCTTCTGTCAGATGCCAGCAGGGAAAGTGCTTCTATCGATTACCAACAGGGGTATAATACCCGGGTAGGTGGTGGCCATCGAGAGTGGTTCTGCCGCTCAGATTCAATTAGCCGCTAGTATAGACAGGTCGTGTGACTTGTAGTATAATTATTGTAAACACATAAATTCATAATAAACCGGTTCGTATCAAGGACATATTGTCATTCAGAAGTACCCCCCCAGAACTAATATTGTTTGAATGTAAATAATAAAAACAAATACACTATAATTTTTGAAGTCCAAGGTTAAAAATCGCACCTACCCAACCCAAGATCAACTTCCTTCATCAGCAGAGCAGCGTTCACAAGATTGGGAAGCGAACCCAAAGAACTTGGACAAAAGCTCCATTCAGACTAGGCGCGATATTACTAAACAAACAAAACCATGTCGGGTAAATAAGTTCATTATTGTTGTAGGATTCAAAATCAAGACCTCTAAGGAGCGAGGGCATTATGCAGGACGGGAGCTGAAAGGAAAGGAACAAAGGAAGTCGTGTCAGTTGTCTGGTGCTTTGTAGAAAGGTGTGAAATGTTCGCACGTTAAGAGAATAAAGGATTTGACAGTGGATTGGTGCAGAACCGAATTCGATAACTCATTAAATCAAATGATTACAGATGCATTAAATTAAAATACCCATGAGTAACAGTGCATTGTTACCGTAATTTATTTTTAAATGCTGGCTGACAGTCCGAACCCACTATTGAAACCATAAATATACCAAACCACCCATATTGGAACTGTGGAAACCTCAATTTGAGAATTGTTTGGAGGGTAGCAAGCGTTCAAAAAGAAGAAGAAGAAGGGGAGATAATATGTAAACAAGAATTTTAGAAGGAACGCGCTTATATTGAAAACGATAATAATTAATTGAAAATTGTGATAACTCTTTTAAAATAGAGCAAAATCTCTCGATAAATGCTTGTGTTGCATTTAAACATGAAATAACAGAAAATTTGTTTTTATTAATTTTCGATGCATAATGTGCAATTTTTTCTATCGATGTGATTTCATATAATTACCGTTTCGGCTCTACATATATATAGATATAATCTTCAAAAATAACATAAATTTTTTAAGAAACTTAAAAACTTAAAGTGTTCAAGAGAAATATGTTATAAAATGGTAAAAAATCGGAACGCGGGGGCTCAAAGACGACATCCGTGGTCGAATGGTAGCCTTAGTAACCTTAGCAAGGTCGCGCGTTCAAATCCTGGCATGTGCAAGTAAGTAGTTTGATTTCATAATTTATTAATTGAATATAGTATATTTTCGGCACGTTCTAGAGTGCAATTTATATCTCAGTATTGGACGTGTAAGACCACCGTACAGAATTAAAGGTGTTTTGTGACCATATCTGAAGATCCAAATACTGTCTCCCATTTTAAAAATAGAATTTTTAAGGCCTCGACCATATTCTGTCAGTAGGTCATAATATTTCCTCTGTGCAATAAAATCCAAATAAATGAAATTTAAAAAAAAAAATTCTACTACAACGCATAAATACTTGTCACACTTCTTAATCATAAACACGTACACACCTCAGCACAGGTTCTCCTAGTGAGGTGTTCATGAAACATACAACATTACCCATCCACAGTTTTGCCTTCTCAAACCTACCTTACACCCAACATAATAAAATTGCAAAATACGAATATATTATGTAAAAATGTTAATAATTAGGTAAATACTGTAATATATAGAAATAAATAAATTTGGGAGCGTATCTGTTTATGAAAGGTGATGGATAATTAGTTTTGTTACGCTATCAAATTTTATTACTACAAAAGCCATGTAACTTTTGCATATACTTACATTTTTTTTAATGCAAACTATATAAAGTTTTTAAAATGGCTCACCTTACGTTTTTTCTAACTAAAGTTAATGGTAATGAAAAAAAAATATTAACACATACGTATTTTATTAAACAGATGAATTATAAATGTTATCATCGCCTCACTTTTTTGTCGTTTCATGTAAAAATAATGAAATAAATAATTCGCAAAGTTTCATTTTTTTTTTTCAAATTGAGGTCGTAAATTTTGAATTCATAAAGGTGTCCATTTTCATTCGTTTGTGGTTAACTTTTAGATTTGAATATATAGGGTGGTATTTTCTCTATCCAATACCGTTAAGATTATGTTTCTCACTATGATAGTAAGGGAGACACTACGATTTCTGTGAGACCTATATAAGACCTAAGCGAAAAAACTAGCTTGCGGGGTTAACTAATTAATTACAATCAAATAGTTTTGGTATCTACTTTATCGTTTGTCTGAATTGTTGTCGCAATCAGTTCCAACTTTGAAATTAACACTTAAATTCGAAATAAATCTAAGTTCAAGATTGATTGAACCGAAGTTATAGACAGAGTCACAATTTCTTTATAAAAATTTAATACCTGTCGATGAATGTAAAGACCAATAGAGCGTCTAAATAAATCTATATATAATATATAAAACAAAGTCAGGTTAGTTACACCATCTATAACTCAAGAACGGCTGGACCGATTTTTATGATCATTGATGTGTTAGATTTGTCTCCGCCCTGTATAGCATGAATAGCTATTAAAACATCGGAATAATTCTCGAAAAAAAAATTATGAAGAAAATTATTTTCACAATAAAAACACATATAAATTTGTTGAAAAATTATTTTCCTCTTACATGTTATATGAAACGAATTCTCATCTTTTGAAAGAGCTGCAGGAATATTGTGATAAATATAATATTGAATAGTGAGTGAATTCCAAAAATTCAAAAACATCAAATTAAATGCGCTGATTGTTTTGCTTTTGTTGTTAAACATATAATGCCGCCCCTCTTTCTTACACACTAAATGTCCATCGTCGAAAATGAGACAAACTGTGAACGTATGTCTGCACCCCTCCAGAGGAAAAATACAATAATTATAATAATCTCCCTCACACGTATAAAGAAAATGAAACGAAATTCCCGAAAGTAAGTGGAAAACTAAGAAAATCACGCCATCTGTCAAAAACAAAACACGGACATTTGCGCATCGATAATTGCTTCACTGTGTAAATTGTAACTTAATAAAAAAACTGTATTTAATTCAGCTAATAAGTTAATACAACAGTTATTGATTCTGAGACGGTACGAAGTTCGTCAGGTCAGCTTGTAAATAAAAAAAAAAACTTAAATGTTTGAAATTTTCGATACTTACCTAAACATTATTCTATTAATTAAGTAGTAAAACATTCGAGTGTGCGAACTGCGCATAATAAAATACAAATAAAAGCTGTGGAAAGACTTCCAATTAACTTTCCCCGGTCCCCTAGTTCAGGAAGTGGAATTACATAAAGTCCTCTCCCTGTAATCCTAATACGCTTATAAGGACTGAAATGGCTTATCAAATAGAAATACGAGGACATGTAAATGACTGGAGCCCTCCTCCCATCGCCCCCGCCTTTGTCAAGGAATTCACAGCTTAATATAAAAACTTAATTAATTCCTTAAAATTCCTTCATCCAATTGAATGTCCTATAAAACATTCCGACTGAATTAGAATTTCGGAATTTCTCGAGGTGTCTTCAGTTAATTCCAATTTAAAGTGATTTTTATGATACTGGAACTGGAAACACTTGTTTGCTTGCGAATTTATCTCTCTATTATATATACTTACAACTAATTATAAATTTAATTAACTTGTTCCCCGCGCATTTTGGTGTTTTCAAGACGTAGGTAAGTTAAAGCATAATTTTACAATTTAAAATAAAACAATAACTTTGTAAACACCACTTTTATTTTTTATATACTTTATGCCGACCGGGTTTCGCTACAACCGTAGCTTCTTCAGGGCAGTATAATCTCTACAGTAGAGATTATACTGCCCTGAAGAAGCTACGGTTGTAGCGAAACCCGGTCGGCATAAAGTATATAAAAAATAAAAGTGGTGTTTACAAAGTTATTGTTTTATTTTAAATTATAATGTCACATCACAAAGTAACTGCTTCATATGAACAAACATAATTTTACAAGCGTTTATTATACACATGTCTAAAGTAAAGGTACATGGGTTGTTCTTCTTTCTGTTGTCTCCACCAATTAGTAGAGAAAAAATCAACAGAATTACCAATATAATTACTTTTAAATCTACTTTGCTAAAGACGTAACAACTATGTACGTTTTAGAAAAATATGTGTTAATATTTTTGTAGTAAAAATTACGTTACAGATTTGTAAATCCTCGTGACAGAAGTGTATATCATACAAATCACAGTTGTCTCCCACCAAATGTTACAAAAATGATATGACGACATTAAATATAAAACTATTTTTAAACTCCAAAAGGTATAACCTATCAAGTAACAGCGATTATTGTTTTTTATGATGTTTAATAAAATATTTTTTTAAATCTCAAAAACTGATCTCTTACAACTGATGTATCAGTATGTTAATTCTGTCACGTGGTTTGTCATTCGAAATAGGTATATACGCAGTTCGTGTTTGTCATCACCGATAGGCGGTTTAGGCCTCCTTCCCCTTTTGCTACAATTTTTCCTCTGAGATCCAGAGACCAGCAGTCGTCCATAAGGGGGTATCCATTAATTAATGAGTACAAACGGTGTGGGGGGGGGGGGGGTCCAGCAAAATCTCACTTACTTGAAAAAAATAAACGAATTGGCCCAAATTTATCTCACCGAGGGGGGTGGGGGCGTAGATTGGAAGAAAAACTGCTCACGTAATTAATGGATGCCCCTTAACTACTCTGTAGCATTTCCACTTTAGGTGAAAATGTGACAAATTGGTATAAATTCCTAAATAAAGATTTTCAGTTTAATCAAAATAAATTTCTGTATAAGTTTTCTAACGAGGTTCTTTATTCATTACAATAACAGAAAAGTAAAAGAAATTTCTTGAAGGCTAATCGACAAAATAAAATAAAAGATTTTGTGACAGAGGTGTACAATTTTCGGTCGAATCCATCTTTCAAGTCCTGATAATTGTAAAAAAATATGTAAAATTTGCGGCCGACAACATTTTCCAATAGAATAGGAATTCAGTCATCATAAAAACTATAAGTGCCGATTAGAAAGTCTTAGAGTTTTTTTTTTTTAGCTAATAATTCATGAAAATGTTTGTTAAAAAGAAGAACAACCCACCTATCTATTACTTAATAAGTGTTAAATGGTGGTATTTCACCATCTTTCAGTAAACTGTTTAGTATCTACTCGTCAAAGTTACTCTAATCATAGGGTTAACACGGCTGTAAAAACATCCACTTACTTGGTGGGTGGTATTACTTACTTGATGGGTGGTATTACTCATCGGTGGGAAATAGATTTACGCTACTCAACGAGTAGTATTAATCGATAGTTTACTCAGAAGCGGTGAAATATTTAAATTTAATTTTTTATTTATGCATCAAAACTTTTAATGTACCTACCTATTACCTAAATTGATTTCGTCTGTCCGTGCAAAAATGCATGTTTTATTTTATTTAGTGGCGCAAATATCAAAGTGTTTTTCGATCAAAATCCAAAAGAATTTAATTTTATACATTATACTATAAAACCATACCCAAAAAGGAGTTCTTCAGTAGGAGAGTTGCAGTTCAAAGCATTTCTCTATATTTTCTAGGCTTATAAAAACACTTGTCAACAAATGCTCGATTAGGTAGACTAAAGGCCAAGACGTGTTCTACTTGCAGTATTTAATTGAAGCATCTATAATTATGCGATCAAATTTTCAATCCAGAAACACATGATTTTGTATGATTTTGCATTAATTCGGATGGCTTCATCTTAGTACCCGCCCTAAACACAGTGCGTCGAGCCTTATTACTGCACTCCTACTTCCTTCTGCGTATTTTCCTTCCGGCACAGAAAATTGTCGCGAAACAATATTAATTAGAATTAGCCCGGGGCATCGCAGTGGCGCGCGAGTAGGTAGTACCTGCGCTAAGTAGGGCGGTGAAAAAACCTCCGTAAGAAACATAAAAGGGTGGAAAAGGAATTTAAGGCCACTTTCAACTGCCTCCGGCTCTAAGCAATGGCTCTTGCGCAAGGGTTGGCCTCTGCACATATTATTAAAAGACTATCAATACGCATATTTAACCAAAAAAAACATCTTTTCAACCACCATTATTAAAAATTCATGATGAAAGAGAAAAGGTCCTTTTTGGCCCGGAGCTCTGTATGCCATTATTTCAAAAAGACATCAATAAGGATAACTAATAATAAAGCATACATATTTTAAAACTTTTTAGATAAATTCTAACCGTTAAATGAAAAAAATAAACTGGTAAATCAAATGTCAAAATGTTTCTAATTTTCTCTTATTTAAATCTTTGATTTCTAAGAATTTACTCAAATACCTGCCTACTTAATTATAAACTGCAAATATTTTTACGATATTTGCACCTTTTAATTTCACGTATATATATCATATATACGAGGATTAGATATACAATTTTTCCAAATAAATGTAACCATTTTAATGACAATTATTTTTTTATAAACTTTTTTTATAAAAAAATTATTCCGATTTATAATTACGGTCATGCGAATTCTGAAGGGGGTATAAAGAAAGTAAGTACCCAGCACAGCCGCCATCTTGAATCGGAACTTGAACGTAACAAATGAATTTACAGAGAGATGAAATGCCAAATGGTTGAGTTATAAAAGGATTTCGCTGCGCTCAATCAACTTCCTATCACTGATTTACTCTGCAAGAGTAGAACAGTTGATATTAGTGATATTACCTACTCGGTTTAGCAAATGCTTGCACAAAATAAAAATAAAAAATTAATTGAAATCAACAAAAAACTAATTTATATTCATGGAGACCAGGCGACGAGGTTCAATAGTTCTTTGCTTTCGGTAACCACATCACGATTGCACCAAAATTAAACACGTTAATTTCACTAATTATGTATTATAATGAATACATTTGGATTCCTTTGTACAGCAAACAATAATTCTATGTTTTTGTTCTAATCATTTTTTGATCTGTTTCATGTTTTCTTTCTGTTTTGTGTGATGTAGTTTACGGAGTTGTGATAGCCGTTTTCTTTATAATATCAGGATTTTATTAGAATTAGAAGCAGTGAACTCGAGCCTCAAGAATTTCATATAAAATTGGATAACTTTTGCTAAGGAAGCACCAAAGGTCAATGATTAGGTCAAAAACACAACCATTACAGATTACTAATGAAAATTATGTTTGTATATAGCGTCAGTTTACATAAGTACCTATGTATTATGTAAGTAGTAAGTTCTCCCTCGATGGAAATGCCATTTGGGAACAGATCTTGCTTGTTCTCATTCGATATCCATTTGTGCATAATATTAGTATGTAAGTTACGAGTATATCTAGCTTGTAGTTTTTCTAGATTTGAGGCATGTA
The DNA here is from genome assembly GCA_917563855.2 of Limnephilus lunatus. Taxonomy (NCBI): domain Eukaryota; kingdom Metazoa; phylum Arthropoda; class Insecta; order Trichoptera; family Limnephilidae; genus Limnephilus; species Limnephilus lunatus. The sequence goes on from OU830602.1 coordinate 46,990,095, forward strand.
TGGTAAGTTTGTACAGCGCCCTTGAGGTGATTTTTTACAAAAACGGCGCTATATAAATCGTCCAAATATTATTATTATTATTATCTGATTTAACGAAGAATGATTTAAATAAGTGAAAGATCTTTTAGGTCTTTGAATGAATTAATAACCAATCACTTACCTTCGTCAAATTAAATCTAAAATATCGTCACGAACTTCCACATCACACGAGCAGCTACCCGAGTCGTAATTGGTCCTTATAATATCTTGGCAAACATTTCCATAGAAACGTCCCGAGACGCGAGCGGGAGAAATACATAGATAAAGCGCAAAAGAGCGGGAAACTTGCGATGAGGTGGGAAAATAAATTTCGCGCCGAAATGACACGAGAATGAAATTTCCAATTACCCATTCTCCCCAAGTTCCTACTTGGCCATTATATTTTCGCACTCCGCTTGGCAGCTCTTTCCACATTTTTTTTCTTCTTCTTTACTTTCCTTTGAATTTATTCTTTTTAAGCGTTAACAGCCCGGTTAGTGGCGCTACAACGTAAATAAATACGTTTATATTCATAAGCTTCCTTTAAGCGAAGCCATTGTGGGTGAGTCCGGGGGAGACAAAGGTAATGGGAAGTGTATGAATCTATGCTAAACTTATCATTCGATGCTAATGTTACATAAACAAGACCCTGAAAAAACAGGTACGGAAGATTTTAGACACCATCCCTAACCTTTCCAATATCGAGTTCAAATATTTATTTTATTTTATTATTATTATTATTATTAAAAGCTAAACTTCCAACTCGATCTAAATATCTAACTAATATGTTGACCGGACAACTCAACCAAGTGGCACTTCCATCACTCCTTTGAAAAGTCATTAAAATTCGTCTGTATTAAATAGGTTACTTCAGATTAGGTTAGGTTAGGTTAGGTTAGGTTAGATTAGGTTAGGTTAGGTTAGGGCTATTTTTTTAATCACTTTTAATGACTTTTCAAATGCGTGTTGAAGTGCCACTTTGATCAGTTGTCATTAACTTCTTAGTCAATTGAATTGAGAAAAGTATGTGGAATATTGTTGATAATTTATTACGAAGAGTTAGAATTAGCGTTACGAATTAGCAAATATAAATTTATTATTAGAAACTGGAAAATGAAAATGGAAAAAAAATATATTTATCTGAGGGAGAAAGAGTGAAGAATGAATCATAACTTAAATCTTTGATTAAGATGAAATCTTACGAAATAATGCAAAATCATACAAATCAAGGATTTTTGGTTTGAAAATTAGATCGATTGGAAATATTATAGATTCTTCAATTAAATACTGCGAGTGGAACAAATCTTGGCCTTGGAGTATTTTTTTCTTAAGTCTGGAAAAAAATAAAATATCAGTCCAAAAAAAAAAATTTAAAGTCGAAAATCTTCTACTAATCTTCTACTTTTGGAAAAAGTTTTATTATATAAATTGAGCAGATTGTAGCAAATTAAGTTCTTTGGAAAATGATGTGAAAGCATTTTAATATTTGTTCCAGAATTTCACAAAGTTAAACAAAAAATTGTAATTCGCATATTTTTCGGCATAAATCAAAATTGGTGGCGTTCTACGAAGTTCGAATTGAAATTAAAAACCTTGTGCGGTCCGACATACCTACTACAGACTGTGTATTTTGTATTAGGGGCGAACGGACGTTCCTAGGTTCGGCGTCCCTTGTTCCGTGAAATGGATAAAAAATTTCCTTGTTATTATAACAAACAATGAATAAGAAAGGAGTTAATGTTAGTTACAGGCCTTTGCGAAATCAGCCTGTAAAAAAACATTCTCAAATACCATCTCCAATCTTTCCAAAAATATCTTCTGAAGTTTTTTTAAATCTCCAAAAAAGAAGCGGGGTTTCCAATTTTGAATATTTCGAGGACTAGTGGATCACCTTAAATTGTTGATTATGCAATGCTAGAAATTACCTGAAATTTGATGGCTAGCTTGGAGGGCCATTAGGTAATTGCGGTATTTTAGTTCTGGTTTTTGATATTTGAGTTATATTTACGTGGTCTAAGTAGGCTGGACGGTCGCTAAACAATGGACGATATTTTATAACTATGTATTTTAATTTATAGTTAAGACTTGACTTAACTTGTCACTTGTGGTCTTATGTTTATCTCTGATTTTGTCTTTGCTTTCAATTATCATTTTATAAATTTGTAAATTTCCAAACTGCTCGAGATAATTCATAGATATATAGATGCAAAATCTCTTTTGCTAAAACAATTTTTGGCCAAAGAAATTTTAGATACTTTGCAACAAAACTATACCTACAATGCACTTCCACTGGCCATTAGACAAAACACAATATACCTGAAATATTTAAATTTGACACCAAATCCTGGATTACCAGCCAAAACAGATCCAACATCAAAGATATTATCAAAACTAACTTATAAGTGTGTATTTTTTCAATGGTACGATGATGATTTTCTTAGTATTGTGTTATTATTTGGATTTTTATTATAAACTGCTCATGTTTTAAAACGCCTAGGTTTTCTTATAAGGCAGGCTTAGGACATCACAAATTGTAAAATCTAGAATTAATATAAAGATGAATTAATAAAAAGTAAAATATGTACACTTTTATAAAATTCGTGTTATCTACTACTCACTACACTATATAAAGAGGAAAGATTTGTTTGTTTGTTTGTTTGCATTGAATAGGCTCCTAAACCACTGAACTGATTTGAAAAATTCTTTCACTGTTGGGAAGCTACACTATTTCCGGGTTACATAAGCTATATTATATATATCAAAAAAATAAGGGTCCTTACTAAAACTCCAATAATGTAACGCAAGGTGTAAAAAAATTACCTAAAATATTCATTACATCGCGTGCGCTGCGAAAACTATTGATGATAGAATAAAATTGTGTACAACGATTTTGCAGAACACAACATTATTTACAAAAAGTGTCGTGACAGCATATGTCTAACTATTATAGTTATGCCACAATAAGTGTAATTTTATTTTAAAAATTTAAATAAAATGTCACCGCTTGAAAGGGCTCTTTATTTGTATCTTGGTTTTAGTTCTTATCAAAATAAACTACTTCATATTCAATAATTCTTCAATACCTTTATTTAACTTTTTGAATTATTCAATTCGGACATGCCATTTGAAAGATATCACGAGTTTAAAGATGTAAGAATGTAAGGAACGCACGGGAATGTGATTCCGGGAAAAAAATGTATTTATTTGAATATGGCACTGCAACGCATGCCGGGAACCAGCTATTTTATTATAAATTGGACGTAAGTCCCTTAAAATTAATAAATAACGGTTTTGTGACTTATTTATTAAACATCTTTTATTTCTAATTAAACCTGATTAGAAGAACGAAGTTATAAAGGCAAATTTGTAATTATTCCGTTAAAATAGCTCCAGGGTGATTATTAAAAAAAATCCTAATTATCCAGTCTTAAAGGGTTGAAATCTTTGAAGATAAAAGACTAAAGCAAATTAATTCAACTCTTTCAAACGTTTTTACAAAACTGAATAATGAATTAAAGGGTTTAGAAAATTGAATCAATCAATTTATCTCAGGATTCAGACTGGTATTAAAACACCTTGTACAGATAGATAGATACCTAGGTATTAAAAAAAACTTAACTATAAAACTAATTTATGTTTTTTCGTCAAAATTAGTAAAACTCTTGAAATTTGATGTCTGGACTCTGGTCGATATTTGACGGCAATATTTGAAATTTGGACGGCAACGGATTTTCTATGTAAACGTAACATTTTCAATTCCCGACGACATTTCTACCATATAAGCTTTGACAAATCGATCAAATTGTTAAAAAATAAGACGCGGTGCTACCTTTAATCTATAATTTTCTAATGTTTCAAGGGGGGAAACATATTTTTAAAAAAGTAATGCTATGGACACACAAGCTCATTAGTTGTAAAAGCGCATGCTGCTAATGAGCAATTGCTACCTAGTAGCATGCTCTTTTAGCATTTGAGTTCAAATGAGCATCCTCACAAATCAACAGCCGTTTGATTTGTGAGCATATGCTCATTGGATTCGCGAAGCTTCTTTAAGCGTCTATGAACATGCTTACTTATTAGCATGCTCTTTTCGATCCGATCTCAGTTCACGCCTGCGCATTCTTTGCAAAAATATGAAAAATAGCCCGCTGGGGAGACGAAAATCGTTGCTTTCGTTCTTTATGCTCCAAAAATTATTATAAACACGTTTTTTCAGTTATTTTACAAGACATATGTATGAAAAAGTTCACAGTGTTCCTCTAAATGCTAATTTAGACAATCCCCACGAGGTTTTGCTCTATTTAAAACGAGTCGTGTTTTATTAAACATATTCAAAATTTTCGCTTAAGGCGATCCACTAGTACAGGAAAAAATCGAAATCGGAATTCACGCCCTTTTATGGGAGGAGTTTAAAAATACTTGAGAAAAAGCTTTTGGAAAGGTTGGAAAAGATATTTGAGATTTTTTTTTTCATGTTGATTTCGTAAAGGCCTGTAAGAAACATTAATTCCCTTTTTATGCATTGTTTATTGCAATAAAACGGAATTTTTAAATTGATTTCACGAAAATAAGCGACGCGGAGCATAACCTGACCTAATACTTTATTTTTTTCTAAGCTTACTTTATTTTTTACTTTATTTTTTTAAAAGACTTATTTAAAAAAATGACCGATATTTTTAAGGGCTAAGGTATGTTCTACACGCAGTATTTAATTGAAGCATCTGTAATACTTCTAAGCGGTCAAATTTTCAAAACTAAAACATACGATTTTGTATGATTTTGCATTATTTAGTATGGCTTCATCTTAAATATTATCGTTTTTAACATTCGTATGTTACATATCTCTATATCTTATTTTTAGTTAAAAATTCTAATAAAAGATTAGGCAAAAATTAATAATAATAATAAATGTGTCATATCGTCAAATATTGTGACAGAGTTAAGAGTAACTTAAAGGGGAAGTGGGTGTAACTCTATCCACGTTAATAGAGCCGCTCGGGTACAGTTTATATGCGCGAGGAATCCGACACCTCTCTCAGCTGCTAACACTCTCCCCAACTTCCTATTTTAAAGATACAAAGTGATGATTTTATTGTAGCGATTTTCTGAGACGTTTTGATTGAATGTGAATTATTGATTATTTTATTTATTTATTTTATATTATACTAGCTGGATTACCCGGCTTCGCTCAGGACAATAAGATAGTGTTCTGGAATGTTGCACAATGATGTTCCCGATTCCCTATTCCTGATCATTCCACGACATACTCCGCCACTCCTTCCACAACTTTCTACAGCTCTATGGAACCTTCTAGAACTTTCCGGAAGACTGTTCTAGAAATTTCAAGAGGGCGAAACTTTCAGCCCTTATATCTTTAAAAGCACGACCTTTAGGTAAAAACGGATACCCTTATTCCCTGGGGGATATAGATCTACCACACCATATAACTCCCTTGATTTAACCGGGACTCGTTTCTGAGTTTTTGCGAGCTGCACGTTTTTTTGGACTTTCTTTTATAATATATGCCATATTCAAATAAATAAAATGTTACTCCTTACATGTCCTTTCCCATGCGTTCCCCTCCAGCGTTTCACTTCCACCTTCCCCACCACCGCTCTCCCGCTCCCCCGTCCCGCCAACCCCCCTGGCACTGCATTTCTTGACTCCTCTCCCGCCCGGCCCATAGCCGAAACTTTTTTCTAATACTAACAATTTTAAACTCGTGATATCTTTCTAATTAAATATCCGAATTGAAAAATTCAAAAAGTTAAATAAAGGTATTGAAGCATTATTGAATATGAAGTAGTTTATTTTGATAAGAACTAAAACCAAGATACAAATAAAGAGCCCTTTCAAGCGGCGACATTTTATTTAAATTTTTATAATAAAATTACACTTATTGTGGCATAACTATAATAATGAATATGAAGTAATTTATTTTGATAAGGATTAAAACCAAGATACAAATAAAGAGCTTTTTCAAGGGGCGATATTTAAATTAAATTTTTAAAATAAAATAATACTTATTGTGGCATAACCATAATAGTTAGACATATGGTGGTGCGACCTTTTTTGTAAATAATAATGTGTTCTATAAAGTCGTAGTACATTATTTTATTCTACCATCAATAGTTTTCGCAGCGCACGCGATTTAAAGAATATTTTAGGTAATTTTTGTACACCCTGGGTTACATTATTGAAGTTTTAGTAAGGATGCCTATTTTTAAAAAAAAATATAATATAGCCTATGTCACCCAGGGATAGTGTAGCTTCCCAACAGCGAAAGAATTTTTCAAATCGGTTGTGTAGTTTCGGAGCCTATTCGATGCAAACAAACACACAAACAAACAAACAAACAAATATTACCTCTTTATATACTTGTAGTATTATTTTTTAATTGATAAACTAACGTTTAAACAAGATTTTTATGCATAGCACAAAGGGTACATAACAAATATTATAATCAATAATTATCAGCCTGAAACACTCATCTACATTGAAAAAATCTTCCGAGAAAAGATACTGGCCGCCAACGGGAATTGAACCCGTGATCATCTGATTTCCGGTCAGCAGCTCTGACCACTGAGCTATGGCGGCTTATCTAATACCCGCCAAATAATTCAATATATACTAGTGTTTCATTCGACAATTACTTATTATTACATTTTTCCAACTGAAAACAACCAACTTTATTTTTGTGAGAGAAGTATTTTTAATACTAAATCTCCCGCTAGGTGGCGTCGAGACTAATTATGTCTGCATTTTTTGCTGAAATACTTTAACTTGTCGAATATTAATTATTATTTTTTAATTGATAAACTAACGTTTAAACAAGATTTTTATGCATAGCACAAAGGGTACATAACAAATATTATAATCAATAATTATCAGCCTGAAACACTCATCTACATTGAAAAAATCTTCCGAGAAAAGATACTGGCCGCCAACGGGAATTGAACCCGTGACCATCTGATTTCCGGTCAGCAGCTCTGACCACTGAGCTATGGCGGCTTATCTAATACCCGCCAAATAATTCAATATATACTAGTGTTTCATTCGACAATTACTTATTATTACATTTTTCCAACTGAAAACAACAAACTTTATTTTTGTGAGAGAGGTATTTTTAATACTAAATCTTTGTTGGTGTGAGTATGTGAGTATGTTTGTATTGTTTGTACTAATTTGGTGTGAGTATGTTTGTAGGTGTGAGAAGTGGTGCTCTGTGAGTGGATATGTATACCCATTAAACAGTTCATTTAGTTTTAATTTAGGAATACCTATAAGATATCAACATGGGTACGAATATTTTTTATTTTGATTACATTAAGTATTAATTATTTTTTTATCTAAACACAGGTAAATTCATATCCAAATTCATAATCTAAATTCATATCAAGAAGTGTAAGATAGCTGAATACCGCCCTTGTGAACCATTCAGAATTGAAAGGTTGCTTGAAATGGCTTTAGTCGTCTTTGGTTGTCAGATTTAAATAGTCATTTAGGTACTTCTTCCTCCATCATTTTCCTCTTCCTTCCCTTCCCCACCCCCTTCAGCTTCACAACATATCCCAATTGGGGATTTTTTAAAATGAGAATATCTCAAATAAGTTCCCACTTCTTCCGTCTGAAACCTGATGTGAGACTATGGCGTCCCCAACTGGGGTATGTTGTGAGGCTGAAGGTAGTAGAGACGGGAAGGAGATGGGAAGTACCTGACTATTCAGATCTGGTCACCAAACAGAACTAAAAATTACAATTCTGAATGGTGGTCTTACACCGGGGCGACACTGAGAGTCTTCCACTCTGGAACGTTTTATTTTATATAAATACCGCACAAGAGTCCCAAATGCTTCCGTCTGAAGCCAGTGAGACTATGGCATCCCCAATTGGGGTATGTTGTGAGGCTGAAGGCATTTGGAAGGAGATAGGGAAGAGGAAGGTGGGGAAGTACCTGGCTATTCAGATCTGGTCACCAAGCACGGCTAATGCCATTTCAAGCAATGTTTCAATTCTGAATGGTGGTCTTACACCAGGGTGATCCTGAGAGTACCTTCCCCTCTAGAATGCTCCGCAAATATACTATATATTATTAATTTTAAATGAATAAATTGTGAAATTACACAAATTAATTAAATACAATTTATTTGACACGCCGGGATTCAATCACGCGACCTTCGATGTGCGGGTCGAGACTACGCCGGTGGTCAAATATACTCTATATTATTTAAACAGAATTAACTTTGAAAAAACCATAATCTTACTGCCTCCAAATGACTGGGAGCTGTTGGGACTTTTGACAGTATTCACGAAAAAAAAAGTTTTAATTTGAACTATTTTCGCAATGTGCCTACCGGATATCTCTCTGTTTATTGCGTACATTTTGTGGAATTACTAGGCACCTATTACCCAGAATTGTACAAAAAATACACCAATATTTAATCTAAAAACGCCATCAAGATGCAAAAATATTACAATCTATAAAAAAAAACACAGATGTAAAATTTCTACTCCCACCGAAAAACAAAAAAAAACTTTCGGCAACATTAAAGACCGCCATACGGATCTCTTCCTCTTCTTCTGTGACAAGCGCCAGTCATCACATCCGACTGTCTCAACCTACCACTTCCCAAGCGCTACATTCACCACACATTGTCACTATGACAACAACATACATAGTAGGCGCGCGGCACGGGCGGCGTAACTCGATACACGCCACTTGTGTTACAAATTGACTGAGAAAAATAATACCAATATATTTATGCTTGCGGGTTTTAGCTATAAGATAAAACATTTGATCCATACTAGTCTCATAAGTGTTGGAAAAATAAATGTAAACAGTGATATCATTTTAATGTTTAATTCAAAACAAGTTGATGAAAATAAATTGTTAAAAGGTTAGAGAATATACGATACTATTGTAACGCCCCAGACAGGAGCACCCCTGTCCCGGTGAGACCGGTACATTTTACATTTGCTACCCCCCATCACTATTGATATTACATACATGAAAAGATTAGTGGCAAAAATAGATAATTATAAAAATAGTCAATCATTTTAAAATCTAGGATTACGAAAGATTTTTTAAATATTTATATTAAGGGATCAGTAGGATTTATCGGTCCAGGTACGATTTCATCAGAGCCGAACCCTCTGATATGAAAATATCTGGAGTCGGTGAATTATTTTCCCATTATATTTCTGGTGGATTGACGTATTGTTCTTGTATTGTTTTGTATTTATTATACTAGATAATCATTTGTGGAAAAGTGTGTAGAAGGGTTAAGTCTTTCATTTGGGAAAGATTTAACCCGGACATAAAATCTGGAGCACCGTAATAAAAACGTTAATTCATCAATAGATTTTTTTTACAATAGGTATACATTTTTTCTCTTATCATTGATTCTATTGGTGAAAAGTTCACTGCTCAGATATAATTCAGGATATCTCCTGGAAAGCAGCTCGTTTTCAGCAGTGCCTCTCAGATTTTGATATTTATTTTAAAAGACTGGAGAGTTTAGGACTCTTTAGGGCTGGAGAATGTTGATGAAATGATCTTTACAAACCCTTACAAATAGGTGTTTTTTTTGTGGCAGTCCATTCCAGGTTTTAGGACCTGACACTCCGAAAGCGCGCTCATCGAACTTAGTATCTGGTGTGCGCTTTGGTTCCTTTAACCTTCCGATAGCTGATGACGCTGCTGACCTTAGGGTTGACTGTCGAGAATTGGTATTTTCTGGAATACACAATTCCGATAAGTAAGCCGGAGCCATTCCGTTAAAGGACTTAAATACCATCCAGTAGAGCTTGAACTGGATTCTTTCAGGGATTAATACCTAATTAGTGATAAGAAGAATCTATTAAGATATTACTCTATAAGACCTAGTTAGTGATAATAAGAATCTATTCGTCAGTAGATACCTGCCTGCCTAAGTAAGGCAATTTTTTTAATTCGTAGAAGAAGTGCGTGTTTACATACATGAAAGATGATATTATAGACTAATAATGGGGAGGATAGATACTATTTATACCTTACCTAGCTAGAAATATAACAGGAGTGAGATAAAATCTAATCATGAAATTGGTCAATACAAAAATACTCCCCTAATAACTAAACTAATTGACCGAGTGACGGTATTAAACTTATTCAGTTGTTCCGTAGCACTTCTGGTTATCTTTTGAACCCGAAATACAACAGGTTATTCCATCCCGTTGGACTTTTTTAACGACGGCTCCTTCCCCAATGCTAGCCTTTTTGTGGAACTGTGGATTCTGTAGAACCCCGCAACCCCAGCCGTGTTTCTTTGGACTTTTTCTGTGTTTGAACGGCTTGGGATCACGTGTAAGAATGCGAATAGATTTGTTTGCAGAACTAAAGAAATATACATTCTACATGCGATGGAATAGATGTCTGAGCGTGGCAAAATCTTGTTTTAACTCGACTGTTTTGGTTTGAGTATGCCTGTAAATTTATTTGTACCTTCGTTCCAATTCTGGTTCAAGATGATGATTGCCATTTTAATAGTCCAGTAATGACTATTTTTTCAAATGAGTAATCGTCGTGATTATTTGGACTTTCTTGATAAGCATTTTTTTCATTATTACGGTGCCTATCTGACTGAAAAAAGGTTTAAAATAGAATTGTCTTTGAGATAGTGATATTTCACATGAATTTAACAATCAAGTCACACAAATTTTACACTCTCATTATTACATGAATGTAATAATCAAGTGACTTAAATAAATCATAAAATTGTACCGTAAATTAGCGGTTGTCAACCTTTTTCAGCCTGCTTACCCCCTACCTTCTATCTATCTTGTGTACACGTGTAATGAGAAACATGTTCCATTTTTTAAACGACTTCCAAAAGGAGAAGGTTATCAATTCGACGGTATATATTTTTTTTATGTTTGTTACCTTAGAACTTTTGATTGGGTGAACCGATATTGATGATTCTTTTTTTATTAGAAAGCTGGTGCTTCCCGTGTGGTCTTATTTTAATTTGGTCCAGTTATGACAATGGGATCCATGAAAAATCCATATATGACTTAAATTTGCAATAAGTATGTGCACGACAAATGGACGAATAACTCAATATAACAACAGATTTCGATGATTTTTTTTTTAAGTAAAACTTCTTTACGCACGCTCGTCACTAAAAACCAAAAAATAAACAAAAATTTTAACAAAACAAAAAACGACTTCGGTGTCAGCCAAGATCTCCACATCTCACCTATAACTACCTATATATGTATGTAGTTACCTTGGCTGACACCGACTCCAAAAATAACAATCGTACGAAATTATTTTTTTCTTTTTAGTGCATTTTTGAAGTCGTTTTATGTTTTGTTAATTAATATTTCGATACTCTCATTATTACATGAATTTAACAATCAAGTCACACAAATGTATTTAATGCAATTGGGCATTTTAACCAGTGATTCTACATGCAAAATTTAACAAGTTTTGTTTTTTTTTTATTTCAACGGCGTTGAACTTAGTTTTAAAATCTACATTCATGCCACGTTATTGCGTACCCCCAATTTTTGCTTTCCGTACAACAGGTTGAAAACCGCTGCTTTAGATTATAAACAGGTGTCGTAATATATGAAAAAAATAGGTAAACGATTTTATTTGTTGGTATTCGGCTATCAAAATATTTCGGTTCCTCCCGTTTTTTTGTACTTAGGTAGGGTACCTACTTGTTTTTAAGTAAAGTGAAATAAAAAAGGCCTTTTTCTTAAGAAAGTCCAAGTTTTCGATTTTGCACTGGTGTCCCAATATCCCTATCTGACAGCTACTTACTAAGAAATTATCTATATTAAAGGTGGCGATTAGTTCCTTCATTTTAAATAATCTATTTCATTAAAAACAGTCACACTCATTGGAATTAATAACAGGAAAATAATAAAAATAAATAATAATAGGAAAACCGCCGATATACTCCCATTTTAAGCCTTTCCTCATAAATTTATAAACGACGAAAGCAAAAGAAAGAGAAGGCATAATTGAGCTTTCAGTTGCAATACCATATGTTGAAGTTGGTGGTTTATTGTAATGCTAGTCCCCAAACACAGAGGGCAGCAGCAGCCGTAATGGCGGCCGAGTAACAATGACGACAGGTGACCTCAACTCTTGCCTATTGTTTTTTCAAAAACAAAATAAACAAAAAGGGGCGAAATGAACCCGAGGAACGCCTTTTCACTTTGTTGTTTCGGTCAGAGCGAGAGAGGAGTATTTTTTTTGCAAATGGCCGACGATTGTTTTGCTTTTTTACGAGCGACTTCCAGAATTTAACATGTTGTGCAGAATTTTTATTAATAACTTTTTGGCCTCCATTATGACAGTTTTGATAAAATTTCGAAAAAAGGTAAGTAGGTACATAATGTCAGAAATATAAAAACTGATTTGCTTCAAGATGGTCCAAGGTCAGTTTTTTTTTATTTCACGAGGCCTAGATGCAGAATTTGGTCTATTTGGTATATAATTTTTTATTTTAAGAAACGCGTCTTTCTGGTATATATTGAAAACGGAAATAATATGCAGAAATTGATTTTGGTTATTTTAGAATGTGGATGATTTCGCAATTTTGGGGCGAAAAATGAAAAAAAAAAATTATTATTTTAAAGAAGGACAAATATTCTCAGGTTACGAATAACCTGACAATATTTGAAAAGCTCCTACTACCACCATAGTAAGCGGAAAATGTTGCTTGTGTCGTTATGGAGGACTTAGCCAGCTGAGGAATCGAACGTGCTGGGTGGGATCCAAACGCGTTGCCAACTCACCCACTGACCAGTCACTTCATATATATATAGAAAAACTCACAATGGCCATCATTATATGGCAGAAACAGTAAGTACGGTACCCAATAGGTATAAACTATGATGTGAAAAGCCCCCAAAGTTGTGCAAATGCATCAATCAATAAAGTATTTAAAAGCATACAAGAAATATTTATTTATTTGGAAATATTACTGACGAATACAGAAAAAGTAATTTTTTTAAATTTCAATTCAATTAGAAGATCTGACCGGTGGAAAACATTTGTTACATAATATAAAGTATCTGTATAACAAGAACAGTGAAGGCCTTATTTTAGTTTTGTTTAATTAAAATTATATTTACCGACATTTAAATTAGCTCACCCATTAGCTATCAAAAATATAAAAGGCAAATGATTTATTATTAATTTTTAATTTTCTTTTAATTTTTGCATTTTCGCGCTGTTTTTTTTAAATTTGCATTTTTTGAAAATATTTGGAAATAAATATCTTCATTTTTCAATGGTTTACGGAAAAATAAAAAATAAAATATTTTAGCCTAATTAGACGTGTAGGTACTAACTATGTAAACATTATAAATCTTTACATTTTTATCAATCTTATGTTTTTATAAATCTTATGTTGTTTATCAATATTATGTTGTTTATCAATCTTATGTTGTTTATCAATCTTATGTTTATTTATGAATCGTATGTTTTTATCAACCTTATGTTTTATCACTCTTATGTTCTTATCAAAATTATGTTTTTATCACTCTTATGTTTTTAACAATATTGGGCTTGTATCATTCTTATGATTTTATCAATCTCATGTTTTAGTCACTCTCATCATCTATGAGATTTATCAATTAATCTTACGCTTTGATCTTTTATACATTTTGTATATTATGCCTATGAAATGCAATGTAGGAACGTCCAAATTTTGCTGGAAAGTGTATCTAACTAACCATCACGCCGCTTCTCCGCAGGGATAGGCAAAGAGGATGTACCACCAAACAACTCGGTCCTGGCATACTCTACTTGCTTTATTCACATTTATGCATCGTCTTATACCCTTCTGATTCATGTATTATATTCACTTGTTTGTGCCATGTCATTCACATTCGCGTCATATATATTCTCCTTACACTCCTTTTTTCGCTTACTCGCTCTTTGCCCAAACAAATCTAAGAGTCCCTTTTCTTTATTACGCGTTAAGCTTACATCAACCTTGCATTCTTTGCGAATCTCAAGTGTAGGTAGATTACTAAATTCCAAAAACATTCCAAAAAAACAAAAAGGGATTAAATTTTTAGTACATTTTTTCCGACGCCTTGCAACACCATTTTCTACCAATATTATAAATTCTAAATCAAAAAGCAATTATCATTTGACGGTAGCTAGTTGCCTACTCTTTCAAAAACACATTTTTTACGGCACATTTGGCATAGCTACAAATTACAACCTTCCCGGAGCTATAGATCACCTCAAGTTAATTATCAATTTATTGGATAAATAACACCTCTGCCATAGGTCATCCCACGTATGGTTTGCTTCGTTTAGTGACTTCACAGGGGTGCCCGGGTTCGTGGGGTGAGGTTTGTCCAACTGCGTGGCAGGCCGGATCGAGAGAGACCGTTTGAGGGAGACCTTTAGCCGGATTCTCTCGACCCATTGCCTTGCACCGCAATTAGAAGGATGGATTCAAATGTCCGTTTCTCTTGGACATACTGACCCCCAGATTCCTACCGACCACTCATACCTTTTTCTTTCCCTGAACTTCATCTCCTCCCTTGTCTTAAAAATACTCCCCACACAGCATCCCCAAAGATGAAGTAAGGACAGAGGGATTTTTTTTCTTCTTTTTGTGCTTCCTGTGGAGTTACGTGAAGCTAGAGGAATGGTTGACAAGAAGAAGATGGGAAATAGGAAGGTGAAGAAGTAACTAACTGGCTATTCAGATCTAGTCACCAAGAACGTTTAAAGTTTTGTTTCTTAAATGATGTGATCTCACCAGGGTTTATCTCATTTATAAAAAACTGTTTTTGCACGTTTTGTTTGACAAATGTTATTCTTTAAGTTTTGTATTATATCTTCTTTGCTTCCATATTTTAGTAGACTGGGAGTCAGACGTAACATTATAACTTAACGGAAAATAATACTTTGCAGACATTACATTCGAATGTTACGTCTGCGAATTAATACTTTTGCACGAATCCACATATTATGAAAACAGGCAAATTTGAAATCAGTCAGTTCCATTCAAAGGGTCTACACATTCGTTTGTACGCCAGGCTAAAGAAAATCGATACCGGAAACGAAATAGCACAAATACGGCGCGAGAAACAAACAAAAGCATCCCTTATCTTCAAAGTACACAAAGCCTTGTTTCCTTTATCAATACACCGCCGAGATGTTATCTTTCAATATTAGCTCCAAACAGGTGCAATCTCAAACATCAACAACCCTAAAAAAAATGTATTCAAAATTCAACCTTATCTTATACAATTTTAAGGGTGTGTTTTCTTTGGAGCTTTGTGTGCGATTTGCGCTATTTTGGTTGTAGAGCATCAGAGGTGGTAAACTGGTGCATATTCATTATGTAGAAACAAAAGGTTGGGTGTAAAGCGTTAAACACGCTCCCCTTGTATAAAGACCCGTCTCAAGCCACCAAAGAAAATCATATAGAAAAGGGCCACATCACCAAAAAGTTCGCATTCCAACTTTTAAATTTGCGCAAGATTCATTGATTGATGAGATTCATTGGCGCGGTGGTTGTATTTTGTTGGTGATTATTTATTGTTAATGCTCCCCTTGTATGAAGACCCGTCTGAAGCCACCAAAGAAAATCAAACAGAAAAGTAAGACCTCACCAAAAAGTTTGAATCTAACTTGTAAATTTGCGAGAGATTCATTGATTGTTTTGATTTATTTGCGCGGTGGTTGTATTTTGTTGGTGATTATTTATTGCGGTGGCTCGTGTTTGAGCTCTCAGGCTTTTAGGGGTGGTAGTGGAAGGGGGGAGGGGTGGGGGGCTCGTGAGGTTGTTACGAGGATGGTTTTATTAAGTGTTTAATCCTTATTTGAAGTCAAATTGATTAGCTTTTTAACAGAGGCTTGTGACTTCATTAGACGGGGGTAACGCTGCAGTGAGACTTAATTTATAAATGATAATGACTTAATTCTGTTAGATAATTTTAAATAATATAACTGAAAATGTTTTCATGTAGTTAAGTATGTGACTTAGTAAGTAGCCGGTAGAGTAACAAAAATGTAGGTATTAAATATTCCTATTTATTTTTAATCCCGTTAATTTTTGCGACTAAAATCATTCAAATTCAATTTCAAATTCTGTGAAAGTTCCATTCAAGTTATGTTATCATAGAAACAACTGGTCAATATATAATAACAGAACTTCAAATAATCAAAATCTTTACAGAACTTGAAGTTTTTTCAATTTTTAAAAATTAAATTAAATAATTAAATTCTGTCAAACTATCCGTCCTAACTTATTTCGACTTTGGTGCAGTGATAACATTCCCAATTTTAAAGATTTTCAATTGCTTTTGACGTGAAAAATTCTTTAGCACCGTTGTGATCTGAAACTCGACGAAACTAAAGATAGCGACATTAAAAGGAGACATAAACATACATATTTTTGGATTTACCCTGCGAGAGAATGAGATAATACAATCGGTCTCATATTTGTGCGGTGCTTCGTAGCCTCCCCACTCTTGTCCACTTTAGTTTTCTGAAGGTTTCATTTCTACCAAGTGTGAACTGCACACTTGGTAGAAATGAAATGAGTTAGAATTAAACATGTATATTATATAAAACATTATATTTATTTATTTATTTCAACGCCATAAAATGGCTTTTACAATCCGGTGATACATGATACATGATACACAGTGGTACACAGGAGGGTAATTATAATGATAACAAAATAAGAATATTTAATGTCATCATTGGTCATGTAGGTATATCTAATCAGAAAAGAGGAGCTCATGCGTCTGATAAGGGAGCCACAATTCTTACTGATGGTTTATTAATTATTTCAACATTTTTAATGCATCTACAGATTATGCAAAGAAGCCAGGCTCAACACCCCATTTAAAAAAAAGCAGAGTGTCCAATTCACACACGGTAGAAGTGAAATTTTCAGAAAACTAAAGTAGAAAAGAGTGGAGAGGCTACGAAACACCGCACAAAGAGAAGACCGATTATACTGTCTCATTCTCTCACAGGTTAAATCCTACAGATGTACCTATGTGTTTGTCTCTTTTTAGTGTTACAATTTTTCGTTTCATCGAGTTTCAAATCACGAAGGTGCTAAAAAAGTTTTTTTCTTCTTCAAAAAAAATGAAAATTTCAAAATGTGGGACGAGATACTGGGTCGCGTTTCTCTATTCTTCATGTATTTATTACCTATGTATCCGAAATTATTTCCATAACATTGATCGTAGTGAATCTTTAAAATATATTTAATCGCAGAAGGCCAAATTTGACCCAGCTCGCACAGGTCTCATATAAATCGCTGTAAATCCCTTACTATTACAGTGAAAAATATTTTGTAAACGGCGGCGTTAGAAAGGCAAACCATCACGCTATATATTCAAATCTAAAAACTAATCGCTAAAAAATTAAAATGTACACTTTTATAAAACCAAAGTTTTGAATCCCAATGTGGAAAAAAATTTCGAAATTTCGGGAATGTTTTATTAATTATTTTCACACGGAACGATACATAAGTGAGACGATACTAACATTTATAATACGTTTTTCTAGTAAAATATTTATAATTTTATTTTTTTCGTTATCAGTAATTTTAATTAGTAAAAAAATTTCTAAGGTGAGTTGTCAATGGTTTCTGTGCAAAAAAATTATATTAAAAAAAATTTATGTTTATTTCGAATTACATAATTTGATAGCGTATTTCATCACCTTTCAAAAACAGTTTTTAGTTTTCCTATGTGTTTAGAAGTATTCAAATTTTTTGCATTTTATTGAAAAGCGGAAATATTTTGACCATTTATAAAACAATTAACAATTTTCTGAAGGGTTTAATATTGAACGAAACAATAATGTACAATTATTTTAAAAAGTCATAACTTCATAACCCTTTACATTTACCATCTCGCGAGCCGTCTGCCACTTAAATCCTTGTACTTATCAATCTCAAATCTCACCTTGGATCCCCTCTTCTTCACACCTCACACCTCCCCCTCGTTCTTTCTCAATCCTTTCATACACAATACGGTGACAGAATACTTCCCTCGCGTTCTCTACCCCAACCCTTCCCTTTCCCTTTACCTTCACCCACAGTTAGACTACTATCTGGAATTCGCTAAACTTTGCTCTCGATTATTTGAGACAAAGTTCTCCTGCAGTTCCTAATATGTGTGCTCGAGATGTTAGAAAAAAAAAGAAAAAATATATTTTGTGAAAAACATACTTTTATTTTGAAGTGAATACTTCTTTAGCATCCCTGTGATTTTAGAAACACCATGAAACAAAAAAAAGCGACGCCGAAAAAACAGACAAACACATAGGTACGTACATAGGATTTAGTCTGAGAGAGAATGGGATAATATAATCGGTCTCCTTTTTGTGCGGTGCTTCGTAATCTTCCCACTCTTCTCTACTTTAGTTTTCTGAAAGTTTCACTTGTACCGACTGTGAGTAGCACACTCTGATTTTTTTTTACATTACTTCCACGAAATAGAAAGGAACGAGAGTAAGTTCTGGGAAGGAAAAGGGTGTGAGTGGTGGGTAGGAATATGTAGATAAATGTGTCCAGAAGTGACTGACTTATTAATCCATTCCTCCTATTGCGGTGCAATCGAGAAAGTCCGGGGGGTGAGGTCAAAAGATCTCCCTCAACCAGTCTCTCCGGATTCGGCCCGTCACGAAGTAGGTGGGCAAACGCATCCGCCGCCAAGACCTAGACAAACCTCACCCCACGAACCCAGTCACCAAACGCAGCGAACCAAGTTACTTGACGTAAAGTTTTGTATAAAAGGAGGTAACAAAATAATGTGATTTTCACAAGTATGTCAAAAAAATTGTGCAATTATTGTAACGAGTGTATGATCCCCCTGGCTCCGGGCAATTGGGACTATTGTTTAGTATTCACACAAATATCTGACCTAAGCTCACGGTGGGTACTAACCCGTTTTAGGTAAGTACGAAAAATGATAATACCTAAGTCGATTGGTGTGAATTCGGTCGGGTCTTGTCTTGAAATTGTGTACCTACATATTTATATAAAAACTTGTAAATAATTAATACTGTTACTTGAAAAATCTTAATTGATATGATAAACAAAATATATTTTCAATAATAAGTTAGATAAACATTACCTGAAAGACACGACGGTTGTCCTGCAGAACTGAATGAAGACTTCAGCTGAGAAAATCCTGAAAACAAATAAAACATTATTATTAAAATGTTAAATAATCGGTTGCGTTAATAGTTGAACATATTAAACTTGAAATATGATATCAGGAAATGGCAATACGGTTAATGAAATCTGAGTTCCATTGTTAACCTCAATAATCCCCAAAAATATCGTTTTAACTTGAAGTTCCCACAATGAAGCGAAATGTATATTTTGGTACAAACTTATTTCCAGAATGTTTCTGGCTACTTAAGGGGTGGTTCAATTACATAAAATAAAAAAATAAATATATTTTTTTAATGTTGTTAAATAATAAATCTCGCAGTATCGCCCTTGTTTTCTCTGGTGAAAGACTCAAAATTTGTTAATTGTCAAAAACCATATAAAATGAATAAAGTCCTTGTGAACTACCCCCCTCCCTCTGCCCCATATGCTATGTATATAAACTCTAGATTAAGAATAATTTGTACTAGTCTGAAGATGGCTTCAACAAGCTGAAACCGGTTACGGTCAAAAAATAAATTTAGTGGAATTAAGTTTTATATGTGTTTTATGATATTATTATAAATTGTGGTATTTCAAAATTTACCAATTAAATTAATATATGCAGTATATTTTCGGCATGTTCCGGGGTGGTACAAAATTTCAGTATCGTCCTTGTGAATTTTCTATTTTTATTAGAACAAATCTCTTTTTATAACTTTTGAAGGTTATTCCCAGTGACGTTTTATATCATTGAAGAAGAGATTCAGTGTTCGAGCCCCAGTTGCGACCGTTATCTTTTTATTTTTCTGTGTTTTGTTCTCTTTCATATTTTCGTTTAGTGTTATCTTCTTCTTCAATGTTTAATTTTCTTATTATTTTTAATTGGTAAACTAATGTTTAAGACAAGATTTTTATGCATAACACAAAGGGTAACAATTATTTCACCAAAAAATGTAGAGATAATTTGTCTCGACGCCATCTAGTGGGAGAGTTAGCATTTATAATGCCTTTCTCACAAAAAATAAAGTTGGTTGTTTTCAGGTGAAAAATGTAATAAGCAGTAATTTTTTAATGAAACACTAGTATATATTGAATTATTTGGCGGATGGGAGATAAGCCGACGTAGCTCAGTGGTAGAACAGTTTACCGGATATCAGAAGGACGCGGGTTCAAGTTGATGAGTGTTTCAGGCTAATAAATATTGCTTTTAAAAATTGTTTAATTTTCTATTTAAAGTGAGAAAAAAAACCTCGAAAATTTTAAATTACATAGAGTAAGAAGATGGGAAAAAAGGAAAGCAACTGGGACTCGAATCCAGATCCTCTATAACCCTCCACACAGCATCCCCAAAGATGACATATGCCCTGGGGGAAATTATTTTTCTCAAGACTTATTTAATTAGGTATCACTAGCTCAAATGGTAGTGTTGGATCCCAGTAGTAGGTACTATTTATTTTCGGTGTCTTATCCTGTTTTCGTAATGTCTATCAGAACTGATAATATAACTTTCAATTATTAAATATTACAATAAAATTTAAACTATAAAAAGTTACTCCTAATAAAATAAATCTCCCAAGATTTAAACCACCCTCAACCACATTAAACTCAATTGTCACGCGTGCATTTTTTTCTATTTCAACAACATAATTCAAAATTTAATATAATTCGTAAACGTCCTCGAGATAAAGAGATTGGTTTTAAGTTTCTCCATGAGGCTGTAGAGGTCTGGAGCCATTGTGTCTATGAACCTCGCCCATTATGCGGGACTTGTCAAAATATTGGAGCAGGTAAATTGTATTTTGGATTTATTCGACATGACAGCCTATTTGTTAGACCAACTTATTTTACTATTGCTTAGCTTAGGGTCTGTGGTTTCGAGGTTAGAATATGGGAATTTTTTGCTATTGATGGCTGCGTCTTCAATGGGGTGTGGTAATTGTATATCCACGTGAACTATTTTATTTTATTGAGGCATATCGTGTTTAATTGATTTTAACACGCAATGATTCGTTTAAAATGTACAAACAATTGTGTACAGGAGGCTTTAAAAAAATTATGAGTTTTTTTAAACTTTGTTCTGATGAATATCTGCAATGGCGAGCGGCTGTTTCTGCAGATCACTTTGCAATAAAAAACACAGTGTGCAATATACACGCGGTAGAAGTGCAACCTTCAGAAAACTAAAGGAGACAAAAGTGGGGTGTCTACGAAGCACCGCACAAAGAGGAGACCGATTATACTACCTCATTTTCTCGCAGGCTAAATCCTATAGATGTATGAGTTTGTCTCTTTTGAGTGTCGCTATTTTTCGTTTTATCGAGTTTCAAATCACAACGGTGCTTAAGAAGTTTTCACACCTCGAGCACTTAGCACTTCGTAAATTTGTTTGTGTGTTCCGTGTCCCGTCAATCCTGTTAATATGGTAGCCGTGTTGGATAGTGTAGTTTTATAAATAAATGTCTCTCAACATATGTCGTTAGAACATATAGTTATATGTAGCTTTAATGTGTATCAATATATGTCATTGGTAGATTTACATGATAACTGTCGGACGTTTGGTTCTAATAACCGAAAGGTTACGAAGATAGCCGATCATATCCCAATCTACAGTCGTGCATTTTCAGTGAGCGGTTTCTCTACCATAACTGATTAACAGAGAGCATCCTTTAGAACGGACGTTATGCCCAGTTAGATTTCATTGTAAATACGATACTATAATAAACATGATTCGTAATCTAAATGAACCGAAGTATTATTGAAAACTCCCGATCATCAGAATTGTAATGTTAATCAGATAAATTAACAGATAGTACCTACCTTTTTACTCCGCCAGAGCTGACAACAGGTGAAACACACAATGCACGTATGTATGTTTCCTCCAAATGAAAAAAGTTGTACTTTGGAGGAAACAGACATACGTACATTGTGTGTCCCATCTTTTGTTTCACCACTATTTAATATGTAAGAAAGAGCTGCAGCATTATTTCGATAAGAAACGTATGTTTATTGCCTTTTTTGTATCGTCACCGTTCAGTAAACGTGTGAATACTAAAAGCGATTACGAAAGCTCGAATAAAAAAAAAGTTATGAGAAAATCGACTGTTAATAATGTGATTCACCGCCTTCCAGCTTATACTACAAGTTTCCGAATACCGTGTACATAATGGTAGTACGAGGAATACAAACATTGTCGGGTTATTCGTAACCTAAAAAAATATCTACTGCTGTCTTAAGAAACATTGATATTTATATAAATAAATAAATCATTCAGGGAACAGCGAAGTATCAAACCCAGTGATATAAAATCACCTCCCCTATACTGTGTTCTTTTCCAAAGATGTTTTCTCAAAACTGTATCGCTTCTTTTTCAAGTGTGTACAGTGTCTAAGGGCGTTGCGGCTGAACTTGGGGACGGAGGTGCTATAAAATAGTGCTGCGGGAGATACACACAGCTATGGTAGTGCTAGACTGCAATGGTAGTGCTATACTGCTATGGTAGAGCTGTGGGGGTAGTGCCGCTGCCCTCTGTAGGAGGCTTGTTGTTGAGTATCCAAGGCTCGCCACTGTAAGGACTTCGACTACCGGAAGAGATCTACTTGTCCTATTTTACCTCCCCAACCCCCTCTACCTGTTGTCATGTAAAACAACTGACATAAACGAATTTAAACTTACTGATAAGTTTTCGGCGGCATAATAATTGCATTAAATATTTTTTTTGAAAATTAGTCAATAATTAAACATTAGATGACAGTTGATCCCTCTCTGTTGGCTTCCAGTATACTTACATATAATATGCAATCGTTTTAGGGAAAATGCGGCATACGTACTTACACAAAATATAACTAATGTTTCCGAATGGCTGTGCTGAAGGGATGTACCGTCGAATAACAAAAGTATAAAACATTTTCATTCAAATGCACCATGGAAAATACTGTCTACATACCTACTGTACATACATAGGGTATAAGTATAAAAAAATCGATGCTATAAATAAACTGTTTGATATCCATACCAACTTATTATTAAGTTATTTTTGAAATCGAAGTGAAGAATAAACGGTATTTTACTATTCACGGTTTTTACAAGTGGAGCGAGTGAGACTATGGCATCCCCAATTGGGATACCTTTGCTGCGAGGCTGAAGGGTATGGGGAGGGTAAGGAGATGGGAAGAGGACGAATTGGGACTACAGTAATCATTAGTGTTTAAAAAATAAAAGAGGAATATAATTAATCAACATGCTCGTACCTACTACAACATTTTTTTTTTAAAATGTATAGAAGTAACCGTACCTAAATAACTAAAATCAACAATAAAAGAGAAGACAAAGTAAGAGTAAAAATCAAAATAAATAGTGAGTTTCAGATTACACTTCTAATAGCGCATACCCGTGAAAAATCGGGGAAAATTATAATTGTGCGATTGATACCTAATAATGCATTTTAGCTGAAACAAGATTCGAAGTTGAAAAATCACGATATCTGACTTTATTTCTCAAGATTTACCCAAATTTTATAGAAATTTAAATACATAAATATAATATTTAAATATTATATTTAAAATAATTATTTGATAAAAAAATATTATAATTAGTACCTATAGGTAGGGACTTCATCGCTTGTCTGAATTCTTAACACATCAGTTCCATTTGACAATACAAATAATTTCTGTTAAAAAATTATATTGTAGATAGGTACTTTATTGCAAATTCTAAACAATAAATCAAAACAAATTTCACTCACAGACACGCACCTGAATTTTTTTGATTATATTTTAATATGGAATTAAATTATTTATTGAAATGAAAACTTCTTCAGTACCGTTGTAATTTTAAACTCGATGAAACGAAAAATATCGTCACTTAAAATAGATAACACATACATCTATCGGATTTAGTCTGAGAGAAAATGAGATAGTATAATCGGTCTCCTTTTCTTACGGTGCTTCGTAGCCTAGAAGTCTCCTCTTTATGCGGTGCTTCGTAGCCTCCCCACAATTTTCCACTTAGGTTTTCTGAAGGTTTCACCTTTATTGCATGTTTTGCATAGAATTGCACACAC
Organism: Limnephilus lunatus; assembly: GCA_917563855.2. Lineage (NCBI taxonomy): Eukaryota > Metazoa > Arthropoda > Insecta > Trichoptera > Limnephilidae > Limnephilus > Limnephilus lunatus. Next base: position 47,014,320 of record OU830602.1, read on the forward strand.
TGTTTTTTTTTTAATATTTGTACCTTCTTATTTGGACATTGCACGACACCCACGCGGTTGTATTGAAAATCCCGGTTAAAACGTGCCAACTTAAGTTGATCCACCCAAGTACAAGAGTAAGAAGCAATAGCTAGTAGCGACAAAAGGGCCCACAATGCGCTGAAGAGGGTCCCTATTAGGGCATAATAGAATTACCACGGATAATCCTCGTATGGCACTACAAAAAAGGCATACTACACGGACCAGGCGAGCCAACAACTCGATCCCTTGTCCCTTTGTGGATCCCTTTTTTACAAGATTTCTCTAAGGAGGGAAAATAAGAACCTAACCTACTATGCATAACGTCAAGATGTTCTTTTTTTTTTATTTATTTCATTTTGCGACCATTTGTTGGTGTTTTGAATATGCATTGATTGATAACATAAAATTTTCAGACGGTCGTGGATCGTTTTTGAAGATTATCTTCAAGGTGATCCACTAGTGTTTAGAAAATTCGAAACCGGACCGGCTCGCCTCTATTTGGGGAGGATTTAAAAATTCGTAAAAAAAGTTAAGAAGACTTATTTGGAAAGGTTGGAGAATGTATTGATAGTTGTTTTTTACAGGTTGATTTCGTAAACGCCTGAAAAAAACATTAAATTCTTTCTTACGCATTGTTTATTATTTATTTATGCGAGGAAATTTATAATCTATTTCAAGGAAGCAAGCGAAGCAGGGTCTAGAGACGTCCATTCGCTATCGAGGCATTTGCAGGGGCGTAACTGATAAAAAATGCACATAGTCTTTATGCCGGACCACATAAGGTTTAATTTTCAATTCAAAATTCACTGAACGCCGCCCGTTTTGTTTTATTTTGTGAAATACTGACACAAATATTAAAATGCTTTCCGATCATTTTCTAAAGAACTTAATTTGCTACATAATACAATAAAACTGTATCCGAAAGGGGGTGCATTAGTAGGAGATTTTACGCTTGAAAGTATTTTTTATAGACCTGATATTTTATTTTTTTCCAGATTTATAAAAAGACTTTATAAAAAATAATCGATTATTCCTAGGTCCCAAGATGTTTCTACTCGGAGAATCTAATTAAAGCATCTATAATATTTGTAAGCGATTAAATTTTCAAACCGAAATTACATAATTTTGTATGATCTTGAATTATTTCGCATGACTTCATCTTAAGTCTATTAGATTAAATTCAAAATATATGCAGGTATATAAGACAGTGTAGATGAGCCCTAATGTATCACACCTCGTTAGGGAGGTTTGTAATTCAGGGTATCCGGGGTAGGTACCCACAAGATACAGGGCCCGTTCACACCTGGCAATCGTAAGGTTCACACTCCATTGGTCGGCGAGGTGTTGATGCATTTTGTAAAGGGTTTTAGCCCTGGTATCCCTGAATGGGGGAGGGGGTGCGGGGCGATTCGAGCCTGGGGTGACTTGCATGTCTTAACTTCTGAGAGGGATGAAAAGAAGACATTCTTACATAAATACTAGAACGTTGATTTTTTAGCGAATTTAGAAAGGAAAAAAAAATATCGGTAATCGGAGAATAAGAGTGATTGAAGATGACTATTTTTATTTTTAATATTATTTTTTTTTAAATTTTTATACTTACCACAATTTTATTAGCAACAAAAACGTGGTGATTATTCGGTAATCTGACGGCATTGGTGGTCGAGGGAAAAGGCTCTTGACTAGCAATACGTAGGACGCGGTTACAAATCCTGACGTGCGCAAATAAGCTTTTTTTGTTTATTTCAAGTTATTTCACAATTTTATTCATTTAAAATAATATAGAGCATACCTATTTGCGGCACATTCCAGTGTGGAAGATACTCTCAGTGTCGCCCTGGTGTAAGACCACCATTCAGAATTGAATTTTTTCTTGAAATGGCTTTTGGTGTTTAGTGACCAGATCTAAATAACCAGCTGCTTCCCCACCTTCCGCTTTCCCATCTCCTTCCCTTTCCTACTACCTTCAGCCTCAATAACATACCCCAATTGGGGAGGGCATAGTCTCCCCGGCTCCAGACGGGAGTAGTTGGGACTCTCGTAAGGTATTCAAATAAAAAGAAAAAAATGTATACCTACCTATATTTACTTTTTTATTTATTTATTTATACATATTATTTTTTCTTCAAACTTTCCACTAAAGTGTGTTATAATAAATGTGTATGTAGATAGGCAAATATAATTTTAATTGACATTATTAAACAATTTTTCAGATTCCCCTCAATCATTTAGCATCGCGTTTAGGTGCCACCCAGGCGTCGCGTGTTCGATTCCTCGGCTGGCTAAGACCTCCATCACGAGTCAACCAACATTTTCCGCTTACTGTGGTGGTAATAGGAGATTTTAATATATTATCAGATTATTTGTAACCCGGGAAGGTATATCTTTCTTTTTAAAATAAATTAAAAATTAATGGCATTTAATGGTATCGTTAATTCTTAAGCTTCTGTCTCCGAGTGTGGTAAATATATTTATCACTAATCTCACTAACTATAGTGATAATACAAGTACTACTAAGATTACAGGTAAACAATTATTTTTTTGATTCTATAATTTTTCCACATCTCGATTTCTTAAAACTATTTATATCACAACGGTTTTTAGACATATGTTAGGAAAAAAATATTGTATTGAAAAGGGTTGAAGCAACCATCTCCCGACACCTCGGGTGCCTAAATAATTAAATCCTAAATAATAACTACTCCTTACAGCGAATTTAATAATGTGAAAGGATGTCCTTTCAAGGCTTCATTGTGACATTATTAATCTACCATACACTTTCCACCGCACATGTCCAAATATTATGAGTCCCGAATAATAGAGAAAATTACACACCTTTTAGCTTTCGTGTTATCCTGTTACTATTTTGTCGCATTGTGTACCTTTCAAGCCTTTCAGTACCTTAAGAGGCACATCTTAACAACCCCTTTGTTGGGGAATAAATATCCGATTAAGGGTGGAGGCTCTGGTACCATTACAAAGGGACATCTTATGCGACATTCCGTGAAAAGGGATTTTACAGATTCGGATGAAAGCGATAGCTTTTGGGTTTCTGCCAGTTTTGATGATCTGTCAATCTCATTGACCAGATGACCATTGTGGAGTGACAATGTGTTAAGTGAACTGAATGATAGTAATACAATTTACAAAATAAATATAAATTTATAGGCTTTATTCATTTTCATTTGAAAGATATCGCACTGATATCGAAATACTTTTCCACGAAACTTTCGACGAAAAAATTTAACAAGTTTTCCAAAGTAAACATAATTAAACAACTGAAAAGAGTAATTTAGCAGTCTATTAAGATTTTAGGATTTTTAAGATGAAGCCATGCGAAATAAAGCAAAATCATGTGTTTTTGGTTTGAAAATTTGATCGCTTAGAAATATTATAGATGCTTCAATTAAATACTACGAATAGAACACATCTTGGCATTGAAATAATCGAGTAGGCCCCATTATGATGGCGAATGGACGTTCCAAAACTCTACGTCGCGTCGCTTGGTTCCGTACAATTGATTTTAAATTTCCTTGTTATTATGATAAACAATGCTTTAAAAAGGAGTTAATGTTTTTTTCAAGCATTTACGAAATGAACCTATAAAAAACTATCAAATACCTTCTACAACCTTTCCAAAAAAGTCTTGTCAAGTATTTTTAAATTCCTCCGAAAAATAGGCGGGGATTCTGATTTTGAATTTATCAAGGACCAGTGGATCACCTTAACATTTGAGGACAGTCGATGAAGTTATTCAGTAATTTAAAAAGTTCAAACATATGATTAATTGTTCTCCGGGTGAAAAGTAGTGGTAATTTGTATTAGACATTAATGTTTTATAAGAGGTTTTCCTACATTGCATAAGAGCAGCAGATATACCTAGTCGTTATGCTTCCCTAATTTAACTTCCAACATTCCTCCTTGTGGAAGTACGCTTATGTCAGGAAACACTTAGGTAAGTAAGTTGTTGTAAAAATAGTTTACGCATAAACCGTGACAAAAAACAAACATAGTGTGCAATTCATACGCGAAAGAAATTAGTCCTTCAGAAAATTAAAGTAGACAAGTATAGGGAGGCTACGACGCTCCGCACAAAGAGAAGATAGATAGCCTACGAAGCACCACACAAAGAGGAGACCGACTGTACTATCACATTCACTCGCAGGCTAAATCCTATGGATGTATGTGTTTGTCTCTTTTTAGTGTCGTTTTTTTTCGTTTCAACGAGTTTTAAATCACAATGGCGCAAAAAAAGTTTTCACTTTAAAAAAAAGCTAAATCGTTACCCATTTAGTGTCACTGAAAAATCTTTCTATACCACCCCTATTTTGCTCAACGACAGAAAACAACCCTTAAACCAGAAGTAATTATAAACCTGTCTAATTCTTGATCAACTGTAGTCAGATAAAGAAAATAAATAAATATCAAGCAAAAGGTGATATTTAACAAAAACGGCGCTATATAAATCATTCGACCAGTCATATTATAACACTTAAATGGCATATTAAATCAAATCGTAAAAACGTTCCAAAAATTTCGGTTTCTCGTTTCGGTAAAACAGAACCAACGGCTTTAACCTCCTACAGCTGTGGGGGGTGACAGGGTGGCAGCCTCCACTAAGCAATCTGGGGTGAGTCACCTCCCCCTAAAGCCTTCCAGGCTGTACTCTAATTAACACTTGACAAGAAACACTGTTGTTGGTTATAACACACACACGCGCATCTCTATATGTGCCTACTCGTGTCAGAAACGCGACACGTAAAAAAGGTATAACAGACGTAATTGAAATAAAAAATTAAACATGTTTTAATTATCACCATATTAATTGACAGCCTGCAATTCGATTAATTCAATAAATTCAATAATGAGGAAATAAATTATTTGCATCACAGCATAAAAATCTTTTGAAAGGATTTATTTGTGCAATCCAGTGCACTTACATCGAACTGTATTCTGATTTCATAAAATGATATTGAAAATACAATTTTACAAGAAAATATAAAACGTTTATGTATCGAACGTGTGATGCAATTAGATGACGCACCGCCAACAACATTGTTGCACCATTATTACGCGGCAGTACAAAAATACTGATTTCATAACATTTATTAAAACGTGAATCGCCTTTACTATAAAAGCCAGTACAAAAGGAGGAGCTTCATTCAGTCACCAGTCATCAGTTATTGTGGCAGTACCTCTACAGAACTTACTCGATTCAAGACGTCAGTATCGCCGTTACAAGTTGGAACTTCAAGACTGCAGTCTCTTTCACCTCAAGAGTTCGTCGGAGCGACATCGCCTGCCGATGTGTCTGAACAATACCTACAAGACGCTGACGCCTGAGCCCCATGGCCACCCTCGGGCTCCTTTGAACTTGCTGATTGTAACCAGGCCCTTGAAGACGCTGACGCCTGAGCCCCATGGCCACCCTCGGGCTCCCTTGACTTGCTGATTCTTACCAAGCCCTTGAAGATGCTGATGCCTGAGCCCCATGGCCACCCTCGGGCTCCTTTGAACTTGCTGATTCTTACCAAGCCCTTGAAGACGCTGCGCTACACCTGGCCATCTTGCTCCGGGCTGCTAGCCTGGGGCTCCCTTGCATCGGGCCTTGCATCTCTCTGCCCTGATGATAACGCCTGAGCAAGATACATGATATGGACTCCCGCCACACTTAATAAAAGCAGACCGATTATCCTGAAACCAATCAACATGTGAGTTGCTGCGACCACCCCCTGGATGTTGATGCCAGATATGCAGCAATCCACGAGAACATACACCATCTGGGGCGCAGCCCGTTTCGATTTCTAGCAACCAGCGTCCACCGCAGCCTACATGCTCCGATGCAAGAGTATTCCATCTCACAATGCACGGTGGAAGATGCAATACCACTCCACCCCAATGCGCAGAAGATGCCCGTCCAGCATAGACGCTTGTGACCATACTACGGAACTTCAACAGCTGTCAAGGCGAGAACACATCTCTATCAAGACATTTCGATTGTCAGGCGTCTCTGTGTGCCAGCGCTTATTATCTACAGTTTTGTGCAGGCCTAGAGGTCTCGTACAGTTTACTTCGACTTTGTTAAAAAAAAAAAATTAAGTGAAAACTTCGTTAGCAACGTTGTGATTTGAAATAAAAAGAAAAAGTGACTCAAAAAAGAGGCAAACACATACATCTATAGGATTTTAATAGTATAATCAGTCTCCTCTTTGTGCGGTGCTTCGTAGCCCCCCCACTTTTGTCTACTTTAGTTTTCTGAAGGTTTCACTCCTACCGCGTTTGAATTAAATATTCTGTTTTTTTTTCTTTCCATGCACGAGTCAATCACCTATGTTTTTTTACATTTTACAACGTTAAAAAATTAATAAAATTTGTAAATTTTCATCATTTTTAAAATGTTCGAAATTAAAATTTGATTTTTACGTATTTTATTTTGTATATCGTTTAAGAATATAATATGATTTCTGATAAATTTTTTTATATTTGTGTTACCATGTATGTATGTTATTATAAATACATAATCATTATAATGACTGAATTCTTGACACAATTCTTGAATTGTTTTAATTTTGAAAATGACAAATTAATATATTTTTATATATTAGAGATTATTCTTGACACAATCATTTCATATTTTGAAAATGACAGACAGACCCACAACCGACATTAGAGTTGGATTATAATATCAACATACTTCCTAGATGGAAACGACTCAACCGAAACATCAGTCTAACATGTACATTAAGTTATGCCACAAAATATAACAAATCCCTCTTTTCTTTCCTTAAAAGACCCTCCACGGAGCATCCCCAAAGATGACATAGGCCCTGGAGGGAATTATTTTCCTCAGTGGAGCTAATATAAAAAAAATTAATCTGATTGGTATATATTTTTAATAATAATAATCATTTTCTTATTTCGGCTACTGGCATTATACCTTCCTAGCTCTCTCATTCAAAATTTAGGCTTATTAGATTTGTCAAAGAATTGCAAAAGTCAATCATTTTAAATACATGTAGAATTACGAAAGATTTTTTTAATATTTATATTGAGGGATCAGTAGGATTTATCGGTCCGGTTAGGAGTTCTACCGAGCCAAACCCTCTGATATTAAAATATCTGGTTGATTGACGTATTGTTCTATGTTTATTATACTTATGTAGTGCACTTACATAGCGTGGATCGACTAGATAAACATTTGTGGAAAAGTGCGTGGAAGAGTTTAGTCTTTCCTGTGAGGAAGATTTAACCCGGACATAAAATCTGATGCACCTAAAGAATAGTTCACTATGTAACTAGGATACTAATATGTAGCTAGCTGGGTAGTTTGGTCTCTGCAAACTTGGAGTTCTATCCTCTTATATACACCAATTCAAAACATTACAATTAGATCTGAAATCTAATAACAATTCCATACGTCCACACTGTGACATAATTGCTACTTACTAACTCTGGTAACAAAGCAATTCAGAATTCATATTTCGGCCACTCGGGGTGTAATTTATTTTTGCATATAGGGCTGTCACCACCCGTGCTATGCCGGTACCTCCCAAAATGTAGTATGGAGATTCAGCCGGCCATGAAAAGCCACGGGGTACGAGGGGTGACGTGAGTACCCATTTTGCCAGAAAAATGGAGTCTTATTGTACCCCCCGGTACCTATACCTACTTTGGTAGGAGGTAGGCACCAAAACAAGAACAAGTAAAGTATAAATAGCGAAACATTTTTTAGAATAATGGTTCTGTGTAATTTTCAAAATGTAGGTATGAAGTGTATTCAAATATGACGTTCATTACGTATTTTTGTAAATTAGGTACCCACGAACTGGTAAATTATTTTTAAGAGAACCTTTGCTTGTTTGGTGGTGTAGGGTGCAGGAATGTAGGGACTGGATGGATATAAAAAATTACACCTCTATCTTTGGGCATTTGCTTGGTGAGTAAAATCAAGTGTTTTTGGTTTGAAAATTTGATCACGTCACGTGAACACGTCTTGGCCTTGGAAATAATCGATTTTTTTCTTAATTAATCTTTTCGTAAGTCTAGAAAAAAATAAATTTCAGACCTATAAAAAATACTTTCAATAACCAAATCTCCCACTAATGAACCCGTTTTCGGATAAAGATTTATTGTATAAAGTGGCAAATTAAGTTCTTTAGAAAATGATCGGAAAGCATTTTAATATTTGTGCCAGAAGTTCACAAAATAAAATAAAACATTGCGATTTCGCCCTGTTTTTTTTGGCATGAATCAAAATGGGCGGCGTTTAAAAAATTTAGAATTGAGAAGTAAACATTATGTGGTCCGGCTTACTGACTATGTGTATTTTGTACTTATCACGGTGGCGAACAGACGATCCTATCCTCTACCTTACATCATTCGGTTCTGTTAAACCGATTCTAAATTTCATTATTATTATAACAAACAATAAATAAGAAAGGAGTTAATGTTTTTACAGGCCTTTACGAAATCAACCTGCTTACCAAAAACTACCTTCTCCAATCTTTCCAAAAAAGTCTTCTCATGTATTTTTAAATCCCTCCCAAAAAGAGGCAGGGATTTCGATTTCAATTTTTTCAAGGATTAGTGGATCACCTTAATGTGTTATTTACAGCATTTTAAATTTTCGCTTTCGATATGAAACGAAATGTGCCAAATTTGGCAACTCCTTACAATAAAAATTGATTTTTAAAGAAAAACTTTGGTTACTCGAATTACTTAAGTTTTCTGACTACCATCAAAATATTACGCAAGACTGTGGTTGGTTTCATTTAAAGCATTTAAATCGGCCAGAGTGTACATAAATTTGTTTCTCTGGTGCCGGAAATAAGCCCCAGAAATTCCAACAATAAATAATAATGTCTTCCCCTCGCTCCAGGACCGGAAGTAGGCTCTCGAGGAGGCCACCCCCGGAGTTTTTTGGCCAAGACGACTTAATTTACATTCTCCTCCTTAATCTGGCCTCACCCCCATCTTACCACCCCTCACGAACCCCCTCCATCGCATTCCAGAGGTCGCCTGATATCGACGCGATGGCCTGAACAGAACTACAATTTTTTTGATATTTTTTTGTACATTAGCATCCACGCAGGAGGCCATGATTTTTTAAATGTTTGTTTTTTTTTTAAATTAGCTTCACACAGGAGGCACTTTTAGGCCCAAAAATTCGTTTTAATGTTCATTTTTTGGTTAATTGTAACGTCCAACATCTCTCTACAATAGGCCACTTGCATCACATTTTTTAATTTTTTTTCTGGTTAAGGCAAATATTCTAAGACATTCTGTATTTTTTTTTTTAATCTCTTTTTTGAAACCCTGGCGATTTTTTGAAAAATTCAATCCGAAAAATCAGACCATTTTTTATAAACCGGAAAGACGGGACATAATTTTATGGGTGCGAAAAAACGATTGCCGATACATCGATTACATTGCCGAAAATCATTTAAAAAAAAGAACGTTTTCCATACGAATAGCAATAAATTGTACGGGGTTCTCTTCGTAACATCTTTTAAAGCTCCGCCATCTTTATAAAAAAATCAAACCAAAGGATAAGTTCGCATAGAACAAACAATAAATCTAGTGAACATTAAACGCAAATTAAAAAATTCGCCGGAAATCAAAGTATTGCCATATAAAAAAAAATGAATCAGTGAGGAATTTTACAAAATTAAGGGAACATAATCGGAGACGGGACATTTTCATGTAGTGACGTCACGAGCTCTAATAATGGATTCATTTACTTAAAAATAAAAATAAATTATACAAAATTTTTTTAACATTTTCGTAATATTAGTAAAAAAATCTATCCACACGATTTTTTCCAAATCGGTATGAAATCCATGCAAGTGGCCTATTATCGAATATGCAAAGCCCAAAATTGAACATACTCCTATATCGGTAGGTTATATTTTATTATTGTATTATTCCATCATATTCTACAAATGTAAAAATGTGATATTTTTTAAAAATTCGCTGGCTATTTGACTATGGCACGGTATATCAGTTGATTATAAGCTCGGCTTAATTGGAATGTCGAGCTTAGCACAACTTGGAATATAATCCGTATATAAATCGAAAGCCCAGATTTCACCAATATTACGTGTATTGTCTATGAATTTAATAGAAGAATGTGTTTATTTTTTCTATGAAAAACAAATCTACATCAGTAGTATTTCTACGTTATCTACTGTCTGCATCGAAATCGCGATTGTTATCGCGATCTTTCAAAAGACGTCGCGTCGGCAGCTTATTTTTAGACTGGTTTAATTTTAATCAACATAGTGTTATTATCTACGCGAGTACACTAATTTTAGTATTTGTTTTGCTAGAGTCAGTGCACTAGCTGAAAACTAACTTTCCCAACGTTGAAACTTTTAAAATGACTTTTTAGACTATTTTTGATTGATTATCAATTAATAACATCATTATTACTTACTCGTTAAATTATGCATTTACGTAAATTTCAGTGGGAAGTATTAAAATATTATTTAAATAAATTTCAGATAAGAACGCTTGAGCGGTAGATTTAGCCCGCTTAAATTGGAGCGAGGAACGTACATAGCAAAGATAAGGACTGGCTGATATTCCGAACCTACATAATACATACCTTATAAAATATTTGCACTTAGCGCCACCGCAAAATACGCCATTGAAAATAAGTATCTTGGAGTGCCAAACATTATATTTGAGTTTGACCGAGGAAAATCGGGAAATCACTTCGGGACAATGAGAAAATGGTCTGTTAAAAGCAACTTGAAGTGAAATAAGTTTTTCAATATTATCGGTTCCTGCCATTAAAACGTTCATAGGTATATAGGTACCTGCATGCCTACTATTTTGTATGCGTGAGTAGGTGTACCCTGTATCTAATATAGGTAGGTACAGGTGTAACAGCAGTCGGCATGTACTCGACAGATTTTATACAGCAAATACTTAGCATAAGTATTTGGAGTAAAGAAGACAGATGTTATTTTGATGTCCAATGCATGTCGCATCGCCACTGATCACACTGCCACACGTTGCAACGGATAAAATGGATAACTTGATATCTTCACACGTCCGTAGGGTGCTACTGGAACGACACCGAGTGCGTGTCACGTGATGCGTTAGGTTAGGTTCGGTTGCCCAGTATACCCAGTGGCGACATGTGATAGATTTGTTGTTATTTAATTAAATAAGACCGGATTTTCGCACATTCATTCCTATTCCTTGTGATAAATTTTTAAAAATACTTATTAATTCGGCCTGTTTTATGGCGTAGCACGAAAGGGAAGAGTCGTTTCTTAAAAAATGTTTAAGGTATTTATTTTTTTACATTAGTTGCACACAGGAGACAATGAGGAAAAAAAATAATTATCACTCCACTACACAAAATTTAACATCTACCGTTGCTGATCTTACTCCACCGGTATTTCAACGGAAAATGCTTCTGGAAACAAGCTTCGATTATCCCTTCCGCACCATTGCACAGTCGGAAAAAGCCAAACGCGAGTCTAGACATTCTGCATGATTGATATTTGTCACATGAGAAGGGGTCGTTTCTACAACTCGTTCTAGAGTGATAGTTGATGATTGGTGGTCACTGTGTTTCCTCCCGCCTACCAGATCCAAATTAATTCCTTCCTTTCCTCAAAACGATCCTTCTAGCAACATAGGAAAATTATTTTCCTCATTGCCTCCTTATAGGAAGTTAAAAGATATTTTTTGACTTTACCTGCTTCAGATGAATCTGAAATAATTATAGACTTTTGTTATAATTATAACGCAGGGTATTTTCAAATCTGTTATATCTGTATCAGCATAACGTAGGTGTCACACATATCTATAAAAGATCATCCCATGCACAATATCGTTCTCCATACAATCCCATACACACCTACCTGTCTCACCTAGGCAGATGATGTGCTCGAAGCTCAAAGTTATACGCCATAATCGCTACTCACGCGATATGCAAAATGTTATGCGACCCACTCTTCGCCGTAAACAGGAGAGGGGGTCATATTAATTGCTGAGCTGCGTAAACGTACGGATGACAGCTGTCAAGTTGACAGATCCGGTACAAAAAAAATTCTCTAATTCAAATGACCCCCTCCTACCATAGGAAGAAATATTTTATTGCGAAGTGTGTCGGTACAACACATAAGCGCTTGCGGTTCAACAGATAAGTGCTCGCGCTTTTAACGCTGTGTGTGACCGTACCTTAAAGGTTGGATTATTGTGTTTAGTGGACACTTAAAAGAAAAGGCCTTATCATGTACTTAGAACCAATAAATGGTTTCTAGAATCTTCTACCGACTGTATGGATTCTAAAACATGCTGATGTTTGAACGAAATTAAATTCCATCAAATTATTTTTCCCTTTTATAAAAGTGCCATCTTGACTTCAACCATACAAAACGATGCTTTATTCAACATGCGTCTACTCAAAAATGCTTTTCTTTCTTTAGTGAAAAGTTTTCATTACTATAAAATATTTATATCCTTTTTGTATGTGATCTTCATTTTGCTTGCATTGTGTGTAAGGGTTGATCTCAGACCACGAATAAAAGATCAGCGAACAAATAAAATATTTAGTTGGGATAGATATCGGTCCCTTGGGATGTATATCTGTCTCTCTTGTTCAAAAGGTGAGAGAGGGAGATGTTACGTGTTGCTGTGCGAATATTTTTAGAAAGCAAATTTATTTTGTGGAAAAGCTTTTTGAAAATAGAATAAAAAGGATATTACAGAACAGTTCCAGGAGTCAAACTTGGTTATGAATATTCTGTCTGCATAAAATTGGGTGAGACATATAAAATAGCAATTTAAAAATTATACAACTTAAAAGAGTCCCAACGGCCCAAATTTTAGAAAATTCCCCTTCCTATAAAATAAAACCTTGCAAAATTAAAAATAATCTAAATTTACCAAATTCTTTCAATAAATGTGAAGGCAATTGAACTATGGCATCCCCGATAAATGAGTTTTTTTTACATTAACTCCATACAGGAATATAATTTCTCTCAATACCTATATCATTTTTGAAGATGCTGTGTGGTGGGTATTTTTGAGGTGAGGAAGGAGGAGGAGAAGGTGAGGAGGAGTGAACATAGGTCTTTGAAGAGACCCATGTTCAAAACATTGCAATTTCGCGTTGTTTTTTTTTCCGCCTGAACCAAATGGGCGTGCGTTCAATGAATTTCGAATTGAGAATTAAACCTTATGCGTTCCGGTATAAAGACTATGAGCATTTTGCATCAGTAAACGCCCCATTGTGGTGGCGAACGGACGTCCTTAGACTCCATGTCACTTGATTCCTTGAATTCGATTTTAAATTTCCTCGTTATTAAAGGAGTTAATGTTTTTTACATGCTTTTACTAAATAAACCTGTAAAAAAACAACTCTTAAAAACCTTTTTCAGCCTTTCCAAAACAGTATTTTTAAATTCCACCCAAAAAGAGGCGGGGATTCAGATTTAGATTTTTCCAAGGACCAGTGGATCACCTTGATCAGTTATAATATAAGTCCCCACCAACTGATTTCATAACTATAGTAAAGATAATCGAACAATTTAAAACAAAATTCTCTGGTAGAATACTATATAGTATTGCTTGGTTTTTCAAAAAACTCACTTTTTCCTTGATGCGAAAATCGACCTCACCGCCCCTCGCGTTTCACCAACCTCAAGGTTCACTTTGGCTTGAAGTCTAGAATTGTCCCTTCGGCTGACACGCGAGAATGGACATTAGCGCTCGCTATTTTGGAACGCTTCAAAGTTCACAATCCTTCGAAGAGTCGATTATTTTCCAGCCACTAGCTTTTGTTTCTTTTTTGTTAGGGGAAACATTTTTCATCGTTATCAATATGTTTGCCAAAACTTTACGGGAGACTTCTAGCGGTGCGGAATACAAGTATGGATTATTCACATTAGAAAAAATCAAATGTCTATCGAATACTGTTGTAGTTCTATTTTCATCCGTTCGAAATGGCAGCTTCGTCTGAATTTAAATAAATACGCTAGCTTCACGATTTTCACAAAAAAAATAGACTAGACAGGAAACTCACATAAAATTGAACTGATACATTTTAAGAGCGAAAAATAATATAAATTTGCGGCGAAAACTGGAACTACTCATAAAATCACTCAATTCGGCTAGGTTATATTTCCCGCCGACAGGTTCGCCCCTTTAAAAACGTCGGATCGAGAAGGGAAGTAAAAAAAAGTTAGTTTCCCATACAAAACTGATTTTGCTAGGAATTTATTCTAATTAATTAAACGGCTTCGAGAAAGTTCTTGAGAAAAATTTACATTTTATAGGGGCATTACAGAATTAAAGATTGCGTTAAAAGTACACCTTCCGGCGGAGATGTTTTTTAATAAACATAAACAATACAAGTTTTAGAAACTTTTAAAACCAAAACATGTTTAGCTTCCCCTTGAAAATGTTTCACAATATTGCATTCAAATTCGACATTTTTCTGACATTTGCGAAAAATTCGCTTTCATCGATAAATGCAAATCGTTTGCAGCCTGTAAAATCGGCTGGTATATTAAAATTTTATAATTTTTCTCAAACTTTGCAACACTGAAGATGGAGTCGTGATGGCGTTAAAAGCCACTACCACCTTAAAAAAAGCAGACCCAGCCCTAATAGGTTTTGTATGAAGAATTTTTTTTTTTAATGGCGGATTTCAATTTGTGTCGTTCGGCAGGGCCTTAATTTTAGCGGGAATTGTGCAAATTTGTGCATCGGTCTTGCCTGTTTAAAAAATATAATTATGGAATATTATCTGTCTGTGTATGATATCGTAGGTAAGTACCTAATACAAAAGCGCTAGATTTACCCGCGCTTCAACAGCAAATTGAAATGTCAAAAGAAAACGGATCTCTCAGCGGTTTGGGTTGTTGTTTTTCGGGAAACGGCATTGCGGCCGGAAAAACGATTCCAGCTTGGATGTTTTTGAAAAATACGGTACCCGGCAATATTAGGCAACTTTTAAGACCAAAATTTTGTGTTAGTTCCATGTAAAAAATTGCAGGGTCGCCGAAAAACCTATAAAATTTTCCAAAAAAAACAAGAAAATTGGTGTCCATAGATTCACTTCAGTAGGGTGGATATTTACCGGCCAAATTGAAATGTTATTAATTCAGGGTAGGTACCTACTTATCTCGGTAGTATTGCAAATATGACGAGAAAAGCAAAAACATTGCCGGAATTTTGTAAGGAAATGCGCCGGTACCTGCCGGAATGGGTAGTTGGACAATTATTTAGGTTTTTGATGCAATTTAATTTACTAAGGTAATGTTGTTTCCACGTACTGAATAATTTAACAATTTTTTAAAGTTCATTTTCACGTTCTGTGTAAGTTGTGTTTTTTTATCAGTAAATTCCAGTTGCATCATAAAACTGAAATATTTACAGAACTTGAATAGAATTCGAACCGAACTTTTACAGAACGTTAAAATTGACTTGAAAAATTAAAAAAAAATCAATTTCGTTAAACAACCCAGCCTAAATATGAGTTCTTTTTTACGTATGTATGCAAGTACCTATACTCAGAATATAAGTAGGTTCCTACCTGCACATAAACACTCGATATCATCCGACGATATTGCATACGTATTAGTTTTCTAATTTTACAATGAAATTACTCGAAGTTGAACGGAATATTTTTTAAAAGTATTAAATTCATATAGCGCTTTATTTTAAGCAGTAAAACTACTGGTGAGTTCTGGCATTATAAAATTTGTATGAAAATGTACGTACGCTCATAACTTCCGAAGGACTGCAACAAATTGAAAAATTCTTTTTTTGTTGTGTTCGTTATTGTTAGTACAAGGTTTTTATAAAATTACTGGTGAGTTCTGGCATTACGAAATTTGTAAAAAAAAAATTATAGATGGCGCGCGAGCTGTTTGAAAAATAAATGTACCGGGAATTAGTGTATTAATAATGCGGCAGGTGGGGGGGGGGGGGGAAACAGAAAGGGGGGGAGGGGAACTCGGGAGGGGGTTTACGATACGGAGAAGCCTAGGAGTGAAGTGGGGGTGAGCTCTGGCAACACGAAATTACGCATTGCTCAACCGTTCATCCGATTGTGATGAAACTTTGGGGATTTGATGTGTGCATTTCTACAATGGTGTTTATATACTAACGTATAGCAGGTTTTTGCTGCTAGGTCCTGCGGACGGCTTTATACGTAGTTGTATGTTTAACCGCTAAGCGTTGCTAAACCATTCATCCGATTGCGATGAAAATTTGAGGATTTGATGTGTGCATGCCCACGACGGTTTCTGTATACAAAAGTGAGCTCTGGCATTATGAAATTACGCATTGCTAAACCGTTCATGCGATTGCGATGAAACTTTGGGGATTTGATGTGTGCATGCCTACAATGGTGTCTATATACTAACGTATGGCAGATTTTTGCTGCTAGGCCCTGTGGGCGGCTTTATATATATTTGTATGTATAACCGTAGGTACCTACCCGCTTACTTTGATTTTTTTTTTCTGTTAGTTAGTAAGTCAAGTTAATTTTAACCCGTTAGTTGCATTTGCAATGGGCATAAGCTAGTAAAATAGTATTTCCCACAAGCTTTTAAACTACTCGCAAAATTGGCGCCAAAAGCCGCCGCGATTTCCAGGATTTCATTTGCGGATGTATTGTTTGGCGGGAAAATTGTTTTTGCGCGGGAAAGTGGGGTGGGTGGGGGGTGGTCCCTGCTGGTTCCCCCAACTCTGGGGGGTGGCGGGGGGGGGGGGACTCCTGTGTTGTAGTTGGAACAATGATGTTTGTAGGTAGGTGGCAGATGCACGACAGAGGTAGGAGTTGCTTTACTTATATTTTAATTAAGAGCTGAGGGAATTAATAAACTTAGTTGGGGTTTCGAGGTACATTCCGATGTTGCTGCTGCAAATGTTGGCCAGGGGAGGCCGGTGGTTTCTTGGAATTCATTAAATTACAGCAATTTTAAGTTGGAATCTTTAAATTCTTTATTCAAATCGAACAATAACGACATTCGTAACCAAACTGTAAGATTAAGTCGAGAATTTAAACCGGAAATATTTTGAAATTTTGTATTCTGTCCTTTCACTCACTTCAACTATCCAACCGTATCCATCATCTTCCCTTCTACATTCCCTTCCGCAGCACATCGTATCCTAATTGGTGTTTGCTATAGACCCACTGGACCCAGAAAGTTGTGACGGTTGAGCGTCACATAAAACAATATTAATATATGTTTTAAGTGGAAGATACACATACACATCTACCTAAAAAAAATGTCTCAAAAACATAGTTATATTTATGCATACATATTTTACAATTGATTATGTATGCCTTATCATAAAAGAGGAGCTCTTGTGCCTGATAAAGGAGCCACGATTCTTACTTATGGTGTATGTATCATACGTTGTGTATTTTTTTTTTCAAGGTACATTCCCGTTAAACCGCAATCACGCAGTTTGTCAACATTTATCTCTCTGCAATATTCAGGTCAACGCAAATATTTAAGGTTTTACACAGATAAATTAAGTTTCATGGATTTTAGAATATGTACCGTAATTTGAGTTGTAATTTTTTTATAATCAGATATATTATTACTGTGTGCAGGTAATTTACTTTACCGAGACAGGCACATTGATATAATATAATGGTAGATACTTAGCAATTATTTTCCTCACGATTTGTAACAAAAATTGAATAGCCAGCTGTAGGTACTTCAAATCCACACCCCCGTATTTATGCCCCATAAAAATTCTCAATTACTAGTACCTTGTGATCTAGATGTTTATCCAAACTTAATGGGTGCGAGAGAAAAAAATAACAAAAATATATCGTTTAAGATAAAAGTAAAAATTAAAAGTATCGCATTAAAAGAAAAAATTATTGAAAATAAAAGTAAATTCCAAACTAAATTAAAAAATTACCTGAAACAACTGTAAGAGTTACATTACTATTTCACTTCATTTAAATCTGTTAATCGACACATCTCTTACTTATATCTATTGTTAATAGTTGCAATATTATTCACCTACTCAAATGATAACATTGATAACATAATTGAGTATGAATTCACTCACCAAACACAAGAGCCTTGTCTCTTTATGGTGAGAAAAGGCTTTTATTACAAATCTGTTTAATATGTAAAAAAAATGTATAATTATTGTAAAAACAAACAAATATTAAATAAACAAAAAAAAAAATAAAAAAAAGATTGGGGTAATTTATTGTAAAAATCGATTCAACTAGAAAACAGTATTTCAAAGATGTGCAAAAACATTATTGTTTTACATATCAACCGAATTCCCGGGAGTGAGCAAGGGATTGCTAAATAAGTCATCAATCATTGCACAATCAATATTTTCCGTTTATATTTATGATAGTAGGAGGAATTCAAATATTGTCACGTTATTTGAATAACCTAAGCGGGTATGGGTACCAACCAACAGCTCTGCCATACCTATGTCAGCGCAAGTGGTTCGCTACGTTTTGTGACTTAGCAGGGGTGCCCGGGTTGATGGCGTGAGTTTGTCAAGGTCTTGGCGGCCGATGTGTCTGTCCACCTGCTGCATGGCGGGTCAGATCAAGAGAGACTGGTTGAGGAGGTCTTTTGACCTTTCCTACCAAAATCCATGGATTCATGCGTCCACTCCTAGACAACACTAAACCTTAACCCTCACACCAGTTTCCTTCCCAAACTTTCTCTTCTTCCTTCCCTTAAAAAACACCCTCCTCACAGCATCCCCTAAGATGACACGGGCCTTGAAGGAAAATATTTTACCTGTGTGGAACTAATGTAAAAAAACCTGATAAATGTCCATTATTTTTTTACATTGATTCCAAAAAAGAGAATCTGAGGAAAACATTTTCCCTTAGGGCCTATGTCATATTTGGGCATGCTGTATGGAGGGTCTTTCTGAGGAGAAGAAGGTATGAACATAAGTCTTGAAAAGACCCAAATCGTTCCACAACCGAGTTTTGGTGACGACCAGTTCCCGTGTGACAAATAGTAACAAAAATGTATCATTATTTCACTCGTAAAATAAAACCCTTATAAATTGAGCACTGTTGAGGGAATCGAACCCGAGATTTTTGAGCCAAAAAACCAAGGAGCACACCACTCTGATACGTAAAGTAAAATATTCCAACCCGAGGTAAAC
Organism: Limnephilus lunatus; assembly: GCA_917563855.2. Lineage (NCBI taxonomy): Eukaryota > Metazoa > Arthropoda > Insecta > Trichoptera > Limnephilidae > Limnephilus > Limnephilus lunatus. The sequence continues at coordinate 47,033,484 of OU830602.1, forward strand.
AAGTCGCCCATCCCGACGCCAAAAGGCGTCATCGCACAAAGCCCATAAATTCACTTTGTGAAATAATTTTAATTAACATTTACGGAAAACAATAAAAGGAAATACGCGCGCCCCCATTGTGAGGAGCCCCCGTGCCGCCCTACCCCCCCCCCCCCCCGCTCTATCACCCAGCCCCGCCCCCGCCCTGGAATTACTCCTTAATTATTTCATTAATTCTTAGTTCAGTGGAAGACGTAATAAAGTCTAATTTTACAGGTTTGGTATGGCTGCGCGCCGCGATCTCAGCGCTCGAACTGGGAGACAATAAAATAAAATTATAATTAAAACAGGGACCGCGTGATTCAAGGAGGTAATTTTATGACTCTATTACGTGACCTACTTACCATCCATTAATCCTACCATCCTGTGTATAGGAAATAATTATTTTTTAATTTTTGATTTCAGATTTACGAGCATATATGCTCCTATACTCACAATGACGAATATAATATACCTACAAGCGTAGATCCGTGAAAAATTGCGATAATCTGAATTCTAGGTAAATCATTTCCAATTTGAATTTTCAAATTTTTATTTTCAATTCCAACTAAGGTAATTTTCCTTTCAAAATACTAAAGTATATATTTTTTGTTTTAAACTTAATCGGTCTTACTAAAAAAAACTACAGCATGAGAGATAACCTGTGTCGCTGCAGCAACATGAATAAAACAAATGTACACTAAATCACGAAATATTACTAATAAGCTTCGTTCCGCGGTCACACTGTGTATGCATTTTAAATCTGGCAAAAATATATATTTTTCATAGTGAATGAGTATAACCTCAAAATGTTATATTTTGATTAAATGAAGACAATATTAGCGAAACCCAATAAAAAATCTGAAAAAAAGAAATATCAAAAAAAGTTACGGTCACATCTAGGACTCAAACTGATGAGCTAATTTGTCCCTATCCGTTTCGGTCATATTGTAACGTATACTTCGACTAAGAACTACCAACATTTTCTTAACGCATATTTTTATTGGCTGCTATCTTTATGTATGATAGCAAGATTGCTTCGAATGGCTTTCGACGTATACGTTTTTAAATTTTCACGGCGAAAAGTTTTTTCGTTATTTGTTTTTGGGGTGTTATGCCGTGTTGCGCTACCTCCTTCTTAAGCCAGCGTTTCGGACAGTTTTGCAGTGTCCATCATCAGGGCAGATCCGACAGATGTGACTTTGGACGTGTTTAGTGACCAGATCTGAATATCCAAGTAATCCTTCCATCATATAGACACACCTATTGAGGAAACCATTGTACCACTGGCTCCGAACAATTGAAATGTATATAACATTTTTGCTTTTCACTCGTCTACATTAATATAATTATTACTTGTATTTAGTTTTATGATTCGACTATTTATAAATGATAATAGTCGAACATACCTACCTTAAAATTTAATTTTACTCAGACAAAGCATTTTCTTTGATGGCCGCCATAAATATTTTATTGAAGCTACCTAAGAAAATAGGTAGGTACCTCCCCATTGTCGTCCGTGAGAATTTTTAATCTATATTTTTTAATTACTCGACCAAAATACCGGTGCTTATCTGACTGTTTGGAATATAAATTATTGTATTTATCTGCGATGGGCAGGTATAAAGTCAACCTGGGGAGAGATCAAAAACTGCAGATTCAGAATCGAAACGTCGCTTAAAATGGCTTTAGCCGTGATAAGTAACCAATTCTGAATTAGCCAGGTAGGTGGGTAGTTATTTTTCAACCTTTTTTTCCCCCTCCCTTTAATTCACAACGTACCCAAATTGAGCATGTCATAGTCCGATTAATTCTCGACAGTTGCGACTACTGTTCTATATTCATATTTAAAAAAAAAACTAGTGTGGTTTAGACCACACGACTAAAGTAAAACTTCACTAACTTATAAAAGAAGAGAGAAAGAAAATGTGCGCGCGCACTGCTCTCTCTTGCTCCTACAGTGTGATACAGACAAAAGGTCTGCACTGTGTCTTAAAAAAACGAAACGTAACTGGCTATAAGATAAAGAGAGAAAAAAATGTGTGCTCGCACCTCTCTCTCTTGCCCCTACAGTTATAAACGAAACGTAACTCTCTCTATTTCTACTCGTATCTTCACTAACTTAAATCTTCCTCTGAACTTCCGTTCGCTTCGCCCGATCACACTTTTCGCAACGCTTTCGTCACGCATTCATCAGCTTACTCCCCAAGTCATGCGTGCGTAAAGAAGTTTTACCTCAAAAAGTGTGTGTACAAGTGTGTAGTTCACACGCGGTGGAAGTGAAACCTTCAGAAAACTGAAGTAGACAAGAGTGGGGAGGCTACAAAGCACCGCACAAAGAGGACCGAAAATTTTATCTCATTCTCTAGCAGGCTAAATTCTATATGTACATATGTGTTTGTCCCTTTTCAGTATCGCTTTTTCGATTCATCGAGTTTCGAATCACAACGGTGCAAAAGAAGTTAATTTTTTTTTTTAAATGTGTGCATTGCACACGCAATAGAAGTGATAGAGAAACCTTCAGAAAACTAAAGTAGACGAGAGTGGGAGACTACCAAACAACGCACAAAGAGGATACCGATTATACTATATCATTCTTTCCCAGGCTAAATCTTAAAGATATGTGTGTTTGTCTCTTTTTAGTGTCGCTATTTTTAGTTTCATCCAGTTTCAAATTACATCGAAGTTACTATAACTAAAGAAGTTATCACCTAAAAAAATTAATTATAATTTATTTGCAGTTATAGTTTCTCGCTGTGAGCCACGCATACAAATAATATTCTCAAACAACCGTTATTCCGCACAGACTTGCTTGCGAAGAGGGGAGCCAAAAAGTAAAATAAAAGCGATCCCATTGTGGGGACATTAACGCGTTTCATTTGTGCTCAGTTGTACAGAGGTGTCGCAGGAGAGCGCTCCTTGAGGGGCACTACTTATCGAGCGACCCTCACGCAAACCAACCAGTCAACCAACCCAACAACCTTCCTATAAATACATATAAACCCCTTTGCAAATTTTACTGTCGATTTTGCACGTCGCTAAAGCAAAAGGGACGAAGCAATTTTAAAGACGTGAAATATTGACGGTCTGATAAAAATGCTTTTTTTGTTGAGTGGCGTAAATTATGCGTTTAACAAATCTACGTTTTATTTCCTGTGGTTGATAAGACACTTTGGGAAAAGGAGCGATCATTTCCAAAGAATTTAAAGTAATATTTATGGATTTTATGGCCTTTTTATTGAGTGGCGTGTTTATAGCAACTTACTATAAATACACCAAACCTCTTTGCTATTTTTTCAGTAGATTTCGTATTATTTAAGCAAAGGGGAAGAATCAATCTTAAATAGATTTTTCGTGTTCTTTTAAATGCTTTTTTATTAAGTGGCCTGTTTTATGAAATCTATAGATATTATTTCATTTCGTTTTATCAAAGTAAATAACGAAATATAAATATATTATCAAAATTTTAATGTCTTTATTTAGTTTTGTGTTATACGGTGTTTAATTTTTTAAACATTAGCTCCACGCAGGAGGTTCTGATGAAAATAATTCCCCTCAGGGCCTAGGTCATCTTTAAGGAGGGGTGTTTTTAGAAAAGGCAGGAGAGGAAGTTCCGTGAAGGAAAAAGTATGAGGGTTAGGTGGGAATCTGGGTGTCAATGTGACCCAGTAACTCCGGGGATCAGTCCAACCCTCCCACTGGGATGAGAGGCCATCAGTCCTGTTGGAGAAATCAAAAGGTCTCCCTTAACCTGTCTCTCCCTATCCGGCCCGCTAGGATGGGCAAAAGCATCCGCCGTCAACAGCATGAACCCGGGCAACCCCTACCAAGTCACCAAATGTAGCGAACCACGTATAGTGACGTATGGCAGGGGTATTGGTTAAATAATAAAATAAATCCCGGGGCGGCGGTACCCAAACCCGCCTCCTGAATTGGAAAATTGAATGGATTCAAAGAATCTGAAGATTTTTTTTATTGGATAGCGTGGTTTACACGTTTTACAAAATCCACAGTTTATTTAATGTACTGTGAAGAGTGTGAAGACACATAGTAAAACATAGCGAACGATATCGAAGAGCAAAACCTGATGTCGTATAGATTAAAAACCTTTTTTTATTGAGTGGCGTATTTTATACAATACACGTTTCAATGCAAGAATTTTTGGGGACGCGTTTCAGAAAAAGAAGCAACCAAAATGAAAGAGGCGCCCAAAAGATTGGCTAAGGAAACGCTTTTTTATTGAGTGCCATGTTTTGTCAAATTGCAAAAATATTGGCGAAAAATAGTAGATAACATTTAAAATAATCTCGTTGTCTGGAATGAACTAGGAAATTAAAGTATTGGTTGAATAATAACTAACTACAATGGTAATGAAATGTCTAATGCATGATTGATGAGGACATATTTGTTTTTCAATGTGTTTAACCCTGTCGACTTAATGTCATATATGTAATTAGTAATTATATGCTTGAGCAGTGGCGTCATTATAAGCAAATTCCTCTGCGGCGTCCTTTATACCTATGTGAATATATTTTTTTAATATTTATTTTTTACAATAAATAATCAAATTATTTTTACATGTTTCACAGTGCATTAATGAAGAGAAAATAATATTAGCCTTTCTTCACCATAAATAAAATAAAAAAAAACGTTAGTTTATCAATTAAAAATAATAATTTTTTGAATAATTTGCATCTGGACAGAATTATTGGAGAACAACGTAAGCTTTTATCTAGTTTTGGCTGAACCACTGGAAAATGAACAAAGTGCAGTAAGATCATGCGAGTGGTTTTTATTTAGTCTTAGTGCAAAGGTGTCTAGCTTAGAGTGACCTCTCTGAAAATTAATAGTTACATTAAGAACACTAGAAAGGTTTTTCTTTAGTATTAGTGTGAATGTGTCTAGTTAAGTGTGACTTCTCTGAATATGGATAGTTACAGTAAAAGCACGAGAAAGGTTTTTTTCGTATGAGTAAGGATGTTTTCAGTTTAGTCTGATTTCTGGAAAATGAATAGTTGCAGTAAGAATACTAGAAAGGTTTTTCTTTAGTATTAGTGCGAATGTGTCTAGTTAAGTGTGACTTCTCTGAATATGGATAGTTACAGTAAGAGCACGAGAAAGGTTTTTTTCGTATGAGTAAGGTTGAGTGCAGATAAGTGTGATTTCTGTGAAAACGAAGAGATACATTAAGAGCATTAGAACGGTTTTTCGGTGGCCGTCAAATGCATACGCTTATATTTCAATTGGAGACCCAATTTAAGAATTTGATTAATTTGATCGTGTCATGTCTTTCTCGGACATCCCCAACATCTTCTATCACTCACTTTTGCATCCTACTTTAACCCTTTTCTCTATTTGTTCGCCCATGCACAACTCGCCCAACTCATCCAATTCTATGGTGCTAAATTAAAAGAATCCAAACCATCTGCGGTTCCAAAATATTTTACCATTAAATAACAAATAACAAAACAGTAAAAACCTTCATATCATGTACTTAATAAAATATCTTCAATCACCGTTTCACCACACCAAAAAAGTCCAAACGAACAATACCTTGGTGGTACTGGTGCTGTAGGTAGGTACTGGCTCTAGGTACCAGCCTAATAATAAATATTCCAAGCTTCTTTGACAAGGAACTCACATTTGGTTTTATTTCCCCGGCTTTGTCAGGGGCTTATTAAGTCGTCGGCTTTTCAAGTGTCACCCGAGAGAATAGAGAATAATAATGAATATGATATTATTTTAGCCTTGCAAAATGCCGACATGGCATACGAGGATACCATACGGGCTGGGTATAGTGCTAATTAAATATATGTACATAGATTCAGAATAAGGTAAAAGCATTTCAGTTAATTCTTATTACAAAGGAAAAGGGGTATTTTGTCTTGCCTCTGTTGTTCTCCACAAAGACAATTTTGTTAAAGGGTGGTTAATTATTAATTCATGTGTTTGACGAAGACACCTTTCTGTACAAATTTTTAATTAAGGAATAATTGGCGGTAATTTAATAGGTTAATTGATTTAAAATTGATTAAATGTTCTAAATACAAGTATTCCACAGTGGGGCATTTTCACAAACTATGAAGATAGTTAAATATGTATGGAAGATTTAAAGTTAGTTTTTGTAATCACTCTAAATATGTGTTATGTTAACGATCTTAAATAGTATATTCTTAACGGTTCGAACTATTATTACTATGGAATATATTTACCGTGACGATTCACGGTAACGGTATCGTGACGGCGTAAAAAAGGCAGTAAACATACGTTCCTTATCACAATAATGCTGCAGCTCTTTCAAAACATGAGATACACAATGTACTTAGGTTTGTTCCCTTCAAAGGAAAAAGTCATCATTTTCTTGCATTTCTCTCACACACCGCACCGTGACGTCTCCGTAGACCCCTACCAATACTAATAGCCGTGGCGATAATTTTAAAAGTATGGAATATAGTTACAAGGATAATATTGAAGTGCGAGTGAATTCCAAAAATTCATAAACATCCAATGTCATTGAGCTTATGGTTTTCATTTGGTCTTATATTTCAACCATTAAATGACAACAATCGAAAACGAGACAAACGGTGAACGTATGTCTGCACCCCCCCCCTCCCCCAAAGGAAACATACAATCATTTTCATATATCTCTCTCATACGTATAAAGGAAATGAAACGCGATTCCCATCGTAAGAAAGTAGCACTTTTTAAGATGCTGTGCAACGTATTTTGTGTGTCTCACCATTATTTAATGTGTAAGAAAGAGCTGCAGCATTATAGCGATAATGAACGTATGTTTATTGCCTTTTTTGCCGTCACGGTACTGTTACCGTGAATCGTCACGGTAAATATAAAAGCGTACAATAGCTACAACGCCATTATGAAAATTATTCTTCAATTATGTAGGTACCTAGGTGCCCTTCATTAAAATCATATACCTAATTATTTTGTGATTTCTTTTTTCTTAATTTTAAAACTAGTTGTATCTACAATTAGTTCAAAGGGAACATCACTTTCTCGATGACAATTATCTTTTTCAAACTTTCTTCAGGTAGGTAGGTAGGTACACAATACCTATGTATGTAGGTAGGTAGGTAGATACCTAGTACGAAAAAAATACGATTAAAATTCGAAATAAACACCATCCACGAAATGCAAAACGGCCGAGTTTTAACAGGACTTACCAAGTTCAGTACATACCTATAAAATGCTACTGCCGCAGAGAGCTTTGATCCCTTTTTTAATCAGATATATTGTTACAAAAATTCTATGACAGATAATATGTCTTTATCTACAGATAAAATGTGAAATAGAAAATGTTATGACTTACTTGTATGACACTTTTCGATGGGAAGTGCAAATTTTTTAATCTTTATTTTAGCTCCACACAGTATAGGTTCTGAGGAAAATAATTTCCCTCGGGGCCTATGTCATCTTAGAGAATGCTGTGAGTAGGGTTTTTTAAGGAAAAGAAGAAGTAGAAGTTATAGGAAGGAAATAGGTATGAGGGGTGGATAGGAATCTAGGGTTGGGTGTGTCCGTATGTGACGGACGTATGAATCCATCCCTTCAACTGCGGTGCAAGGCAATGGGTGGAGGGATTCTGGCTGGAGAGGTCAATAAACCTCCTCAACCAGTCTCTCTCGATCCCGTCACGCAGCAGATGAGCAGACACATCGGCCGCCAAGACCTTGGCAAACCTCACCCCCATGAACCCGATACCCTTGCTAAGTTCTCAAACGATGCGATCGGCTTGGGGTGACCAGGGTGACCTATGGCAGAGGTGTTGATTATCCAATAAATGGTTCCCGGGGCGGCGGTACCCATAACTGCCTCTCAAATGCAATAGTATGGTATAAATTTAATTGCAATAACCTAATTGTTCTAAATTCTTACATTCTCCGATGCATATTTAAGTATAAATTATTATCTGTGATATTATGTTTGTCAATGCCAAATTTAATGAATTAGTTACCTACGTAGTTTCTTCCCTCCCTCCAATAACTTCCAATAAGTAGTGTCCGTGTGACACCCAATACTCCAGGAGACCGGGGGTGGGTGAGGGGGGGGGGGGGAGGGGGTCTGTGAGACGGGAGAAGAGACACCACTCGCCTTTGAGAAATTATATTTCCCCGCTGATAATAATGACGGCTAACAGCTAATGCCTAACTACCAACTAGAGTGGGCAATTATTTCAAAGATTCCAAACAGCTGGACCAAGTACACAGGCTGGCAACACTCACGCAAATGTTCAAATTAATATGTGGCAACCAAATAATTGCTAATAGCTAATAGATTGACGCCCATAATTTTGCAGGTGGACGCAAAAGTAACTAAAGATGCTATGATTTTTGTTATTAGGCTAATACCTAAAGATGAAGTCATGCCGAAAGATGAACCAATGTAAAATCATACAAAATCATGTATTTTTGGTTTGAAAATTTGATCGCTTAGAAATATTATAGATGCTTAAATTAAATACTGCAAGTAGAACACATCTTGGACTTGAAAATAAACGAGTGTTTTTTTTTAATAAGTCTTTTTGTAAGTCAGGAAAAAAATATATCAGGCCTATATAAATTCTTTCAAGTGCAAAATCTCCTATTAATGAACCCATTTTTGGATAATGTTTTATTGCATAATATGGCAAATTTAGTTCTTTAGAAAACGATCGGAAAGCATTTTAACATTTATGCCAGAATTTCACAAAATAAAACAAAACATCACAATTATTTTTTTCAGCATGAAGGGCATTCGTTCTGCGTAGGATTGAGATATCTTATGATATCTGTTACCTTAGTTCTGCCAAACGACTTCGATATCTTATAATATAATATATTACCTTATTTCTGCAAAAAGGACTTCGATATCTTATAGGTACCTACCAAATGGCTGTTTTACTGATAAATATTAGGACAGCTGTCAAAAGTTTCGTACAAGGACGAATAAAATATTAGTAATTTCTGGTCAAGTAACATGAATACTCCTAAGATATTCGTACTTGTAATGCAAAAATATTAGAACTGTCATGCACACGATGTGGAAATTGCGAGCAATCATGATAATATATTCGTAATTTATCGGGACATATTGACAGTCCCCGACCTAATATTTATTCGTTCTAGAATTCCTGTTAATTCATACGTAAGAACTGCAGTCCCGTTTTTAACCGTATTTCCGAATAACCCGTCAAGAATTCCGAATGCTTTCGCAGAACATTTTTCTCCGTGTATATATTACCTCAGATATGCCAAAGGACTTCGATATCTTATAATATCTATTACCTCAGTTCACAGGATTTCAATATATTATAATATCCAAGGGCGTAGCTATTGCATTCACAAGGGGGGTTCAACCCAAGGGGGGGATTCCATCATTTGTGCAAGGTTGAAGGAGGGGGGGGGGGTTGGTATCTCTACTTATCAAAACTTATTATTTACATTACATTTAATAATATCTTGTACCTTAATTCTGCCAAAGGACTTCAATATCATATAATGTATATTACCTTAGCTCTGCCAAAGGACTTCGATATCTTATAATATAAATTACCTTAGTTCTGCCAAAGGACTTCGATGTCTCATAATATATATTACATTAGTTCTTCCAAAGGACTTCGATATCTTATAATAAAAATTACCTTAGTTCTGCTAAAGGACTTCGATATCTTATAATGTATTACCTTAGCTCTGCCAAAGGACTTCGATATCTTATAATATATTACCTTAGCTCTGCCAAAGGACTTCGATATCTTATAAAATATATTACCTTAGTTCTGCCAAAGGACTTCGATGTCTTATAAAACAATTAGTTAAGAGACTCACCACCAGGAGGCGCCCCGTGCAAAGACAGCGGCGCGTGCTGCGGCAGGAATGCAGCCGCCACGGCAGCCTGCGCGTTGAAGTAGGCCATCCTCGAGGCGGCCATGGTCATGTGATGATGGGCGGGCTGGAAAGCGGGGGCGGGCGCGTACAGCGAGGTGGGCCTGGGCGGCTCCAGGCCGAGCAGCTCCTGGATGGCGAAGGGAGTGCGCTGGAGCGAGGGCGGGGAGCGGCGCGCGCCCAGCGCCACGCTTGGGGCGGCCACGTGCACCGTGCCGCCGCCGGGGGAATTCATGGTAAGATCGGGAAGCACTCACATCACTAGCAAACTGGAGTCTGATGTCATTTTAAAAGGCTTTTTTTTTCAAGTGTTTATTTTCAATATTTTTTTTTGTCAATACGTATGTTCAACAACCGTTATATTATATATATAAAAAAAAAAAGATTTAATATTTACTCGATATTGTTAGTGTCAGGTTCCGTTACTTCGTTGTCATCTTTATTTATTATCCAATGGATATTATTTGTTTCCTGCAGATAAACAAAATTAGTTTTCTTGTATCGACCTTATTTTTTTTATCTAATGGATATTTGTTTCCTGCAGATAAATAAAATTAGTTCTCTAATATCTATCTATCCAATGAATATTTGTTTCCTGCAGTTAGACATAATTAGTTTTGTACTATCTATCATATTTTTTATTCAATGGATATTTGTTTCCTGCAGATAAACAAAATTAGTTTTCTAGTAGGCATCAATCTATCCAATGGATATTTGTTTCCTTCAGTTAAAAAAAAAAAGTTTTCTAGTGTCTACCTTATTTTTTATCTGTCTACCTAAATGTATTTTAGTAAGACCGCAATAATCCACAGTAGGTAGGTACCTACTTTCTGCGACTCAATTTGCTAAATTAAATACCTACTTATGTACTTTCTATGTAGAATAAAAATTAACACAAGAAATTCGATGTCACCACATTTCGTGATCTAAAAGTCTGGCTAATCGGGCCTTACATTTTCAATTTATCTAGAACTGTGTTTCATTATCACTATGAAATTTAAATAGGATGGCGTTATACGATATCAGACAAGTGTAAGAGATACAGAACGTGTGCTAATTGGGCTAGATCTAAAATATATTAAGTCAACTGCGACATTGGAGTTCATTCAAATCTACACGGAAGACATTTTTAGTTGGTATTAGCAATTCAGTACTACTTTCAATGATATCTAATAATATATTTTCACAATATTAATTATCCTATTTTTAATTTTATGGAAAAGGTTTAGAGTTTCTTTTTTAATTCATTGGTACCTAGGTACTACCAGTGGCGGTCCGTGACTTTTCTGTGAGTTAGAGTGGTAAGATTGAAATTATTTGATGTTTTTGTGGCAGATTTTTTTTCAAAATTTACTAATAGATACCTATACTTACCCAAGGGCGGATCCAGGATTTTTTTTCTGGGGGGACACAAGAGGCGGAGGGGGTGCTCCTCATTCCCCCCCCCCCCCCCCCCCAGGACGGACCAATTTTTTATAAAGTCGAAATTTGTGTTTGTCAACTTTAATGGGCGGGGGGGGGGGCTTTTCTGACCGCGCTTTCCCCCGACCGTACCGCTCTCGCAAACGCTGATTACCTATCATCTTTCATTTGCAAGTGCATGAATGGGATGCAACGAACAAAATTCGCAATTCCAGCCAGAAATATACAAGAGTTTGACTCTTGTTCTTTCTGTTATTTTATTTGTGCCCTCGTGCCCCCCCCCCCTCCCCTAAATCCGCCCTTGTACTTACCTATAGTATTTTTTTAAATAGTGATTAAAAATATATACCTACCTATAGGTCAGGTAATACATAATCAATAATTTCGTATTTTTCGACCTTACCACTCCACCTGTGTATTACTCTCTTTATGGCCGTTTTACACCATCTCTTTTTTCAGCCCGATTCCAATTAGAGACCAAAGTCAACATTTTTCGATTTACGCGATCGCTATTTTCATATACGGTTTCAGTTGGCATCACAGCAAACAGCATGGGTTCATGTTTGTGGAGAAAAAAGAGATGGTGTAAAACTGCCATTATTGACTTGTTGTTAATACCGGAAACTACTTAATTAACTATTAGTTTCAGGTAGGAACAAACACTTTTACGTCAGAACTACTAAATTGAAAAAATCTTTTTTTGCACGTCACTGTAAGCAGACTAAATACCTATAGGTATCTACTATCTACACCTAATTTCTTTCTTAAATTCAACGCCCTTCAGGGGATTTTTCACGAAAACGTCGTTATGAGAAGAATTAAATAACATTCGATTTCAAAATCGATTGGTAAGTAGTTAGGTAGATATCTAAAGTTAGTAGGTGGGCACGTTTTAAGTAGGTAGGTACCTACCTATCAAACCACAATTATAAACATCTGGCAATTAATTGTTTTATAGTAGGTTCCTACCCTAATTGTACTTTTTTTTATTAAGTAGGCAATTCACCCTAAAAAGAGTTTAATTATTTTATAGTACCTACCTACCTACCCTAACTAATAAGGTTTCAAATGTCAATTTATCAATTTATTTCTTTAATCAATTAGCTACAATAATACCTTTCTAAATATCGAGGAACTAGGGTTAATTTAGTAATTAATTGAAAATTAAACTAAAAAAAGATTACAGAAGGTAGATAGATATCTATCTTATTAAATTAATATACAACTTGAAAAAAAAATCAACTCAACTTCGTAATACAACACCCCCAATTGCTGCGCTAAAATTGACCTAAAATGATTACAATTAAGTATGCTACCTATTTTTCAACTTAATGAATATTAAAACTATTTTATTAATTAATGCGTTTCATTTTATTTCAATTATTTTTATTTTTTCCTTAGTCAGACCAGATAGAGAACAATATAATGTTACCGACGGTGAATTATCTCTTGTAGAAACTTAGGCAAAATAAATTGAGGGTGCCTCACTTAATTTTTTTCTTATCAGTAATGTACTTAATTAGTATCTATCTAATCTACAAAATTGTATTAAACGTATTTTTCATTGATTTTTTAAATCAAAGCAGCGTTTTTAAATGAAAATTTCTTGGTGTTGATGCGTTTGATTTCAACAGCTGGCAAAGATGTTGCGAATTTTAAAAATTCTGGTTGATATACCTTTCCACCTAGGTATAGCAGATTTCACCTCATACGATAGGTGGGTATCTCAAATATTAAAATGATTCATTCCTAATCGAAAGGTAACTAACTTTCCAATTCCTAACATTTAACAAATAAAAGCTTTTGCGCATCCTAAATATTTTTCAGTCCAAATAATATGTTGCACACTGTAGGTAGAAACCTATATACCTACCATGTGTTACACCGTTTTTTTTTTCATTGGATAGATACTAATATCCAATAAAAAAAACTGCGGATACCTATTAAACTTGTTATTGAAACTGACAGAAGGAAGAATGTAAGCCTCTATACCTAACTCTTTTTTTATATTAGCTCAACACGAGAGAATCAGGGGAAAAATCCTCAGGGCGTGTGTCATCTTTGGACATGCTGTGAGAAGAGTTTTTTTAGGGGAAATAAAGGAGATGAAGCCTGGTATGGGAAAACGCATGAGGTTCAAACTGGGAGTCAATCTGTCTAGGTGTGACGGATGTACGAATTCATCCCTCCCAATGCGTTGCAAAGAGTCCAGCTGGAGAGGTCTATGCTAGGTCTATCTTATCTATCCTGATCCGGACTGCCACGCAGTAGGAGGGCAAAACACATTGGGCGGCAAGACCTAGACAAACCTCACTCCATGAACCCGGGCACCACTGCTAAATCACCACACATAGCGAACCACTTGGGGTGACCTATGGCAGGGGTGTTGGTTATCCAATAAATGGTTCCCGGAGCGGCTGTATCCATACCCGCCTCTCAAATTGAAACTAGCTACTAATTAAAGCTTGTCAAAATGGTTAAATATTTTTTAACCAATAGATAAACAATATTTATGCTATCCAAATTCAAATGCATATTACCAATCGAATTAATTGCAAAACAGTAGCCTTTTGAAATCTATCTTATCTAAGAAATTATTAATGAATTGGCAAATATAATGTAAGTACCTACCTTATACCTACATCTACAACAATAAGTAGTTATCGAGTAGGTAACTAACCAGTTACATAAATTTAAGGTGAAAGATACCTAAATACCTGTAAATAAATTCTGAAACAGCAAACGGGTCGGTAAATATTTTTTTAATGTAATAAATCCTTACAGATTGAATTGAGAATTGATTTAATTATAAAAATAAAGACAAAGAGAAAAACCGCAGTCACCATAAATTATTTTTATATGTTTTCATTGCATTCAATGGTATCTAACTTCTTATAAGTATCAAAATGACTTGACTAATAATTTAGCAACAATTTTAAATAACAATCTGTACATTTTTCAACTCATTTTTCAGTGTATACAAATGTTATGAATTTATTACCTATAGATATTGATTTGTTGTCTTTCAATCTATTTTTGTAAAATTATTTTATTTAAAAAAGTTAATTGATTTTAAATCTAACACTCCAATTCAATGCCAATTTTTTGCAGTGTCTATATTCCGTGGACAGACCCCAGTCCTTTATTTGAGGGATCCGTCGGGGCTTGTCGCTTTGTCCCTTTGTTTTTACAGACCTCAAGAGCGAACACCTTTTGTGCGCACCTCTGCCGGACCAATTTAGGCCTACAGCTTTTGTTAATTTTTTTGGTTTATTTCAACGTTTTTTTTATCTTTTTGTTTGGGGCCAGGTAAAATCGGTAGCGTTTTAATTATCTGGCGTTTTGCTGATTATAACCCTGCGCTTTCAATGTGTTGAATGTTTGTTTTAACGGGTTACAACACCCGAAGACTCTATTCAAACAAAAAAAAATAACACCTCATTTGTCTATTATCTAGACAAGCTTTTCATAAGTGATTTACACTAGGCATAGTTTTTAGGATGTGTGAAATTCGCGAATTAGGTAAGTAACTTTTTAAAGACATTATGTTAATGATTTTAAAAAGTTACCTAATACTGCTTTGTTATTCCTTCACACAATAATTGTTGGCTAGGGGTAGGAACATACCTGATACCTAAACCAACTTAGTATCTAAGTAAGTTGGTAGCATTAAATTGATATAAATGTCTTTGAACAAAACAGAAAAGAAATTGGGACATTACAGCGAATTCCAAAATTTGTTTAGTGCCTAATTTAACCTACATCCTAATTTATAGCCTATTATATTAAGTACGTTTTGTTGAATACTTTATTGTGGTTCAAAATTATCTACTGTTTGATTCCTAAAATGGACCAACGGTCAAATAAAAACATGAGTAGCCAATTTAGTAGTTAACATACATTTATAAAATTTAAATTTTTTGCTACCAAATTTAAAAACAGGCACAAATATTAGGTACGTTTCACAACACTCACTTTAAACTGTAAGAATTCAAACAAAAAATGTCAAAAATTTGTCTGTCATTCACTGATTCAAATTTGAACACAAAACCAATGTTTTTTTTATACATGAACCGAACCCGTGTTCTAAATTGAAATAATATTCTTATATAATGATTAATTTTAAACTATTTTTTTATGCAAATTTGAAAACAGAACCAATGTTGTGCGTAAATTTAAATATTGAAATTCGAACTTCGCGTTCTTTTGTTTGAAAATTTCAATTTATTGAACCGAACTCGTGTTGCATTCGTTGAAGTGAGTTTTTTTAAATATTCAAATTTGGAATCGTTTTCGCGAAACTGCCGTCAGAGCACGCCACGGTTCGCGAGTCCAGCTCCACACGAACGTCATTCATCGTCAGCGGCTGTCAACTGCCGCTCCGCACGGCCGGCGCGGGTCCCGCAGGGAGGACTCCTGGCCCCGCCCACGGCCCCACCCCCGCGAGGAACACCCCTGGACCACCCCCCCGAGCAAAGAAATCCCCGCAGCGCAAAAATTAAACCTCCCTGACTGGAAAAAATCGCGAGAAAAACGACGAACTTTCATACATTTATCTTGGATCTTAAGACTTTTTGGTTTTGTGATTGCAGTGAACCCCCCCCCCTTTTTTTCGGATGTTCTGTGATTAGCTCCCCTCTTCTCCCCCTCCCATCTCCGGGTTAGTAGGCGTGGCTAGCTAATAGCCAATACGGGAATTTATTTCTTTCTCTCTATTGGCCGGATTTCTCCTAGTGGGGAACGCCTCCTGAAACCGTTCAGACAAAAATAGCCTTAATGCGTACTAAGATTAAGAGTTATATTTGCTTGTTTTATGGTGGGGGTTAGTTGATTTTCCACGTTTGATTTGTTAACATATTGTTTATTGAATGGACATAAACTTTCTGAAACGTGAGTCATCAATTTCACGGAAAACAGCTGAAATCACCAATTAATTATTGGAAATGTAAATATGAATCAGGCGCTTTTAACATTTTCTTTTTCTTGGGAAAATATCAGAATTATTGTGATATTCATAAATAACAGAATCTGTAAAAAGTTTTATTAATAATAATAATTGATAACTTATGTTTAAGGTGATCCACTAGTCCTTGAAAAATTCGAATTCGGAATCCCCGCACCTTTTGTATTTAAAAATGCTTGAGAAGACTTTTTTGGATAGGTCGTAGAAGTTATTTGAGAATTTTTTTTTACATATTGATTGCGTAAAGGCCTGAAAAAACATTAACTCCTTTTTTAGGCATCGTTTTTTTCTCCAATCGTAAAATTGAAAATGAAGATATTAGGTAATATTTCAAATAAAATTCAACTGTAATTTTGCACTTAATTTTTTAACAAAAGTACCTATAAAATATTAATAATATAATCAAGAATTGTCAGGACCAGGTGTCCATGACCTGCCTGGCAGACCAGTATGTTCGGATTTTGCCAGGTAAATATGATTTCTGAAACAGAAAAATCTGAAACATACGATCGCACCTAGGAATTGAAACCAGGACCTTAGCTTTGCGGGAGTTCTGCTCTAATCACTAATTCAATCTCATCCCCTTCGGTCATATTTAACTGTATTGTACTTCGACTAAGAACTATCAACGTTATCTTAATTTTCTTAACGCATTTTTTTATTCGCTGCTATCTGTATGATTCTTAACTCCGGATTCTTGTTCACAGGTTAGAACAGAGCTCTGGCATAGCTGAGGTCGTTGGTTCAATTCCTATATGCGACCGTATCTGTATATATTCGATTTCTCCATTTCATCAATGAATAAATATTATATTTTAATGTTTTACTCATAAGGATCGAGAGAGACTGGGTGAAGGAGAACTTTTGACCTCTCTTGCGACCCATCGCCTTGCACCGCAGTTAGACGAGTAGATTTGTACCTACGTACGTCATCACTCCTGGTCACAATGACCCCCAGATTTCTACCCACACCTCATACCTTTTACTTCCCAGAACTTCCTTTCCGTATTTCTTTCCATGAAAAAGAACCGCCACGCACCGTCCCCTAAGACGTGAGATGTGTGGAGCTAATGTAAAAAAAATGCTATTTTTCACTCAGACAAAATGCTTTTATAAATTTTCATGGCAGCCAACCACCTTTTATTCGAGAAAATTACTATTTTTCTATAGGTGAACAACTATCTAACATTTTTTCATACACAAATTTTACCCAACTATAATAAGAAATTCTTATTATCTGGGAATCTTTACGTGAAAAACCAAAAAAATTGAGGGATGTTTATAAACGTAAGTTAGGTAGGTGTATATATAGTATGTAGGTTAGCTTAAAATACACAAATTATTGTATTTAACTTTTTATTATTTCATTGTTTAACATCAGATCTAGGTACATGTATACCTATTAAAATTAATCTTCAAGTTTATTATTTATTTATTAACGCCTTTTTCAGGGCCCTTAACATATGAATACCTAGTAAAAAATAATACAGGATTTATTATGGTTACCTAACTGAACTGCCTCGGTAACAACATTTTGTATTTGTTTAGTTGAAGATGTCCACTGACTCAGTATAATTATTCCTTCCATTAGATCTTTTCTGGGCAAAGAGAAATAGACATGATAGTTATTCTCAGAATTTCTGCACTGAAATAAATCCCGACTTGAAGTATTACCTACATAGTGGAATCTGAGAGCTTATGTGAACTATCAAATGTATCTATAATTTTGAATTTTGTTTAGAAATATCAAGTCAAGTAAAAATACTTCTGACTGACGACTTAAGTGAGAGTGTTCCTATGTCCAACATAATTAATTGTTGGAATACCCATTTTAATACTTAGAAAACTTAGAATTTATTTTTTTTCTCTTAATAGCTTTTTCATGAACACGAATATAATAATGTGGGTTCCAGACGGCAGAATTGTATTCAAGTTGACTTCTAACAAAGGCAAAATAAAACAATTTAATGCACTTGGATGGGTTGTTTAAAAAAATTTGAACTATTCATCAAAAAATTTGAAGTTAATTTTCACATTCTGTGAAAGTTGTATTATTTAAGTTTTATGAAGCAACTGGCCGATGATATAATAACAGAACTTGAATAGAACTTACACAGAACGTGAAAATTAACTTCTAGTAATTGAAGAATTGTTCCAATTTTTTTAAATAACTCGTCTTTTAATATTGCTTAAATTTAGATTAGAAGTTTGAAGTGTTCGGCATTAATTCATCGTGATAAGAAAATATTTATTGCCTGGTCGACAATTAAAAAACACTGGGTTTACAATAAAATGCAATTATATACCTTTCTAACCCAAGCGACTCATTTCAAACGTTGTATCCACACCCTATAGATAGACTGCCGTAGATAATAATAATAATAAATGGATAATTTGTATAGCGCCGGTTTTGTGAAAAATCACATCAGGGGTGTTTACAATTATGAGAATAATATACAATTATTATGTGTTCCTAGGTTCTGTCTAATTTTATTATTTACAAACAGATGCAGAAATTACCTGGCAGTTAAAGATAATCAAACTTTTATTAGAAAGTTTAAGCTTGGAGAAGATACGAGGATACTAAAATAAAATTATCTACCTACTGGACATAACATGATTTAACATTTGCTTTTATCCTACCCTTCAATTTAAATCTGTTGATATTTCATTAATTAGAAGATTAGTGGCAAAAGTATCTACATTTGATTTATTTTTTTATAAGGACTGTAAAATTTAGGACTCTTTAGGTTAAAAGAATTTTTATGAAATTTATTTATTTATTCTTTTTTACATGGTTTGTATTATTGTTCACAATTCAATTTTTAACCTCACTAGGAAAAGCCTTTGTTGAAGTTAATAATTTTATAAAATAAATGAAATATTTTTAATTGATATCTATAGTTATTGAAAGAACAAAATTTAGAAATATTTCTTATAGAAATTGGGTACCTCCCTACCAAGCTGATGAAAGCTAATGCAATGTAACGTTAACGTGAAGGTGTTGAAATTTGCTTTGAAATACTATAGAATGTATAAATATTAAAATGTAGGTACCTATGTATGTAATACAAAGGTAGATATATTATGCTATTATAATTTATTAGAACAAAGACGAAAAATAAAATTGTACAATACCTTCATTATGCTATTAATTTAGAAAAGAAAAATAAGGAAAAAGTGTTAGCAATCCTTGGATAACACAAATAATTTAACAATCTGTTAAAAGTTCACAAGGAATTAAATTACTTAGGTAATATGTTCTGGGAAGCTATTCCGTAGGCCTGTTATAGATACCGATTACAAATAAATTTTTTTACCAAAAGAAGATTTAGTTTGAATTGCCACAGAGTTCAGACCAGAGCCAATTTCAATAGCACGAATTTGCTTTGAAATGATTTTAAAAAGCTAAAAATTTGTAAGTTGTTAAAAATTATTGCATATTTTTGACACTGAAGGTTAAAGGTTTCTGGCTTTATGAATATAACCGTCTGAAAGGTGAGTTTTAAGTTTAAGTTTTACTCCAAGAAAATAAGCGTCTAGTATAGGGCAAACATTTTCTTCAATAGTGAGTGACCAGTTGTTAACCCTGTACAAATCTCAAGTACCAACTCAAAATCCAAAAATTAAATTTGGGAGTCAACTATGGACTGGACCCCTGGAAGGTAATTATATCTATGAATATATATTAAAATGAATCAAATTTGTACATAAACTTCACAATAGATAATATTTCCCTCAGGGCCTCTGTCATATTTGGGGATGTCGTCTAAAGTCTTTTGGGGATAGAAAGGAGTGAACCTGTTTCTTGAAGACACCCGTGTTGTAGGAGGTAGGGAACACAGATGCCGGCAAATCAATCACAGTCGAGTTGTTGAACTCGGGAACGAGTTGTGGAGAGGACCGATCTTAAATGACAATATATCAACTTTGTGCAAATGTTATACGCACGTGTTTGGAGTGCTCCCGACTGTGCAAATAAGTATGCACCGGTGGGGAAGGAATCAATGACGCAAGTTCCTCGGAGCATCTTCCATTGAAATACATGAAGATTCAATGACCTAGTTGATTAAGGCGTTTGTCCAGGTAAGACGAGAGATCCTGGAATTGAGTCCCAGTCGTGACCGTTACCTTTTTATATTTCTGTTTCTTGTTCTTTTTAAATGAGATATTATATTGATGGGTAAAACCTTTAAAAGTTATTATAATAAGAGTTATTCAAATAAAAATTGAATTTATAAGTTTTTTTAAGTTATTAATTATTAACGTATTTTAAGACTTTTACATTAAAATGTGACAATAATTGTGAATATAACTTTACTTTTTGGAGGAATTTGATAGAAAATAAATTTACCTATTCAAAATTTTGAACTGCGTTGATGCTGGATACATAGTTAATATTTGAATGGGTTGAAAATATCAATTACTAATTTCCAATTATCAACCTATTTTATTTAAGTCTTCAGAGTGAAGTTTATCCCGAGGAAGGGAAATCCAGCATTAATAAAATGCTCTATAAAAACGAAGAAAGACATTACATAGATAAATATTAGGTTTTAAAAATAAGTATAGTAAGTAGGTAGGTAACCACCTACTGTGTTAAAAAAATTATTTATTTACATATTTTTCAGTTAAAATACTAAATATTGAAACTTTCTGAAATATTTAGAAAATCACCGCAATAATCCTCTCTTAGGGCCAGATGTTTTACAGAATTTGAACAATTTATCCAAATTCAAAGTTAATTTTTAGATGTGGAAAGGTATTATTCAAGTTCTGTTAATATATTTTTCAAAAATTAAAAAAAAACATAATATTAAAAGCAAATATTTTATACAAAACATCTAATAACATACAACCCAAGTAAGAATCGTGGCTCCCTTATCGGGCACAAGAGCTTTTCTTTTCTGATAAGATATAGGCACACCAATGATGACCTTAAATATAATACTCTGTGAAATATAGGATATGTATAAATGTAACTCATATTATTTTTTTTTTAAACGGTGCTCCAGATTTTATGTCCGGGTTAAATCTTTCCCAAAAGAAAGACTAAACCCTTCCACACACTTTCCCACAAATGATTATCTAGTAAATTCACGCCATGTAAGTGCACTATATAAGTATAATAAATACAAAACCATACAAGAACAATACGTCAATCCACCAGAAACATAATGGGAAAATATTTCACCGACTCCAGATATTTTCATATCAGAGGGTTCGGCTCTGATGAAATCCTAACTGGTCCGATAAATCCTACTGATCCTACTGATATAAATATTTAAAAAATCTTTCGTAATTCTATCTACATGTATTTAAAATGACTGACTTTTGCATTTCTGTATATAAATTCTTTGACAAATCTAATACGCCTAAGTTTTGAATTTTTACAATAAAAACTAAACTAAATATCATTATTGGCCAGTTGTTTCACACAACGGAAATGAAAACATAACTCGAATTAAAAAAATTTTCTCACTCTATGTTGTTTTTCTACCTATGTTGTTTTTCTTTTTTAATCAGGTTTATTTTATAGTTAACATTATCTTATGTTGTGAAAATGCATTATTTTAATAGATATGGGTAAATGGTTTCATTCTGTGTTCCTCATTTCTTTTTCTTTTTTCTACTACTTATTTATAGGTATTATGAATTTTATGCGGAAACTTCGCTGGTTTATGCAACCATGTAACATGTAGGTAATTACTTTAATGAAATATGTATAACTGTTTTTTCCCTAATAAACTACAATTAAAATTAAAAGAACTTTTGAATTTATAACGAATTGTTATAATTCTATAGAACAAAGGGCCCCCAAAGTTTTCGGAAGTAAAAATAAATCAGTGTGATCAATTTTCAGATAAAAATAATTAAACTTTAGCTCTTTCAAACCTAATTCTAACAATTTTATTTAAGTACTGATGTTATTTTTAATAATAAGTTGAGGTTCAATGAACCGTTACTGTCCTTAAAAACAATAAAGTTTGATAAAATTCAAGTGTTTCATAAATTTGATTGGTGAGCAAGTCGAGGTATTGATCATTTTTCAATACCTGCAATGCTTTTCTAATAAAATGGTCTTCCCGAAGATACACTACAAAGGTAAGTCATCTACTGTACGAGTACCCATGCAAGAAAATTCACCTTGCTGAAAAACATGAATTTATAAAAAATTATGTATGTTTGGCGATGTCTAAAAAATCTCCAAGGGTTTCCGGAAAAAAACTTGGTGAATAAATAGTCTCAGAGATAAAAAAAAAATAATAATGGCTTATGGTATTAGTGGGTACCTACCATTCGTAGGCGATTGGCAAAAGTATTTATTGTGTTTCTTATTACAAATGGCCAATAAAACACATTCAAAATTAATAAAATAAAAGTTTTAACCACGTTTATTGTTAAAAAACCGACATGTTTCGTAAGCAATTTTTACTTCACCTCGGTTATTTTAAAGAGTTTTTTTAAATTCTTACGAAACATGTCGGTTTTTGAACAATAAACGCGGTTAAAACTAAGTAAAGGATTAATTTTGAATTAAAATGGTGCCATAAAAAATTTTGCTGTGTTTGAAGAAGAAAAAAAATTTCTATAAATTATTGAAGGTTTGCATAATAAGAAATAAACATTTTATAGAAGGGGACCTACCTTTACTTTCTGCTCAGTTGTTCCTTCACCAAGATCAGGTTTCTTCAGTCCTCAAGAACATGTTCTTCATAAGAAGATGTGGTCATTGAAGATCTAGATATGAACACTTAAATAAGAAACTACAACCTGATAGAGTGGTAGGTATGCTTATTTGCTCTGGATCCAGAAGTCGCGGGTTCAAAACCCGCCATTGGAAGATGTTTCGTACGAACTTATTTTTATTTTTACTCCTCACAGGAAATCCTCATCCACGAGGGAAATCATTCGTCACAAATGAGACTGAGTGATTTAGATACCTACTCGCTTGTACCTAGATTGCATTTGGCAATACTTAAGTGGTACTTGGAAGTGGTAGAACTGCATCCGGAATATATTTACTTATTTATTCATTTTCGGAAAATCGACAGTAGGTACCTATACATTTTTTCAGTTCGTATATGAGTATCTAATACAGCCAAAATAAAACCAATTATGGATTTCCTCCTTTGTGACTTTATCTCTAATAAGACTGCATAATAAGGAATAAGAAATAATTAAATTTGTAATGAAGGAATATGAAGCCAAAAATAATATAAAACAAAAAATTATATAAAACGAAAAATTACATAAAACAATAAATTATTAACATATTGGTAATCATAAGAAAACAGGTTGTAGATACATACAAATCCAATTATAATAGAATTATAAATAGGATTAAGGTGATTTGTCACAAAAACGGCGCTCTACAAATCATCCAATTGTTATTATTATTACTATTAAACAATAGAAACATAACATTATTCACGAAACATCAGAGAAAAACTCTTTTATGAGCCTTTTATATGTGGTAATTTCGCAATTGAAAATGTCCACTTTGGATTATATGTTATTGTAGTTATTGCATAGCATATTAGTTACAAGAAGACTATAAAAACATACCTCAACAATAATAGTCAATTTTAGCATAATACTATTCTTCCGCATAGGTTCTACATATTTAATTAGCATACACTTAATTAGCATATTTTCCTTCATGATTAGGTACTGTTCCTCAAAATTATTGTGTGGGTATATCACATGTTTGTAAAAGCGTATATGGGCGTAGGTATATTAATTGAAATAAATAAATAAATTCCTTGTTTGATGTCATCCGTGTGTAATTCCATCCCTGTGTAATTTTATCAGTGAATTAATATTGGTAGGTACTTACGTGAAATGCCTGGTGTAATTTCCTTCCAACACCATGAGATAATTCCACTGTCTTTGGTCAGTCACTTTGCATTTATCCATTTCACAACTTATCTAAGCATTTTTTAAAACTTATCATGAAATTTATTAAAACTTATCTTTAGACATCAATTTCACAACAATCTCAAGCCACCATTTCAAACCTACTGCTTTCGAAAAACAATTCTCAAAACCTTTTTAAAAAATTGAACAAAAGAACACAATTTGAATGGTTAGAACAATTCTCTGTGCGCAAGTTCTAGAACGACCGTGACTGGATCCCGTTAATTAATGACGGTCCCGTCCGACCAATTAGAAGCCTCCGTTGGGAGTGGCACCATTGATTGGCCGGTAATTTGAATTAGTTTCCAATTCAAATGCACCGCTGATTATGCGAGCAATTCTGCAGGGGAGCCATTTTTAAACGGGTTTTTGACAGCTGCACTGATTTTGATATGAATAAATATATAATATGAGTAAACATTTAAATTTTCTTAATAGTTACATATTATAATTGTCTTGGTACGAGAGTGAAATTTTCTTGTTGGTAGGTAGGTATGTAGGTATTTATCGAGGGTACGAATGTATATTTTTCCTGTGGGTAGGTAGGTACGAGTGTACCTATAATTTTCTTGTAGGTAGGTAGGTACGAGTGTACCTATAATTTTCTTGTATAGGTAGGTAGGTACGAATGTATAATTTTCCTGTGGATAGGTAGGTACGAGTGTACCTATAATTTTCTTGTGGGGTGGTAGGTACGAGTGTGTAATTTTCTTGTGGGTAGGTAGGTATGAGGGTATAATTTTCTTGTGGGTGGGAATATTTATCATCCAGTTCTGTAAAATATAAATAGAACCTTAAATATGCCTTTTCGTTTTTTTTTACATTCCTTCACTCATACCTAATTCGTTTCAATTTCCAACAAAAAAATTTTATGGTTACCTATTACGCGGAACGTATTTGAAAACCGTTGCTCTATACCTAAGTATGCGACCCCTTAATAAAGAAAAAAAAATTGGGTACATATCAAACATACTATTTTCTTTAGTCTGATGTGCGGTATACCCAGATTAAATTATACAATTTCAACGATGATCTCAAATTTGCTTTTAATTTAAGTGTAATTAAAAAAAAATGTGTGAAGAATAATTGAGACGAGCAATAAAATCCTACGTACCTATATAGGTAGGTACCTACTAGATCAGAAAATTATTTTATTTTAATTAATTAAATAATAGGTAAGCAGGCAGGTACCTATCTACTTCTTTTGTTTAAAAGTTTCGAGATTTTTTTCGAAAGGAAAATTTCTGATAGTCTCTTTATTTTGTCCACAAAAATATATAATTATGTCCAGGTATTTGTTTTCGAAATATACCAAATTTCAGCCTCACAAATCCTACAATTATAATACCATGCAATTTTTCACATAGTTATATATATCTACAATTGTAGTTTAATAAGTAATCTACGGAGGGGAATTATTTTCCTCGGGGCTTCCTGTTTGGAGCTAATGAAAAAAAACATATAGAAATACAGTAATACGATGTCCAATAATGATTTTTTCATTCCAACCAAATATTAAAAAACCACTTGATTACTCTTCTTAGGTTTTTATCCGCCAGAAACCTACCCAGTGAAAAAGTTAAAATTATGTCTTCTAGTCCTAAACACAAATCTTCTTAGGCCCAATTCACCAAACTAACAATTAATCAGAACCGCATATACTTTTTTTTGAACTGAGGAACAAAAAGAAATCTGATATTTTATTCCATTCATCCAAAAACTTTGTGAAAAACTTGTGCAAAATGCGTTCAAATTCTGCCAACAAAAGACAAAACTTTGGTATTACTTTCTTAGGTAGGTTCGTTGTGGCTACCTGTATTTTTTTTGTTTAAATTGGCAGCGTAACAACGGTTCGCAAATTGATTGATTATTAGTGGAGGTATTGATCTGACATCAACAATGGAACTGAACCCAATATCCTTTGGTTTATTTCTTTGGACTTTGTTTTTAATTTCCGCCCCTTTATGACGCGTTCCTCAATCGATTTCGCTGGCATCTTGAGGTCTAGAATTACTATTGCAAATGTTTTATATCATTTTGTTTAGTGTTTATAGGTATTTTATGCTTTGGCCGATGTGCCTACCAAAATACAAGAATATTTTGCACATATATCTAATAAATATCTTGGGGTTAATGCTAGAAGTGCGCCTATGTCAGTTTTAGTGTTTTGAATTATGTGATAGTCCCAAGCTAACATATGAATAATTGAACCTACGATGCCTGGGTGGTAATTCGACGCATTTGCCAACTCAGCCACTAACCATTCTAAAACTAGAACTTATTTTGTTAGCTGCTTCTTATCATTAAAAAGGACAAATTAATTCACACTTGTCGGCTCACGTCAAATGAATACGTATATTTGAAAAGCTGTTTGGTAAATCTTTCACCATTTGTGGTCGATCGGAAAATTTCAATCGTATCGAAATAATTAAACAAATGCACAAATAAGAAGAAGCGGTGTTTACAATCTGGGTGCAGCTGCCATCGGCTTCAATTGACTTCCAATAATAATATCTAACTAGCAGTTAAAGACCCGCTCGGCCTTGCGGGCGGCTTTTGGTTCGGCTTCGCCCAGTTTAAGTGACAGTGGCCATTTTATAAATCCGATAGGAACTGGTTCCAAAATTAGCTGGCTCCTCGGATCCATCTGTGATCCAGTGACAGCTAGTCACCAGGACAAAGTAACCGCTATAGGCAATGATATATTGAAAACCTATTTTTTCAAATTTTATTTGGAAAACGAGTCATAAGTAGGTACAAACTCTGTTCTGATAGCCCTGATTATCTTTTTATTTGAATGTAAACATCTTGTATTAGGTCTGTATATTTTTTAGCCCGTACCTTATATTGTATTTTCCTGATTTTGTTTTTTTATGCATTTCTTAGTCCATCTCATTAGTCCATCACGGAGGAAACTTTATTTTAACTTTTTGAAACCAAAAGTACATAAATCAAATGAGTCGGTTATACAAATTCATAAAATCTTATAAGACATGTTTCTGTGAAATATTTGTAAAGTGATTCTTCATATATTTGTGTCTGTATGTTGCTTCTGTGAAATGTTTTTGTAAATTTTTTATTCATACATTGTGTCTACATATTGGGTTGAGTTGGGTTTAACTTCTCAAAAGTACCAATTATATAAAAGAACTCATGGGAGTTCAACTTCGTTGTATGTTTTATTTAATAAAAAATAAAAATAATAAAAAAATGACGTCATAATATGTAATATACAGATGCGTGATATTATTATTCACAACTGTCAGTTACAATAATAATAATCATAATATTATCATCAATCTCTCCATATCCGGAGAGATCTACGAAATTACAAATCCAACAATACTTAGGCCTGACAGGCAATGCTCCTCACGCTAGCTGTTAACGTAAGTGGCGCCATCTTTTGGCATTGCTTTAATTCGGTTATATTAAAAAAGTAGATATGTGTACAAACTCCACGTACGAAAACGGTTTTGCATAAGGCGCGGCGTCAGAGCTGTGTTTTTTGTCAGATTCTTAAATTCCAACTGCAGAGTCGCAAGGCTATTAATTATACCTACTGTTTGATGATTGATTGATTGTTCGATTTTAAAATGAGAACATGCGTAGTTTGACGACCTCCGTAGTCCAGTGGCTAAGACTCTTGACTCACAATCCGTAGGTCGCGGGTTCGAACCCGGCGTGCGCAAATAAATTTTATTTGATTAATTTGTGTTATTTCACAATTAATTCATTAAAAATAATATATAGTACCTATATTTGCGGCACGTTCCAGAGTGGAAGATACTATCAGTATCGCTCTGGTGTAAGACCACCATTCAGAATTGAAACGTTGCTTGAAAATGGCTTTAGCCGTGTTTGGTGACCAGATCTGAATAGCCAGGTACTTCCCAACCTTCCTCTTCCCCACCTCCTTCCCCTCCCCACTACCTTCAGCCTCACAACATACCCCAATTGGGGATGGCATAGTCTCACTGGCTCCAGACGGGAGCAGTTGAGATTCTTGTGCGGTATCCACTGCAAACAAAAAAAAAAGTTCTTACCAGGATGTCATTTATCCAGTTTCTACCTCTCGCCAACCAGCACCTTGCTGGAAGAATATTTGAAATTTAGAACGATGGCAAGAAAAATCGTGAAAATTCAAGTGCTTTGTTTTGAAAATAAAAAAGATTTTGATCTACCTTGGAAGCAGGTTGTTGGTGTTTTTCGTGTACACAGTCTTGCTTTTAACTGAAAGGAAGGATTTATGGTTTCGATTACTAGAAGTGACCGTATATTTTCTTTGATTTTTCTGTTTCAGATTTTCGATTGTGTGTCGCTAATTTTGTTCATTAATTAAAAATAAGGAACTTGAATGGTCTTCCAAAACATTATTATGAACTTCCGAGAAGGCTCGCAAGTACGAGTACCTATACCTATGTTCACGTAAGATTGTGTCGTTTGCTCCTTTGCAGAGATACATTGGCAAGTGATTGGCTATCCCTTTTCCTTACCTTCATTATTTTTCCTACCCATATTCGCACCCAATTCTAGCAAACACCATTTCGTCTAGATTCGTTTAAAATATTACTTCTCAATAAAGCATAATTAAATCCAAAGTAGATATAAATTTGCACAAAGTTAAAACTCTTGGATGATGAGCTAAACGGTCAATACCTCATTTCACATTCCAAACATCTGTCCTGATGATGAATAGGTACTGTAACGCTATCCGAAACGTTTAATTTAGTGAAGCGGGTATGGGTACCGCCGCCCCTAGAATCATTTATTGGATATCCAACACCTCTGCCATAGGTCACCCCAAGTGGTTCGCTACGTTTGGTAGCATAGAAGGGGTGCCCGGGTTTATGGAGTGAGGTTAGTCAAGGTCTTGGCAGCCGATGTGTCTGCTCAACTGCTAGACATCTCCAGCCAGAAGGGAAATTATTGTCTTCAGGGTCTCCTGTGTGGTGCTAATGTAAAAAAAGAGGAAGCGCGACATGCCATAATAACCCAAAAATTAATCACGATTTTACTCCAATCCTTTTATACTGATACCCATGTCAGTTATTTTTAATAACAGCTGAATAAACTTCCCGAAATTTCCTAGATTTTAACAATTTCCTCGATATTTCTTGTGAAATCATCATCGTATTTGAGTAGGTGCAACGTTGCTTTTGTTTGGACCCTCTCTGTCGGCATTTTTACGTGAATCGGGGGAAGGACAAAGTCGTCTTCATGAACACATGGCTGATAATAGACACCTGAAAATACTTAGTTCCTATTAACCGTGAGGTGAAAATCTTACACTCGAAGAGTGAGGAAGGAGATACAACCATGCTATATATTAATTTCTACATACGAAAAAACCCTCATTAATCACTTTAGTTTATTAATAATATGTAGGTACCAATAATTCCAAAAAGTATACAAAAAAATAATAATGTATTACAAAATGAATAATATAATTCCTTTATCAATATATGTATAAGTTAATTAAAACATAAAAAGTAACGGAATTGCTGTAACTAATGAATACGTAAAAAATAAATTTATTGATGCAAAATTCGAAATACTTCTTGACTATTTTCTGTTTCCTGATGGCCAACAAGGAGGATTCCATCAAGGCAGTCATTTTTATTTTACATTAGCTCCACACAGGAGACTCAGAGGAAAATAATAATCCTCCGGGCCAGTCATCTTTGGGGATGCTGTGTGTAGGGTTTTTTTATGGAAGGAGGAAGAAGGGGCATTTATGAATGGAAAAAGGTATGATGTTGGGTAGGAATCTGGGAATCTGTAGGTCCAGGAGTGACAGACATTTGAATTCATCCCTTTCACGGTGGATCGGGAGAGTCCTGCTGGAGAAGTAAAATACCATGGCGTTGGTAACGATGTTCTTGAATTGGCGAACTCCGCGCGCGCTACATATAAGCTTCTCATGCAGTGGCAGATAAGTGCTTTTTCTTTTGCAGAGAAGTGATTTGTGGCGCTGCAGTACCTTGGTAGCACTTTCGTTCGGCGATTTCTGTAAGTCAACTTAAATTTACAAAAAAAAAGTTTTTAAAAATTCTTCCAGAAGTGGCAACAAGGCAGCATTGACAAAATAATGAGAGAACAAAATAGGCAGATTTTGCATATTATATAGGTACCTAGCTAGGTTCATGACATTTAGCTGGTGGAAACAAAATTGGTATGCTTCTTTGGTTTTGGGTTTGTGAAGACACCACAGTACCTATATCAGACAATCGATTAAAATGATTTTATCAATAATTATATAATATCGTCACCTCATCTGGATAGAGTTCTAATCGATATTTCTTTTGTTCATTTCTATACCCAAAATAAGTGTCAGAACCATCTGTGTCGTATTTTTGTAAATATATGAATTACAAAGTTCTAACATCAAGCATTTAAATAATCATTTTTTTTACAAGGTTACAACATCACTTTCTATTTTGTTTGTATCTGACAGGTGATCATTATTAGGAGGCGCATTATGGTTCGTCACTTTGGTTTTATAGGGTTCTAACTTTGTCTTACCATGTTCTAAGATTTCAAAGGTTTGCAAAGACGAATTTTCGTAATCAATTTAACAATTTTAGTTAAAGTATTTAATTTTTATTTATGTTTAAGTAAATAAAACTTCTCTAAAAACATTAGCTTGTCAATTAAAAATAATAATTAATATTTCACGAGAGTATTTCACAAATGTAAATATAGACAAAATTTGTCTCAACGCCACTTAGTTGGAGATTTAGCACTTACAATGCCTTTCTCATATAATATAAAGTTGGTTGTTTGCAGGTGGAAAAATGTAATACTAAGCAGTAATTGTTGAATGAAACACTAGTATATATTAAATTATTTGGCGGGCAGGAGATAAGCCGATGCAGCTCACTGGATAAGAGCAGTTGACTGGAAATCAGAAGAACGCGGGTTCGAGTCCCGTCGGTGGCATGTATCTTTTTTCGGGAGATTTTTTCAATGTAGATGAGTGTTTCAGGCTAATTATTATTATTCATAACAATAAAAGCGCCCTTGAGGTGATTTTTCACACAAGTCGCGCTCTACAAATTGTCCAATTATTATTGTTATTATTAATTGTTACCCTTTGTGCTATGCATAAAAATCTTGTCTTAAACATTAGTTTATCAATTAAAAATAATTTAGTTTATCATATTTTAATGGAAATAGGATGTCGTCATAGCTTGGAATTGCATTAGAGAAATGTAATTAGAACCTTGTGCAATAAATTATTATGCCCTAGTTGGTTGCATATGGTTCTATTTGCAAGTCTAGGTATGTTCTAAAACGGTAAGTATACGTCCTATTTAAATATGTTCAGTGAAAATACACAAGATTCAACCTCAAAATCGGAAATTGTTAAATAGATTTTGAGAAATAGTCTATACCTCGCTATTTGACACCTCTTATCTCAGAACAAGGAAAAGTGAAGTTAGAACCATATCCAAATGAAATGACGATATGTCGGCTAGCCTTTGCTAGGAGGAGACACCAAAATATAAGACTACACGAATTATAATACAATCTAAATACTCATATCTACATTTGAACTGTGACAGCACCAATTATTTTAAACGGCTTTCACTCTCCGGTTCAACAATAGGAGTGAACAACAATCACAATAAGGCAACGTTCATAATATCAAATAAATTATCTTCCTTCTGTGAATGGATGGACTTCGATTTTGTTTAATTTTCCACTCTGACAGGTGTAAAGGGAGTTTAAAAAAAGTTGAATTGGGTTATAAGTGTGTGGGAACTAAGTTTAATTGGATGTTCGGGCTTGTTGAAATCAAAAATGATTCAATTTGTTATAATTTGTAAGACTTCCTATATTTTTAAGTTAGCTATGCAGGATTTTTGGCTTGCTCCTTATGTTATAGAGAATATAGAGTTCACAGAAAATGTTTCTAAGGTATATCTACACGAGGGTGTGCGGCCACTATCGGTGTCTCTACTCAAGGAACTTTTTTCGGGGGTATGCTAGGACTTCACACTTTGCAGCTCAGAAGAGAGAAGTAATCCGCCACAAATTTATTCAGATAGCTGTGAGGTGTTAATTGATTTATTTTTATACATATATTTATTTTATATTATAGAAACAAATAGTATATTAGTTACAGTGATGAGACAATTTACAGATATTCAATAATATTTCATGGTGGGTAAATATGACATGTATCTTTGTAATGTCTTATTTGTGGTAAACATATATATTTAATAATTACCGGGCGATGTGTGTAGTGCATAGGTGTGTGTGTGAATGTGTGAGTATGTTTGTAGGTGTGAGAAGTAGTGATCTGTAAAGAGAATTCCGCTATTTTCGAGCACATACGTCTCTAAGTTCCTATGATAAGTGATGAATATCTATAAGTCAGCGTCGTCATAGATTACCTTCCTGCCTGCAGGCAGCTTGCAAACGCTATACAACTTGCAAACGGTTCTGCTATAATATGATGATTATAACTACAATAGCATTTCCAATAACATGTATTCCACTTACGTCAAACGCTATTAGATTCTAAGATTTATTAGCCAGCTTTGGATGCTGCCAATGGGTTCCAACTCACGATGCTGGTGGTACACTGGATATACTTATTTCAAAGAAGAGTGGTTCGCCGCTTTTAGCAGATGTTCGTGATATAGGACTATCGGACCATCGACTAGTGTGCACTGATATTGATTTTAACCCCCCTAAAATACCATATAGAACAATAATATCAAGGGAATGGCGTAAATTTAGCTTTTGTGATTTTCTGGAAGAACTTCAGACCTCTCTATTTTTTGGAAACAAAATTTTTGGGAAACAAAACGCCAACAGAACTTGTCGAGACGTACAATACAACACTTTTCTTTCTATTAAATAAATATGATAAGTTTGACGGCTGGTTTGATGATGAATGCCGAAATCAGAAAAGACTTATGCGGAAATAAGAGAGATCACTTAGGAAAAAGTCTGCAGTGACTTCAAGAGATGAGTGGATCCTTGCTCAAAAACAGTATATGAGCAAAATAAATTCCAAAAGGTCAGAATACTGGAATGAAAAGGTTGACTCTGGGCGAGCCAATCCACGACGTCTCTGGAACTCAATAAAGACTGTTATTTCTGAAGTTACTGTTCCAGCTAAAATAGATATCACCCCGGATGTCTTCTCAAAGTTTTTTCGGGATTGAAACCATTCGTGCCTCCATATCTCACGCCCCTCCGCCAATATTCAATATATGTAATTCTAAAGGAAATTTGTCTTCCTTTAAACCTACAACGCTGGAAGAAGTAAAGAGGATAATTTCAAGTTCGCCAAATAAGCAGTGTGGTTTTGACCCCATACCAACTTGGTTATTAAAAAAAAAGTTCCATTGTCTTAGCTCCATTCCTAGTTCATGTTTTTAATAAATCTCTCAGTACAGGTGATTTCCCTGAACCACTAAAATCAGCTGTGGTAACACCAATACTAAAAAAGTCACATCTAGACTCCGATAACTTAGGTAATTATCGACCGGTTTCAAATCTACCTTTCGTGTCAAAAATCCTGGAGAAAATTGCTGCAGCCCAAATTGCCAGTCACTTGAATACAAATAAATTATTAACAAATCGATAATCCGCATATAGAAGGTTTCATTCAACAGAAACCGGACTTCTTCGTATGCTATCAGATATAACTCGTAAAGTCAGGTAAGTTAGCACTTATCTCACTCTTAGACATGAGCGCAGCGTTTGATACGATTGTTCACGACTTCCTCATTAAGAGATTGGAGGAAGCATTTGGTTTGATTTCCGTCACCAAAAATTGGCTGGCGTCATATCTGTCCAATCGCTTACAAGCCGTGAAGGTTGGAAATAAACTCTCTAACTTCGCAACACTTTCTTCAGGAGTACCCAAGGATCCGTTTTAGGTCCACTTCTTTTCATCCTTTTTACAAATGTGTCGCCAAAATAATCGAGTCATTTGGTCTCTTATTCCACTGCTACGCTGACGATCAGCAAGTTTATTTTTTCTGCACTCCAAATGAAGTGGACAGTCTTAAAATCCGTGTAGCTGAATGCCTAGAAGCAATAACTCGTTGGATGTCTTCAAACAAGCTAAAACTGAACCCATCTAAGACTGAGTTTCCCTGGGCGGCCACAAACAAACGTCAAAATTTCATAGACAATTCACCTATTTCCATTTCCGGAAGCGATATTATTCCAAAGACAACAGTCCAACTTCTTGGCGTTAATCTGGATTCAAACTTTTCGCTTAAAAAGCAAATAAATACGACTTTAAGTAACGGTTTTTTTCACCTAAGACAACTCAAGTCACTCCAAAGAAATCTTCCTACAGAAGCAACAAAACTACTTGTCAACTCCTACGTAGTCTCACGGCTCGACTACTGTAACGGTATCTACGCTAGCCTTCCAAAATATCAAAATGAAAAACTTCAATCTATGGTTAAAATTGATGCTTATTGAGTAGGTACTTGTTCTATGGGCAATTACTTCTAGGCAAGTACCTACCTAATTTTATTATTTTCTTTTTTGTTCCATTATTCAAATAGTTCTATAGAAGAACAAAGGAAGGTAGCTTCCATTCTTACGTAAAAAATGTGTTCCAACAAGCAGATCACAATATAAATCTTATAAAAAATCAGGATTATGTAAATAAAAGAATAATAAATTATGACCAGACAAACAAACACAAAACAAGCGTTTGATTTACAAAAGTGAGTACCACAGAAAACCTCCACCTGAAATCAAACAAGAGCGTAAAAAACGCCATATGGTCCTTCGAGCCGGATGAAAACCAGCTCATCCAGCCAGCCGTCCGGTCTACATCATTCTTATTCATCATTACATATTCCTAAGGTATTAAGGCATTATAATATAACTTGTAAAATCACGCGAAGAATTCGCCACCAAGAGCCACTCTTTTTGCGTGATATTATAATCAACAAGATAAAATATTGTCAACCTAATATAATTTAACCAGTAGGTAGATTCCAAATAATTTACTCTATGATTACCACTGATTATTAAATAATATAATTTATTTTATTGTAATCTATTTATTATTCGCTCCCGCAAAGGTGGAACAAACAAAAGTTTATTTTTAAATAATTTAATGTGTATGTTTGTGTAAAAAATTCTGCATTATGCCACAAACATTAAAATCACTGGTGAAGAAGCGCGGTGAATTGAAGGCACAATTAACACGATTTAAGAATTACCTATTAAGTGATTCAGTTGATGTAATAGAAACGGAAACAAGATTGGAGGAGGTAAACACACTGTTAAATCGCTTTAAGAATATACAATCTCAGATCGAAGAGTTTGATAGTAACTCAGATGAAGAGGATAGCCCACTTGAGTGTTTTGAATTGCAATATTATCAAGTAGTGACGTTAGCAAAAAAATCCATAAAAAGCATTGAAAAAATTGATGATACTAACAATATTAAGATCCAATTACCTACGTTTTCGCTCCCAGAATTTAGTGGTGATTATTCGAAATGGTTATCTTTTAAGGATGCTTTCGTCACGATAGTGGGTAATAATAAATCATTAAATAATTTTCAGAAACATTACTATTTGCGTGATTGTTTAAAAGGAAAGGCATCACAAATATTAAACGCACTTGAAATTACCCAAGACAATTTCGAAATAGCTTGGCAGGTTTTATCAAATAGATTTGAAAATAAGCGTGTAATAGCTAATCAACATTTAAATTCATTGTTTAAGCTCAAGGAATTAAAACAAGAAAGTCACGTCGCCTTGAGAAGTTTATTAGATCAAACACAATTACATTTGAATTCATTGAAAAACATAGGTCTACCCACGGAGTATTGGGATGTAATAATAATTTATATTTTGGCCAACAAATTAGATTCCAATACCCGGATCTATTGGGAACAATATCCAACTAAAGAAAAAATACCGACATTGCAAGAATTTTTAAAATGTTTAACAGATCGAGCGATAGTCTTGGAAGCATCGGAAGCAACATGTTCCACAGCCAAACCAATATTCGCGCATCATAAACCGTCAAGTTACAAAAAGGAATCTTCAGTTTCATTATTGTCGCAAAGGTTGAAATGCATTGTTTGTAAGGAAAAT
Source organism: Limnephilus lunatus (assembly GCA_917563855.2). Taxonomy (NCBI): domain Eukaryota; kingdom Metazoa; phylum Arthropoda; class Insecta; order Trichoptera; family Limnephilidae; genus Limnephilus; species Limnephilus lunatus. The sequence goes on from OU830602.1 coordinate 47,069,780, forward strand.
CATAAGATTTATTTCTGTAAACAGTTTTTGAAACTAAACCAACATGAACGGTTTGAGAAAATCAAGCAATTACAAGCTTGCATCAAGTGTTTAAATGTAGGTCATTCAACTAAAGAATGCAGGAGTAAGAATAATTGTAGAACTTGCGATAAAGCAGGACACAACACATTACTCCATATTTTCCCTAAAGAGGATCAAAACACTGAGAATGGCATAGATCAAGTACCAGTCTCAAACCATTCCACTTTTGGAGAAGCAGAAAAAACAATTTTGTTATCAACGGCAATGGTGAACGTTAAGGACAGTAATGGAATTATTCATTCAGCGAGAGTATTGTTGGATAATGGTTCTCAGGTGAATTTCATAACTGAAAGATTTGCTAAAAAATTAAACATAAAGTACAAGTCATTAAATATGCCGGTCTCTGGGTTACATAATAATATAACAAATGTAAAGAAGAGCCTCTCGTTTGAATTGTCATCAATAAACTCTAATTACAAATAACTTGTTACTTGCTTGGTATTACAAGAAATCACCAGCAAGTTACCGCAGACCTCTTTTCCAAAAAGGGAGGCAAACATACCACCAGGATTGAAATTGGCCGATCCTGAATTTTCCACTTCCGGTCATGTGGATATATTACTCGGCTCCGAACTATTTTGGGAAATGCTGACCACTGATCAATTGAGATTAGGAACAACTGGACCTACGCTGCAACGCACTGAACTTGGATGGATATTATCCGGGCCAATTAGAATGTGCACTACAAAAAAAGAGCAAGAATCATCCTCATGTCACTTATCTTTAAATATGATTCACAATCAAATTGAAAGATTTTGGAAACAAGAGGAATTGGTGTCCATCAAGCACCAAAATTATGAAGAAAAGGCTTGTGAAGAGAGCTTCAAGTCAACCCAAAAAAGGGATGAAAATGGGCGTTTCGAAGTAAGCTTACCATTCCGACCTTGTATAGATCAAATAGGTACTTCCTTGCCTATGGCAGAAAAAAGATTTTTAAACTTGGAAAAGAAATTATCTTCTAACATGGATTTGAAACTTCAATACATTAAATTCATGGAAGAATATGAAAACTTAGGTCATATGACAAAATTTGAACCAGTTTCAAATGAAGAAAAATCTTACTATTTACCTCATCATGCAATCAAGAAGGAAACCAGCAGCACTACCAAACTAAGAGTGGTGTTCGACGGCTCCGCAAAAACCTCCAGCGGGATATCAATAAACGACGCGTTAATGGTTGGTCCAATAATACAAAATGATTTATATACCCATTTGTTAAATTTTAGAAAATATCAAGTGGCATTGACGGCTGACATAGAGAAAATGTACAGGCAGGTCAACATTAGAGAGGAGGACCGCGTCTTCCAAAAAATACTTTGGCGAGCATCTCCAGAAGAGGAAATGGGCCATTTCAAGTTAAATACGATAACTTATGGTATGGGACCGTCATCTTTCTTAGCCACGCGTTGCTTGAAGCAGCTGAGTATGGAAAACGCTCAGTTATATCCTGAAACTAGTCTCATTTTAGAGAGAGATTTTTACATAGATGATCTAATTACAGGTGCAGACAATGTGGAATCCTGTAATTTGTTAAAAGAACAGTTAATCTCCATAATGAATTCGGCCGGTATGAACTTAAGAAAATGGCGGTCTAATTCTTCTGATTTGTCATCGGAGGCCGATCAGGCCACTGATATGGTAATTTTGGACAAACCAGAAGGAGAGAAAATTCTAGGCTTAGCTTGGAATTGCGAAAAAGATAGTTTTTTATATCACGTGGAACTACCGTCACATCCTATTTATAATAAACGGAATATTTTGTCACTGATTGCTAGTATTTTCGATCCATTAGGTTTGCTTGGACCAGTAACCGTGAATGCTAAACTTATTATGCAGAAATTATGGCAAGAAAAGATATCTTGGGATGAAGAAATACCTATAGAAATTCTGAAGCTTTGGAAAAAATATTTAGAAGATTTAAAAGGTGTAAATTCTTTTCAAATACCTAGAAAAATTATATGTAATCAAACCGTAAATATACAATTGCACGGATTTTGTGACGCATCTCAAAAAGCATACGCTGCTTGCGTATATATGCTATCCACAGACCAATCAGGAAAACGGCATTCTCAATTATTCACAGCTAAATCAAGAGTAGCTCCATTAAAAACGATTTCTTTGCCTAAATTGGAATTATGTGGTGCTGTTCTGTTAACAAAAGTTGTTGAAAAAGTAAAGGAATCCCTAGGTATACCTTTGGATAAAACATTTTATTGGTGTGATTCCACTATAACTCTATGCTGGATAGGAAATCAACCAGCGCGATGGAATACATTTGTTGCAAACAGAGTTGCAGAAATACAGGAAAGAAGCGAAACCAGTCAATGGAAGCATGTCAACTCCGAAGATAATGCTGCGGATATTTTATCAAGAGGAACCAGTGCTAAAAGTCTATTTTCTTCAGAAATCTGGTGGAGAGGTCCTAATTGGTTAACTCAAGATGAAGTAACTTGGCCGAACTATAAGGAAATTTGCATCGATCCACCGGAATTAAAAAGCAAAATAAATTTAACCGTCAGTATGAATAAAGATTGGGAATTGTTTTATCGTTTTTCTTCTCTCACGCGTTTACAAAGAGTAACTGCTTATATCCTACGTTTCATTAATAATACAAGAAAAAAACATACATTTAGCGGACAACTTTCAATAATAGAATTAATCAAGTCGTTACATTCATTAATAACGGTCACTCAATCTTATTCATTTTCAAAAGAAATTAAAACATTAAAGGCGGGAAAAAACTTAGATAAAACCAGTCATCTCAGATCATTAAACCCATTTATACATATGGATTTATTGCATGTAGGTGGGAGATTGTCCAGAGGAAAACTAATACATGAAGCACAAAAACATCCGATATTACTACCTCACGATCACCCTCTAACAAAGTTAATCATTAAACATTTTCATTATACAAATTTGCATGTAGGTACTCAAACGTTACTAGCACTTATTAGACTAAAATATTGGCCTATAATGGCAAAAAATGCTATTAAAAAAATACTTAAAAATTGCATTGTGTGCTTCAAATGCAGTCCAAAAACAAGTCATCAAATAATGTCTGACCTTCCAGAGGATAGAGTGTCACCATGTAGACCGTTCTCTGTTACAGGACTGGATTACGCAGGGCCAATCTTAATAAAGTCTGGAATTAGTAGGAGATCCAATTCAGTCGAGTCTTATATTTGTTTATTTATATGCTTCTCTACTAAGGCAGTTCATTTAGAACTGGTCACCGCTCTAACTACAGATGCATTTCTTAATTGTTTAAAGCGTTTCATTTCCAGACGTGGAAAACCTAGTAAATTGTATTCTGATAATGCTACTACATTTGTTGGAGCGAATAATGAATTGAAAAATATGTATAATTTATATGTCTCTCAAAAGGAAATAGCTAATTACTTAACTAATATGTCTATTCAGTGGGTTTTTATCCCACCTAAAGGTCCTCATCATGGAGGTCTTTGGGAATCTAACATAAAAAGTGTGAAATATCACGTAAAAAGAGTGGCAAACGTCTCTTCATTAACATATGAAGAGATGTGTACGTTATTATACCAAATAGAGTCCTGCATAAATTCTAGGCCTTTAATTCCACTATCCAACGATCCCCTCGACCTCTTCGCACTTACTCCAGGTCACTTTCTTATTGGTGATAACCTGTCAGCTGTAGCTGAACCTGACCTACAACAGATTCCCATAAACAGGCTTAATAATTTCCAAAAACTAAGCCAACTAAGACAGAGCTTCTGGTCAAGATGGAGAATTGAATATCTGGGAGAGCTGCAGCAAAGGACTAAATGGACGGATGGGAACCGGCGACAACTAAAGATTGGGGACTTAGTTATCATCAAAGACGACAACGCACCACCAAATTTATGGAGGATGGGACGTGTCATCGCCACTCACCCTGGACAAGATGGGATAACCCGTATAGTCACCTTGAAGACCCAGCAAGGGTCTATGAAAAGGCCCATTACCAAATTGTGTCTTCTACCAATGGACGATGCTATCACATCTTAGAAGAACTGGATCAAAATAAACTACTAACATCTAAGAAGAGCAGTATAAAAAATAAGTCATCTTTACTAAGGCCAAGGATCAAAAAGAAGCCATCTTTCTTGAAGACAAGAACTGCAGAGGCTATCGATCGAGGATCAAGAAGATGAACATTTTATAATTTAGTGTTATTTTTTTTTTCTTATGCATATCTTCTAATGATTTACTTCAATTTATTATATTATTGTTTCTAAACTAACTACAACAATCAATGGATGATTACGATATGTGTAATAGCTAGTTTCACCTCTCTTTTTTATTTTTTAAAAATAATTTATCTCACAAATAATAATAATCAATTTTAACTATTATAGGGTTCTAAAAAGAACTTTCATTTAATTTCAGCCCTTTTTGTCGGGGAGCTATGGTTAAAATTGATGCTTATTGAGTAGGTACTTGTTCTATGGGCAATTACTTCTAGGCAAGTACCTACCTAATTTTATTATTTTCTTTTTTGTTCCATTATTCAAATAGTTCTATAGAAGAACAAAGGAAGGTAGCTTCCATTCTTACGTAAAAAATGTGTTCCAACAAGCAGATCACAATATAAATCTTATAAAAAATCAGGATTATGTAAATAAAAGAATAATAAATTATGACCAGACAAACAAACACAAAACAAGCGTTTGATTTACAAAAGTGAGTACCACAGAAAACCTCCACCTGAAATCAAACAAGAGCGTAAAAAACGCCAATCCGTGTTTAATGCAGCGGCTGGACTCATAACCGGAATCTCTAAATATTCACACATTTCAGAACACCTTCGTAATCTTCACTGGCTCAAGTGCCCTCAAAGAATCCAGTACAAATTGTGCTGGATGGTGTTTAAATCAATTAATGAAATGGCCCCATCTTACATCTCTGAACTATGTGTCCCAGAAAATACTGGTCCGAAGCAGTCAACCCTTAGATCAGCAACATCATCAGCCGTAGGCAGACTAATCGAACCTAAACGCAAGCCAAATACGAAATTTGGAGATCGCGTTTTCGGAGTGTCTGGACCTAAGGCTTGGAATAAACTCCCCCGGGAACTTAGATGCATAACAAGCCCAACGGAATTTAGGTCCAAACTAAAAACCTACCTTTTTGGGCTCTCATACCCTTAAATAAAAATACCTATCGGAGAGTATCATAAAATTTTGCTTTTGTTTTCAAAATACGCTCATTACAGAACATATTTTATATTATAGTTCCCAATTATGTCCTTTGCGTGCGAACCGTGTCTTAATTTCTCTAAATAAACAATAACAGTGTTAATCTCTAGTGACCCTCCAGGTAAGTATGGTCTTATATATATTTTCTGCCTGTACAGTGCATTTTTACAGCAGCATCGCGTTCATTGGTCAAATCATTGCACATATAGTTTCGAAGGTATCGGTGATTGATGAACCGGTGGGTGCATTTTTTAGCCGTAAGTTATTGTTGTCTATAGTTGAAATAAGATTGTATAAACTTATTATAAATTTGTAAGCGCCCTTGAGGTGATTTTTCACAAAAACGGCGCTATATAAGTCATCCAAATATTATTATTATTATTTCCTCTGGGTGCAAAGCATACTGTAGGTAACTAAATTTCTCTAATAAACATTAGATTCAATCTCGAGTCTCCTCCCATCTAAGTATGGTCCTGTACTTATATATCTTTTGCCAGTGCAGTATGTAAATAAAACAATATATATGTACATTTTAAAGCAGCATCATGTTCATTCGTCAAATGCATTTTCATATAGTTTTATATTAGTGATCTACGAAACGATGAAATGAGTCTGTTAGCCATAAGTTGTTACAATAATATGTCTAGTCGGAAATTAGAAGTAAGATTGTAGAAATATATTATTATAAATTTATACAGAGTTCTTGAGGTGGTTTTTTACAAAAACGAGTTTTTTTTAAATTATTTTAAGGCATAGGTATGTCTTTTTTAAAAAGGAAGGAGTATTTTTAGGAAAATAAAGGGCCATTAAGAGTGGGTAGGAATCTGGGGGTCAGATGGTCAATCCATTCCACTGCGGTGCAAGACGATGTTCCGAGAGAGTACGGCTGGAGAAGCCAAAGGGACTCCCTCAACCAAACTCTCATGCCATGCAAATGGTGGGCAGACGTATCCGCAGCCAAGACCCAGATAACCCATTAATCCGAACAGCCCTGCTACGTCACCAAACGTAGCAAAACCACTTGGGGTGACCTATGGCAAAGGTGTTGGTTATCCAATAAATGGTTCCCGGAGAAACGTATCCATACCCACCTTCCAAAATGTACCCGGCTGTACAAATCATCTAAATATTATAATTAGGTAGTATCAAAAATTTTAGGTATCCCTGGTCATGTGAAGAGAGATAGCATGACACATTTCAAAGCGAAAACATTGCTGTGTTTGAAATAGCGTTTACAGTTACGTCATTAAATATACCTGTTAGGAGAAAAGCACACAAAATAAATAATTTGTACAAAATGTTTCAAATTAAAAAACTTTGCACTTTTAAAACAATTTTCTTTAATTTCATAAAATGATTTGCAAGTATAAGACATTTTCACACGTCTACTATTATTGTATTATTTCGGTATCTAAATACGTGAAAGTCCGGAAAACAAATAATGTTTGATGCTATTAAATTGTGAATTATCACATTATTTTTCAAACAATGGCGTAAAAAGAAATTAAATTACGCTTGCAGTTATAATTCTGTGAAAAGTTAATAGCATCATTGTATACGGTTCACATGGTAAAACGTGTATAGTTTAACGTTGCAATTATCTAGACTTGGATGTAGACATCTATTTATATCTGTAAATATATACCTAACACCAATCATAATGGAAACGTTACTGGCAGGAATTACTATAGATTTCCAGAATTTCACAAAATTAAAAATTGCAATTTCGCGCTGTTTTTATTTCGGAATGAATCAACATGGGCGGAGTTCAACGAATTTCGAATTAAGAATTAAAGCTTATGCGGTCCGGCATAAAGACTATGAGCATTTTGTATCAATTAACGCCCCATTACGGTGGTGAACGGACGTTCGTAGACTCCACGTCACTTGCTCCGTGAAATCGATTTTAAATTACTTTGTTATAAACAATGAGTTAAAGTTTTTTACAGGCCAAAAAAAAACAACTCTCAAATACCTTTCCAAAAAAGTCTTCTCAAATATTTGTAAATCCCTCCTGAAAAGAGGCGGGGATTACGATTTCGAATTTTTCAAGAACTAGTGGATCACCTTAATAATTACAATGGTTTTCTTATTATTTTCAAAGCATATGGTATTTATTATCCCGACACTTGTTCTTCAAGTAAAAATCGAACGATTTTTTAAAAATTAATTAATTCCCAAACATTTTATTACTTTGAAACTTTGAACAACTAACAAACCCGAAATATTTATTTTATTTTTCTTTCCCTGCCCCTGGATAGAATTAATCTTGTATTGCGAATAACGTAATTACATTAACCCTGCGTAGATATTTAGAATTTACCAATATCCAACTGACCAGCCATTCGATACAAGATTCGTATAAAGGAGACGATAAACTTTTATCGCCTTCTTCGGCAATAAATCGTAAATTTATCGCTCGGTCGGCAAAGTAGGAATCGCCGGAAAAGCTGGAAAATCAAATTAAGATTCGGACATCTTAAAATATGACCGATACAAGATACAAATTTCTATATTGGATTTTTAGAATAAAGGAGGGCTTACACGTAGAGCGGAAGAGATTTCAAATTAAATATTAAGTAGAAAATATATATATTTTTTTTTATATAAAATCATTCGTTTGTGTTGAACTGGATTTGGCCATGATTATAAGCGTCCAAAGAGATTATTATTGAAATGCTTTGAAAGGAAGATAGTGGGAGCGCGCTTTTTTTCTTATTTTTTATATTAGCTCCACACAGAACGCTCTGAGGAAAATAATTCCCTAATAATAATAATTAATTAATTAAGGCATAAGTCATCTTTCGGGATGCGGTGTGGAGGGTATTTTAAGGAAAGGAAGGAGAGGATGTTGTCAGAAGGAAAAGGATATTGGCGTGGGTAGGAATCTAAGGGTCAGTTTGTCCAGGAGTGACGGACGTATGATTTCACCCTTTCCACTGCGGTGCAAGGCAAAGTTCCGAGAGAGTAGGGCAGGAGAAGTCAAAGGGACTGCCTTAACCATTCTCTCCCGATCCGGCCTGCAGTGCAGCTGGTTGGCAGACGCATCCGCCGCCAAGACCCAGACAAACCTCACCCCACGAACCTGGGCACCCCGACTAAGTCACCAAATGTAGCGAACCACTTGGGGTGACCTTATGCAGAGATTTTTGTTATCCAATAAATGATTCCCGGGCGGCGGTACCCATACCCGCCTCCCAAATAAAATAAAATAAATTCTATTAATAGGCGTAGGCGACTGGTGTAAAATATTTAATAAATAATCGACAGCATAGACTGTTTCATTTCCCGGCTTGCAGAACTAACTTGCCAATGGTCATGCCAGTCGGGAGAGCTGTCTTGTTGTTAAATAGAATCACTTCGACTATCGATATGTTTAAGATCAATGAATCACAATTTAGATGGCAAGCTTTGTTGCACGCTGTTAGTCCGATTGTGCTTCATTAATGTTTAAATAATTTAAATCTGCCTATCTAATCTTAAAATTTTCTCTTTTAAAAACTTTTTAAATTTTAATTTTTTAATGATTTTTAAATGAATAAATTGAATTGAATAAAATACGACTTATATAAAATAGAACAAAACTCAAAATAAGAGTTAATTAACATTTAAAGAAACAATGTCAAATTATCATACATATAGAATTTTGTTAATAAAAAAACTGTTTTATTTCATCTGGATGAGTTTTTTTTTGTATTTTTCGGATCTATCTTGCGGTTTTTTTCTATCGAGAAATAACAATAAATTTAGGTTCAGTTAACTGAGTTTGAGATTTTAGTATTTCAAGATAAGTATTTATTTATCTTCCCACTACCCAGTAGCTACCTACATAAACAGAGAACAAGTATTCGTCACGTGAGACTGAGATATTAGCTATCTGGCAGATAAGTTAAATCTAGATCCGCCTAGTCCCCTAAACTGTCACAACTGTCCACAAGTTATCTTATACCTACGTAGCAGCAGCAGTAATCCCGTGTAAATATATGATTTATCAGATTTTAATATTAGTTATCTTGCAGATAAGTTAAGTCAAGTCTAGATCTGCCTTTTCGAAGTCCACTTTCCGGTATCTGGTAGAAGCAATAGTAATAATCCAGTTTGAATTTGTGATTAAACTCTGAGATAGAGATTTTAGTTACCTGTCAGATATGTTAAGTCAAATCTAGTTCTGCCTTTTCGATATCCACTATCCAGTAGAAGCAGTAGTAATCCCGGTTGGATTTGTGATTAAACACTGAGTTGAAGATTTTAGTTATCTGAGAGATAAGGAAAAACTAAATACGTGTTTTTTTTATTTCCCTTATCCGACACCTAAGCGGCAGTAATAGTCATCCCGTTAGAATGGGTTGATCACTGAGAACGAAATTTAAGGCGATCCACTAGTACAGGAAAAAATCGAAATCGGAATTCACGCCCCTTTATGGGAGGAGTTTAAAAATACTTGATAAAAAGCTTTTGGAAAGGTTGGAAAAGATATTTGAGAATTTTTTTTACATGTTGATTTCGTAAAGGCCTGTAAAAAATATTAATTCCTTTTTTATGCATTGTTTATTGTAATATAACGGAAATTTAAAAATGATTTCACGAAAACAAGCAGCGCGGACCCTAACACGTTGTTTCTCCGCTCCGTTCGGAGGAGTAATGACGAAAAAATGGGGCGGCTGCCAGTCGTTCTTCGGTGGACGGTATAAGGTTCACTTTGATATAACAAATTCGTCGACTGCCGTATTGTCGCCGTGTTGTCAAAAATACCGACGCGAAAATGCATATTATATTTTATTTTTTGAGGTTCGGCCGTAAATTTCAATTTTTTTTTTGCGATAATTATATAAGAAACTGAATTTGCCACATTATGCAATAAAACCATATCCGAAAAAGTGTTAATAGGTAGGAGAGTTTTCAGTTGAAAATGTTTTTTTATGGAACTAATACTTTATTTTTTTCTAAGCTTATTAAATGACCGATATTTTTAAGAGCCAAGGTATGTTGTGCACGCAGTATTTAATTGAAGCATCTATAATACTTCTAAGCGGTCAAATTTTCAAAACAAAAACATACCATTTTGTATGATTTTGCATTATTTAGTACGGCTTTATCTTAAGCTATCTGTCAAATAATCAAAGCTGAGTATTAATCTATCTTTCCACTATCCAGTAGGTACCTACATAAACAGAAACGGTTCCATGAAAACTCAGAATGAAACCGACTCAGAACCGCCTCAGAAAAGTCATTAAAAGCTATGAAAAATAATTTAAAAATAGCCGGTAACCCTAACCTAACTTAACTTATTTTACCATTTTTTTTTAATTTTTTTATCATCACTCTTAATGACCTTTCTGAGGTGGTTCTGAGTTGGTTTCATTCCGAGTTGGCCGGACACCAACAGAAACAATTGGTAAAAAGGTTAGGTTAGGTTGTCAGTCACCGAGATGAAGATTTCAGTAATCTGGCAGGTAAGCCAAGTCAAGTCTAGATCTTACTTATATGTCTGTTAGTATTTGACAGATAGTTTCTAGGTACCTGTCAAATAATTCAAGTTAAGTATTAATCTAACTTTCCAGTACCCAATAGTTACCTACAAAACCGAAACTAATTTTAGTTATCTGGCAGGTAAGTAAAGTCAAGTCTAAATCGGCCTTTACGGTGTCCACTATCCGGTAGATAGGTAGAAGCTGTACCAGTAGTTACCCAGTTAGGGTAGGTGGTCAACTCTATCGACAGGGCGGGGCATAAATTATAGCCTCCAGACAAGGTTTATGGGTAAACAGTTGCACAAATTTATTGTTGGATTGGACAATAATTGTCTAGCTCTAGAGGTTTCAGACGATAAGGTAATATATTGTAGATTGTAGACGGTCTCCGTAGTGCAATGGTTTGTATTGATTTTGTTGCGGGTTCGATTCGCACTTAAGAGCAAATATTATTGAAGTTAAACACCTTTTCGCACGCTTGACTTGGGTAGTAAGCTGGTGAATGCGTGACGAGAGCGTTACGAAAAGTGTGATCGGGCGAGGCGAACGGAAGTTGAGAGGGAGATATAAGTTAGTAAAGATAGAAAGAGAGAGAGAGAGAGTTACGTTTCGTTTATTACTGTAGGGGCAAAAGAGAGAGGTGCGAGCACACATTTTCTTTCTCTCTTTCGCTTATAGCCAGTTACGTTTCGTATATCTAAGACACAGTGCAGGCCTATTGTCTGTATCACACTGTAGGAGCAAGAAAGAGCAGTGCGCGCGCACATTTTCTTTCTCTCTTCTTTTATAAGTTAGTAAAGTTTTACTTCAGTCGTGTGGTCTAAGTCTAAAGTACACTCGTTTTTTTTTATTTGTGTGGATTTTTACATTTCATGACTCATTTTATAGTATTTTTGTGGATTTTTACTCTCGTAAATAATTTTATTCTATTTGTTTAGATTTTTACATTTCATTACTCATTTTATTGTATATGTGTGGATTTTTGCATTTCATGACTCATTTAATTATTTCAGCAACTTTGTGACAACAAATCGGACTAATATCTATGAGAATCCATGTTCTGACTAATATCTGTATAAGGTATATTGGATCAATATGTATGGGAACCAAAGTGAGGACAAATATCTACAGCTCAAACTGCTATCTATGGAAAACGTGATGTCGACGAATATCTACAGCATTGGCAGAGGTTGGTCCATAGATATTCGTCACCACTGGAACCGTCATAGATAATTATCCGACCTTAGATATGTAGATATTAGTCTTCACTCTGAAGTTCATAGATATTTGTCCAACGAGCTGTAGATATTCGTCCGACATACTGGCTGTAGATATTAGTATCTGGAGTCCATTGAAATTTTTAATCTTCAAACATACTAATTTCATTTGTCTGTGATGTTGTGCGTGGTATGAAATATTCATACGTAATGTAAATGCGTAAAATTATTCCTTTCAATGAATTTTTAATACTTCTAAATTAACACTGATTGTGGGAACCAAGTTATAAAGTAGGTACCGAATAGATTTTATTTTAATAATTATTATTTTTTTGAAATGCGTAGGTACTTTTTTCGATTAAATTTTTGACGGATCCAAATCCCAATCACTCGGGCCTATTTTTTCTGAAGATAAAAATATTTCCGCTTTCCAATAAAATCCAACTAAATGGAATATTTCTGAATGCATCCAAAAACTAATAACTGTTCTTGAAAGGTGATGAAATACGCTTTCAAATTTTATAATTAGAAGTAAACTTATCATTTTTGATATATAATTTGTGGCAAACAGGAAAAAACTTTTTTTTTATACTTCAAATAAAAAAAAGTAGATGGTAACTCATTTTTAGCCGTCCTTGTCTTTATTTAAAAAGAAATGCTGGTAAACACGTATTTATTTGCAATATCCATTACTGACTTAACGTCTTAAGAAATTAATCCGGTTATCTGGAAAATAAACATGCTTGGGCCGCGTCCCTCTAGTCTCTTGTTAGGGGTACTCAACTGGTCTAACGCGACTGACTTTGAGTCCAAACGTCAGTTAGTAAGTAGGTAACTTTCTTCCAAATTTTTGGATTTCGTCGCTTATTCACGTAAGTAAGTTTTTTGCGGTTTTCCAGATAATAGGCATCTGGAAAATTATCTTTATCTTTTTACTTTTCTGTATGTTGTTCTTTTTCATATTTCGTTAAGATTTTAAGTGTTATGTTCTTCTTCAATGATGTACATAAATTGGTATTAGTTTTTATTGTTTAAGGAGTCATAGGTCAGACAGTAATTAACAATTCAGTATAAAATGATGGAAAATTCAGCTGCATATTTCTCACATACCTACATTAATCAACACTAGCAGCAAATAAATAAACCTGTACACAAAATTTAAAAAAAAAATGGTTATAAGGAAATTATCTTACGTGTAAAGGGAAATAAAACTAACCAAAAATTGGACAAAACAGTAATTTTTTATAATTTCAATAAGCTTTTGAAATGGCATTGATCTAAAATAAAACATTGGACGGATTCTTTCACAGAATTTGAACAATTCATTTAATTTCTAAGATAAATATCAATATATATAAATCTTCTTTTTTGTGGATTTATGGTTGTAAGGAGAATATATGACGCAAATGTGAATGGTAGAAGAAGTCGGGGACGCCCGAGAAAGACATGGCACGACCAAGTGAATCAGATACTTGAGTCGGGCCATGTCAGGAGTCAGAATAATAGAAGAGCATGTATGAGACGGTGTATGAATGTGAACGAAGCAAGGATTGTGTGCCAAGACCGAGTTGTTTAGCGGTCCGTCCTCTCTGCCTACCCCTGCGGGGAAACGGCGTGATGGTTAGTTAGTTAAATAGTTAGTTCTTTTTTGTGTGCCCTATTAGGTCCCCCCGACTTTGGCGATCACAGCCAGGACATTTGTCTTCTACCAGGCCCTCGGCGACCCTCTATCTTGCCTTCCAATATTAAATGGAGCAAGTGATACTTCTCCCCTCGAAGTATATGACCCAGATATGAAATTTTCTTGATTTTTATTAATATAAGCAATTCTCTATCTGCTCTAGCCCGCCTGAGAATTTCTGTGTTGGTGATCATGTCGGTCCATGGGACCTTGAGCATTCTCCTGTGAAGCCACATTTCGAAAGCCTCTAACTTGTTCATGGTATTTATTTTCAAGGTCCATGTTTCACAACCATGCATACAGCAAGACCGACCACACATAGCATTTTACCATTATCTGCCTTAGTTTTAAGCTGATATTGTCTTTGCAGAAGAGGGATTTCATTTTACTGAACGCAGTTCTTGCTGCTTCAATTCTGCACCTAATCTCTATATCTGGGTTAAGAGTCTCCGTGAGAATACTGCCGAGGTATCTAAATATCTCCACCTTTTCGGCATTACAACCATTACAAACATAAATACATATATATATTTTTTTTTTACTTAGGTAATAACGTTATTTAAAGTTCTGAAAGTATTTTAGTTTTTATTATTATGACAGCTGTTTCGACTTGTATGGTCATTTTCACACCATGGTTTGAATTTTGAGAATCCACTTTGAGACGATTTGTTTAAATGATTCTGAATTTCAATTTTGAAGGCTTGAAATTGATTTATTATCGATAAATAACAAAAATTGCTATAAATCGGTTTAACTTATAATAAATCAATTTAGGCACCCTCAAAATTGAAATTTCGAATCATGTAAATAAGTTTTCTCAAAGACGTTTAACCCCAGTTTGAAAAAAAACCTTGTAAGCCGGAAGAGCTGTCACAATCATAAAAACTAAAATACTCGCAAAATTTGATAATAACTTTATTAAATTAAATTTAAATGAAATAAATAAATGCATAAAAGACACCCTTGTGAATTTATGCAAAACAAGTAGTCTTCAATACTTTTTTTTTTAAGTCTATCTTCAGTAAAAAAAAGAAGTTTGTGTATCCCTGCATGGTCCCGGGGTCTTGGTTGAGAAGTCGGGCCCGTTGGAGATGAATATATATATATCCGGGTAGAAGTTTAGTATCGGGACTAAAAGTAGACGCTGGTAAAGTAATGAAAAACCCACCGGGCATTGATTGAATTCAATGGAATTACTTCGTTCGGTCGTCTTCTCTTACTTAATCTTATAAAACGGTATCGAGGGGGAACTAGATTCAGGGGCAGGGCCGGGTGCCGGTTAAGGGCTGGAATTTAAAGAAGGATGGATTGTTTCAAAAAATTTGTTGAATTCATCAAATATTTGAAGTTAATTTTCACGTTCTCTCTAAGTTCTATACAAGTTCTGTGATTATTTTAGTTTCATGCAGTTACTGGCCTATAATGATATAATAACAGAACTTGAAAAGAACCTCCACAGAACGTGAAAATCAACTTCAAATATTTGATGAATTCATCAAATATTTTGAAACAACCCGTCCTAAGTAGGTGTGTTTTTAAACGTGGTATCATTACGCAGTGTATTTAAACACACATGTTGTTATGAAATATAATGTTTTGTGGTTTTAAAAACTAATAGTTAGGCGGGATTTTTTTTTAAATTATGGAATATAAACACCTCTGCCATAGACCACCTCAAGTGGTTCGCTACTAGATTTGTCTAGGTCTTGGCAGCGGATGTATCTGCCCACCAGCTGCATGGCAGGCCGGTTTGGGAGAGAATGGTTGAGGAAGTTCGTTGGTCTTCTCCAACCATAGGTACTCTCTCGTAACATCACCTTGCACCGCAGTGGGAGGGATGGATTCATACGTCTGACACCCAGATTCCTATCCACCCCTAATACCTTTTTCCTTCCCAGAACTTCCACTCCTTCCTTTCCTAAAAAGACCCTCCACACAGAGCATCCCCAAAAATGACATAGGCTTTGAGTGGAGTTATTGTCCCCAGGACCTCCTGTGTGGGGCTAATGTAAAAAAAATCTAACGAAAAAGGAAAGACATAGAAACTGAAAAGGAAAAACCTTTTTAAATGAATAATTGACGGGGAGTAGAGAAGTCCTGTTTTAAGGCGACAGTTTTGCATTTCGTCTATCTGTCCCCGTTAGCAGTTTTATCATTAAACATTCAATCATCATAATAATATGAAATCGTCGTGTTAATTTGAAGAAAATAATTGTCATTGAGAATTTTTAGTCCATTATAACGAATTCAAGAATAACTTTTATTTTATTTAAGGTTTCGTTTTCGAGTAAATCGGGTCCGAAGTTAAAATTTTTGAAGACACGACATGCACAAAGACACATGATGTACCAAAATCATTACTATACAACTCTGTAAATTTATTAACTGTTTGTCCTATATTGTGGTAAGTATAAACAAGTGGTTCACGTTCATAATACAAGACTGTAGATACCTAAATAAATACGGTCAAAGAACTCTAGATTACCTTCTCCAATAATTTGCAACATGTTACCCAACAATAATAGACGGATTGCAATCTTTAGAGCACAGGCGTCGGGTGGGAATATCATTGTTCTACCGATATAAAAATGGAAGATGCTCCGAGGAACTAGCGCCATTGATCCCTTCGGCACCAGTGTATAATCGAGAAATACGCCAAACGCTTGCCCAACATATATACACGGTTGACATTTGTCACATGAGAACGGGTCGCTTCTTCGACTCGTTCCTGTGTTCAACAGTTCGGCTATGGAACGATTTGCCGGCCTCTGTGTTTCCTCCTTCCTACAACTTGGGTTTCTTCAAGACCAATGTTCATTCCCGCCTCTCCTCACAAAGACCCTCCACACTGCATCTCAGATGACATAGGCCCTGAGAGAAATTATTTTCCTCAGGGCCTCCTGTATGGAGTTAACGTAAAAAAAAAACAAACAAAATAAATTAAAAGCTGTGAATAGAGTTTCAAAAGGAAATGCATGCTAAAAAAATGTTTAAGTAATAATAATAATTTTTAAAAAATAATAAAAAAAAAAAAATAATCATTTTATAAAATTTATTATAATAAAACTATTCTAACAGACAGAACAATTAGTCATAATAGACCCGATATAGTTTTACATGACAAAATTTAAAAAATAACTTATATCATTCATGTCGCTATTCCAAATTCTTGTAATATTCAGAAAACTGTTTCTGAAAAAATAAGAAAATATACAGATTTAGGAAATGAGGTTAAAAGAATTAGGCATTCTCAGACTATAAAAATATTACCACTTGTTATTTCGGCTACTGGCATTATATCTAGCTCTCTCATTCAAAATTTGTCAAAGAATTTAAATATAAAAATGAAAAAGTCAGTCATTTAAATACACGTATGATTACGAAAGATTTTTTGAATATTTATATTGAGGGATCAGTAGGATTTATCGGACCAGTTAGGATTTCATCAGAGCCGAACCCTCTGATATGAAAATATCTGGAGTCGGTGAAATATTTTCCCATTATGTTTCCGGTGGATTGACGTATTGTTCTTGTATTGTTTTGTATTTATTATACTTATATAGTACACTTACATTGCGTGAATTTACTAGATAATCATTTGTGGAAAAGTGTGTGGAAGGGTTTAGTCTTTCATTTGGAAAAGATTTCACCCGGACATAAAATCTGGAGCACCGTAAATTTATTTCACATAAAATTACACAATAAACATAAGCGGAAACTTTGACTAGTCAACTAGGAATGGATCCTGTTTTAGGCCAGTCAAATTGACAGTTCATATCAAAATTTCATCTTACATTGTTTAATTATATAAATGTGAAATAACTTTTTTGTACTTATCTCTGTTTTCCCGCTTTTCGTTTTAATGTTTTTCCATTATTATTTTTGTTTCTTTCTTTAATTTTCTCTGTTATTCTTTTTTTATAAATTTTATTACCAAAATTTTTCCGAAAATATGTGTTTTATGTGTAAATGTAATAATGTGTACATTTTATGTATACCTGTCTCAATTTAAAAAAAAGTAAATTTTAAAAGAACCCGTTCACAAACTGATATAAATTATAAAAAAATTAAATGAATAATGAAGGAATTTATTAAGAAAACAAATGTGAAAATCAAACAGATGTAGGTATAGTGAATTTTACCATACAGTTGACATTAACTAATTAACGTTAACATTGGTTAATGTCAACTGTATAGTGAATTTTAAAATGCATCCATTTAATTGATTCTAGCGACATTAAAGTCTTGGACCGCCCCTGTGCCCTGTGACCAACCTTTATAGTCCGGGGTGGATTAAACCACATTTTCCTTTATAAGCACAATTTCCCCGATAGGAAAGACATCAATTTATTAATATATTTCACCGATGCGTCCGAGGGCTTAAGAAAACTTCAATTTATTACTGTCATCGAAAATGTGATTACTAGGCAATAAATATCTTAGCATTTTACTTTGGAGAGTTTTTTTATGTGACTACCGCCCAAGAGTCCCAACTGCTCCCAAACGCCTGGAGCAAGTCAGACTATGGCATCCCCAATTGGGGTACGCATAGAGGACGGTGGGTATTCAGATCTGGTCATCAAACACGGCTAAAGAAATCATCACCACCCACAATCTGCGGTACAAGGCAATGGGTCAAGTTTGGCTAAGGGAGCTAAGGCATCCGCCTCCAAGATCTAAACAAACGTCACTCCATGAACCCGGGTACCCCTACTCATCACACGTAGGGGTCACACCATTTGGGGTGACCTACAGCACGAGTGTTGGTTACTAGGTTTAAGCTATTAAATTTTTGTATTATGCTAGGTTAGGTTAGGTCGCAAAATTTTAATGATATGTTTTGTTGTAAACGACCAAAATTGTCGAGTTAATTGTTAATATATGTACATTTTTTTGTTGTTTTTTGTATATTTTATTTAGTTTTAATTTTTTTTACTTCTTATACCTAACACATTATTTTCTAAAACTACAAAATCGATATGCTCTTTACAGAGAAAAAACATGTTAAAAAAAGATGTTTGTATTGGAAACCCGTTGTTACAAAAACTACGACTCCATGGCAGTAAGTTTATTCTCTGACAGTTGACTTCCAGGCATACTTACATACGGTTCCATGCTAACTCAGAATGAAACCTACTCAGAAACACCTCAGAAAGATCATTAAAAGCCATGAAAAAATAATTAAAAAATAGCCGGTAATAACCTAACCTAACCTAACCTAACCTAACCTAACCTAACCTAACCTAACTTAACCTATTTAACAATTTTTTAAAAATATATTTTAATCACCACTCTTAATGACCTTTCTGAGGTGCTTCTGAGTTGGTTTCATTCTGAGTTGTCTGGTCACCCTTAAATACAATACTCAGTGGGTTTAGAAAAAATACGGTAAACCTACTTACACAAAATATAACTCGTTGTCCTCAAAGGGGTGTGCAGAGAAGGTTATGTATCACCGAATAACAAAAGTATAACGCATGTTTTCATTCAAATGCATCAATGATAAAACTACTTGTCTATATACTGTATATACTTATACCAGCGTAAAAGAACAAAAAATCAACCCTGTAAGTAAATTCGTTTTATATCTATACCAACTTATTATAGGTACCTATTTTTGAAGTTGATTTTAGGTTTAAAATTGTTAAATAACACTGCTTACCACTATTGATTTTTTTAATCAACTATTTTCAAATGCACACTATACACTGCTCATCGGTAGATGCCACAAGTATCGCAAAGTTTATTGTTTTCTTTAGCAACCATCGAACCCCAGTTCCTCGAACACCGTGCCCGGAGAGCCACTCGACCACTCGTCCAGTGGCCACATACGAAGCCCCCTTTGTCTCCAGCCGACATCCCCACACTCCATCTTCCACCATCAGGTTCTTCCTCCCACGACCCGACTCATTAATCGTGATGATATTGGCTTTAGTTTCTGTGAAGGGCCATCTCTAGAGGTTCAGAATGAGTAATTATTTAATATGACAAACCTCAGATATAGCTACAGGGTGTCCGGAAACTCGAAGTACAAGCGGGATACTCGTGAAAATACATCAACAAACCTACCCAGCTCAATAGATAAATAAACTTTTTTTTTAAATTTTATATAACATAACATAATATTTCATACACTCTTCTAATAAACCAGATGCTTGTGCTTAGAAGAGGAAAACTACGAATATATAGTTACCTACTATTATTAAATCTACATATTCTATGTATATGTCATACGTTTTTGTAGTATTATTACATTGTCATGTAAACAAGCTTATGGGTCCGAGTGGTTAAATAATTTAATTCTTGTATTTGAATTGAGGAGTAGTTCCATTGTTGTTTAAGATGAAGCCATACTAAATAATGCAAAACCATACAAAATCATAGATATGTTTTTGTTTTGAAAATTTGATCGCTTAGAAGTATTATAGATGTTTCAATTAAATACTGCGTGCAGAACATACCTTGGCCCTTAAAAATGTCGGTATTTTTTATAAGTCTTTTAATAAGCCTATAAAAAAATTAAGTATAAGGTCTATAAAAAACACTTTCAAGTCCAAACTGTCCTATTTATCATCCCCCTTTTCGGATGTGGTTTTATTGTATAATATGGCAAATTCAGTTTATTTTATAATAATCGCAAAAAAAAATTTAAGCCCGAACTTCCCAAAATTAAAATATGCATATTCCCGTTGTTATTTTACAATACGGCCACTAGTCGACGAATTTGTTTTTTTTTTCAAAGTGAATCCTATGCCGTCCACCGAAGAACTACTGAACACGCCACACCCATTTTCAGTTAGATCTCCCCCGGCCGTAGCCGGGAACACACGTTAGGCTCCGTTTTATTACAATAAACAATGCGTAACAAAGGAGTTAATGTTTTTTGCCAAAGGGTTTTTACGAAATCAACATGTAAAAAAAAACGCAAATACGTTTTCCAACCTTTCCAAAGGTTTTTCTCAAGTATTTTCAAACTTAAAGGGGCGTGAATTAGGACTTTTTTTGCTAGACTATTGGATTGCCTTAAACAAATTTCTTTATGTGAGTACACATATATACATAATTATACCACCCAAGGGAAACTTTTAGATCTACCTGACTATTTAGATCTCGTCACCAAATACGACTGAAATCATTAGAACTTACGAATAGTGGTTTTTCAACAGGACGATATTGAAAGGATCTACCGTTCTGGAACTTACAGCAAATATAGCAGGTAGTGATGTACTTATGTATTATTTTTAATTTAAAAAGTTGTTAAAAACAGAAATTTTCACAACGAGATTTAAACCTGTCACCTCCGGCGGGTATGGGTACCGCTGCCCCGGGAACCATTTATTTGATGACCAACACCTCTGCCATAATACTCTTTTCTTACCAGAACTTATCCTCCGTCCCTTCCTAAAAAGACCCTCCATACAGCATCCCCAAAGATGATAAACCCTGAGTGGAATTATTTTCCTATGGGCCTCCTGCGCGTGGAGCTAATGTAAAAAAAATAGATGTAGATAAGGGTTCCATGCCAACTCAGAATGAAACCAATTCAGAACCACCTCAGAAAGGTCATTAAAAACTCTGAAAAAATAATTTCAAAATAGCCGGTAACCTTAAATTAACTTAACCTATTTAACCATTTTTTTATAATATTTTTTTATCATTCTAAGGTGGTTCTGAGTTGGCCGGTCACCATAAATAAGATAGAAAGAAGTTGTGCGGGGAGCTGGGGGATATACAATACGTGTCTATTATCTCGGAGACTAATAATTATACGTTCCGAGTGTTTTTTTACAATAGTCAGGGCCTATGTCATCTTAGGGAATGCTGTGTGGAGAGTATTTTAAAGGAAAGGTAGGAGAGGAAGTTCTGGGAAAGAAAAATGTACGAGGAGTGGGTAGGAATCTGTGTTAGTGTGTTCAGGAGTGATGGACATATGAATCCATCTCTTCAACTGCGTTGCAAGGTAGTGGGACGAGATAGTCCTTTTGGAGAGGTTAAAAGGCTTACCTCAATCAATCTCTCTCAATCCGGTCCGCCGCGCATAATGTGGGCAGACGCATCCGCCGCCAAGACCTAGATAAACTTCACCTCGTAAATCCGGGCACCCCTGCTAAGATCAGTGTTACAAAAATTTTAGAGAATTATCGGACACCATGTAGACTGCGTATAAATATATGAACCGCGACGCGAACCGAGCCAAATTATGCGAAAGAAACGTAGCAACCAAAAACAGTGCGAAACGCCGCTTGCCTAAAAAATTGAAGAAATTTACATTGGAAATTTTTCTAAAATCATTTAAATTTTTAAAATAACATCAAATCTGTAGCTAAGTTTCGTCCTTCACTTTTTTTGGATGGGTTTGCGCGGCGCGCCTCTGTTGATTTTTACCCGAAGCTCGGTCCCATTTTCCTCTTGAAGGTTCGGGTATTCGCTAAATCAATCGCAGCCTTTCATCAAAAATCTGCTTTACCTAACCGTGTTATCCATATTATCCACTTTGAGTGGATACTTTCAAAATGATAATACAATTTTATTGGGAATAATTTTTTTCACAAAAGAACAGGGCAAACACCTATTGTTATTATTTATACCACGTTATTATTTATTTAATCCGTTTTAAAACAGTTATTGCAAAACTCGTTGGTAATTATTTTTACTGTTTTCTATTAAAAAGTAACTGTTTTTTATGCATTGTTCTTATCAGTTCTTATCGGAGAATAGTTAGGGAACATCATGGAACCTTCCTTACACAACTTAGTGGAACTGCATCCGTACCAGCCACAAAAGTTACGAGGCTATGAGATGCGCCGTCTTTTTCTATCATTCGTTCGATCAATCTTTCTACACAGGAGGCCCTGAGGAAAATAATTTCCCTGAGGGCCTATGTCATCTTTGGAGATGCTGTGTGGAGGGATTTTAAGGAAAGAAAGGAGAGGAGAGTTCTGGAAAGGAAAAGGGTTTAAAGGGTGGGTAGGAATCTGGGGTTCGGTGTGTCCTGGTCATCCGCCTCTAATACCTAGACAAACCTCACTCCATGAAACCTGGCACCCCTGCTAAATCACCAAACGTAGCAAACCACTTGGGATGACCTATGGCAGAGGTGTTAGTTATCCAATAAAAGTTCCCGGGGCAGCGCTACCCATTCCCGCCTCCCAAATTAAGTTGCCACCTACCTACCAAATCTAGTGAAATATTCTCCTCTTAAAGTTAATTAACTAAGGGGGTTTTTCACCATCCTTCTGATAGCTTATCCGTACGATAACGAATATTAATAAATAAACAAATAAATACTTGCAATAGGTAAAAAAAACTCGGCTAACGTATCCTATATATAGCCGCTATTCATAGGTTCAAGTGTCGAATAGTAAGCTCGGACTTTTTGAATAAATAAATCGTGTTTAATTAATCGAAAATGTACGTTATCGTATGGATATAATCTATGAGAAGGATGGTGAAATACCCCTTAAGGGTAGAAAAGTCCTGTTTTATTTCGACCGTTTTGTCTGTCTGTAAATTAGTTTATATTTTCCGTTTCCGGTTCAAGACGTTGGCCAATTTACTGGTTCAGTAAAAGTATTATTTTCTCAATTGTGGGAATCTTCGTGTTTATTTGGACTTTCTTATTCACATTTCTTCAACATTATGGTGAAAGTTTGAAAGAAGAATTGTTTTTGAGATGGTTGCAAATCTCTATTATATTACACTGACATTATCATAAATTGTTTTACCACACATGCCTCACGGATCTCATTTTACAGCATTCCTTGCACTTTTATCCTTCCTCTGCCAGTTGCATGCCTCACTGCCATATATCAGGGGAAGTACCAACACTCCACTTTGGACTGCTAGCTTTGCTTATTTGGACAGTTTATTGTTAGCGTCAACGACGTTCAGTCCCACATTAATCGACTTAGCAACATTTACCGTTCTTTCAATATCTCTATCAGCCTTCCCATCTCTCGTAAACACATTTCCCAGATACACAAGCTCATCAAACTGCTTCATATATTCATCATTCTCAACTATATTACACACTGTTTTCGTAATCTCTCTTTTAAACACCATGAGTTCAGACTTACTTACATAACTTACATTCATCATTAACTCATTATTCATACATACTTCGTTCATCCTAGACACGAGAGACTGCACCGCATCATCAGCATACAACAGGCAACATACTTTCAGATTACTCAATTTCACGCCCAATCCAACCTCTTTCAAATCTTGGATCCATGTATAGATTCAACAACCATGGTGACAGTACGCAGTCTTTTTTTATTCAGTATTAACATTTATTACAATACCTATAGATACTTCTTAATTAGATATTCATTCTCAGAATCATTAGTGACAGTTTTCCCTTGGGAGCGTGCTTAGAAATAATCATTGACGAACGTATTATTTATTAAAACATACTTGCATTGAGTTAAATATTTAGACGCCTGTCAGTCAGCGTCGCGACGCGTGGCGATTGTCAAAACACCCGTGCAAAGTCATTTGTAGCACCAATCTGGCACCATTGCAACACTAATAAACCAAATTTGTCCCTAGCACGCTAGTTACCCAGTTAACGCCAGGAAATGGCAACTTTTCTCTGTCCTCCGAGTGTTAGAGAGGAGGTGAAACACGTTTTGCCTCCGGGCGTCATCCGACAGGGGGAACTTCGTCTCAAAAATCACGTAGCTGCTAAACAATATTGTTAATATTTATTCATTAGGTACTTTTTGACGGCTTGGTACGAAGCCTTTTTACTTAGTAAGTACCTACCTACAAAATATGTACTTTTAGTCAAGTAGGTACAATTTTGTGATATGTATTTCTTTCTAAATAATATCATAGGTCGCCCCAAGTAGTTCGCCATGTTTGGTGATTTAGCAGGGGTGCCCGGGTTCATGGGGTGAGGTTTGTCTAGGTCTTGGAGGCGGATGACCAGGACACACTGAACCCCAAATTCCTACCCAAACCCTTAAATCTTTTTCCTTCCCAGAACTCTCCTCTTCTTCATCCACACAGCATCCCCAAAGATGACATAGGCCCTGAAGGAAATTATTTTCCTCAGGGCCTCCTGTTTGGAGCTCATGTAAAAAATATATACATATTTATTTAATTTTATCTATTGTATTAATTATCAACGACGCGCGTGCTTTTACATACGTCAATTTTACAATTACGCGCAAATCTGCATGTAATAAAAAAAGAGAACAAAAACATTTTTTTATTTAACATTAAAACTTTGATCTTCAAAAATAATTTAATGAATCCGCACCTATCAAAAAAAAGTTTATAATAACCACACCGACGGAATAACTAGAAAACAGGTAAGCCAAAAAGAAAACAAGGTTAATATATTTATTTTTCACGTTAACTTAATGAATAAAACCTCAAATTATAATATTTAATTAATGACGACAATATTGTCAAAAGCTGAAAAAGATACGTTCTCATCTAGGAATTGAATCCAGAATCTTAGCCTTGCCCGCCTTGCCGGAGAGATGCTTTAGCACTCAGCTAATAGGGCCCTGTCTGCTTCGGTCGTATTTAATAACTGTATCATACTTCGACTAAAAATTATAAACATTATCTTCATTTTCGTAACGCATATCTTTAGGGAAATACGTATGAGGGTGGGTAAAAAACTTGGGGGTCAGTGTGTCCATACATTAATGATAACCGGTCAGTGGTTGAGTGGGCATAGCGCTTAGGTCCCACCCGGGCGTCGCATGTTCAATTCCTCGGCTGGCTAAGTCCTCCATCACAACACAAGCAACATTTTCGGCTTTCTGTGGTGGTAGTAGGAGATTTTCAAACATTGTTGGGTTATTCGTAACCCGGGAATGTTTGTCTTTCTTTTTAAATAAAATAAAATAAAATAAATTCTGTAATTAATTTTTTATCATTTTAGTACTGCGAATATACTCGAAATTGTTAATTAATAACATAACCATTCCTGTTAGAATATTGCACATTGAACGGCCTCAAAATATAATTGTCCTTTTGTAGGAATATAAAGTGAATGAACTGAATTTTGACTTGTTGTTTTTACGTGTTTTCTTTATACATAGCATGATGAATATTATATGGACACCTACTGTTCATAATTATTAAGACCTACGGCTAATTTTTACTTAGAAACATCCACTGAGATCTAAAGCGAAGACTAAATTTTAATTTTAATTTTTAAATTTCAATTTCAACATAATACTTGTCAAACAATACTAAAGTAATATAGGTACATACATTAGTTTTAAGTAATGCGAAAATGACAATAGAAACTTAAAATAAAAAAATAAAGTATTATCAGAATATTCAGAATATACCTAAT
Source organism: Limnephilus lunatus (assembly GCA_917563855.2). Lineage (NCBI taxonomy): Eukaryota > Metazoa > Arthropoda > Insecta > Trichoptera > Limnephilidae > Limnephilus > Limnephilus lunatus. The sequence goes on from OU830602.1 coordinate 47,095,765, forward strand.
ATTTGTATTCTGAATATCAGAATATTCAGAACTAATTATTATTGCTTTGATACAGGACGCAGAGGTTTTGCGTGTGTCGAAAATGTTGGAAAAATGTTTCGAAAATGTTTGGCAAGCAATTGATTAGTTACGAATTTGAATAGTTGTGTTATGGTTGTCACAATAGAAAAGATGGGGGAGAAGTAGATATTTCGCAAGCCAATCGTAAAATCAAGCAGATCATGATGCTCCTCAGGCCCTTCATGATCTGCCGACAGGCGCTCCACGATATGCCTAGGCGCATCTTGATCTGCCTGATTTTACGATTGGCCTACGATAGATACACCGTATACACGGTCACGGATATTTGTGGGCGGTCTATGAGTTATTCAGTAATTTCAAAAGTATAAGAATATCATTAATCGTTCTCCGGGTATCATTAACGTATTGCGAAACCTAAAAATTGCATGGACTTATTCGACGGCCAAAAATAACTCCAAAGTCTTTGAATGCATCTAAAACGGATTCGTTTTTATTAATTTAATACGATTTCGTGACGGTAAAACACACATGAGGAAACATTTTTTCACGTAAGAATAATATATTTGTTTCACATCAGCTGGCAAGCCTATTTTGCTGAAGGATAAGTGGGTTATTAAAACATTTATATTGAAAAGCTTTGCGTCATTTGCAAATAGAATGAACTTAACATTTTGGAAACTCAAAGATTTAAAAAAAAATACATATGTTCAATAGCAGAGGGCCCAAATGTGTGCCTTGAGGCAATCCCGAAATTACTTTAAATTTATACATTACATTCAATGGGCAGGAGCTTCTTCAAGACCCTTCTTATTCTTTAAAAGCGGAGTCAGGCAAGAGGGCAATATGTCTCCAACTATTAAACGACCTCCTTTAAGAGCGCAACGACTCACGGATTGGGTGCCATATTTATGGACAAGGCAGTAACAACATTAATTACGCGGATGATATGGTACAGTTGGCACCCCCGATTAAAGGTTAAACAAATTTGTGAAGAGTACGCAAACTCACATAACTTGTTTTGCATACTCAAAAATAAATCGCCGTAGTATTCAAACACAATAAGAAGCCACTAAATATTCCACCAATCTGGCTAGAAGGAAATTGCTTTTTTTTTTTTTTTACAGTGAATACCGCACAAGAATCTCAACTGCTCCCGTCTGGAGCCAGTGAAACTATGGCATCCCCAATTGGGGTATGTTGTGAGGCTGAAGGTAGTGGGGAGGGGAAGGAGGTAAGGAAGAGGAAGGTTGGGAAGTACCTGGCTATTCAGATCTGGTCACCAAACATGGCTAAAGCCATTTTTAAGCAACATTTCAATTCTGAATGGTGGTCTTACACCAGGGCGATACTGATAGTATCTTCCACTCTGGAACGTGCCGCAAATATACTATATATTATTTTTAATGAATGAATTGTGAAATAACACAAATTAATCAAATAAAATTTATTTGCGCACGCCGGGTTCGTACCCGCGACCTCCGGATTGTGAGTCAAGAGTCTTAGCCACTGGACTACGGAGGTCGACAAACTTGCAGCTTGTGGCTCCAGATTAAATATCTGGGACATAACCTAACCTAAGAATATAGAAGATGTAGAACGACGAAGAAGAGCAATTCATATACGGAATGCTCTCAAGGCGGTTCTGCCACCGTAACGACGATGTCAGAAAACTGATTTTTTATGTAAAACATACCGTTCTGCCCTGTACACATCTGAGCTGTGGACACAATACCCAGCATCGCAATGGGACAAGTTGAGGGTGTGCTAACACAATGTATACAGGCAACATATGCAACTACCAAGGTTCTGCAGTGCCTCCACGATCCACGATGTTCACCGAAGGGAAGGTGCGCTCATTCCCCACCTTACTTCGCCACCGAATAACCAGCTTCTGGAGCAGGACACGGAAGTCAACCAATGTCATTGTTGTATCTACATCCAAGTGGTTCAGCTCTCCGCTGAATGAGTAATGGATGCAGATTATGATGAGAAGACCTCCCTGATGGAGGACCCTGTAAGATTTATTAAATTATTTTAATTTTAGTTAAATTATTTAAGTAACTTCTTAAATGTTATCATTTGTTATCATTACCCATTTCGTTTTTCATTATAGTTTAATTTTTTATTTTTCTCTTTATGAAGCAATATTACAATGAGTCCTGCCGGAATAAAAACTTTATAGATGCTTCAATTAAATACTGCGAGTAGAACACATCCTGGCCTTGAAAATAATCGAGTATTTTTTTAATAAGTGTTGTAAGTCTGGAAAAAAAATATCAGGCCTCTAAAAAATGAAAAATGAAAACTAATGAAAAATCTCTTATTAATAAATCAATTTTCAGATAAAGTTTTATTATATATTGTGGGAAATTAAGTTCTTTAGAAAATGATCGAAAAACGTTTAATATTTATGTCTGAATTCCACAAAATAATACAAAAAATGTAATATCTCCCTGTTTTATTCGGCATGAATCAAAATGGGCGACGTTCAACGAATTTGGAATTGAGAATTAAACCTTATGCCGTTTGCATAAAGACTATGTGCATTTTGTATGCGCTCCGCTACGGTGGCGAATGGACGTCTCTAGACTTTGACGTCGCTTGGTTCCGTGAAATCGAATTTAAATTTCCTTGTTACAATAATAAACAATGCATAAGAAAGGAGTTAATGTTTTTTAAAGGCCTTTATGAAATCAAACTGTAAAAAAAAACTCTTATATACCTTTTCCAACCTTTTTAAAAAGGTCTTCTTAAATCTTTTCAAGTATTTTTATATCTCTTCTAAAAAGAGGCGGGGCCCTTTCGATTTGGAATTCTTCAAGGACTAGTGGATCACCTCAAAACACAGGGTGTTCCTATTTTCACTTTGTTGGACTTCACAAACAGGAAACTTCTAAATCATTTATCTGTTGTAATTTGAGAAACCTCCGAATAACGGTGACCCCAAAAAGTTTAAATCGACGATAACTCGTTTCATAAGTTATTAAATTTTGACAACGAATTGTTTGGAAAGATTTCGAGTCTTAATTTTGAAAATACCCCTCCACGAACTACGAGACGTGATTATTTAGCCAGATTTGTCGTGATCCTTCGCTGTAAACGAAGGCTATTAGTATTCCGTGGAGAAAAAGTTGGAATAACTCGACTGAAATTTAATATAACGAGGGAAATTGGAAGTATTTGATTCCTTGATCGTAAAATGATATTACTCTTACTACGCATTATGGCTGGAAAATTTCAGATGGGAAGGTGTTTTCAATATCTGAAATAATGACCTTTCAATAAACTGATGATAAATGATAAACAAAGCACGTACATACGTAGTAAAGATTACTAACTAGATCTCAACTACGTATATGTACAAAGTAGAGATTTCTAACTAGATCTTTACCTCTAGCTTTTTACTGCGTACATCTACGCAGTAGAGATTACTAACTTCATCTCTACTATTTATATGTACCTACGCAGTAGAGATTACTAACTTCATCTCTACTATTTATATGTACCTACGCAGTAGAGATTACTAACTAGATCTCTACTATTTATATGCATGTAATGGAGATTGTTAACTAAACCTCTACTACCTATACGTACGTAGTAGAGATTACTTAAAAAAATAGTTACTTTTTTATTGGCCTTGTAAGCGATTGAAAAAAAGATCATTATTGTCACGCTTGTCTCTGTCACTTGTCACGTTCTCGTTATCTTCTCCTTCTATACACATCGAATAACATATCGAAACCGATGATACCGTAGTCCTCCTGGCTCCGAAAAGTTGTTATATTATGGGTAATGTCAGATTTACTCGTTATGGTAACTGAACACCGCAGGACAATGACAATTCAACACACTTTTGAAAAATTAAGTCACGAAATGTAACGAAAAAAAAGAATGTTAAATAGGTTTATTTAATTGTATTTAATGCCGGCAACCTGGGCGTTTATTGTTATAATAATATCGTATACAAACAAGTAAGTAACCCGCCTCACTAGACGATGTCTTTTCTGAGACGGGTACGAACGGGTTATGTTCATAGGACAGTTTTTTCATCACTTTTACTGATTTTATATCGCTTCTCAAAAGTGTGTTGATTTGCCACTTTCCCGATAATTATAATGTTGATTGTGAAGTTTAATGTTATTGTTTCTACGTCTGCCACAAGTAAAAATATGTAAAAATAAATTTTAAGCCGTTAAAATATAGATTTTTAGCGCCATTTTTTCTTTAACAACTCCGAGGTGTAATTTTTGTCTTATTTCACAAGAATCTTTGTAGTTAAAATGACTACCAGAAACAGGAAGTAAGTGGTATTGATGTTCCTGTTTACGATAAGGTGAAAATTTAGCTTTTAAGGTTCTAATCTTATGATATCTAAAATATATTCTAAAATTGACTATCCATGTTCAATAAGAAGTCGCTTTCAACATTACTCGAGCTGATTTACCATCGAGAGTATCGAATTTGGTTTTTTCCCTTCGTTTCCCTAACAAGCCGTGTGAGATCGGAGGCACGTTGCAGGCCTCCACTCGCCCCAAGTAACTTCCCCTTCGACCGCGCATTTTCCCGGATTATTATTATTAAAAGTCCCAACTCCACTAATGACATCGCGACTTTATTTCATTCCGAAAGTTGAGGGTAACGCGATCTAACAAGTTGAGGCAATTGCGTAAAGGATTTTTAGTCAGTTTCTAACTAACCATCGTGACATTTCCCCTCAGGAGTAGACAGAGAAGACTGGCCGCCATACAACTAGAGATGGTCAATATTCCTGTCCCGGTTACTACCGATGACTGTGCTATCACTGGAAAAGTGTATTTATTCCAAAAGAAAATGGATAAAGAACTGTTACTGAAACCGCAGTGACATGCAGACAATTTAAGGTAGGTATATATTAATCAACTGTACATACAGCTCTGTTTTGGAACAGATCGCTTACATCAATTACAGCCAGACGTACAAATGTGTCCATTCTGGAAGAGCTATAGGCAACCACAGTAGACTTTAAGCTATCTGCCTAAAACGAATCTTAAGATCCTTTGGACACGTTGCTGACCAAGTATCACGAATGTCCGGAACGTCCGTAGCTCTCCATGCATGCAGCGCAGAACCGCTATGAGTGGAGGAGCCTTGTCCACCATGGACATCGGAGAAGGGGTTACGATCCTCAGCAATTAGGAGCGGATTTGAGAAGAAGAGTCATCTCATTCATGTTCGGATATCATATACGTAATGGTTTACTTGAACCTGTCATGTCTCCTGGGGCTTTGAAAGTTGAGGTCTATGTTCATCATCGTCACGGATGAGATGGTTAAATAAAAATAGTTGTGCATAGAGATTTTTATAAAGCATGAATAATAATGTCACAACTACCATGAAATTACATTCATAACCTTAAAAGAATATAAAGGTTTATTGAAAAACTAGAGGTTGTACATTATATTAATTGTATGAATTGATCTAGACTACAATTGTAATAAATAAATAACTCGGGACGTGCTAGAAACTCAAAGAAAATTTAGAAAAGAGTTAAATTTAAATGTCACATAGATTAATTAATCTATTACGGGCGCCAGATCGTTTAATTATAACGACCAAGTTAATTAATTAAGTGAATTTAATGGTAAACCATAATTAAGTATCTAATCATTTAAAATGAAGGATTTACGATTCCGATGTTTCCGACACAGTTTGGTCCACCTTTGAAGCCGAAGCGCACGTCCTGTTTTTGAGCCTGAGTCAAAGTGTCTAAGGATGTCTGAAGCTGATCGCTATCCTTGTTGCGATATCAGAAAACGGGGTACGTTGATGTGCCGAATTGCATGTGACGAATTCAACCGTTACAACATCCTAGGGTAAGATTTGGTCAACTTCACTGGCTACGGTTCCCCGACATTCGCCTCCAATCCTCAGTCCTTCCAGTTCTGCTCCAATTCTCTTTCACGCAGTCTATTCACCTCTTCCTTAGCGAGCCTATGGTTTACTTCCTATGAGGAACTCATTTGGTATAAATTTTGATATCCTATCATCTGCAATTACTTATATATCTACATATCCAACCCATCTGTTATTGGTACAATGCTCAGTAAGAGTTTGTAATTTCTGAGATTTCTCTTCCTGATTGAGTATGGTGACTTTCTCTTGGATGTTCTCGAAATGATCCATCTACGGGTCAGAAAGGATGTTCGAAACACTGATTTCGGATGGTTCAAAAACTCTACCCTCACGGTGAGCATTTATTTCTACGTTCCGATGGTTACCTCCGCCGCCGACAGTATGGACTGTTTTTACTGCTATCATAATTTTCCAATGTCGTTAAATAGAATAATTCCGGATATTTTATTTATTTATTTATTCATTATAAACGCCCCTTTTACATAAATGATTTATTTTTACACAATTTACTCTACGATTGAGAGACAACAAGAGTTTTTTTTAATTGTTTAGATAACAAATATTAAATAAAAAAATAACATAATGCATGGTATATAGTTGAGTTTAAATGCTTATAATATATTTTAAAATAGAGACTAGAGAGAGAGAAAAATATTCAGAAACCAGTTTGTAAACTTCAGATGGCCTAAAACTAGCGTGAAATAATAATAAATGTTCACAATACATAATTTACAAATAAACAGTAAGAAGAATAAAAAAAAATCAGAATGTGCAATTCACAGAAAACTAAAGTAGACAAGAGTGGGGAGATTACGAAGCACAGCACAAAGAGGAGACGGATAGGCTACGAAGGCCCTGAAGGAGACCGATTACACTATCTCATTATCTCGCAGGCTAATATGTGTTTGTCTCTTTTTTAGTGTCGCTATTTTTCGTTTCATCGTATTTCAAATCACAACGGTACTTCAGAAGTTTGCACTTTAATATACGCTTCAATACCGCTCCTATGCTATGCTCCTAAAATATGCTGCATAAAAATATCATTCACTTGTCTCATATAAAGGTAAACTTACAAACATGTCGATATTTTAGGTGATTTTGTTTCCAAGTGTGTGAAAGGGAGAAATAGGCGCATGTATGTGGTAGTTAGTCCTGGAAATATTGTTGCAGAATAATATATTTGCCCAAAACCTGTTTTTCTGGTCCAGGTATTTATTTTCTTTGCTTACACTTACACCGATTATATTATCTTATAACAATCGTTACATTTATAAATGCATTAAAATTGTAATTTTGTAATGGTTTTAAGAGGGATAATAAAATAAATAAATAAATAAATAGAAAATTGAATTAAACTGAAGAGAGTTCATTATCCCTTTTATATTATCTCGACGATTCATTTTCTTGCGAAGATCTAAAGAATTTCTAAGTATTTAAATATTCCACGGAAATTGATAGGTGTATCAAATTGTTCATCTTATTCGTGGAATATCGTTGAAGCAATCAACATCAATATATTTCACCTATCGGCAGGTGTTTTCTGACGCTAAGTAATGTCTACCTGATGACAGCTCCAATTTACGCCGCAATTTATCAAGAATTTTCGTTTTCAAAGAATAAAAAATAACAATGTGCGCAATTTGCGGATGAAATAAGTCTCTTTGTGACACATTATCTTTTATTCCGCATTCTCATTATCTGACACTCTTCTCATTTCGTATAAAACGAATACATATTATTATAATATAGGTAGGTTTGGGTGGGAGGAGATTCATAATAGATATTATATACATATAGACCTTTCAACTTTATAACGATGAACAAAGCTAACAATGAATCACGTTAGTAAAAAAATAATTGTTAGCTTTGTTTCAATACTGCGCGCTGATTGAATTATGTATTAATCAGATTCGTATCAAAATATGGTAATTTAAGTAAAAGAAGGATGGAATCTAATTGATATATTAATCGATAATATATCAATTAGAATCTAATTGGTATATTAATATACCAAAATGATTTAATAACCGGTAATTTGTTATTAAATCATTTTGTTAATCCTTTATCTGATAAATTGAGAAAGCTATTACTCGGCAGGTGAATTATATTAATTACTTATAACATTAAAGCACACTTATAATAAGCATTAACAATAAAGAAAATAGATACAAGATAGGTGAATATTCATTACCGTATTTATTTGTAATTTTTGTTATGGACCTACCTTAATTTTGACTTAATCTTGTGTTGTGTATATGATCTACTGAACTATTAAATCAGCAATGAAGAATAGAAAAAAATCAAAAAAAGGTTCTGAAACACTTGCATTTTATACCGAACAACAAAAAGACTCATTAGCGTTCTATAAGTTATATCGAACACCCGAACAACAGAAAGACTCATTAGCGTTCTATAAGTTATATCGAACACCCGAACAACAAAAACACCCATTAGCCTTTTAAAGGTTAAATCGAACACCCGAACAACAAAAAGACTCATTAGCGTTCTATAAGTTATATTGAACACCCGAACAACAAAAACACTCATTAGCCTTTTAAAAGTTATCGTCACTAGAAGTATCTTCGACCAAACATTATTTTTCAAAATCATCAACAACGCTGTTGTAGAAAATATGTTTCAACAGTATGAAGCTTATTAGTTCACATTTCACATTCATAAACTGTATACAACTTTAATTTTTCAGAAGAACATGCACAAAAAACAATAATATATTTTCTTACGCAAATATTTCCATTATTTACTCTCAGGTCAATTTACTAAATGTCTGCATAAACCAAAAGAAATCCGAATGCATAGCCTATTTTATAATGAAATCGAAAATTTACGTTGCTTAAGAAAATTCAAAGAAAAATTATATACTCGTATATAATAAGTATTAGAAGTGTAAGCTTAATCGTAAACGTGTACCTCTAGACCACATGAAGTGAATCTAATAAGATTAATAAATCACTTAGTAGTTTTGAACTGTTGTTTGTTCATTGGCGATCTACAGTGATTGTCGGCAAAATAGATAAAACCTTTATCGACCAAAGATACCTAGAGCTATACTGAGAGTATCTACCACTGTCACGCGTGTCAAGGTGTACATATGACTTGATAATACTTACAAATTCGTCCTATACCCATCTACTTATTCACTGTACATAAGTGCAGAGTTGTCTCCAGACGTCACACTTTTACATTAGGGTATAAAATGGCGTGTCAGTAATTCTGAAGGGTGAAAATTTTACACTTTAATATGTAAAACATTCTTTCTCGTTAATGTTGGCTCTAACAGCAAACAGTTCTCCGCAAGGGAGGACAGAGAGCCCTCGACGAAATAATGACTTGCCTTTTGTGGGAAGCCAGGTGGAAAACCTCATCCATACCTATCCACCAACATACAACCTTCCCTATCTGCACTCTACCATTCCTGGCAGTATACCTATCTGCCCATAGACTTTAGGTAGGTATTAGGTATGGTCCATGCCATTCAAAGAGTATTAAATGAGGAAAATTACTCTGCAATTAAATAAAAACCACTTTGTCTGACACAGAGGGAAAATCAGAATTTCACGTTTTCATAATTGCATTGCAGCGCTTGTAAGGGCTGGGTGTTTCATTTGTGGTAAGACTGAAGCGGTTATTTAAAAACCAGTGGTCATTCTGTTTTCTGTCTGTCACACTGGAGGGATAATTCAAAAGTTAATAGCATGTCATTTAAGATTTGGAGCAGTTAATCAAGACACGTTATTAAATAACACTAGCGCAGACCAGTGAAAATCACGGGATATTAAATTCGTGGGATTTGTAAATCTGAAAGTGTATGTATACCTGTAACACAACAAGGACAATGATTTGCTTTTGTACTATTTTTGCAGCTAGGTTCCACATTCGAACGGTCCCATTTAGGGATTGCAATCCGGAAAACTGAATCCGGTATTCCGGCTTCACTAATCATTTACCGGATCCGGTACCAATATACCGGATCCGGTTTTTGGCAAAATAATCGTGCATGAATAGGTGCTTTAAATGCGTGATGCTGAGTCACCCCCCGCCACGCCGCCAATGACATTAAAGCCGACAAGAGTAAAAGCTGAAACAAGCTTTTCAGCCGCTTTATATTTGTAGCTTTATTAGAAGTCGATTGGCAGATGCCACAATTAACACTATTTGTTATCTTGTTTGGGCATGTAAAGCGAATGAACGAAGAAAGTAGTGTAAGAAGAATATACGACGCAAATGTGAATGGTAGAAGAAGTCGGGGACGTCCGAGGAAGACATGGTACGATCAAGTGAATCAGATACTTGAGTCAGGCCATGTCAAAAGTCAGAATAATAGAAGAGAATGTATGAGACGTGTATGAATGTGAGCGAGGCAAAGAGTGTGTGCCAAGACCGATTTGTTTGGCGGTCCGTCCTCTCTGCCTACCCCTGCGGGAAAACGGCGTGATGGTTAGTTAGTTAGTTAGATAGTTTAGTTATCTACGATCATTTTTCCGAAGCCAAAATTGAAAACGTGTACTTAAAATAATAATTTATAGTATAAGTTGATTAAAGTAAGAAGTTATAAACTCTCTATTGTGATAATTGTGCCCTTCAATAGACAGATTTATCATGATATCTGTCCTAAATAATATAAGAGGGAGACTTGTTGGCATGCACAAATACCTATAATTATTATTGTTATTTCAGTAAATTATGAAAGATTAGATTTAATAAAGTTAATTACTAAAACATGTAGAGTTTTAAATCATTTGCCCGTTGTCTAATTATAAATAAAATTGAAAAATATCCTGATTTGACGGCCGGCGTAGCGCAGCGGTAAGACGCTTGACTCGCGCACCGAAGGTCGCGGGATCGAATCCCGGCGTAGCAAATAAATTTTATTTGATTAATTTGTGTTATTTCACAATTTATTCATTTAAAAAAATTAATAGTATATAAGCGGCACGTTCCAGAGTGGAAGATATTCTCTGTATCGCCCTGGTGTAAGACCACCATTCAGAATTGAAACGGCATTAGCCGTGTTTGGTGACCAGATCTGAATAGCCAGGTACTTCCCCACCTTCCTCTTCCCTATCTCCTTCTCCTCCCCACTACCCTCAGCCTCACAACATACCCCAATTGGGGATGCCATAGTATCACTGGCTTCAGACAGGAGCAGTTGGGACTCTTGTTAGGTATTCATGTAAAAAAAAAAAAAAAAAAACACGGCCGAATCGGATTGAAAATGATGCCGGTTTGTATTCCCTAGTCTCATTAGATTGGGAGATCTGTCAAATCTCATGCGATTTCGACGCCATTTGAGACAATTTAAAGTTTTTATCATAATATCATAATAATTCCGTCAACTTATTGTCGTGTTCCAATGTGTAATAATAGTGATGGACGTGTGTTTCCAAAAGATAAAGATTTGAAGGCGAAATAATGAATTAATTCCATGAAACGCTTGAAATGGACAACCTTAATAGATGAATTAAGTAATTATTCGTCCATTATAGTCTGTTATTCTCATTTTTAGTCTTTTTTTTTCAAAATTGAATCGCCAATGTAAAGAAAAATTATAACATTATTCCATGTGCTTACATCAGTATAGAATAGCATATATGAATTTTGCACATTTATGCACAGAATGCACAATAAAATTGTCACTGGGAATACGTGAGTCAATATTTTGATACGCCAAATAAAAAAATGTGAGAAATATTTTTTTATTTTTTTTTATTCATGTTCATTTTACTTTTGATGTAGAAAACAACAATCAATAGAAAAAGTGCGTAGAGGCTGTAAACAAACGCATCGAAATGACATTCCATATTCCATAGATTGCCATAGATAATAGATTTGGCAAGTAATCACACCCAACGTAGGATCGTCCTAAAAGGGCCCATTGTTGCAAAATGATCAAGAAAAAATATTTACCAAAATATACTAATTTATAGGCAATAACTTTATCGCTTATCTGAATTCTTGACATAGCAGTTCCAATTTTGAAAATGACACTTAAATTTAAAGCTAATCCGAATTTCAACAAACATAGATTCAAACAAACATTAGGAAACTTTTTGGAGTAAAAACTTCTTTAGCACCGTTGAGATTTGAAACTCGATGAAACGAAAAATAGATACACTAAAAAGAGATAAACATATACATCTCTAGGAGTTAGCCTGCGAGAGAATAAGAGAGTAAAATCGGTCTCCTCTTTGTGCGGTGTTTCGTTGCTTCGCAGCCTCGTAGTCTCCCCACTCTTAACTTCTATCGCCTGTGAACTGAATACTTGTATTTTTTTCTCAGGGCCTCCTGTCTGCTGTAAAAAAAGATAAACTTTTGTTTGTGAAAAATCAATTGCAAAGTCATTTCGCTCGCTAAAAGTTAGTTTGAAAGGCAAATCTTTTGTTTTTTTTAAAATATTTTTATTAATAATGACAACGATCATTAAAAAAATACTTAACATCTTCATTGACAATAAAGAGATCGCGTCGTCTCTTTAAATTCTTAACAAGGATATCACGTGACACCATTAACCCCTACAAATAAATAATAATGTGTTGGCAAGATAAACCACCCCTCTGGGTATCAAATTACCCCATCAACTCCTTAACGATATTATAAACTTCTTGTCATTATCTTTACATTAATAGGTGTTTAAAATGTATATTGGAAAAACGAAGCTTTAATTTGGTGTCAGGTTTCTAAATTGAGAAAAATATTAATTGTTTCAAGTGGGACAATTAATAAATTTGAGGAATTTTATTTAACGGTTCGGCACAGAAAAAGAATTGGGAGGGTCATTTTTGGTAAAGATATATTTACTAGGAATTCTGTGAACAGTAAAACTCGCGTCTAAAAAAGTTTGTTTTTCATTTTCTCTTATTCAATAAATCAAAAATCATTTTTTTGAGAGAGGGTTCCTTAATAGCTACCTTTTTTACCATAGCTCCACACAGGAGGCCCTGAGGAAAAAAATCTCTCAGGGTCTTTGGATCTTGGAGATGCTGTGTGGTGGTATTTTTAGGAAAAGAAAGGAGAGGAAGTTCTTGGAAGGAAAAAGGTATGAGGGGTGTGTAAGAATCATGGGGGTCAATGCGCTTAGGAGTGACGTATGTATGAATCCATCTCTCTTCCTGCGGTGCAAGGTGGTGGGTCGAGAGAGTCCGATTGGAGAGTTCAAATGTCTCCCTCAAGAAGCCTCTCCGATCCAAACAAGGGAAGGTACAAACGTATCCGCCACCAAGATCTAGACAAAACTCGCCCCATGATCCTTGACACCCATGCTAAGTCACCAAACGTAATGAACCACTTGGGCTGACCTATGGCAGGGGTGTTGGTTATCCAACAAATGGTTCCCGGGGTGGCGGTACCCACTTAATTATAAACCATACCTTTTAATTCAAATCATGCAATTTGTCCACAGAAACATCACTATCTCAATGAAAATTCTTTTTTCGAAATTTCTTCGTAGGTAGGTAACTAACTATTATAGATTTCTAGTAGGTAGGTACCATAATTTAGAAAAAATGCTAATAAGAAGATCCAAATAAACATGACGATTTCAAATTTGAAAAAAGAATATTAATTTATTGAACCATTAAAACGGCCACCGCCTTGAAACCGGAAATGGAACGCATGAACAAATTCACAGATGGACGAAATGCAAAACGGTTGAGTTTAAAAAGGACTTCGTTGCGCTCGGTCAATTAACATGATGAGCTTCGTATAAAGGTATTGTAGATTCTTGGTGGTTGGATCTATTGAGTATTATTTTTCAAACCGAATATAATACTTCTTTATTGTATTGAATGTCATTGTTTTCAATCAAATAAACAAAATAATAACTCATTCAAACTTAAAAAGGCCAGAGACAATTTATAAGTTTACAATTAAATACTTAATATAATAATATTAAAAATATTTATTCGTCAATAGTTTTTTACAATTTTACACATTCTGTTTATTAATCATTGATTCTATTGACAACAAGGTCACTGCTCACATTCAGGATTTCTCGTGGAATGTATAGCTGAATTTAAGCAGGGTCTATTTATACATTGTATTTAGACTTATCTATAGTACAGTGTATATTTAAAGTTACAGTATATATTTGTTACAAGATGACCAAAAGTATATTATTTAGGTAGGTACCGGAAGTGGCGGGCATTGCTCTATGACCGAAGGAAGACTATTTGTACCTTGTTCTCAAATTTAGGCATAAATCAGGCATATTAATTAGCACAAGTAGTACTTAGTAGCTGAAGTCCTCCGTGCTAGCATTGCCCGGGCTTCACGCAGAGTTTTAGAAATTAGATACTACTTAGACATTACTTTTCCTCTTATCTTGAACGTCAATAATATTGCAAAAATTTAATCAAGAGGCATTAACATCTTGCTCTCTGTGGAAAAGGGGTGGGAGTAATTTTTCTAAATCTCATGTAAAAAGTGACCTAACTCTTGTTATTTAAAGTGTTGTGTTGTTAAGAAAATTTCATGTTTAAAAAACATCGAACAAACCCATAAATACACAAACCAATGCAGGGAAAGTTGTTCAAATTGTTGATATGTTAACGATTGCGAGATAAAAACATTCTTAAATTTATGAAAAACAAATAGGTACATTCGAGTCTTTCTTCTTTATTCTACGCATTGGACGCAATATGTTTAAACTATTGTATTTTGTCTATAATATTTCATGATTTTCTTTATTTTTGGAATAACTTCAAGAGTAAAACCTCAAGTCGTAGATATTATTTAATCATTGAAGACAATATTAGAGACACTCAAACGAAATTATGAAGCAGAAAAATCATCTTCACATTCGCATCTAGGAATTGAACCCTGGACCGTAGCCTTGCCGGAGCTTTGCTTTAAGAACTATCAAAATTATCTTCATTTTCTTAACGCATATTTTTATTAGCTACTTTATTTTATGTATGGTTGAAAGATTCTCTCCGAACTAAATGTAATTTAAATAGTGTCTTGGATAAATATATCCATTTTTATTTTAATATGTGACATCTATTGACTTGTCTGCAAGTCTAGGATGAATATTATTTTAAATATTAATTAATTATTTTTGATTAATTTATTTATAATATTATCTTAGGTAGGTATGTACCTACTTCCTATCTTGTTCCTAATGATTTCCCCGATTTCTGTGCGCCACACAAACTTTCCCCATTTACTAGCGTCATGATTTTCTTATCGTGTAACAAGTTCTATATGGCAAAATCGTACTTTTTAAAGTAGTTTCACACAGGAGACCCAGAAGAAAATAAATTTGCCCGGGGCTTGTGTCATCTTTGGGGGTGGTGTGTAGGGTGTTTTATTGAGGAAAAGGGTATTAGGGGTGGGTAGGAATATGTGTCCAGAAGTGATGGACGTATGAATCGATCCCTCCCAATGCAATGTAAGGTGATGCAAGGTGATGCAAGGTGATGCAAGGTGATGCAAGGTGATGCAAGGTGATGCAAGGTGATGCAAGGTGATGCAAGGTGATGCAAGGTGATGCAAGGTGATGCAAGGTGATGCAAGGTGATGCAAGGTGATGCAAGGTGATGCAAGGCTATGCAAGAGAGTCCGGCTGGAAAGGTTTCCCTCAACCGGTATCTACCGACCCGGCATCGCACTTCACTTGGGGTGACTATGGCAGGTGTGTTAGTTATCCAATTAATGGTTCCCGGGGCGGCGATACCCGTAGGTACCCACTTCCCAAATTAAAAGTTTTGTGACTTTCTTTGAATTTTCTTATTTTTTCCGGACAAAAAGTTTGACATTCTCGTAGTTTTTTTACAAAACTATTTATATAGTTATCAGTTATCCCTTAATCCCAAATGAGAAAACATTTTTTATCAGAAAAAGATTCTGCGATTTTTTTTAAGTTGTCTTTTAGGCAAGCAAATAAAAAAACAATCACTTTGTAACCACAATTTTTTTTTTTTTTTTTTTAATTCTGACCGGTTCACAAGCATCTTCAGTGCATAAAATTGAATTGAAATTAATTAATTAACCGTCAGTTTAATTTTACACCCTGAAGATGCTTGTGTTAAGCGAAACCAGTGGTAATTTAAAAAATAAATAAATAAATCTTGGTTACAAATAAAGTAATTATTTTATTTCATTAAATATGTCAAGCCACAAATAACTGCCTTCTACAAAAATATTAAAAAATACAGAATGTGCAATTCACACTCGGTAGAAGCGAAACCCTCATAAAACTAAAGTAGACAAGAGTGGGGAGGCTACGAAGCACCGCATAAAGAGGAGACCGATTATACTATCTCATTCTCTCGCAGACTAAATCCTATAGATGTATGTGTTTGTCTCTTTTTAGTGTCGTTATTTTTCGTTTTATTATTTTCAAATCTCAATGGTGCTAAAATAAATCGAGTGCAGTTCATCACACGCGATAGAATTGAAACCTTCACCACACAATCTCAACCAATAGGAACCTTGAAAAGTGAGCTCATAATCAAAGCGGCTAATGCAATAGGACCGTATTATATGGCCGTTAAAGTATATCTACAACAACCTTCCACATAACATTAAACAAATTCAAGATACACACAAATTCAAATCATCACTAAAAACATTTCTTCTAAACAAATGTCACTATACTCTTAATGAATAGGGTAGATCGGGGACAGTAGTACCACGGGTCAGTAGTACCAAGGCGAATAACTCTCTAACTATAATAGGTACGTATACTATATGTCGTCAGGGGATAGCCCTGACACGTGCGGACATTTATCAGTAGCCTGCGGGACACAGTGGAACCCGGACGTTCGCAATTGGAAGAAGAAATTTTTCTAAAAGTTACTTTTTTCGATTGCGTTCATTCTCTAATATTACAATTTCTATGTTTGTTTGTTAGTATTTTGCTATCTACATACTTCTTTGGACAATTGAGTTTATTTTAGGAGGGTTTTGAAGCGTTCGTGAGTAGGGATTAACCAAAAATTTGCGTTTTTATTCAAAATGACCCCTCGAGGATGGTTGTACCAATTTTTCCGGAAACAATTGTACCGGTACAATCGACCTCGTGCTACAACTAACCTGAGTTTTTTTTAAGATTCTGTGAGTACAACTCTCAAGTAATAAATGAATATCCGTCCGTCATGCTTTCAGTGTCCAAACCCTTTTCATTTTATGTATTTGTGTTAATGTTGATTAAATTACCATGTCAATTATCTCTACCTTTATAATATTATTAATAAATAATAATACATAAATAATAATTTTATTCTTACACCTACCTTTATACATATATTATTTAATAACTACTTATACTTTTTTAGTAATTTTTTAATTTTGCCAGCATTTATGTTATTTTATGTTTGTTACTGTTTTTTTTGTGATAAATTTTGTATTTTCATCACTAAGTTGTATTTGAATATGTGTATTTTATGGTTACAAGATTATATTATAATTATTTTAATTTGAATAAAACTGTAATATGTAAAAGTTTGAGCCAGCGTAGTTACTTGTTCGTCGTAAATTGTCATGTTCAAATGAATAAATATTTTTATTGCAAAATGTATATATATACATATTTTCGTTGTTAGTTTTTGGGGTTATATACCGTGTTGCGCTACCTCCTTCTATAATATAGCCGATGTTTCGGACAGCGTTGCAGTGTCCATCATCAGGGCAGATCCGGCAGATCCGACCACATCGTCGGATGGTAGGAGCTATGATATTAATATATATATATTTGTATTGTATTTTTATAATATTACAATAGTTAAGGTTCTTGGTAACACTTCAACTGACGATTTCTATAAAAGTTTTCTTGTGGTCAGATAAAACGTGTATTACGTTCAATGTAATTGAAATTTTTAAAAGTAATTTTATATACTAACAAAAAAACTGTTTTTCCTAACCGAAATTATTAAAATTAAACAACTTTATCGATGAATTCTGTGTTTTAATTTAAATTCCGTGAAAAAGTGAAATTGGTCTCCCCTACCTTATGTAAATCAACTCTGTTTAGTTTTTTTTTTTTTTTCTCATATAATGTAACATGTAGGTAATAGTTTGGTTTAATGTAATTACTGTCATGTTTTTTAATGTCATTACACCTATTTTTGTATTTTATTTGTATTTTGTATTTTTATATGTGTTTAGCTGGAAGAAATGGGGTCTACCCATAAGCAGCACCCTTTGTATTTTCATATGTACAATAAATATTTTTTTGATTTTGATTTTAATAAGGTTTCTTTCTATCTCATTCACTCCTGTAGATGTATGTGCTTGTTTGTTTTTAGTGTCGTTTCCGTTTCATCGAGTTTCAGATCACAACGGTGCTAAAGAAGTCTCACTTCAAAAAGTTTTCACTCCAAAAATTAAAAAAAAAAAAAACTTTTACAAAACGTTTTCTGGTGTGTTTGACACCATATTGCATTTTTCTCCAAGCACCATAATTGTTAAAATATACGTAAAACTTAAATGTTAACTAATTAAACAAACTTTTACGAACCATTACAATCCTACTTTATCCCTTATGCTTTTCAAATTTCAATCTTCACAGCTAAAACGGATCGCTATTATATCTGCCAACTACCAACTGAGAACCTCAAACAAATTCATCGCAAATAATTCAAAAAAATAATATAATAAGACATCCATTCATTCCTCCGGAAGCTCGTTCCCGGCGGGAAGGCTTCATCATAATAATTTACATATCGAATGCAAAGACCCGCGAATTTAATCCACCAATCGGAGGCCTTCTCGCCCGGCCGAGCGCCAATAGGGGCAGACCATAGAAAAAATCTATATTTGCATATTTTATGCACTCTGTAAGCCGCGAGCCCCTCTGTACCTACCCGTTCTGTGGATTGTATGGACACACAGACATACGCGCGAAAAGAAAGGCATCGCGGAGTCACAAGTAAAAAGTCGTTATTTATGTTTGTGTGGTGGTGTTTGCAGGGGTAGGCAACTCGGGATGTATGCAGTAATTATTAATTGATGGGCATGTAATGAGGATATGGTGAGAAATATGTACCTACAATAATACATGTAAATATGTACCTACAGAAATTTTGTCTAATAGTCAGATAAGTATAATTAATAAAATAACCTGGATTTAATAAATTGGTATCTTATAAAGGTTGCTTTTTGTGAACTACACTTGTTGAAATGAAACTTCTTTAGCACCGTTGTGATTTGAAACTCGATGAAACAAACACATGTTTTTATGATGAGGCAAACACATGTTTTTATAGAATTTAGCCTGCGAGAGAATGAGATAGACTAATCGGTCTCCCCTTTGTGCGGTGCTTCGTTGCTTCCCCTCTTTTTTAATGTACATTAGTTTTCTAGAAGGTTTTGCTTTTAGCGCATACTTAGGCTTTTAGTGCATACTTGAAATTGTTTCTCACTGCATGTCCCTTCCCATTCGTCTCCCGTTCGGCATACCCTTCCCTTCCCATGTTCCTTTCCCCAAGCGTTCCCCCTCTACGTTCCCCCCCTTCCCTCTCCCCTCTCCTGCTCTCCCGTCCCGCGAGAAATTCATTATTGTATATTTTAAGAACAATCAATCATTTGTTACCTAACATAGGTACCTATTTAAAATACCTATAATTCTTAATTAGATTCAAATTATTTCATTTTGGTTAGTATGATAGGTGAGTACTTCAATTAAATTCATTAATTTAAAGAGTTTATTCGAAAATTGAATTTTGATTGAACAATCGAGGGTTTGCAAAATATCATTCTCAAATTGTGACATTTTTGACAGTTTTGCAAGAGTTTTTTGTAATGTTAAATAGCTTTTCAGATGTATTGTCATGAGGTTGTAATAATCCAGAAAGAAAATATTTTGAAAGTTTTAAACGTTTCCTATGCTTAATATGACAATACATTGACAATAAACAAACAAGCAAGCAAATATACGTTCATTTTTCTATATGTAGATAGGTAAACCATCTTACTAATTTCTAATGAAAAATTGTTCAATAACACAAATTAATCAAACAAAATTTAGTTGCGCAAGCCGAGATATAAACCCGCGACCTCCGAATTGCTAGTCGAGAGCCTTACCCCTCGACTACAGAGGCATCGATGGACACTAAATTTTCTAATTAAAAATTAACAAAAAATATTTATACAACAGTTGTCGACCCCTTTCTCACCGCTTTTTTGCGGCCCCTCCACGAGTACCCTTAATAATTTATGTTCGGCTTGAGAGCGACTCCATGATGGATGGGAGTGCAAGCTAAAGTGACTTCTATGCACTAGTATTTAAGGATAATGGTCGCGTAGACTCGACTGTGGCGCCGGCGGCCATTTTGTAGTGCAGTTTCTTAAATGAAGTAAATGGTTATGTTATGTGAGCATTTTCTGGGCACGGTGAAACCTGCATTTTATAATCGTGGAGTGAGAACCCCCTCTAGGTATAAATCTGCAGTGGTAGTATGCGGGACCTACCTGGATCTCGCTTTGATTATGGGAAAATCTCACGTACAGGGTGTTCTTTTAAAAATGTGTGGAAAATATTATGGATTTTTTTAAGCCCATTTTGTCAAATCATATATTATCTATAACACATGTAACTTATGTTAGTAGAGTATTATACTGCCCTGAAGAAGCTACGATTGTAGCGAAACCCAGTCGACATAAAGTATATAAAAAATGAAAGTAGTGTTTACAAAGTTATTGTTTTATTTTAAATTATAATGTCACATCACAAATTAACTGCTTCATATGAACAAATATTATATTTTGCCTTTGTTAGTCAACTTGAATACAATTCTCCCGTCTGGAACCAACATTATAATATAACCGATATACTTTAGCATAAGAAACCTCTGTGGCTTGACTCCAGTTCAATTATATATTTATTACTGTATATGTATTATGTAAAAGCTGTTTGTTTCTTACAAATAAATAAATAAATTATAATATTCATGCTCGAGCTATCGAATGAATACAAAATATATTCTTACGTTATCTAAATTTTAAAATGGATGTTCCAGCAATTGTTGTTCTACAAACACTCTTCATATGAATATGCTTAAATTATCAGACGGAAGGATTTTCAATGACTTGGTATTTCGATATAAAATATTAAACTATGTAATTCGTGGTTCAGAATTGCTTGCAGTCGAATTTCAAGCTTTCGAATTCCACTATACGTAATAATAGAAATCGGGATTTATTTCAGTGCAGAAATTCTGGGACCTAACTACCATGCGTATTCATTTTTGCTAATGAAGGGAAATAATTATACCAATTCAGTGGACATCTTCAATTTGTCACTATACAAATACAAAATGTTTTTGCTGAAGCAGATCAGTGATGTACAATAAATTCTGTATAATTTTTACATCAATGCCGAAAAAAAACAGTGCGAAATTGCATTTTTTGTTTTATTTTCTGAAATGCATGCACAAATATTATAATGTTTTCTTATTATTTTCTAAAGAACTTAATTTTCCTCATTATATAGTAAAACTTTATCCGAAAATGTTTTCAT
The DNA here is from genome assembly GCA_917563855.2 of Limnephilus lunatus. Taxonomy (NCBI): domain Eukaryota; kingdom Metazoa; phylum Arthropoda; class Insecta; order Trichoptera; family Limnephilidae; genus Limnephilus; species Limnephilus lunatus. The sequence continues at coordinate 47,117,153 of OU830602.1, forward strand.
TAGTAGGAGATTTTCGCACTTGAAAGTATTTTTTAAATGCCTGATACTTTATTTTTAACACTAACTTATTAAAAAACACTCGATTATTTCCAAGGTCAATCAATATGTTGTGTTCTACTTGCAGTGTTTAATCGACGTAGGTATCTATAATATTTCTAAGCGATCAAATTTTCAAACCAAAAATACATTATTTTGTATGATTTTGCATTATTCTGCAGGGCTTCATCTTAAATGCTTGACAATAATTCTAGCTCCATTTATATCTAGGCAAGTACGACTCCACACCATCTAATAGCGAAATGTTCATTGAAAACAAATCAATACGTTTCGTAAACATGTCACACTGCAATAAGTCCAGTAGGTTAGGGCAGGGGTTCCCAAACTTTTCCAAGTCGCGGCACCCTTAGAAATTTTGAATTTTCTCACGGCACCCCTGTCATATAATGTCTATCTTTGGTAGGACCCCCCCCCAGGACGGAGGATCAATTTTTTACCTACTCCACTGAATAATACAACTCGTTAAAGTACAATGAATAAGTGCATTTATTGATAGGGAAACTTACAAAGAAAATGCAAATATAATACAAGTACAAAAACCGTTTAGTGCGACGGGTGAGCCTGCAGCTCGCTGCACAATTTTTCAAACCGGGGAATAAGGCTTGATACAGCTACTCCTCATTTCTTTTTCCACGTTTATTATTTTTGAGCGATATTTGCTCTTTATAACCGCAACCACTGAAAATCCAGCTTCGCACAGATATGAAGTAACAAAGGGAATGAGAACCCTTACAGCTTTTACACTTAAAATCGGATACTGATTTCTGACTGATATCCAAAACTCCGTCAAATCCGAACAAGCGTATTTCATTTTTAGGCTGCTGTCGGTCGAGAGGTCAATTAAATCTTCTTCTTTCCTGCGTAGTAAAATCTTGGGGAGCTTGAGCACGGAATGGATCTTGGATCCATACAAACTTCTCCACTTGGTCTTCTTCGAAGTACTTGGCAAACCAGTCAGTTAACTGTGATAGGTGCTCTGTAAAAAGGGTCAGCAAGTTATTTGAAACCTTAACTCCGCTATGGGCCATGTACTGTTGCAATATTGGAAAACAATCTTTGCCTCCATCATCACCCATTTTTCTCTTTCATACTTCTAGTTTTTTCCTGAATGATGAAATCTTGAATGAAAAAACTATAAGTGAATGCGGCTCGCGGTGCTGCAAGCGCAGCACCACAACCGTATCCCCACTCCTGTGCCTCCCACCCAATCCATTCCCAGAGCGCGGACCGGCCACGCGGGTGATTTTCCATTCCATAAAATGTTTGTATTCGTTCATGTCAATTTTGATTTTTAGTAGAGACATCAGGGGCGCCTCGCGGCACCCCTGACCTCTGTCCGCGGCACCCCAGGGTGCCGCGGTACCCACTTTGGGAACCTCTGGGTTAGGGGATGAATGTTTGGATATTCGAGATACCTTTCAATTTCAATAGAAACTTCACAATAGATATCTACTGCAAAACTGCATACAAAAGATATTGACGGATTTATTGATTGAAACCTCTGGTATACCTGCTTAGATCACACCTACAACCTACAATACAACCTTTATTCAAAGTTTCAAGTTTACAACACGTCTGTAATGTTGTTGTTTACTTTACGGTGTGTCTGATAAAATATCTTATTCTTAAGATGAAGCCATGAGAAGTAATGCAAAATCATACAAAATCATTTGTTTTTGGTTTGAAAATTTGATCGCTTAGAAATATTATAGATGCTTCAATTAAATAGTGCACATTAAAGTATCAGGCCCCTATAAAATACTTTCAAGGGAAAAATCATGAACTAATGAATTCATTTTTGAATTAAATTTTATTACCTATATAATTTGGCAATGTGGTTCTTTAGAAAATAATTGGAAAACATTTTAATATTTGTGCCTGAATTTTACAAAATAGAGCAAAACAATGCAATTTCGCGCTGTTTTTTCGGCATGAAACAAAATGGAGGCGTTCAATCAATCTGGAATTGAGAATTAAACCTTACACCGTCCGCATAACGATTTTGTTCCTTTTTATATCAGTTCTGCCCGTCTGCTGTGGCGGGTAGACGTATCTGGACTCGTCGTCGCTTAGTTCCGTGAAATCAATTTTAAATTTCCTTGTTTTCATAATAAACAATGAATAAGAAATGAGTTAATATTTTCCGCAACCTGTAAAAACAAATCTCAAAATCCTTTTCCAAGCTCTCCAAAAGCTTCTTCTCAAGTCTTGTCAAGTATTTTTATATCCCTCCCAAAAAGAGGCGGAGATTCCGATTACGAATATTTCAAGGACTAGTGGATCACCTCAAGTCGGTTACTCATGACTTTATGACTCCTACACCAATTTCCATAGTGGACATTGCGAACAAGGCTCTTCCACTCTTCGCGGTTCTGCACTGTGTGGAGAGCTGCGGATACCAACATACCGGATACCAGAGATAGGTACTTGGTCACTCCAGCATATTGGTGACGGAAAGGAAGGAGTGACAAACAATGTCAATCGCGTTCAAATGTTTGCCGCGCGTTAAGCGTATTTTCTGACTATGCACCGATGCCGAAGGGATCAATCACGCTTGTTACTCAGAGCATCTTCCATTGAAATACCAGTAGAACAAGGACAGCTTAATATGAAGCTAGGATAGCCTGTTATGACAAATATTTGTGGTGTTCCATTTTATATTATTAAAAATATCGCTTCCGTGTCGCAGTACCTCCACAGATAGAAAATAACTTTAAACATTAGTATTGATATCTACCTACTATTTGTTAGTAAAATTATATAGTTAAAAAGATAGAAATAATACTAATATCTTCCTTTCTACTTGAATAAAATATGTAATTGAAAAATAGGTTATTTAATTAAATGAAAAGACAATATTAGTTAAACTCAATCAAAATCTGAAGACAGAAAAATCAGAAAAAGATATTGGTTCCACTGGGACTCGAACCCAGATACCTTAGCATTCATGGCCAACTGCTCTACCGATTGAGCTATGGAACCCATTTCCAATTCGGTCACTTTTAACTGTATCATACTTCGACTAAGAACTACCAACACTATCTTCATTTTCTTAACGCATATATTATTGGCTGCTATCTTTATATATGATTTTAATCAGATTTTGATTGAGTTTCATTTATATTGTCTTCATTTAATTAAATATTATAATTTGAGTTTTTACTCATAAAAGTTAAAAATAAAAATAGGTTAATTAAAATTAAATTTGATAATGTTTTCTATTATCAAGTTCTGCAAGTATTTTAGTACTTATGTATTTTTTTACAGCTGTTTTGGTTAACAAGACCATTTTCAAACTGCGGTTAATCCACTTAGAGACAACCTATTTATACGACTTGAAATGCCAATTTTTGAAGGTACCCCACATAATAGGTACTCTCTTAATTAGTGTCCAGCAAATTGGTTTAACCAGTAATAGATCAAATATTATAATCAATAATTATCAGCCTGAAACACTCATCTACATTGAAAAAATCTTCCGAGAAAAGATACTGGCCGCCAACGGGAATTGAACCCGTGACCTTCTGATTGCCGGTCAGGTGCTCTTGACCACTGAGCTATGGCGGCTTATCTAATACCCGCCAAATAATTCAATATATACTAGTGTTTCATTCGACAATTACTTACTATTACATTTTTCCAACTGAAAACAACCAACTTTATTTTTGTGAGAGAGGTATTGTTAATACTAAATCTCCCGCTAGGTGGCGTCGAGACTAATTATGTCTGCATTTATTGCTGAAATACTTTAACTTGTCAAATATTAATTATTATTTTTAATTGATAAACTAACGTTTAAACAAGATTTTTATGCATAGCACAAAGGGTATATAACAAATATTATAATCAATAATTATCAGCCTGAAACACTCATCTACATTGAAAAAATCTTCCGAGAAAAGATACTGGCCGCCAACGGGAATTGAACCCGTGACCTTCTGATTGCCGGTCAGGTGCTCTTGACCACTGAGCTATGGCGGCTTATCTAATACCCGCCAAATAATTCAATATATACTAGTGTTTCATTCGACAATTACTTATTATTACATTTTTCCAACTGAAAACAACCAACTTTATTTTTGTGAGAGAGGTATTGTTAATACTAAATCTCCCGCTAGGTGGCGTCGAGACTAATTATGTCTGCATTTATTGCTGAAATACTTTAACTTGTCAAATATTAATTATTATTTTTAATTGATAAACTAACGTTTAAACAAGATTTTTATGCATAGCACAAAGGGTATATAACAAATATTATAATCAATAATTATCAGCCTGAAACACTCATCTACATTGAAAAAATCTTCCGAGAAAAGATACTGGCCGCCAACGGGAATTGAACCCGTGACCTTCTGATTGCCGGTCAGGTGCTCTTGACCACTGAGCTATGGCGGCTTATCTAATACCCGCCAAATAATTCAATATATACTAGTGTTTCATTCGACAATTACTTATTATTACATTTTTCCAACTGAAAACAACCAACTTTATTTTTGTGAGAGAGGTATTGTTAATACTAAATCTCCCGCTAGGTGGCGTCGAGACTAATTATGTCTGCATTTATTGCTGAAATACTTTAACTTGTCAAATATTAATTATTATTTTTAATTGATAAACTAACGTTTAAACAAGATTTTTATGCATAGCACAAAGGGTATATAACAAATATTATAATCAATAATTATCAGCCTGAAACACTCATCTACATTGAAAAAATCTTCCGAGAAAAGATACTGGCCGCCAACGGGAATTGAACCCGTGACCTTCTGATTGCCGGTCAGGTGCTCTTGACCACTGAGCTATGGCGGCTTATCTAATACCCGCCAAATAATTCAATATATACTAGTGTTTCATTCGACAATTACTTATTATTACATTTTTCCAACTGAAAACAACCAACTTTATTTTTGTGAGAGAGGTATTGTTAATACTAAATCTCCCGCTAGGTGGCGTCGAGACTAATTATGTCTGCATTTATTGCTGAAATACTTTAACTTGTCAAATATTAATTATTATTTTTAATTGATAAACTAACGTTTAAACAAGATTTTTATGCATAGCACAAAGGGTATATAACAAATATTATAATCAATAATTATCAGCCTGAAACACTCATCTACATTGAAAAAATCTTCCGAGAAAAGATACTGGCCGCCAACGGGAATTGAACCCGTGACCTTCTGATTGCCGGTCAGGTGCTCTTGACCACTGAGCTATGGCGGCTTATCTAATACCCGCCAAATAATTCAATATATACTAGTGTTTCATTCGACAATTACTTATTATTACATTTTTCCAACTGAAAACAACCAACTTTATTTTTGTGAGAGAGGTATTGTTAATACTAAATCTCCCGCTAGGTGGCGTCGAGACTAATTATGTCTGCATTTATTGCTGAAATACTTTAACTTGTCAAATATTAATTATTATTTTTAATTGATAAACTAACGTTTAAACAAGATTTTTATGCATAGCACAAAGGGTATATAACAAATATTATAATCAATAATTATCAGCCTGAAACACTCATCTACATTGAAAAAATCTTCCGAGAAAAGATACTCAGATAGCTCAGTGGTCAAGAGCACCTGACCGGCAATCAGAAGGTCACGGGTTCAATTCCCGTTGGCGGCCAGTATCTTTTCTCGGAAGATTTTTTCAATGTAGATGAGTGTTTCAGGCTGATAATTATTGATTATAATATTTGTTATATACCCTTTGTGCTATGCATAAAAATCTTGTTTAAACGTTAGTTTATCAATTAAAAATAATAATTAATATTTGACAAGTTAAAGTATTTCAGCAATAAATGCAGACATAATTAGTCTCGACGCCACCTAGCGGGAGATTTAGTATTAACAATACCTCTCTCACAAAAATAAAGTTGGTTGTTTTCAGTTGGAAAAATGTAATAATAAGTAATTGTCGAATGAAACACTAGTATATATTGAATTATTTGGCGGGTATTAGATAAGCCGCCATAGCTCAGTGGTCAAGAGCACCTGACCGGCAATCAGAAGGTCACGGGTTCAATTCCCGTTGGCGGCCAGTATCTTTTCTCGGAAGATTTTTTCAATGTAGATGAGTGTTTCAGGCTGATAATTATTGATTATAATATTTGTTATATACCCTTTGTGCTATGCATAAAAATCTTGTTTAAACGTTAGTTTATCAATTAAAAATAATAAGTAATAGATCAATTGAACTTCAAAAATTGACATTTAAAATCGTCTAAATAGGATTAATCGCAAAGTGGATTAACCTCAGTTTGAAAATGGTCTTGTAAACTAAAACAGCTGTAACAAAAATAAATACTAAAATACTTGCAGTACTTGATAATAACATTATCAAATTTAATTTTAATTAAATTTTAATATATTAAATGGAGTTCGTCGAATTAAACATAAAAACAATTAATAAAAAGTAGGTAGTTATGTGAGTAATATGTACCTAAGTAAGTACTACGTTTTAAAATAAACCCGGTATGAAAACACATGCTTAACATAAGAGTTATTCGAAAAGTTCGCGAATTGTATTCAAATTCAAAACTTCAAAATTCATCAACTGACATCAGAACTGACAAGGGTGACATTCCTAACACTCTGATGGCCATTCACTAACATACCCTGACAGTCGCTGACTCTCCCTGACACTCACCGACACTCGCCCAAAATCTCCGACTCTGTATTTTGACAATTCAGACAGGCAGAGGGCATTGACAAAACGCAAATTGACAATGCGAAACGCCATCTTTACGCAAACCCCTGCGCGAGTAACACGCCATGATGGACGTTGTGGTGTATTATTGTGTGGGATAAATAATAAAAGGTAAGTAAAGAAAATGGATGCCATAAAATTAATATTGTCCAGGTGTTGTAAAGTTTTGAAGTTATAACTTCTTTAGCACCGTTCTGATTTGAAACTCGATGAAATGGAAAAGGATGACACTAAAAAGAGAAAAACACATACAGCTGTAGAATTTAGCCTGTCTATCTTCAAAACACTCCAAAATGAACAAACAAAAGAAAACACGAAAGAAAGCGACATCTAGCAACTCCGAAGAAAAAAACTCAAATACTAATAAGATGACCAAATGTATCTACAGGAAAAGGTGCAGTGGAAATAGGCGACAAAAATATAGAAAAAATCATCCTTCCCATTGATAAAAAGAAAGTGCTTCGAAATCTCCCCATTCTTGTCTACTTTAGTACTATCGCGTGTGAATTGCACACTTTTTTTTAACTGTAAATCAAAACATATACATCATGATGTCCCAAGACGCAGAAGCTATTGAAAATTGCGCAAATTGGCTAATTGAATGTTCTATCTGAAATTTCTACCCAAAACAACTATTTTGTGCTCGATAAGTCCCAACGAAACGACTACGGGCCATGTTTTAGGAAAAAAATAGATTTGGATGGCTGAAACAGCTAACTTGTTTTTAAAAAATTGTTTTAAAATGTATGCAGGCCACAAAGGATGACAATTTTTTCAGTATACAAATTTGGCAATTATTTGTGACTTAAAGTTTTGCTCCAACTTCTATGGAAATGAGAAGAAATGAAAAAAATAAAATACTAAAATATCCCTTTTTGAGTCTAAAGTTGAAATTAATGGCGACTGGCATATACATATATTTTAAATATTCCAACTTTAGAATACAGACGAAACATATACGACCCAACCTTTTTATAGAAATTATTTAACTCTAAATTCGATCTTTATAAACTCCTGCAAATTTAAAAATCTACGAGTACCTACATCCTACATGTACAACTAGACAAATGTTAACATTTTATAAACATACATATCTTTCCAACTATAATCTGCATTCCCCAATACAACGTTTATAATATAAACATGGTAATAAATACTTAAAAAATATGGATGTATTTGATAACAATTTGAACTTGGCAAACTTTAAACTTCAAACGCCCCAAACTATTTCTACCTAATTCAAAAACTAATGTGAACACCAATTTTAAACATTTTTATTAATATTATTGTTGATTTGGAGGATATTGGCAGATTACCTACATTTTCTTAACTTATAATCTACTAGCTTTTACCCACGGCTTAGCTCGCATAGTATTAGTGGGAAATTACTGGCATAATTATTGGCATAATTGTTATTATTCTTGCTATTTTGTCTAATAGAAAATAATTATCGTTTAATAGAAAATTTCAAAATTTGAGAATGACATTTCGCAAATAAAAATTCTATTTTAGAAAATATTTAAATTATAGAAATAGAAATTTATTTTAAGTACCTACTCCCTGTATTAGTATTTTATTCATATTTGAATCCAGATTAACCTAAAAAAATAAGAAAATGACAGTCCACTTCAAACGCTATGCTTTATAGAAACTTTATGCTTTTTGATCGGAGAATAAACATTTTTAGAGATATGTAGATATTAACTACGACGCCAAAAAAATACTCTTTTTAATCACAACAAAGCACTCTTTTTAAGCCTAAAATTTAAAAAAAAACATTGTTTCCAAGGTAACAATTTGTTCGACGTTTGCAATAACTCGATTTTGTTAGGGACAGAAAACGTATGATACATAATTTTATAACGCCACAGCTCATTCATAACGCCAGAGCTTACCAATGTATAAAGCCGTTGTTACTCGCAAATGATGCAGCTTTAGATTATTGAAAGATTTTATAAATTCCATTCGATATTTATTGCGTGAAAGAGCAAGGACCATCCAACCAACCATCCAACCAACCAACCAACCATCCATACAAACTTTCGCATTTATAATATTAGTAAGAAGTAAGATTTTACCTACATTGTTTCAATTCTTATATTTTATGTACCTAACCTATATTTTGTTTTTTATATTTTATGTTACCTGTATTTTGCAACACGTAATTTAAAAAAAACATATACTGATTATATGTATATAAAAGCTTAAAAAATAGTATTTTTTAAGTTTTAAGGTTTTTTTCATAAAATCCAGGCAATAAATAATGTCAACGCGCTTCCTTGTTAACCAATTTAACGAAAACAAATATATTTTGTATTTTTTCAACGCTGCATGTTAAAACATCTGCAAGGATGTTTAAAAAACAACTGATATCTAATCCTTTTCTTCCTTACCGGATCACATAAGGTCTTATTTACCTTTGTAGATTTCTGTACCATAATATCGTCTAATGAAGCCAGGGGTAAATAAACACAAACACAGAAGGGTTGTTGCTTTGTTCGGGGGTGGTATATTTTGACAGAAGCGGGGTTCTCATTTATCCCATAATGATAACTGAATAAAACATTTTAAAAGAATAATGCAATCGCAAGACAAAAGAGTAATGATTTCCGTTTTGGAAATTTGAAATTCAGAACAGGAAATGATCGGGTTGCTTGCTCAGGTACTTGTTTATTTATTTTGATTAAAAAACGAATCTTTATTTTGAATCTTCCCTGGCTATTTATACAAGCTACCATATATTTTTTAAGTTATAGGAATTTATGATAGATCTGAGATATAATTCGCCAAAATGCAGCACCGTCCCTCCGAATAAAAATAGGTTTTTGTATTGATGTTCATATTACCCATAATAAATAATAATAGCTAATGCTTTTATCGAATCCCAGCGTGCGCAAATAAATCTTATTTGATTAATTTGTATCATTTCACAATGAATTAACTAAAATTATATATAGTGTATTTGCATCTTCCAGAGTGGAAGATACTCTCAGTGTTGCCCTGCTATAAGACCAACAACATTCAGAATTGAAACGTTGTTTGAAATGGGTTTTTGCCGTGTTTGGTGGCCAGATCTGAATAGCCAGGTACTTCTCCACATTCCTCCTCTCCGTCTTCTTCCCCTCCAGCTACCTTCAGTCAACCAACATACCCTAATTGGGGATGACATAGTCTCACTGGCTCCAGCCGGGAGCAGCTGGGGCTCTTGTGAGATATCTCAATACTTTGGGCAAAATAAAGAAATGTACCTACTGTTGTTTAGTATCTAATATGTATTTTTAAATACAATTTAGTATCTATTGATATACCGTTTACTGGTTCACATAAATATTATACAAGAAAGTTAATGACTATAACTCATCGAAACTCTTAAAAAAGAAAAAAGCTTTATATAATTTTGAAAATATCTTATAATAGAGAAGAAAAGCCTAAAACAAAGGATAAAAAAAACTGTAATGTCTTTTACAAAAAGAATGAAACAAAAACTCTTCATTGCTCCAGGAGAAAATTTTTAAATATACATTTTTTAATCAACATATTCCGAGTTTCCATTTACTCAAAAGGAAATTTAAATAACGGAACACGAAAACACAAAGCCTTCGTAAACAAGTCCACAACAACCCTTGAAGTACATTTCCCTGAATGATTCGTGTTTTCATCATTCGCAATATCAAAGAAACTGCCTGTTTCTTACGCCTACAATTCCAAATCATTATTTTAATAAGACGTTTTTTCAATCTTCCCAAATAGGGTCTTCTTTCTTCCCCCGACTCGGGGACTTTGAAAATAGGAGGAAAATCAGGGAAACTCTCTCATTGGTCCAGACTTCCTTCTTTGCCGGGACTTCGTTTGAGCAGAGACTCGCTGAGAGTCATTAGGTTTTCTTTTGATCTCCTGATGACTGGGAATGGAATGGAGCCCCCGCAATCAGAGACCTCTCTCCAGGAGTGGAACGTCAAAGAAACGCCTCGGAATTTTAAACAGAAAGATTCCAGCAAGGCGGGTAAGCTCATTTGTCAACAGGGATTTAAGGACCTGCTTTAGGATTCAACATGCCAAAGGAAGTGCAATAAACTTGAGTGAATAAATTTGATTACAAATTGCAATATAAAATACATATATTACGTAAAAAAAAATCTCATTATAACAACACTCAAAAGATTATAATTTGTGTAATTATAATTGAAAAACAGTTTTTACGATAAATTGTTATAAAATAGATTTCTTTGGCTTGCTCGTAAACGAGCCCTATGTCATTTTTTTAAATTTCACGAAACCCATGCATTATTTGTTCTTTTTAGAAAATTTTGATTTTAAGTAATCATTTTTCTAGTGTAATATTCGCCACTGAAAATCGAAAAATTCTTTCTCGGAATCGAAAGATTCTCTTAGAATTGGGAAAATAATTCAATTTTGAGGCTACATCACAGAAAAATCGTATCGGTCTTATAAATAAATCGATGCAAGTTTCGTTTCGGATCTGTATTTTTTGACATATTTTGAACAATATTATTACTGAGTCTCAATATGTATAATATGAAGTTGCGAATTCGCTTTCAGAAATCACAAAGAACTAGTTTCGGACACTTAACGACATTCGAGTGATATCAACGGAAAACAGGGTAGCCAAGGTAGTCAAGGTAGCCTAACCGAAATTACAAATAATTGAAACATTTAATTTAAAAAATGAAGTAAGGGTCAGTCGTTTCACAAAAATTCTAATGTAACAATATCATCGAATGGTTATTCACCATTATTGTGTTTTTTTAAAGGACCATATTAAACGCCGATTATAGGTGCGTTTCAGCTTTCTAGCAATGTAATAAGATAGTGTCTTCTTCTGCAGATCACAATTTGTTCAAAAGCTGAAACGGAGTCAGAATCGGCATTTAATGGGAAACGTCTTTTACTGTAAAAAAACAAAATTAAGCTGAATTGCCTTTGATGGAAATGTTTCATTTGAATTTCTGTGAAAGAACAAGTTCTAAAGGTAAATGGAGGTACCTTAATAACAACACAATACACAACTTCTTATAAAAAAAATAAAGTTGCTATTAAAAGCAAGGTGTTAGTCAAGTTATGCTCAGTTCCATTCTGCAATATCTGCAAATATTTTTCAATAATCATTACAAGCATTGATGTACAACAATGATTATAGGCAATAACTTTGACCGATGCGCGATACTTCAATACCAAGCCTCCATAGTTACATAAAAAACAACACCATTTCCCAGCATACAAGTTAACAGATAGATACCCACATAGACACATGCGTACTAGACAAACCAAACATGTCACACTCAAAACATCGCAACGCAATACTCCCCTCCCAAATACTTCTGTAAACCATTTAAAAAGGCATTCACTTACCTGAGCGTAGCGCACATTTAAATTTTCTCATTGAGTAGTTTAGCCTTTCTATCTCGAGCATCCCCTAAAGCTGACGTCTTCTGCCATCGCGATTCCAATTTCCAGTCACCCTCAAGTAGCATGCGGGCTGCTCTCTCTCTCGACTGCCATCATGGAAATATGACGAATGTCAGGATGTCATGCGTGGCCCGTTTAAGCCGAGATTTTATAAGTGTGGAAACAACATATAAGATGAAACCATGCGCAATAATTCAAAATCATACAGAATCATGTGTTTTTAGTTTGAAATTTTGATTGCTTATAGATACTTCAATTAAATACTGTGAATAGAACATATCTTGGCCTTGGAAATATTCGAAAGTCTTTTTGTTAGCCCGAAAAAGAAATACAGTATCAGGCCTATAAAAAATGCTTTCAAGTGCCAAAATCTTGTATTAATGAATCCATTTTCGGAGAAAGTTTAATAAAATAATGTGACAAATTATGTTCTTCAGAAAATAAACGGAAAAACATTTTAATATCTGAAAAAGAAATACAGTATCAGGTCTATAAAAAATGCTTTCAAGTGCCAAAATCATGTATTAATAAATCCATTTTTGGAGAATGTTTCATAATATAATGTGGCAAATTATGTTCTTCAGAAAATAATCGGAAACACAATTTAATATCTGTGCCTGTATTTCACAAAATATAACAAAACAAAATGGGCGACGTTTAACGAATTTGGAATTGAAAATTAAACGTTTATGTTTTTACAAGCCTTTAGGAAATAAACCTGTAAAAAAATATTCTCATTTGAGATTTTTTTTTACAGGCATTTGCCTTCTCCGATCTTTCCAAAAAGTCTTCTAAAGCCTTTTCATGTATTTTTAAATCTCTCCCCAAAAGAGGCGGAACCTTTCAATTTCAAATTTTTCAAGGTCTAGTGGATCACCTTAGGCTAGAAAATAACGTTGATATCTATGCTTTTTGAAAGAGTTAGATATTGGTAAAATAATTTCAACTGTTTGCCTACAACCTAAAACGTAACATAAGATACTTTAAACACGTTGCTTGAACTCACACCTTAAAGTGAGATTTAGCCATAATGTCACAAAAAACGTCGATAGTTCTTATAGAAAAATGAAAATAACATGCGATTTGAAATGAGACTCGCATGTTACGTTTTATTCTGAACACTGTGCCGGACGATTGGCGCGAAACTTGACTGATATATCATGTAGTGGAATGAACGTAGATCTTTTTTTTTTTAATAACCAGTGAACGTATATTTGATTTAAATGTACGACGCGAACGGAGGATATCAAAGGCATGTTTGCGTTTCAGAAGCGTTTATATTTAAGAGTTTATATTTTATTGCACCGTTACGCATAGCTGTAATGGAGTAGTTACATAACATATTTTAACTATATATATATGTAACTATTATATTTGTCTTTGTCAGAAGTCAACTTGAATACAATTCTCCCATCTGAAATTCGCATTATAATATTCATGTACAAGCGTTGAAAGAGTACGAAATAAATTCTGACGTTTTATAAATAAAAAATGCGTATTCCAGCATTTATGCTGAACTACAACACTCTTTTAAGAGATATGAATGTGCTTAAATTGTCAGACAGAGGAAATTTCATCGAATTCGTATTTTGGCCCAGAATTGCTTGAATTGATTAGCTTTCGAATTCCACCACGTAATGATAGAAGTCGGGATTATTTCAATGTAGAAATTCTGGGACTCACTACCATATGTATTCCTCTTTGCCCAGAGTATTAATGGAAGGAAATAATTATGCCAAGTCAGTGAACATTTCAATTTGTCACTCTAAACAAATACAAAATGTTGTTACTGAAGCAGTTCGGTTATGAATAACTTTAATGTAAAAATTATAAATACTGTATAATTTATTATACCTATGTAAAAGCCCCCCAAAAATGGCATTAATAAATATAATTGGATCGCTTTAGCTTTATTTAGTGTTCTAAACGTTCTGGTATGTCCCTCAACATCTTATTAATAGATTGAAATGCGTTTCAAATTTACAATTAACAGTTGAAAATTCTTCTACTGACTATCCAAATGTTTGTTTGTAGCGTTCTCTGTGAACATTTTTAAATAATTTACACACAGAACTCATAGAACTTCTGGAGTCTACGAACTCGGTGATGTTTTGACGAGTCTCAGCGTCTCAACTTTTGAAAATATCTTATTCTCATCAAATTTCGCCATTAGTGTTTCCATTTTGTCTGCTGTCAAAAATACAATATCCTCTATATGTTTTTCTCATCGAGTCAAACGAAACGTAAATCTTATAGAATTTTGATTTAAGATTTTTTCACTCTCCGATAAAACCTTTTTTCCAATTTTCGAGTTCGGGCCACTCGAGATGAGGGATTGCCATTTCTGTAACGGCTTTCGGGAACCCGAGGATGTCAAAGCGGTTGCCACTTGGCTGGGAGAGGAGATTGGATGGGTGGGATTTATCAAATATACTTGTACCAAACTACATACACAAGTAGGTACCGCTAGATACGAAGATTTTTTCATATTTTCTAACTGTTGAAAGATGCGTAGCACAATTTAATAAATAAATTACTCTGAATATTTGTGTATAAAAAAAACGTTCCAACTCTGTCATACTATTTATTTATTGAAAAATAAGAAATACATATTAGAAACTTCTTTGTACATGGCATTCTCAGATATCATACTATCAAATTATGATAAAAATTCGGGACGATTTTAGGTGAAATGAACTACATATCTGGAATATTGTTTAAAGTGGCTAAATCTGCGTCTAAATAATAAGACAATGTTTAACGTAAGTGCCTTCAGGATTTTTAATGGCGGTTCATCTAACATGGATTTCTGAGAATTATTCCTAGAAGGGCCTATTTCTGATTTTGGTAATTTGAGTTAGGCAGCATCGGAAAGTAGATAGGTCCTTAATTTTTTTTAAATACACGTAGATTTTAAAAAGTGGTATCTCTACGTGTACATCAAAATAATGTTTCGAAATATTTTTCGCCAAAAAATCGAGAAATAATCGATTTTCTTAAACAATTTATATATTTAACATACGTATTTCTAGAATTAACCCCCAGAAATAAGTGCACATTGTTTGAAATTCCTCTAAATAATCAACAAAAGTCAGATTCTAATAAATATGAAACAAATAAATAAATCATTCTCAAAATGATAAATAAATGACGTAATGTTCATGTCATATTATACATTATACAAGATAGAAAAATTAAGGTATGGTTAGAAATATGTACATGTATATGTGTATGTACATGTATATGAACTTTTTTTTTAATTCTTTGTCTTCCATTATGTTGCATTATTCTAGGGGTATATCCAATTAAAGTTCTGTTTATGCTGAAAGCGAAAACACATCTGCTTTGACATTCGTTGTTGACATACCATTATATAAACGTGCGTAATTACAATAAATTGACGCATGTGCCACAATAATGTTGGTATTGGTACCTTCATAATTTATGCACATAATTTTTAAGTAACAATGCATTTAGGAAGGGTAGTTTCAAAAGGCTGCGTAGTTAATGTCTGTCACAACCCCCAACCCTCAAACCGTGGCAAATAGGGACTGCCATGAGGGTCGTGTCAGCTATTTTTGATGGAAGGGATGAAGAAATCGAATCATAGCAATTTTGAAATCAACTATTAGGATGGTTCATACCAATTTTAACGAATTAGCAATAAATGGGGACGTTAACAAGGATTTCAAGTTGAATGAGTTTGATTTTGATTCTGAATGGGACTGAACACATAGCTTCATAATATAAAATATTACTTACACGCGTGATTCACAACTGATTAAAAAATAAAACAGTAGATAACTACGTGGTGAAGGGGTAAGGCTATCAAATAGCAATTCGAAGGACGGGAGTTCAAATTTTACTATCAAATTTTACTGGATTACTTTGTGTTTTTTTTTTCATTCACTCACAAATAATTGCCCAAGTTGCCTATAAAATCACGAAACATTAAAATCTGTAATGGCCTCCGTCTTATAATTTAAAGAAAAATAAATTAAGTAGCTCGTATCCGTACTATGTAGATATTTGATATATCTTTTGATTGCCAATTAATATTTAAGGTGTATCTAGTAGGGATTAGGGATGATTACAGCGCCCTTGAGGTGATTTTTCACAAAAACGGCGCTATATAAATCGTCCAAATATTATTATTATTATTATTTATGTAAGCTACTTTATTTATTTTTAGGCCTTTCAAAATTTTATTGTTTCAACATACACAGAATAACATGTGCCATTAATATTTTTACAGCTATACGTACCTACTTGTTAGTACATAATTATTTTTCTGAAAGACTTATATTTTCAATATAAAGTTTATAAACACATTCGAGAGAACTGGAATAGATGTTATGTGGATTAGAACATATAAAAAAACTCAATAAAAAAAAATATATATTTTTTTTACCTCCCTCAAACTTCGCTTATTTGGGACAGCCCCTAATTTGGAATAAAACATTTAGGTCGTTCCTGATGTGATGTTATTTAGGTGCTCCAGATTTTATGTCCGGGTTGAATCTTTCCCAAAAACCCTTCCACACACTTTTCCACAAATGAATATCTAGTAAATTCACGCAATGTAAGTGCACTATATAAGAATAAAACAATACAAGAACAATACGTCAATCCACCAGAAACATAATGGGAAAATATTTCACCGACTCCAGATATTTTCACATCAGAGGGTTCGGCTCTGATGAAATCCTAACTGGTCCGATAAATCCTACTGATCCCTCAATATAAATATTTAAAAAATCTTTCGTAATCCTACATGTATTTAAAATGACCGACTTTTGCATTTTTATGTACAAATTTTTTGACAAATCTAATACGCCTAAATTTTGAATGAGAGAGCTAGGTATAATGCCAGTAGCCGAAATAACAAATGGTAATATTTTTATAGTCTGAGAATGCCAAATTCTTTTAATTTCATTTCCTAAATCTGTATATTTTCTTATTTTTTCAGTAACAGTTTTCTGAATATTACAAGAATTTGGAATAGCGACATCAATGATATAAGTTATTTTCTTAATTTTGTCATGTAAAACTATATCGGGTCTATTATGACTAATTGTTCTGTCTGTCAGAATAGTTTTATCATAATACATTTTATAAAATTAATTTTTTTTTATATTATACTTACTAAAGTATATTTTTTAATTAACTTTAAAATCATCCTAAACTGCTGTTCTGATTTGTCAGGATAGTCATATTGATAATATTTTTAATAAAAAAAATAATAATACTTAACTAAGAAAAATCATAAACTTAGATCAAAATCTACGCATTGCGCCTTGTTGCGAACAATTATCCCAGTAAATGTGTATTTCTTTTAGTTGCTTGTGACTTCCCCCTGCTTCCCCATTAAGTTAACCGATGGGGTGGATTGACACCCCCTTATCCAATAATAGAGAACCAATCAGAAATACCCGCTACCAGCCCTCAACCCTCACGACAAATTACACGGCCTTTGGGGAAATGGGGGGCAAATTATATCATCTTGGAAAAAACGATTATCCCGGATTCATTCACATTTAATAAATGCAATCGTAATCTTTATCGAATTTATCAATTTTCTTATATATGATAACGTTCACACACATGCCTACATATTTTTTTGTGAAAATGTATTAGTATCTCTAAGATTCAATCGAAGATTTGCTATTAAATCATAATATGACGCTTTTCCTATCTATACCTATCCGTATTCCAATTTATAATATATTGGCGAATATTTGCTATTAAATCTAACATGATACTTCTGTCTATTTCCATATTACAATTCATAATATATTGGCGAAAATTTGCTAGTAAATCATAATATGACACATTCTATTTATGGATTTCCATATTCCAATTTATAATATATTGGCCAAGATTTGCTTTTAAATCATAACATAACACTTTTCTATGTATTTCCATAATCAAATTTATAATATACCTACTGGCGAAGATTCGCTAGTAAATCATAGTCCTTTTTTCCATCTATTCCCATATTCAAATTTACAATATATTAGTGAAGATTTGCTATTAAATCATAATGCGATGCTTTTTCTATCTATTTCCATATGACAATTTATAATATGTTTACGAATATTTGCTATCAAACCATAACTCTTTTTCTATCTATCTACATATTCCAATTTATAATAGTATATTGGCGAAGACTTACTATTAAACGATAACTTGACACTTTTTCTATCTATCTCCATACCTATTCCCATTTATAATATATTGGCAAAGATTTGATATTAAATCATAACATTATGTATTTTCTTACTAGGTACATAATCCAATTTGTAATATATTGGCTTAATACCTTATTTTAATTTTATTTCAGTTTACTAATGTACACAACACAGCGGAGGCTTTACAAAAACAAAAATGAAGTATAAATACCATTCGTCCAGTTGTGTACAATATTTAGTTGACCAGACAACTCAGAATGAAACCAACTCAGAAGCACCTCAGAAAGGTCATTAAGAGTGATGGTAAAAAAAAATTAAAATTTGTTTAATAGGTTAAGTTGGGTTAGGGTTACCGGCTATTTTAAAATTATTTTTTTATAGTTTTTATTGACCTTTCTGAGGTGTTTCTGAGTTGGCATGGAACCAATATTTAAACTTTGACAATAAAGTCAAATTAAAACAAGAGATTCAAGAAATGTTGTTAAGTTCTGGGGGCTATTTACAAATATGTTCGAAATCTTGTAAGTACACTGGATGTTACATAATGTACTCACGAGTTCTTTGGAAAGGAATATGGAAAGTTTCATCGTTTCTTAGAAGACAATGTTTGATATTAATTTGGATTGTGGAGAAATGGAAGATTTATAATTTAAAGGAGCCTGATTTAACCTAACATTACACTTTTTCTATTTATTTTCAGGTTTTAATTTCTGAATATCAAATTATACTTAGGTATAGGTAGTTATAAGGAACCAGACATTGTAAATTTTCAATCGATTCGTGTAATCTAATCATTTCTGATATAATATATTGGTTATATAATCTTATTATAATTATAAAGAACTTAATGTTATATATTTTTCGATCGATTCTAATTTCTTAATATCAAATTATATTTATAAGGAACCAAAAGTTGTAAATTTTCAAACGATTCTCATAGTCTAATAATTTCTGATATAATATATTGTCTATATAATCTTATTATAACTTTAACAATAATATTTTTTTTACAATATTGAACGCAATATGTTGAAATGAATACAAAAGTATGTTATGTATTCACGTGTGTACTAGAAGCAACTCAACTACGAGAGTATTTCAAATGGTTTAAAGCGATTAATTCGAGAGATTTTCCATTCAAAACCCGCATGGCTTTGTCACCTCCCTTTCCCCACTACCTCCATATAGAGTTATAGAGTTATAAAGGTGGTAGTATCTACCTAAGAAAAAACCTGGGGGATTTATGCAATCATTTTACAAATCTCAAAGCGCAGTTTTGAAGCGTCATTTATTAAAATTGCAAAGCATTTTCCTTTCCCACATTTCACCTGAACGTCGGGACCGCTGCAGTCTGCACCTACACCCTACACCAAACTCACAATCCTCGAATTATTTGATTTCTCTCAATAATTACGAGGGTCTATCAAAAAGCAGTTACCTACAACAATATTGTAGTAAATACATTTTTTTAATTTTTTATATAAGAAATACCTAAGGTAAGTAGGGACATATGAGATAATGTTTACATTCGGTTTTTATATGTACATTACTTATGTATTTATTAATACCTTTTTTATGGGCTTTTACAGTATAAATAGTAAAAAATATTTATTGTCAAACGAGATCACTGAATGGCGCGCATTTAAAAAAGGAAGTTATGCTGCCGCACCCTGTACATAACCGAATTATCTCTAATATTATTTATTTGTTGAAAGATAAATTGAAGATCTCCACTGACTTGGAATAATTATTTTCCTCCATTAGTATTCTGAGCAAAAAGCAATACATCTGGTAGTTAGTTCCAGAATTTCTGCATTGAAATAAATCCCGACTTCGTATTACGTAGTTGAATCCTAAAGCTTATCAATGCAAGCAATTCTGGACTATCAACTATAGTCAGTGAAAATACTTCTGTCTGACAATTTAAGCATACTCATATAAATGCATATTCATATAATTTAAAAGTGTAGTGTAGTTCAACATAATTGCTGGAATGTTGAGTTTTGTATATTATTTCAACAGCTTGTGTCGATATTATAATGTGGGTTCCATACGGGAGAATTGTACTGAGTTGACTTCTAACAAAGGCAAAATCTAACAACTTAATACAGTTTATATTGTTAAATTTTCTAGTTAGCCTAGTTATAATTCCAACATTTTTAAGCCCTTCTTAGAGATCTCCGTTATGTGGTTAACAAATGATAGATACCACTTTCGAGATTCTGATACTACTCTTCCGTAGAAGCTTTACATGTACCTTCCTTTCGAATGCTCCATGATGACATTTTAAGACATCTGCCTGGTTTTACTTTATGCAAATATTTTGATACGACAGAGTTGCATTGAATACTGAATTATAAATTGAAAATTGGTAAGATTTCCGTGTCAGTTGTGGTAGAAGTTGTTTATATGTTCATGGTGGACAAAGCACAAAAAGTTTCTGAAATATTTACAACTTCTATACTTCGGATATTATCCCTTAAATCCATCAGCCTTTCTACATGGTATGCTGGGTATCAATAGCCTCGCGTTAGAATGAAGAATACGCTGATAGGTATAATATAATATAACAGTATAAAACCTTCTGAACGCCATACCTGTATTATTGATATTGGTCACCGGACATTTCAATAATCAACAAAGTAGCTCTTCATCACTCCTTTGAAAAGTCATTAAAAGTGTGGTCATTTAAAAAACAAGGTTAAATAGGTTACGGTAGGTTAGGTTATGATATATTTTTATAACTACTTTTAATGACTATTCAAAGGGGTGTTGAATAGTTAATATTATACATAACTAAAGAGCACACCGACAGAGGACTTTTGTTGTTCCAATATGCAAAACTAACCTACCATTGGTAATGCCACTCAGAAAAATGATTCTACTATTCAATAACTTGTCCCCTGACAGCTATTTTCCAATTGAATGTTGTAAAATAAAATAAATAAATATCTGTATGCAGTGATACTTTAAAAAATAATATTAATTATTTTGGTCAACAGTACAAACTTTTCGGCCAGCACAAGTAATTTTCCACTCCAACTTTCTAACAGGGTATAACGTACGTACATAATACAATATAAAGCCGTACAGTGGGAGGAGCGACCGTTGGAAAAAGCATCAATTAATTCCAAGTGCAAGTCGATATACTCCTGGGCCCTCACGGCACTGACGGGGCTGATGCAGGTACAGGAGTACAGTTCTCAGTACCACTGTACCTACACCTAGTACTGGTGCATAATGAACGTCGACAGACAGCATCCGTTTTAAGATTAATGGGTATTGCATGTTTATTATTTGCGCAGGTTTTTTATGAAGCAATACACATGAGAAATCTACCTTGAGAATGCACTTCAGGAGCGTACGTAAAAATTAAAAAATATATATATTATAACACACAGTCCGTAGAGACCACCATCATAATCGAAACGTTACTTAAATGACCATGGCTGTGATGTGATATTTTCACGGCATAAATTGCATACTGTCGTGAATATTTTTGGGTTATTATGCCATGTTGCGCTTTTTTCTTCATTAGCTAACGTTTGGGACGGTTTTCGGCAGATCTGTAGATTGTGCTTTAGCGATGAGCCGCTCTTGAACGAGCCACACATTTGAGCTAGCTCTTTTT
This sequence comes from Limnephilus lunatus, assembly GCA_917563855.2. Lineage (NCBI taxonomy): Eukaryota > Metazoa > Arthropoda > Insecta > Trichoptera > Limnephilidae > Limnephilus > Limnephilus lunatus. Next base: position 47,139,176 of record OU830602.1, read on the forward strand.
GATGAGCCGAATTTGTACGACTATAACCTCACTAAGACTACAAATAATAACTACATTAACAGTTTCGTTTCCAAGAACCGAGCTAAAGGAATACCTAAACTTTTTGATGGAGAGGTCGATTCAGGCGGTTGCTGTTGGTTTCTCTTCCTCACATTCGATAAATGCTGGCGTCCCACAGGGATTGGTTCTGCCCCCGACTTTGTTTTTATTGCACACCAATGAACTGTACAGTCCATGATAGCTTTTTGTTTCAAAAGCCCCCAAAGGGCACACAAATTCCAAAGTAAAGAATGGACGGTTACCTCGACAGAGTTTCCTCTTGGGGTAAGAATAACCTCGTCGGATTTAATAATAATAATAATGATTTATTGTCTTCCTTTCTTTACAAACATCTAGAGATAATGATATCCTCACTGGGATCTCCCGTGCTGAGGATTTCATTTAATTTAATTTATTCATCATATTTTAATTATAAGAAATTAATATGAATTAGTTATAATATCATGTAGTATTATTTTTTAAATATTTATAAAGTAAATAAAATAGTGTATTTTTATAATTCAGTTCAGTAGTATCGGTTTTAGTCTGTATTATAAACGATATATTATATCCGATATCCTCACTGGGATCTCCCGTGCTGAGGACTTAATTTATTCATTATAATTTAATTATAAGAAATTAATATGAATTAGTTATAACATCATGTGCTATTTTTATTTAAATAATTATAAAGTAAATAAAATAGTGTTTTTTTTTTAATTCAGTTCAGTAGATTCGGTTTTAGTCTGTATTTGATATCAGTATATTTTCTATTTCTGATCTCGCTATATTTAGTATCCAGCTTTTTATTTGAATTTTATTTGTGTACACAATCTCATTAAGTAAAAATATGGGATTTTTTCCTCCTTCGTTTTGTTGTGGCGTTAATTACATCCAGGTATAGCGGTGTCTATATAACTATACTGTGGTGTTGTCTTGTACTCCTTTGCAGAGATAAATTGGTAAGTGATTGGTTATCCCTTTTTCTTGCATACCTTTTTATCCTACACATATTTATCACCCATTTCCAGCAAACACCATTTCGTCTCGTTTCATTTTTAGTATTTTCAGCCATTCAAGTGCATCTGAAGCTGTAATTCCTGAACAGTTTTGGATGCAACACTAATCATTATTAAAAAATATGCATTTTGCAATAGAGAACTCCAGTCCTATGTTTTAATTTTTTAATGACCTTCTAACATAAATAACTGCATATTAATTTTAATTTTAGAGTTAGTTTTAATAGTTAAAATAATTGTCAAAGTTTTTATTTCTCAAGAGCCCCAAAAACCACCGTATCTGTGGTGGGCAGGGTTGCCAGGTGTTCGGTTCAGTATTTTAGCACCGTTTTCGATGTTCGGTGTGATAAAAATACAGAAGTATGGGCGGTTCCGTTTTTTTTTTTTGATTAATTTTTCTCCCTAATAAACGACTCAACTTTCAGATTTGACTCAATCGGCAATCGATTTGCGTAGCATCCCTACTTAGTTTGTGCGGTTTTGCCGCTCGGTGCACGCGCTCGCTGTTTTCAAGCTATTTTGCGGATTAGTGTTACACATTAGGTAACTACGTATTTGAGTAAATGTGATTATTCGAATAATCCCCCCCCCCCCCCCCCTCCCTAACGCGGGTTTTGATTTGCCAAGATACCACCGAAATCTAGGGAAATTCACTTTTTTTTGCTCACTGTTCGGTATATATTTGGAAATAACCTGGCCACCCTGATGGTGGGTCGTGTGACGTCATCAATCACGTAATACTATAAGATCGCGCAATCAGCTGTTCGACTCGCCGCCATTTTGAAATTTGGAGTTCGAAGGAATCTCCCTAGAAGAAGCATTACAATTTTTTTTTGTACAGTAGTTTTTGAATATTTTCAATAATAGAGATAAACTAATAAGTAATACCTTTATTTTTGAAACTGAATTATTTAGGCCCAAATAATGTTTCAATAAACACAACAACAAAATCTCTATAAACAGTATGTAAATAAACGAATAAGATAAAATGTTGTTAATACGATGGCTTGTGTCGTACCTACATTCCCGTAGAATGTACAATGACTTTACAGTGTTCAGTGACGTCACCACTAAACATTTTAGTAATATCAACTTGACGGCGTGTTTCAACTACAATATTAAAAACGCTCTTTTACGGTGCTCCAGATTTTATGTCCGGGTTGAATCTTTCCCAAATGAAAGACTAAACCCTTCCACACACTTTTCCACAAATGAATATCTAGTAAATTCACGCAATGTAAGTGCACTATATAAGTATAATAAATACAAAGCAATAAAAGAACAATACGTCAATCCACCAAAAACATAATGGGAAAATATTTCACCGACTCCAGATATTTTCATATCAGAGGGTTCGGCTCTGATGAAATCCTAACTGGTCCGATAAATCCTACTGATCCCTCAATATAAATATTTAAAAAATCTTTCGTAATCCTACATGTATTTAAAATGACCGACTTTTGCATTTTTATGTACAAATTTTTTTACAAATCTAATACGCCTAAATTTTGAATGAGAGAGCTAGGTATAATGCCAGTAGCCGAAATAACAAATGGTAATATTTTTATAGTCATTTTTAATCTCATTTCCTAAATCTGTATATTTTCTTATTTTTTCAGAAACAGTTTTCTGAATATTACAAGAATTTGGAATAGCGACATCAATGATATAAGTTATTTTCTTAATTTTGTCATGTAAAACTATATCGGGTCTATAATGACTAATTGTTCTGTCTGTTAAAATAGTTTTATCATAATAAATTTTATAAAATTCATTTTCTAAAAATGAATTTGGTTCATATTCATAATATGGTACATTACGGCAGTCAATCAAGTTATGTTTAATTACCAAACTTTGGTGAATTATTTTTAAAACTTGATTGTGCCTAAATGTATACTCGGACGGCGCTAATACAGAACATCCCGATATAATATGTTCAATAGTTTCCGGAAAAGCCAAACATTTTCTACATATACTATATCCTTTTTAGTATTATATTATAAAATATTAATATAATAATATTAATTTAATTATATTACAATATTATCAAATAAAACTTATATATTCAGAATCAGCTTTAATTGGTCTATATGAACATATTATTTCAAAGTCATAATATTTTTCACTGGAGTTCCTTATTAGATTGTTTTTCTTTCATGAGCGGTCTGGGGTCTAATTTCCAATATATACAGTTTTTTTCCAATTCTTATCTAGGTAAGTAAAATATGCAAATTTCCACGTGCCGTCACTATACTAATTTGCAGCATCCATCTAGCTGCAGCAGGTGGGTAGGTACCCAGATAAAGCAGTGGCGTGGTGTGGGGAAGTCATATTATTATCCCCTTTATTTTAGTATTTTCTCCAGTTGTGTTCAGCGGCGCGTGGTTCTGCATGCATTACAGTAATCACCTTCCACTGCTTTCTACTTCTACAGGAAGGTACTTCTTCCACTTCCTCTGCTTCTTTTCCTCGTTCTCCCTTATTCGGTATTCTACTCTCTTCTCCCTGCATAATCATTGTTCATAAGTCAACAATCAAATAGTATTTAAAAATAAGTCAGGAACAAACATATGTTACGCACGAAATCATCAAAATACGAGATTTTATTTTTTTTTTGGTTAATTCATAGACTCCATTATTATTTTATTTGAACGACATTAAATTTGATAATATTGTTATTAAGTTCTGCAAGAATTTTATGTTTTTATTATTGTGACAGCTGTTTCGGTTTCGTTAAATTCTCCTTCATTTCTATAAAAATACCCTTCACACAGCATCCCCAAAGATGACGTAGAGCCTGAGAGATTTTTTTAAAGGCCTTCTGTGTGGATCTAATAATTTTGCGCACTTTACATTCAAAATAAGAGGAAAATTGCTGTCTACGATATAGATAACTGATATCGAAAACCTCTTAGTAAAACCCGGGCAACGCCGGGGACTTCATGTAGTAATCTTATACAAGCAAATCAAACTATAGTGTAATGGGTTCCATGACAACTCAGAATCATGAAATTTCAACACCCCTGTGAAGTCATTAAAATTTATAAAAAAATGGAAAAATAACCCATAACAACCTAACGGAAACTATTTAACAATTTTTTTATGTATTTAACTTTTCATGACTATTCAACGGAGGTGTTGAAGTTTCGTGATTCTGAGTTGTCCGATCACCAGTTTAATGGTGTTTTAGTTTGTAAATAGGTACCTACTTAAATTAGTTTTAATGGAAAACACATGAAAGAAAACTAGCAGCCTTACTAATAAAAATACACTTCGCAACCATTAAACGTTGTTTTAGTTACACAACGAATAAATACTTTTCTAGTTCTGTTTTGAATTCGGATTAATAAAACTAAGTTGCAAAAGAGCTGGCTACTTCGCATTTGGCAGAGTGAATCATAAGATTCCCGTCTTCAATTGGGATTATTATTAATATATTCCCGTCCGAAAATTGGGATTATTTCCGATACACCTATTATTTTTTGAATGACTGTTACGTGAATTTAATAAGAACTTCATGAAAGAAACGTTTTTTAATAATATAAATGCTTTATACATGTTCCCATAAACATCCCTCTTTGGCTGTTAAAACAATTTATATCTTTCCATGAATTATTGTATGACTGTTAAATGTCTTTTTACGTTTCAATAATCTAAGGAAATGGCTATTAGATATTGATGATTTATATTGATGTCCTACCGAAGCCCTTGTATTCCTAAATGGAATTCACTTTCTAATGAAATAAAAAATCATTATAATTTTTTAATACCTCATATACACGAAACTATTGATGTACTTGTTGATTACATTCATTTGTTCATAGTACAATCATTGGATCTTCTTTATTATATAAGGCATATAGGTACTGCTATTTACAAATGTATATTTAAACTATTCTGTAATTTATCTTTAATTTATAACCAATTTATCTAATTGTGATTTTATCATCAACATTATACCTTTTAAAAATGTACCATGTTACAGCACAAAATGTTGACATTATTTATTTATTTAAACGCCATAAAATGGCCTTTTCATACAAATGATAAGTATATAAGAATATATACAGTGGTACACAGGAGGGTATCAGTAGAATTAAGGTCAAAATAAGGAATTAACCACTCGAGCGACAATGCGATTTTAAACTTTTTCCTCCGATTGCTCGTGATTTTTTGGTGACCATTTTGAATATTTTCCACCGACATTAAAAAAATCATACCTCCGAATTCTAATATAAAAAAAAAAATTAAAAATATATATATTATGCATCTAGGGAAAATTTACCTAAAACTGGCAGCAAAGCAATCCGAGGTATTTTAAATGGTGCCATATTGTGGAAAAAAGCGCTCCAGTGGATTATACACAAAAATAATATAGCTGAAGTGATACAGTTCTTATTTTTTTAAACACAACAATTGTGTTGAAAAAAATGTGTAAAAAAAATATTTACCTGCTGACAAACTACATAAGTATTTTAAGAGGTTTAAATATTAATAAAATAAAAAATGAAACAATTAGTAAGGTTTTTACTTAGGTACACGGTTGCTCAATGGAATAAAATTAACATCACGTTTATTAGTAAGTATTTTAAACACATTTGTTTCATTGCAAACATAAAATGCATCCAGAGTACACAATTACGAGTACCGTATACATTTTATAAAGTAACATGCTTTCCTTATTTCATACAACCTGTACCTTTAGAGCGAAAAAACCAGGCCCCTTTCAAACAATTTTCGCATGCATTCATTTTTTAATATAAAACACTGCATTTCATTAATGAGATCCGCCACTTGCGGTGGGGGAGTCGCTTTTATATGCGCCAGGTGCCTGGAACACATAATACCATGTGATGCTGAGAGGTGTAGGCTTTAGAAATGCATGTAAAATGCAGCTCGATGTTATATGCTGTCTTATGTAATTATGAAGGGTGTATTAATGTGAAATCTCATCTTCTTATTTTTTTTTTCGTGTCAGTATCACTTTGGAAAAGGTATTGTATTATTATTTAAAATAACATATTCTTTAAAATTTACGATTGAGGTTTTAAAAACGTGATATTTGTTAATTTATTTATTTATTACTCTTATATAGGTATATACAGGTGGATTGTAACGATAGAGGACCACATCAATATTAAAACATTGGATTAAGTTAGTATTAAATTGTATATATTATGTTAATATTGATTCCTGACATTATTTGGAGCAAAAAATATAAATGAAATGTTGGTCTCCGGTGACTTTTTTGATATATCTACGAGTACATATTCATTTAATCATGTCAGGAATCGCTGATTTAAAGTAATTCAAGTACGTCCCTTAAAACTCTGCATATAAGCAAGGCTTTAACAATTGGTAGATGAAGCAAGGGCAAAGATGTAGGAAAATTATTTACCCCACATAACAATAAAAATAAGTTTTTTTTATTCCAGGATGTGGGGAGATTGGTGCAATCCCATAAATTCAATATAGTTAGGTATGCATATTAAATACTAGTAAGATAAAATAATACAAAAATAACATTATATGGTATACAAATGAAATAAATATATATTTTTAAACGAAGAGTTAGTTGTGTCGGACGTGCTACTGAGTGAACTCGGGCCTAGCACTCGTGGCTGTGGTCACCACCGTATTGTCGAAGGCCATTAGCCATATCCTGGCTCTTGTGACCTGACGTCTCATCAGGCCGACGAATCCATTCATTCGTTACAAAATTTTTACACATCAATTTAGAATCTATGGATTGCATGCCCCTGATTTTGTTATATTTTCCTATCATTGATTTCATGCTCACTAAAACCATGGTATTTATAGGAATCAATCAATATATCTGCCAAACGTAGCATTTGCGGAAAAATCATCATTTTTACGGGCCTAATGTAAGGCTCGGGGTCGAGCTTCAAAAGAGGTTTTCTCGGGCATCACAACACAGTAGTATTTGCGAAAAAATCATTATTTTCACGAGTTTAATGTAAAGCTGTATAAGATAAGTATCCAGGCTCCCGGGACCCAGTATCTCATCAGGCCGGCGAATGCATTCATTCGTTACCTATACACCATGCATATTGCCGATGCAAAATTTTTGCGCATCGTTTTGGAATCCATGGACTGCATGCCCCTGGTTTTGAGATTTTTCCGATCATTGTTTTCAAAAACCATCTAGTCATCAATCAAAATCTTCTTCTTCATTTTTCCTCTTCCACCAATTGTGGACTTTCATCTGGGAGATCTTCATCCTGCAAGCACAAACCAAAACAACTCCGCGGAAGAACACTCGTACCAAACACGAACCTGTCAAAGCCGATAAATCGTGAATTATTTTTTTTCCTTAACTCCACACAGGAGGCCCCGAGGAAAATAATGTCGTCTTTGGGGATGCTGTGTGCAGGTTTTTTTAAGGAAAGGAAGAAGAGGAGAGTTCTAGTAAGGAAAAGGGTTTAAGGGATGGGTAGGAATCTGGGGTTCAGTGTGGCACCCCTTATTAATCACCTAACGTAGCGAACCTCTTGGGGTGACCTATGGCAGAGGTGTTAGTTATCCAATAAAGGTTCCCGGGGCGGCGGTAATTATATAGATTAAAATATGTTTTATATTAATTGACAGTTAAAATATGGATAAACTGCGGTCTTGATGCACGCTGATCACATACAAGAATAAAGAAGAGGAAGCCCGGCCGACATCTTGTATAGTTGTATGGAATTGTCAACAGAGCAGTCCCGAGGCGCGGGACATTATTCATACAGCCAGTATCCTTTTCCGGTCTCAAAACAAACATGGAGGGGCAGGGAGCTTCATTACATTAACGCCAGAATTAATTTCAAAAAGATATTTGCTAAAGTAAGTATCTAGGAAAAATCTAGTTTCATAACTAGACATCGGATTATAAGCATTTGCATATTTGCATATGCAAATGCATATAACTCTCTAATTACGGTGTTAATGCATATTTTAGCCTTTTTTTCCCAATCGTGCATATTTAGCATTTGAAGACGGATCCATTCACAGAATATCGCCCTCATCTCAACACATTTCCACAAGTTACCAGATGCCATAGAAAAATTGGAAACAAAAAACCTTCTTCTATTTAAATCAATAGAAATACTGGAAACAATGATTGAACTCGCCAACGCCCTTCCCAATTCAATATCAGAAAAGATTCGTGAAAAGTTAGACGCTATTTTGTTTAAAAATCCGAGTTAAGAAGACATGAAGAACTTTAATGCCTACATCAACGGCACAGGTCATACATACCCTGCCTCAACAGATATCTCCAGAAATGGCGCCAAATTTTTTGAAATTTTGTCGGAAGACGTCAGTTGACGTAGAGAAGTCGTTTTCGGCATTTTGGGTGACAAACATCAAAAATTTTTGCCCGAAAATTTGGAAAAATATTTAATTATATATTGTCCCAAAAACAATGCATAATTTTAAGAATATTTAGCTGTTTTTGTATCGTCTTTAATTAAAATATACAAAAATAAAAATGGTATTTTGATTTTGCATTGTGCATATTTTAGGCATATCAAGAGTTTTTAGTGCATATTTGCATGCATATTTTGGCACTTTGTTATTGCATATAATCCGATGTCTATTCATAACAATTCCCCCATTTTTTCTTAAATTAATATCCTCACTTGTTAGGATATTATACTTGTTAGTTGTCATCCTCAATAATTTTTGGACATTGCTCCGTTTCTCATCCTTTTTAAAATTCACGTGCTTGACTCCCCAGATTATACTTTCAGTGGTCCAGAGGTGGTAACGTTAGATCACATATTATTTTTATGATTGTTCCTCTCTAAACGAATATCCTATCTGCTCTCAAGCCTTAACTAAAATTGCCCCCCTCCGTTAAATATCTCATCTCTTTTAAGTCTGTACTGGACTCCAATGTATTACAATTATGAAATTAGACCATTTAAATAATAATTGTAGAAAACCAATTTTAAACTGTACTGTAATACCAGCTCGCAGAGGATTGGAGTAAGATTGTCAACATGGTATCGCTTCTACATACATAAGCACAAACTTTGCCAATATTTTCGATTACACATCTGGCCTGATGATAATAGACACTGTTATGCTGTCCGAAAAAGGAGGCAGCGTAACACGGCATAATACCTCAAAACGGTAACATCACGATAATTCTTTTGGCTGTGAATATCTCAAATCACGTCTGACCTAATTTTTTATTTTTGTTTATTAGGGAAACAAACAGTTATATATATTTTATTAAAGTAATTATTATATGGTTGCGTGAACCAGCAAATTTTCCGCATAAAATTTATAGATCCACAGAAAAACATAGATGATTAAAGTAAACATATAGTAGTAGAAAAAATAAACAAAAAACACAAATTAAAGTATATAAGATACATGATGTGACATGAAACCATGAACCTGTATAAAAATAATACATTTTCACATCATAAGATAATTTTAACTATAAAACAAACCTGATAAAAAAAGAAAAACAACATAATGAGAATGAAAAAATAACACACACCAGGGGTAGAGGGTTCGTTATTTACAATTTGTTCTAATTTTCTCCATTATGCATTTAGTAAATTGACTTGAAGATAAATGGAAAATATCAGCCTCTGAAAAGATATTATTTTGGAATAAAACAATAACTTTGTTTGGAACCACGATTTAATTATTTAATTTTTTAATACCGACCGGTTTCTGTATAAAATTAAACTGATCAAAAATATACATTGTGTGAGCTTATATACATGCAGAAAGAGACAAAACATAATATAAAGGAACAGTGAGAGGCTTAATTAACAACTTGCATAGTGAAAAAATAAGAGACCTGAGAGAAAGAGACGGGTGATATCTAATGAAATTCGCTTAATGCGTTAAGCGAAACCGGTCGGTATTGAAACAAATAAATAGTTAAATCGTGATTACAAACAAAGATATTGTTTTATTTCAACTAATATGTCAAACCACAAAGTCACTGCTTTCTACCAAAAGACATTTTTTTTGTGCACGTCCTTCTGAGAAATGAACTTTGTGTGTAATTTGTTTTTGAGCGTGGGATGTGGAATAGTTGGTTGTTTTTCATATTGGACAGTGGAAATTAATGTTTTCTAGAAGATAGTTGTTGATGATTTTGAATAAAAATTTCTGGTCGGATAAAAGTATTTCTTCTATCTTCTAAAGTTAATATTATACAAAACATGCAAAAAGGATGAATCATGAAAAGTGTTGTGAGGGGCAAATCGTCGCTCCATAAAATGGCGAATGGGCCGCTCTTGCGATCATAATCAAATCTCTCGACAGGAAATTGAATTGAAAGCATAAATGGATAATCCGGTGTGAGATTTGCATCCCCCGCCCATTCTTATTGCGAGGGGTAAGTACTGGGTGAGATGGCGCGGCAGGGGTATGCACTAACCCTGTGATGGGGGTGCCAACAAATGTGGAAATGAAACATTCAAGACACCGATGAAGACGACTTGATTTTATTTATTTTGCGATTTCACAATGTATCAAGAATGGGTGTACCACCAATGTGATGGTGTATCACGAAATATACAACGAGTATGGCTATATTTTATTTGCGATTTTGCAATGGCAGTAAAATAAGCTTCTACACGGAGAAAAATGTATTGCTAATTTATTAAGAATTCTCTTCAAATTATTCGTAATTCCGGTTAAAAACGAGATTGCAGGCCTTACGAATGAATTAACAGGATGAGGTTGACTAATAAACGTTAAGAAGCAAACTAACAGGATTTCCTAATAAATTATTCAGAAATTAAGAATATTTTATCGTAACAACGAAACGCGTCTGCATGAAATTCCTAATATTTTTGCCTAATAATACGAATTCTTCTTGATAATTCCACGGTAATAAATCACATTTTATTCATTTTCCTGATATTTTATCAGTAGTTATGGATGATTTACCTACATAGCGCCATTTTTGTAAGAAATGCCTCAGGGGAATATACTTAATACTTAGTTAATTATTATAAATTCGCATTATCGCAAATTTTCATGAAGATACAGGAAAATATTTTTGTAAATCTAAAGAACTCTCAGTTCGAAAAAATAAGTAATAAGGAGAAAGAAAATTGTTTAAAAAATTGGTAAAAAACAATGGCTGTTGTAAAAACGTTGTAGAAATAATTTTTCTTATTTTTTATCACGTTTTATATATTTTCTTTTTATATAGATAATTAATAAACTTTTAAGTAGGTATATGTACCAACCTTCCAACGTAATATGTATTACTAGCTGGTACCCGGCATGCTTTGAAATACCATTCAAAGAAATAAATTGATTCTCCCTGCATGTCCATTCCCGTGCGTCACCGTTCCCTTCCACCTTCCCCGCTTTCCCCCTACTTCGTCTATTCACTCTCCGCGAACCCCACCTTCCCCCTGCCTTTCCTCCCTGTCGCTAAAATATATGAAATACACATATTTTCATTTAAACAAATTTCATAACGCCAGAGTTTACCGTTATATATAGCCTATGTTAGTCTCTGATAATGTAGCTTTCTCTTAGTGAAAGAATTTTACAAATCGGTTCAGTAGTTTCTGAGCCTATTCAATGCAAACAAACAAACAAACAATCAAATCTTTCCTCTTTATTATAATGTGTTAGATCAGGGGTCTCCAAACTACGGCCCGCGGGCCAAGTCCGGCCCGCCAGTGTCATCAATCCGGCCCGCGACAGCTTGTGACCAGTGTCATCAATCAGGCCCGCGACAGCTAACGGCTTATTGTTGTTGTGATAAGTTGGATAAAAACGAAAAATGATAGTAACTCGGTTTTATTTACTTGCTATGGAAAGCTTGATGACAAGTATAAAACCGAACCAACGAGATTATTCGAGAAAAAGTACTACTAGCACTATCTGTGCGATGAATGGAGAATACTTCCTGAAAGAATTTAAAACTCACCTTATAAAAGAATTTAAAACTCACCTTAAAAATTATACTGAAAACTTAAAATGAATCATGTAAAAAAAAAAAAAAACAATACAATAACACCCCCCATACACACAAGCCCTGCTTACTTATGGGGGTATATCAAGTATATCTATTATGTAATTAATTAGTGTATAAAATCTATTTGTAATTTATGTATCTATTTGTTACTAATAAGAAAAAAAACTATTTCTGCGTGTAACCACCTAGATGCCGTATTGTAGTCGTGAAAATACAGTACAATACAATAGTAATTGAACTAGAGAATTAAGCAAGCGTATTTTTTCTTTTTACATTAACTCCATACAGGAGGCCCTGAGGAAAATATTTTGCCTCGGGGCCTGTGTCATCTTAGCGGATGCTGTGTGAAGGGTGTTATTAAGAAAGGGATGGATAGGAAGTTCTGGGAAGGAAAATATATGAGGGGTGGGTAGGAATCTGGGGGTTAGTGTCCAGGAGTATCGAACGTATGAATCCGTCCCTCCAACTGCGGTGCAAGGCGATGAGTCGAGATAGTTCGGCTGGAAAGGTCAAAAGGCGTTCCTCACCCAGTCTCTCTCGATCCGGCCCGCCACGCAGCAGGTGGGCAGACGCATCCGCCGCCAAGACCTGGAAAAACCTCACCCCATGAACCATGAATGATAATGGTACGAAAATTAAAACGGTATTGGCCCTTGGAACTTACTGGAGTGAACAGTATGGCCCTAAGGCTGAAAAGTTTGGAGACCCCTGTGTTAGATAATATACATAGAGTTTATCCTGGTCTTCTGTAATATGATTTTATTGTGTCAATATTTCATATATACAATATTTGTGTAATAATTTATTGAAAGACAAATTAATTATTGTGTAATAATTTCTTGGAAGTCAAATGAACAATATTTGTGGAATAATTTATTGAGAGACAAATGTATAATATTAATTTAATAATTAATTGAGAGTCGAATAGACAATATTTGTGTAATAATTTATTGGGAGTTAAATGTGCAATATTTGTGAAATAATTTATTAAGAAAATGTATTTTTAATGGTAGATATACTGACTTTATTGAGGTGATTTGCTGGAATATGTATGTTTTTTCATTTTTTTAAATATAAGTAGTAAGAAGAGCCTATAGACCAAATAAAAGTGAACAAGTTATGAAGTGACTTGCATTTTCCCCGCCCACCCTATATTCAAATGAAACTGTGAAGCATAAATAGTTGAAATAAAATTATCAACCGACGCTGAACGGAAAATAGGGGTTGGGCTAAGGGGGGGGGGGGGGGAGGGGGTTTACGCTTAAATAGACGACAAAATTGCTGAATTTTCAATTTCGCAAATTGTCTTATTATTATGTAAAGTAGAAGAGGGATTTTTAAGGGACCTGGATTCAACAAAATTACCAATCGCAACTCTTCAAATAAGATGAATAGAGTTATTGATGAATGAACTTGTGATAATTTTGTACCTACCCCTTGAAGAAATATTATAAAAGGTCATAAAATAGCACGTATTGAGATGTTTTCATTTCAAATTCGTTTATAAAAAAAAATAATAGGGAAAAACGAAGAATTCTTCCTTCATTATTAAAAGCATGTTGTTATGTAGTTTTGTACACTTTTTTGAGATTTCAGATAAGGGGAGGTTCATATATTTTTATTGGCCGAAATGATTTGGAGAAAATGGGATGGTAGGTAAAATGGCTTGCACAGCGCGGTTGTAAACTGTGCACCCTAAAGGTTAAGTTTAGACTTAGAATACAATACTTCGTTTGTGCGAAAGCATTATGAATACATAATTTTTTTTAAAACAAATCAACATATTTTCTTTATAAAAAATCTTCATACACAATGTGCCCGAGTGTAGAGTGCTCTGAATTCGAGGTTCTACACAAGTACAAGTAAAAAAGGTACATAAAAACTTTCTTCGAAATACAAACTTTTTAAGGCAGTTATCAGGTAAAAAAATTTGAATTGCCCGTTTAGGAAAAAAACAATGGAATCTGAAAAAAATGTTATTTTTCTTACTTTTTCTATTATATAAAATCACTTCTCGAAATAAGCGCAGGTTACCTAGGACTTACTGTATGACAATCTCCATCATTTAATTTCAAAAAAACTACTCGTGAACTAGATTTTATTTAAAAGAAAATTAGAAACATTATTTTTGAGTTCGCAGACGCCTTCACAAAACTTAAATTCTGATTTGAAGGTAAAATACACAACCAATATGAAATATTTTATTATTCAAAGGATATAACAAATATCTTGTAGGTACGGATATGTGCCACTTTATTTATTTGTTTTTTAAATTTTAAAGTATGGGCAATTAAAGTAAGTTAATGACAATTATTTTAAAATAATTGTTTGGCTCCACTTACTACTTAATATGATCGAATATAAAATTATCAAAAAAACTGCTTTAACGAGCGTAAAATAAAATTACAAATCACTGTTATACTATATATTATACTGTTATACTATACCACTATTATATTAGCACTTTAGAACGTAAATATAAACGTTAATTTAAATTCAAATCCAAAAAATGTCTTTTGTACAAATTTTTTTCTTCATATTAATTATATTAGCACAGTAAATTAATTATTCATGCAAAATTGAGTTCATTGATATTTTATCGATTTTTAAAACGGAAATAATTAAAATGCCACTAATCCGTACAAGATAATTGGTATATTCAATTTAGTTGGCTATTTTAACCTGAAATCCAAATGTTGCTTTTATATAATTTGCTTAACTCAGCCGTACCTCTTTTAAAATACTTATGATCTTTGTATAAGTCATATGAATTAACAAGGGGAAATTATCACGACTACACTATATATTTTCGAAGACAGATAAGGTATATTTCTTTAATTGAGACCGATTTTGTATTTACTTGAAATTTTTTGACAACACATAAATTTATCCACAGCCACAGGCATGTGTAGTAATGTGTACAGAAATCTTCAAAGTGGACTTCGTTCCTGAAAGTCTGAAAGAGTAAATCCTGTCCCATTTCAGTACTCACACAAACATACAGATAAACAGGATGATTAATTTTTTAATAATATTTATAACAACGACACTTAAAACGAGCCATGATCAATTTAAGTCAGATAATTATTTCTTAAATATTTCGAATTTGTCATATCATACTATACGTTTTTGGTTTGAAAATTTGATCGCTTAGAAATATTGTAGATGCTTTAATTAAATACTGCAAGAACACATGCTGGCTATGGAAATAATTGAGTATTTTCGAAAATACAAAATACTTTGAAGTGTCATAATTTCCTTCTAATGGATCCCCAATGTGGCAAATTTCTTTAGAAAATGTTCGGAAAGCATTTTAATATTTGTGCCATAATTTTACAAGATAAAACAAAACATTGCAATTTCGCGCGGTTATTATCGCGGCGTTCAACGAAATTCTATTTGAAAATTAAACCTTATGCAGTCCGGCATAAAGACTTTGTGCATTTGTTATCAATTAATGGCCAATTTCGGTGGCAAACGGACGTTCCTAGACTCCTTGTGGTCCGCGAAATTGATTTTAAATTTCCTTTTAATTATAATTGACATCAGTGAGTCAGAAAGGGGTTAATGTTTTTTACGAGCCATTACGAAATCAACCTATAGAAAATAGCTCTCAAATATCTTTTCCAACCTTTCCAAAAAAGTCTTCTCAAGTATTTGTAAATTCATCCCAAAAAGAGGCGGGAAATGAGATTTCGAATTTTTCAAGTACAAGAAAACTGTCAAAATATACGGTTACCTTAACACGCGTTACTTAAAGAAAGACAAACATTCCCGGGTTACGAATAACCCAACAATGTTTGAAAATCTTATAGTACCACAATCACAACACAGAAAGCCGAAATGGTTTCCTGTGTTGTGATGGAGGACTTAGCCAGCCGAGGAATCGAACACGCGACACCCGGGTGGGACGCAAGCGCGATGCCCACTCGACCACTGACCGGTCTAAACATAGTCACTTTTCAGGCCAACAAAGAGTGTTAAACCAATGTTAAGGGAATAATACGTAAATTAAACAATAAAATTGTGATATTTAATTAAATGAAGACAATAATAGCGAAACTCAATCGAAAATCTGGAAATAGAAAAATCAGAAAAATGTATTGGCACCTCTGGGACTCGAACCCAGGACCTTCGCCTTGTCGGGGAGCAACTCTACCAACTGAGCTAATGTGTCCCTTTCACTAAAATATTGTCTTCATTTAATTAAATATTACAATTTCAGGTTTTAATCATGTTAAGGACCTGCAGAAAAGTCAATAGGTATGTCAACCATACATAAAGATAGCATCCAATAAAATGTTAAACAAAAAGGAGGTAATGTTGGTAGTTCTTAGTCGAAGTATGATACAGTTAAATATGACCAAATTGGATAGAGCTGCGCCCGACACGGCGAAGGTCCCGGTGACTTTTTCTGATTTTTCTGTTTTCAGATTTTAGATTGAGTTTAGCTAATATTGTCTTCATTTAACTGAATAGTATAATTTGGGGTTGTACTTTTTAAGTTAAAAATAAATATAATTGTACCGATATTATTTCTGCTAACCCCCTGTAGATAGAAAGAATCTGGAGTTGTTGGAAGGAGAACTGGTAAAGTAAGTGAATGTGTAGGGGAGGAAAGGGGGGGGGGGGTTGGGGGAGGAAGGAACTAGTGGACCACCCGTCGATTTCTTTATAAGAAAATAGATTGAATTAAGTCCGGTATAGCCGCATTTACTCTTATCTCGGCGTAGCAGATCTTGCAGAACAGGGAGACTCCTGTATTTGTATCACACTGATAAATTAATATGTAAAATATAGGTACCCATAAATTAGTAAATAAGATCTGTTACTTACCGTCCTGAAAAAAGGTTCCTGCATATTATCTTCAGTCGGCCAGCGGGGAGCGGCAGAACTACTTAGAGCCTATTCTAGTAAGGTCGTCGAGTAGAGTTTAATATTCATTGTAATATTTACGATAACTTAATATATAAACTAGTAATCACACAAACCTAAAACTTATTTGGAAGTTACCCAACGCGTCTTAAGTTTAATTAATAGTTGTAAAACAGACACTATACCAATAAATTTAAATGAAAGAAAATTAAAAGGTAACGATCGCAACTGGGACTCGGACTCTGGATCTATCGTCTGACAGGGACACAACACAACTCGGCCATAGGGACCTATATTTTTTCTGCCATTTTTGTCTATTTTGTGTTTTAAAAAAATTATCATTTAAAAATATTTCAAATACTTTAATTAAATACTGCTAAATTATTTTATTTATCAAACTAAAAATGCACCTAATGTGGTCTAATTTAAACACAGGTACCTATATTTAAACTAACACTTCTAATATCTACTTATTACATACATAGTTTTTACATTTTTCTTTGGATTTTCTTAGACTAGGTACATTTTTAACTGGGAACTGAACTGTACATTTCGATTCCTTAATATATAAAACAACGGGAAATTAAAGGTGAATTAATCTCTTATGCTGATGACACTGTATTGTTAATAAAAGGTCAAACATGGGAACTAGTTAACAAATTGGCAAATGAAGATATTAACATCATGGTTCGAAAATAACTTACTCACACTTAATGCTAAAAAAAAAACAACATATGTCTTATTTTCCTTACAGAAAATACCTGATCATAAAGTTAATATTGTTATCCACGACGAAAAATGTGATCATGTACTCTGTAAACAACATAATCCCATTTGTACCATAATTAACTCTTCTTCCGAAATTAAATATCTCGGTGTGATCATTGATCAAAACCTGAAGTGGAATAGTCACATTTCGGTGATTGTGAGAAGAATAAGTAATAATAAATATATATATTTGTTAGGTTAAGAAATATTTTAAATGTAAAAATAATGAAAAATGTTTGCTTTGCCGTTGTTCATTCTTCACTTATCTACGGAATTATAGGTTGGGAAGGATCTTACAAAAAAACAATCTAAGCTCGGTAAAAGTTTCGCAAAGAATCATCATTAAAGTAATACTTTAAAAATCTACCTTCTCAACAGAATCACTTTTTAAATTGTTTCCAGTACCAAATGTCGATGACATATTTATGCAAGCTTCCATTATAAAAATGTGTTAAGAAAAAATAACAAAGAATATCAAGAATTTTACAAACTAATGAGAAATGGAAACCAATTTATTACACCTAATTTTAAAACAACTCAAATGCAAAATCATTATAAAATACTATAATAACCTCCCTTCTGAATTACGCTGTATCATCAACTAATCAGAACAAATAAATAAAATTAAACAATTTTTCAAAAAAAACTTGCAGTAAAAAGCAAATATTTTATTCAAAACATATTATAACTTACAACCTATGTAAGTGAGAATCGTGGCTCCCTTATTAGGCACAAGAGCTCCTCTTTTTTGATAAGATATACATGACTAAAAACGACCTTTATTATAATATTTTGTAAAATATATATGCACATATGTAACTCGTATTAGATATATAAATATGAAAATATTTATAAAAAATATATATATGTATATATATAAAATCATAAAAGATATTGTATAAAAAAAAACATATTAATAAATATACAATACTCGAAACAGGTAAAAAAAAACTCGGCTAACTTATCCTATATATAGAATACTTGAAACAGGTAAAAAACTCAGCTATCTTATCATATATATAACCACTAATCATAGGTCAAGTGCCGAATAGTAAACTCAGTTTTTTTAAATAAATAAATCATGTTTGATTAATGGAAAATGGACGTTATCCTATGGATAATCTATGAGGAGTATGGTGTAATACCTTCTTAGGAAAATTAAACCACGTCTAGCAATTATTCTAGGCTGCTTTAAGGAGTTAAAGAGTATTCATTTAAGATTTTATTTCTAATAACCTTCACTATTTACCCAGCAGTCTTGTAACGCTGTAGGGCCTGACGTGCCAATACTTTGCGGTTACTCAGTGGGCCTGGGGGTTGGGGGTTGATGGAGGGGGTTAGTGAGGGTTTGGGGGGGGGGGGGGAATGGGTAGAATAGATGTAATTTCGGTTAGCGGGAGCGCCTCTGTCGACCGCAAATCTAATACAGTTATTGGAAATCACTCATCCCCAACATGCAGGCTTCTGAAATATTACTGAAAGCTTTAAATTTTATAAAAAATTATTAATTTAAGTAACTTTTCTTGGGTAATTATGTCCTGCAAAATAACAATAAGTAAGATAATATACCATGTCGTGTAAAATTCGGGATCAGGCCGCTAACAATAACACTTCTTATGTAGATGGGAAGAAGCTTTAATTTTCCGTTTAACAGCGTGATGTTTTGTTTTGTTTTGATTTATTCTCGAAAAAAACGTCGCCAAAGAGCGTGTTTAATTTATTTTGCGAAGCTCAGACCCAAATATATAAATGCGTTTTATAAAGAATTTAATTTTCCACCTACACAACAATAATTTATTATATGCATATAAAAACATAACCGAAAAGGCGTTCGTAAGTAGATTTTAAACGTTAAAGCAGTTTTTATAGGTTTTATACTTTATATCTCTGGGCTTCAAAAAAGCCTAAAAATTCTAATTAAAAATAATTTAAAAAAAACTAAAATACTCGATTATTTCAAAAGAAACTTGTATTCTACTGGCAGTTTTTAATTAAGTGATCAAATTTTCGAACCAAAATCACCGTGAACTAATAAAATAAGCATCTCTTCCTAATACTGATATCATCGTTTCAACGCATTTTTAAACCTCGAAGATAATGTTTAAAGTTTAACTTTTTTTACAAGTTTTCAAATATAAAATGTGAAAGTGACATCACAAAAACAAGAGAAAAAACATAATATAGAAATGTTTGAAGAAACCCAATTGAAAATGTGTTGACAACGGAATAACAAAAGACATTGAAATTACTGAATTGAATTGAATTACTCACAAAATAAACGTTAAATAAAAACACTTTTACGCTTGCAATCGCGCGATTATAGACTCCGTTTGACAAGCGATTATATTATCATTCAACAATATATATATATAAATATTCGTAAGTCTTGTCTCCTGCGATACTGTTTGCACTAACATTGGCATGGATTTCGGTCTATAACGTTTTTTGTTTTCCATCGGCTACGGAAAACCAAAAGATTGTGTATTTCTCCAATGTTTACGTTTTCGTCGGATATTTTGAAAATATTTTACACTGGGAACCCAACATTAAGCGCACTAAGATTGTATGTACATATATATTTCTGGCTTGACAACATTAAAACCATTTAATAACAAATTTCGATATTTTCCCCACAGTTAGACATTTCCACAACACTCGAGATCTATCTGAAGTCTGCTTCGTTCCTTCTGCAGGGGACGTGAATGGGAATGGATGGAATGGCCCAGCTAGACCCACAAGCCAGACCTACACACAAGCTACAAGCTAGGAGACTTCAATGGGTCGCCCCGGCCACAATGGCAATGTCGATTCGGATCTCAGATATACGAGCAGTGAGTAGTGACGACCTATTATATCGAAACCGCCAAATGTCGATACCATCGCGGCCCTCCATCTATGGCTCTTTCTCGATCTCTAGATGCTTCTTGGAGGCGTTAACAGTTTTGAAAATGTCAGCTTGACACGGTTAACTTTGCAAACTCGTCTTCTGACTAGAAGAAGAGCTAAAAACGCCATATTTAAAAAATATATTATTTTTTACAAATTCGTAATCAAAGTTGGTGATGCATAATTTCCTTCTCAGTGAGAAAAAAAATTCATAGAAAATGTGTCTAACAAGGTTAGCTCTAAAGGTCGTGGTTAGAAAAAAACTCGTCGGGCCGCTTTCGAAATTTCGAACGCATGATTTAATAATAATAATCTTTATTTGGAAAACAAACAGCTTTACAAAGATACATAAAAATAAAGAGTGCTAAAATAAAACAGTAAGCCTAAAAACATGTTTTCGTTGATAAAATTTTGTTTTTTTTTTTCGCTGACAAGAAAAACATAAAGAAAAACTAAGAAAAAAATAGTTAAGAGAAGCTAAATTAAACATAAAGAAAAATTAAGAAAAAAAATAGTTAGGAGAAGCTAAATACTTAAATATGCATGATAAAATATAGAAAAACACAATAAAGGGTAAGCTTATGATCTTATAGGAGTATATGGATGATATGTATGTAATTAGGGAATATGAAAAAATATTGCAAATTAGGAAAAGGAATCTGATTAATAATATAATAAATAATATAATAAATAAATATAAATATGGATGTTAAGTGGTGTGTTGTGATGCATTACATTTATCTGATAGTGTTGCTTTGAATTTGTTGAAAGTTATATTGAAGATGTCTGTATATATGAGGTGTGTGTTATGATAGTGGCAGGCTCGATGTATGAATTCATTTTGTAAGTAGTTGGTGTTGGAGCTTGAAGGAAAACACTGCCACTTGTATTGCAGTTAAATAACTGAAATCAAATCTTCCAGTGGAACATGGACTGCAAGCAATGTCACGAATTTTTTGCCAATCATCGATCTACCCCCTCGACGAGCTAACCTCGTTAACTTCTCATCTACGAACCTTGACACAAAGCAATAAAAATAATTGCAAACATTTCAAAGGTGTAATAATTATTTTTATTATTTTTTAATAATATAAATTACGTAACTATTTTTAGGTAACTACTTTAATTCAAAGAAAACATTTTTCATAATGACTGTTAAAATCAAAACAAATTTGAGTTCTTGAGAAAACAAAACTGAGATTTGAAAATAATTTTGTTTTTATTGGTTAGGCATCATAATATGTTTTAGTTTTTTTTTCGGACCTCGATTGTTAATAAAAATCAATTTATATCACAAAATGGTGGTATGGCGATCTCTGTGTGCTATTGGGGTTACGAATTTGTATTGGGCCATACATGTTGCTGAAGTGTCCTTTTGGATCGAAAATTCATTTATTTGAATTATTAAAATTTGTTATTGTAATAGACATGTCAAAAACAAATTTTGCCTGATCATTGTGAATTTTACTATCTCCGGATCAACTTAACCTAAGTGGTGTCCGTCATTAAATACTATCAAACTGTGGACCCAACATTATCAAATGTGGAAAATTAACCATTAAGGTCGCTGAAGCAGCAAACGACATACTACTAGGCTAGTGTCTCTAGATGTACATCTAGAACTTACTGATTGCCATTTTGTTGATATATTTTGTCCGCAAGTAGATTCATCAATCAAGTAATTTTTAGGGTATAATGCACAGAGAGTTTTGGGGTTATTTGCACACCCCAAGCTCATATTATGATACAATTTTTAAATTGATTCGTGAGTCTAAATTTAAACGGAATTGATAAACGTACCTATGTACTCACTTACTTTGGGCATTTTTTAGGTAAAGGGGGACTGCGGGAGTCGGTTCCAAACTAGTTCGAAAAACTTTTTTGAAACTTTTGATACACAAACACTTTCAAGCGTGTCCTGTATTATGTAAATATATTGTAGGTATTATATAAATCATCTTATCAACTTCACAACAACAACGTCCACAATAACACAGGACATCCCTAAATAGCACGGCAAGAGAAATAATCTAATTTTTTTTAATATCTCCAAATAATGGTTGGTGGAAATACAACAGCGATTCTTTAAGAATATCAACATTGTGCATATTTGTGCATCGAATCACATTTATTTATCATTCAACGAATCAATAAAATAACACACTTGGTTCTTATTGCTGATTTTTCTACGAGTTCAAATAAAGGTGATCTTTGAAATTATTATCAGTCAGTTGACGTGTTTTTAATAAGTGCAATGGTCGCCATTGTTTTTCAGACCCTGCTTGTTCAGCTATAATTTATTGGTTGTTCGGCAAATAATTAACGATATTTACTCAGTTTTACAACATAATTAAAAACATTTTGTTTGCGTAATGATAAATAAGATGTTTTCAGATGATATTTTCTAAAATAAATGTTCGAACCGTTTCAAGCAGTCTCTATATAAAAGTACCTAAATTAAAGAATATGCCTATTTTACATTAATATTATTGATTTCGAACATAGTCTGCATAGTTTGAGTCAGCATTTGGACGATAGGCGCACAGTGCTATATCTCATGTTGTTTCAACTTTTAATTATATTTATTTTTAAGAAACAAACAGCATATATAATACAAAGATCTATGAAGTTAATTATAGCTAAGCCAAAAAAGTTTTATTTTGTCTTAAAACTGTATTTGGTAAAGAGGAGAGGAAAAGGTACATATAATACGAATAGGAGGTGCTTCTGAAACATGCCATGAATTAATTAATGATTGTACGTCATATTTCTTAAGATAAGATTAAAAGATCACGGCTACGTGGTAGCCTGGGTGTCACGGACATTAACACTAAGCTGGAGGAACTACAGTTGAGATGGTATGAGCACATAAGACGGAGACATAGTGAAGCAGGCAATGTCTATGGAGCTTCATCGACAGTCATCCAGAGGAAGACCTAAGAACTCCTAGATGACTCAATGCTCCAAAATATTACGGAGAAATGGCCTGGATGAGATCGATACACAGAACCGAAGAAGTTATAACCTGATAACGAGAATAGCCGACCCCAAGAGCCTTCCTAGGCAATGAGTTGGGACATTGCAAGGAAGAAGAAGAGTCTTATTACTGTTCGATATTTCTAAAAGCTTCTGCGAAATTTTGTGATATACCGCGCACATATTCGGATATTTGGGATTTTGTTATAACGTTGGTTCTGAATGTGTAAATGAAATAAAATGTTTTTTCGTTTTTTTTTTAAACTAGCTCCACACAAGAGGCTCTGAGGAAAATATTTTCCCTCAGGGTCTACGTCTTCTTAGAGGATGCTGTGTGGGTTTTTTTTAAGGAAAGGAGAAGAGGAAGTTCTGGGAAGGAATTAGAGGGGTGGGTAGGAATCTGGGGGTCAATGTCTCCAGGAGTGACGAACGTCACTTCATCCATCCCTTCAAGGCGATGGGTCGAGGGATTTTGGCTGGAGAGATCAATAGACCTCCTCAACCAGTCGCTCTCGATCCGGCCCTCCACACAGTAGGTGGGTAGACCAAGCCCTTGACAAACCTCACCCAATTAACCCGGGCACCCCTGTTAAGTCACCAAACGTAGCGAACCACTTGGGGTGATCTATGGCAGAGGTGTTGATAAACTCAAAATGAAGTACTTGCGTTGTCCATTTGGAAATATTTGTTTTAATTAATTCAGATTGTAATTTTAAATTCTCGAAGGTAGGCCAGAGATATTTCGCGAATCAGATATACCCAAATAAGGAATACCATCCACCATCGCTGTTTGCCTCGCGGTTCTTTTGTTTCAATTCAAATTCAGAACTCGCCCCTTCCCTTCTCGTTATTATTTCCCGCCATTTCTAAAACAAGATGGAGAAGGTGGCTGCATTATAATAATTATTAAAAGCAAGTCTCGCATTGCTACAGCCGTCTCCCTCATTCCCTTGCGAACTGGGCGGATCTGGGTAGTTTTTATTACTTTTGTCCCCCTTCATTTGACTCACACTCCGCTTCGATTTTATTCTACTTTATATTCCGTATTTCCTGATTCCGCGTATTACTGCCGCGATGATGGTAGAGCATAAGGGCCTAAACTCAGCTTTTAATGAATTTATTTCACATACTGTATTATTTAACGAAAAAATGTATTAAAAATTTCATCGAATCGATTTTTATTAATCAGTATTACGTGACTATCTACGATAACGATATCGTGACGGCATAAAAAGCCAATAAACATACGTTCCTTACCATAATAAAACTGCAGTTTCGTGACGTAGCTTGGAGTCCATGTTCCACTGGGAGATTTGAATTAACTGCAAAACAAGTGGCAGTCTTTTTCTTCAAGCTACGCCATGCGTTCGAAATTTTGAAAGCGGTCGACGAGTTTTTTCCGAAAAAGGCCCGTATGAGCTAACCTTGTTAAACGCATTTTCTTCGAAACTTATCTGCAGCACTTTCAAAAGATGAGATACACAATATACGCAGGTCTTCTTCCTCCAAAGTCAAAAGAGTCATTATTTTCTTGCATCTCTCTCACACACCGCACCAAGACCCCTACTACTAGCGGTGACGATAATTTTGAAAGAATGGAATATAGTCACCCTAATAAAGACACTAAAAATGACATAAAAGGTAAATAAACTATAATTTAACAATTTTAGTCCACCTCGGCACAGGAACCCCTAGTGGGGAGGACTAAGAAATACAATATCTTTACCAAACATAACCATTATATTTTGCACTAGCTTTTGCCCCCGGCTTCGCTCGCATATTCGCCCCCCCCCCCCCCCTCCCCACTCCATCCCCCCCCCCCCCTTTCCCCACCTCCCTCCTCCCCTTCCCCAAATCAATCAACAATCAAATACGCGTTTCGCATTCATAAATAGTAGGTCAAAATGTAGATAAGTACCTATTTTATATTTGTACACTAAATATTCATATTAGAATGCTCGTACAATATTTGAATTTTCGCTATCAAAGAAATCTCCACAGTAACCTAAACAAATAACAAAATGACAGCCCACGTCAAACATTTACTTAGGAACACGCTTTTCCAATAAACGTATAATAAATAATTTTATAACGCTACAGCTTATTCATAACGCCAGAGCTTACCAATATATATATAGCTAGCTATAGCCTATAGTACTCGCAAATAATGTAGCTTTCGATTGGTGAAATAATTTTTAAATTCCATTCGGTGTTTATTGCGTGAAAGAGTAACGAACCCACATCCATACAAACTTTCGCCTTTATAATATCTATAAGATAAGATCTATAAGACACTTATAGAATTATTTTATATAGTCACTTAAAAAAAATTAAAAAGTAACAAGGATAATATTGAAGTGTCAGTGAAATCCAAAAATTCAAAAACGTCGAATGTCAATGCTGATGGTTTTGCTTTTGTTCACCGTTTGTCCGATTTTCGAATGTTTTTATTTAGTGTTTAAGAAAGAGCTGCAGCATTATAACGATAAGGAACTACGTATTTTTCCTTTGTTTGCCGTCACGGTACCATTACGGTGAATCGTCACGGTAATTATAAAAGCGCCCATTGAATTTCATTGAAAGTGGCGAGTAGACAGAATTTTTCGATTATCGTTACCATCCAATATAAACATTTAAAGCCGTTCAAATTTTACGTGACGGTCGCAAGAATGGAAAAACTGGAATTTTTTTGTCGTTTTATAGATTTTTTTAACCCGCAAGTCCAAACTGCTCCCAAGCATCTGCAACCAGTGAGACTATGGTATCCCCAATTGGGGTACTGTTGTGAAGCTCATGACAGCGGGGATGGCAAGGAAATGGGGAAGAGGAAGGTGGGGAGAAACTAACTAATGGTGGTCTTAAAACACGGCGATTCTGAGTGCAACTTCCATTCTGAAACGTGTCGCAAAATATATCTTATATAATTTTAAATTATTATATTGTGAAATGACACAAATCAATAAATTAAAAAAAGGGATTTGAATCCGCGACTTCGGATTGCTAATAAAAAGCCATGCCCCTTGACCACGGAGGCCAATCGATATTAAAAAAAAACTGATCACATGCAATCACATTGCACCACTGGCCTCGAAAAAATGCTTAAAAATAGTAAATTTTTTATTTTTTTTTTAATTGTAATATAAATCATGAGTTACATTTATACATATATATTTTACAAAATTTTATAATAAAGGTCTTTATTGGTCATGTATACCTTATCAGAAAAGAGGAGCTCTTGTATGCCTGATAAGGGAGCCACGATTCTTATTTAGGTTGTAAGTTATAATTATTTTTGTTTAAAATTATTTACTTTTTAATGTAATTTTTTTTTTAAATTGTTTAATTTTATTTATTTGCTCTGATTGGTTAATGATACAGCGTAATTTAGATGGTAGTTTATTAAAGTATTTTATGGCTTAGAAAATATAAAGATTTTGCATTTGAGTTGTTTTAAAATTAGGCGTAATAAATTGGTTTCCATTTCTCATTACTTTGTAAAGTTCTTGATATTCTTTGTTATTTTTTTCTTTACACATTTTTATAATGGAAGCTTGCTTGAATATGTCATCGACATTAATATATCAATATTTTTTATAATTACGTTAGTATACATCAATATATCAATATTTTTTTATAAATACGTTAGTATCCATTGATTGTGTGCTTGCAATATGTATTAATATGGAGTGTGTTTAAGTATGTCGTATGCCTATGAGTATGTTTCCTATGTTATATCTATCTGTCTATGTTTTTATGCCTTTGTATTGTAACTGCATTGTCACTTGAAATTTTATTATTCTATATCTATTTTCTTTATCGTGGTTACTCATGTTATGGATGCTTTAGTGTTATAAATAATATTTTGAAATTGACCTGCTGACGGATGAAGAAAAAAGAGGCCAAAACTTTGTCATTATGACGTGTATGTTATCGCAGTAACTAATCAATATTACTAAACAAATGTAAAATGAAATCGCTGATAGATCCAGTGCCACCTCTATCTCATTCACCAAACGATAAACATCAAATTAATAAATTGTAGGTACATTAGAACTCTCAGCGGTAGAAACATAAAAACATATTTTCAGCCTTATGAATTTGATTCAAAATGATATTACATAGCTCTTACCATACTGTGGTGTCGGGGAGGTTTGTGTGAATGGGACATGAGGGGGGATAGGGGAGACTGGGGTAATGGGGGCTCTTGATTATCATCCGAGCGACTTCATGACTCGCCCCACCCTCCTCTTTTCAATTATACGCCATTTTTTACCCGCAATCCTCTTTTACCCCCGCTTACCCCAGCCCGTTAAGGAACCCTGTCTCTAAATTTATAATTGTATTTAGTTATAAATGTAGAAGTTGTCCTACTTTATCAAAAAGTACTATTTTTCGTCCTGGAGTCCGGGGTCCTGAGCAACAACATCTGAGCTCGATCAACAACATCTTGTTGCTAGAGCGACAACATCTGGATTAGAGTAACAACATCTGAATTAGAGCAACAACATCTGAGCTAGAGCAAAAACATCCTGTTGCTAGAGCAACAAAATCTGAGCTAGACCAACAAAATCAAACCCGCGAACAGATTAAACATTCGTTAGCTAAGATGCTAACGAAATTCTAATTTGTATACCTTTTTTTCGTTATTTTTTTTTTGGGTGTTATGCCATGTTGCGCTACCCATCAGGGCGGATGTGTTTATTATATGATTGTTTTCATAGACGTTTCGAACAGCTTTACAGTGTCCATTATGAGGGAGATGATGGACACTGTAACGCTTCCGAAACGTTGGAAAAATAATGAGGAACACCCCAAAAGCAAATAACGAGGATACTTTTGTCCGTGAAAATCTAAAATCATATCATGTAAAAAACGAATACACAGTGACCGGAATCTCGTAGTACAAGCGGGAAACTGTAAAACCACTTCCTTCCTTTTCGATCTGAGCATTTCACTTTGTTTTCTTTTTTTACGGCAACTAAAAGATTTTTTAAAAGCTTTTGGAGCCAGGTCTTCGCTTCTAATATACCCATGGGTAATGTATTCCCATTGAGAATGTATGGCGAGCGATATGCTGAAATAGGAGAATCCAAAAAACGCTAGGTGTATCACTAGTGTAAATAGCTTACATTAACACCACAGCGACCGATTTTTTTTTTCAAATTTTACCTAAACAAATCCAACTTCTCCATTGATTTACTTTAAAAACGATAGCTCAAGACAAAAAAGTTATTAAAATGAATCGACTCCAAAATTTTTCGATTTAGTTTTCGGTCACCATGTACAAACATGTTTTATGTATTACTCATTGTTTTATATTATTATGAACGGTCTCCTCCTCATCAGCAACCAACTTATTGTAAACTGAAAAAAAATTAAAAGCAACTGTGCAATAAATACATTTTCCAGTCGATTTTTATATTTTATTTTATTTTTCGTGATCGCTACATATCTTATAATTATTAAAAAAACGTTTAGGCGTCTCTTTTGCTTTATAAACAGAATGAAAATACTGTAGCCCACCTTTGCATAAATATGAAAACATTTTAAAGTTGGTTAGTTGCGTCGGTAGAGATCTAAAACAACAATCGTCAGAAAATGATGTCTAACACCATGTTTGCTCTGCAACAAGATCTCAGTGTTAATACGCTAGCGTCTGGACGGTTGAATTTAAGAACCCGATTTCGAATACATCTCTGACGCCGCGTCTTATGCAAAACCATTTTCTTAAGTGACGTTTGTTACAAAGCTAACTTCGTGTCGCCCGCAATCCATTTATTGTGTTATTATTTATTTAAACTAGTCTGAAGATGCCGAAAACAAGTTTAATTCGTACCGGTCTAAAATAAACTAGTGGAAAATAGTTAAAATAAAACAATATTTGCAACAAATTTACAATCTCAATTGCTCTCAACGTCAGTTTATCTACGGCATTCCCAATTGGGGTATGTTGTGAGGCTGAAGATAGTGGGGAAGGGGTAGAGATGAGGGAGAGGAAGGTTGGTGAGTACTTGGCTGTACCTATGTCAAGCAACCTTGGCAAGCTCCAGGACGATACCCTTAGTATTTTCCACTCACGAACGTGCCGCAAATAAACAAAATATTATTTTCAGTTAATAAATTGTGAAATAAAACAAATTAAACAATTGAAATTTATTTACGCACTCTGGGGTTTGAACCCGCGACCTCCGAGTCGAGAGCCTTACTCATCGACCACGGTACCTACATCATAGTATTATTTGATGTTTGAAAAAGTCAGTTACCCACTTCTTGCTTGTTATAATTAGGTTAAATTAAATAAAGGAATTCTTTATTTTAGTGAATAGATACCTACCTTTATTTTAAATGTCGACTGTCTCAATACATACTCAAATTTTACTAACCATGACTTTATCTTTGAAATACGCATGGGGTAATTACTACAACTAAGAAACTCCGAAATCAACGTTTTTGAGTTACCCACTAAAAGCATAACTCTATTTCCTCGTCTACGAATGCTACAAACAGAAAAGTCGTAACGCATTGGAATCATCAAGAATATTATCATATTTGAATATGTTTGAGGTCTTTTTTTTCATGAATCATATTTGAATATGTTTTTTGTGGATGCCTTCAAAAAACGCTATAGGTTAATTCTATAATTAGGTAACTCTAGTTACAACAATTTTTTTCCGTGTTTCAATTAGGTAGTTTCAGCTAGTTTTAGCACTATAATTTGTGGAAAATTTGTGGCTTTTGTTGCATGATGCATTTTTGGTTCTATGCCAACTCAGTATTTCTTTAAAAATACATTAAAAGCTATGAAAAACATAACCCTAGCCTAACGTAACCTGACTTAAAATGAGATTCTGAGTTAATTTCATTCTGAGTTGTCCGATCACCGCATTTTTGTATGTAACAACTAAGTAAGTCATTCAATTTTTCTAAATAAATACATAAAATAAATGATTAGCCATTTTCTTATTTAAAAAAAGAAGTGTTATTACGGTTCTCAACACATCATTCTACGATTGAACAATATAATATAGCAGTGTAAATACACAATAACCAATTTATCAGATTGATTTCTGTCATATTAATCAATTTCCCAACAAAGCTGATTTCAGAGCTACCTAGTTGTAGTAATCACCCAACGATGTTTATCTTTCTATTTAACTGTTACCAACAACAATGCCAATTGACGATTGTCAATATCGTTGTCAATACAAATTGATGATCGTCAATTTTACTAATTTTACTCAAAGTTGAGAAAAAAGCGTGGTAACACATCGGCTAATCGTTAGACATAAGAGGCAAGACGTCAGTAACATTTTGTATACAGTTTTTATGCATTTCCACTTCACATACCTTAGCATCAATACCATCAAACATACTAATTTCGGTTGTCTGTGATTATGTGCGGGGCATGAGTTATTCCTGCATATTGTAATGCGTAAATTATTCACGTTCAACGAACGTTTAATTCTAAAAAATGATTGCGGGAACCAAGAGATAAAATTGGTACAATTTTTTTTTTATTAGGTATTAATAATATCTAATTCTATATTTGAAATGCGTATATCTTTTATTTTTATTTTAGACTGATCTAAATGTGAATCACTAATGATTTTCAAAGTTTAATAACGCTATTTATTCGATGTCTATCCATTTATTTTTGAAGTTAAAACTTATTTAGCACCGTTGTGATTCGAAACTCGATGAAACGAAAAATAGCGACACTAAAAAGAGACAACCACATACATGGATTTAGCCTGCGAGAGAATAAGATAGTCGGTATAATTGGTCTGCTCGTTGTACGGTGTTTCATAGCCGCCCCACTATTAATCTAGTTTAGTTTTCTGAAGATTTTACTTCTACCGCGTGTGAATTGTATACTCGGTTTTTTATTGGCAATGATTCTGAGCCAAATATTTTATACTTTCAGCTCCACAAATCCTACAATTTATTATAATATCCAGTGATTTTTCACAGGTACGCACGAGAACAATGTAATATAGACAGGTACAAATAAATATTATTATTATTAAGAGTGTCAAAGTCCTGCAGACTTCCGCAAAATTGGTAAAATAAAATTTTAATATTCAGCTATATATGCTTATAATCATAAGCCTTTATGTCCATTTTATTGGTATAATAATTCTACTTAGCTATGCATTTCTTCACAGTTTGATGGTTTATACGTAGGTATGTATTAATCATTTTTCCAAAATAAGGTTTCGAAATAAACCGATACTATAAAAAACATCGGTTGCACGACAGTTATAAATCCATTGTTCACATTGCAAGTTGACAAATTTATCTCACTAACGAACTGGATTTTGAATTCATAGTTTTATCGTCCACAAAATCTTCACCAGTGACCTCCTCAACAACAGGCATGTAAGTACGTCGAAAAATGGGTAAAAATTGAAAATTTTCCACAAAAAAGAGTTGTCAGTGAGATTATAACTTTATACATTTTGATATGTCTTTATGTACGGAATCATTATATTAATATTATATTTTTAAATTATGTTGGTAAGTAAGTATCTACGTAGGTACTATTACGTTGGCTATTTTTTTAACAACTCAGTGAACACGCAAATAGTAAATTTTTCAAAAAGTATTCAACATGTTCGTCATTTTGCTTCTACAGATCTAATTTTGAAAATGACAGTTTAAATAATTTTCTGTAAAAAAATTTGTTTTATGTTGGTTTTATCACTTGCCAGAAATCTCCAAACGAATAGTTCCAATTTTAAAAATGGCGACATTAAAATTCTAAACAAAAATGCTAGAAATGTTAAAAATGAACTACAGACAGACGGAGTCACAACCGAAATGAGATTTTTAATTTGGTTGTTTATATTTTTAACAATAAGCCACTTGCATCAAATTTTTTAATTTTTTTTTCGGTTTAGGAAAATATTCCAACACATTCCGTTTTTTTTTATCGTATTTTCGAGACCCTGGCGATTTTTTGAAAATATCAATCCAAAAAATAGAACCATATTTTTTATAAACCGGAAAGACGGGATATAATTTTATGGGTGCGTAAAAACAATAATTGTATAGCCAAAAATCATTTAAAAAAATAACGTTTTCCACACGAATGGCAATAAAATTAACGGGGTTCTCTTCTTAACATCTGTCAAAACACAGCCATCTTTATAAAATCGTCAAACCAAAGGATAAGTTCGCAGAGAACAAATAATAAATCTAGTGAACGATAAACGTCAAATTCAATGATTCGCCTGAAATCAAAGTGTTGCCATATAAAAAAAATAAATCAGTGTGGAATTTTACAAAATTAATAAAACATAATCGTAGACGGGACATTTTCATGTAGTTACGTCACGAGTTCAAATAATGGATTTATTTATTTAAAAAAAAAAAACTATACATTTCTAAAAATTTTTACTAATGTTTTCGTAATCTTAGTAAAAAAATCTATCCACACGTTTTTTTCTAAGACTTTAAAAAAACCATGCTAGTGGCCTATTCTATCTAGTGTTACCTGGCTAAGATGTTGATCCAATACTGCTATACCTGAATTTTAATTTGTATATCGCTACTCAATTAAAAAGCATATTTTTCTTTTCTAATTCCACGGTTCTTAGTTACGTTTCTACGCCTAGTAGTTAGGGGGTTTTTATCCGTTCGAAATTCAAATTGGAAAAGGCAAAATGGCGGCCGGAAATGGGTGTGCAACCGCGATGGATTTCCCGCCTGTAATGAGAGCTGTAATTTGCATATTACAAATGGCATCCGCAAGCAGCCATATTACTTTTTTCCGAGGTGGAGTATGCAATTGCACCGGAGAAGTGGATGTCAAACTTTTTGATTACAGCTCCCTTATTAGGACACTGCATCCAGAATTTCTACGGCTTTACAACAAACATTGAAAACTTTAAGGTTTTAAGTTCTTAAAATAATAGATATATATATATATATATATATATATATATATATTATTTTTTTAAAGAATTTCAGTACGTTTGCCGAATTCAAAAAGTAATTAATATGAAAATCCGCCGTAGAAAAAAATCTCAAAATTATAAAGTACCGTTTTTAATATGTTCTGGGGTGAAATATTTCACAGTTTTTCTTTAAATGCAACTTAAGGAAAGTGATTTTTTTAAATGTATTTTTTAACTCAGACTTTATTTTGAATAAGTCATGCTTTATTAAATATTTTACTTTGCTTTATTTTTACTATTAGAATCGTTTTTTTATCGAATCGAAAAAGCGACACTAAAAAGAGACAAACACCTAAATCTATAGGATTTAGCCTGCGGGAGAATAAGATAGAATATTCGGTGTCTCTTTGCGCGGTACTTCGTAGCCTCCCCACTACTTTAGTTTTCTGAAGGTTTCTTGTCTACCGCGTACGAACTGCACGCTGCACATGACCCCTGCAACATTCGTATTTGCATATCTCAAGCCTTAAAAGGATTTAGCAATGTTCTAATTAAATCTAGCCAAGTAGTACCTATTGATAAATGCGAAAGTGATAAATTAGTTCGTGGAAGAAAAATGCGGATTGGAAATCCGGTGTGCGCAAATAAATACAAATAATTTCTCTGAATAAAGTATATATAAAGTATTTCAGAGTTTCACACTCAATCGCCCTGGTGAAAGACCACCGCTTAGGATCGAAACTTTACTTGAAATGGATTCAGTTAGAAAATACGTTAAGTGACCCATTTTTTAAACTTTTTAACGTTTGCATTGAAAAAAATATATTTAAAAATTCCATGGTTATTTCTAAAAATAAAATTTGAGCGCGTATTTCGTGGCCTTTCAAAAACAGTTTATTGTTTTTAGATATGTTTACAAAGCTTCCATTTATTAGGATTTTAATGCAAACCGTAATCATTTTTACCTCATTTCAAAATACGCCCAATTTTTGGAGGGTTAAATAATACTTTGCCATTTCACTTTTTCTAACCTATTTTTTATGATTACACACCACAGTTTAAATAGCAGAGCCCAAAGCTAAGAGTGACCTGCCATCCATTTGCGTTAATGAATATGGGGTGTGGGACAACCTGTTTGGGTGAAATAAATTATAAGTACCTATGCCTATGTATTATGTGCACGATGCACGCTGCAATTCGTGCACGCTGCACACATTAAAGAATCGTATTTGTATAGGTTTCTCATGGCAGGTGCCACTAGCTAAATTTATATATGGACAATTAAAAGGCAAAACGCAATTATTTTTTCCTTATTAATTATTTGCGAAAAACACCTGTTTTTAAATAGTGCATCAAACTTTTTACAAATATTTTAATACAATCCTTAATAATCATTGGCATATCTTATATAGGACGGGTTCTTTCACAGAATTTGAACAATTCATCCAATTTAAAATTTAAAAAACGAGTCCTCTGAAAGTTCTAATC
The DNA here is from genome assembly GCA_917563855.2 of Limnephilus lunatus. NCBI lineage: Eukaryota > Metazoa > Arthropoda > Insecta > Trichoptera > Limnephilidae > Limnephilus > Limnephilus lunatus. The sequence continues at coordinate 47,174,098 of OU830602.1, forward strand.
AAGTTCTGTTATCATTTCAGTTATTTGAAACAACTTTATAAATTTGATAATTTGTTCAAATTATGTAAAATTAACCTTTTATTTTATAATATTATTACAATTCCAATAAATTATAATTCCAATTTTTAAAAAGACATTTAAAATAATTTTCTGTTTAAACGTTACATTATAGGTAGCCTACAGAATTTTAACACAATCATTTCCAATTTTTAAGATTACTCTTAAATTTAAAGCAAATCTGGGTTCTAGAGTTTTTTACACCAGAATTCCAAATATAGAAACAACCAAATTTTTTTTTTCTTCTGGTAATTCGTAGAACATCCTCATAGCTCTCTGTATAATTTTTTTAATCTCATGTTTTTAATGGTAGATAATACTAATAACAGGTAATGATAGTAATTGAATAATTTGTATAGCGCCATCTTTGTGAAAAATCACTTCAAGAGCGCTGAGTATTTTTATGTTATCCCCTCTACATGTATCATGTGCCTATTTATCCCCCGCATTACGCATTTCTACCGATTTATAACATATTTCTCTTGAACACTTTCAGTTTCTAAGTTCCTTAAAAAACATGTTTTATTTTTAAGATGATATCTATACAAGTAGGGCCGAAACGGTAATTATATGAAATTCCGTCGATGGAAAAAAATCGCTCCTCCTAAAATTAGTAAAAACATGTTTTTTCTGTTATTTAACATGTTATAGGTATGATAAAATTCACCGTGTATCATTAAATGCAACTTAAGAATTTGTCGAAAGATTTTTGCTCTATTTTAAATGAGCCGTGTTTTATTAAATATATTCAGTATTTTTGCTTTCAGTATTTGATAGGAAAATTTGAAATTTGATGAAACTTTTTGTACGATGAATTTTAGTATAAACGGAGCATAGTTTAAGTGGATATCCTAAATCTCATGAAAAATTAAATTTATTTATTTACTCTTTTAAAAGCCAATAGGGTTTTTACATTGGGTACATTGAAATTTGGGTTAGCAACATGAACAATGATTGCAAAAATAATGTCGTACATTACCGTGGTTTGCAATTGGATAAAATTAAAAATAAATATCAATAATGAACTGAAATAACCAGAAATAATGTCTTGAAGTAAAAAGATTATTTAAGTATGTTTTAAACATCGAAATTTTTACATTAAAAATGTCGGCATAACAACTTTATTCTCGCTATCAATTTCAGAATCAAATCAATTATATAAACTAAATTTAAGAAAAGTCACATCCATCAATTTAATTATGTTGAGCATTCGTACACGGATCAAAGTATTCAAAGAGTGGTATTTTCATTACGGGGCTGAAAAAACTACCAAATTGTATTAAATCAAATTAAATGTAGTTATATCAATCTTGTAATGGTATTACTAAATCCAATCTGTCTAAAACCTTAACTAAACAACATGAAAAAGAATGACAAAAAAGGTTCCTTGAAATCCCATTTCGGTATTTTTCCATTTATGTGATAATGTCGTTCAATCTAATGATAGAAAAACTATTGAGAATAAGTTTTATGGCTTTTGGGTTCTTCATGTTTCTTATGGTCTGCAAAGGCAAAGGGCCTCCAAAGAACACACAAACCCCAATAGCTTGGAGGGCTTTGAAGCTAAGAATGGACCGTTACCTAGAGAGTGTTTTCTCTTGGGGTAAGAATAACCTCGTCGAATTTAGGATTTGTTTCAAAGACCCAATCATGTTTGATAACGTCTAAAAGGGATCGAAATGATAATCTAGTCTCCTTCAACGGAAGCATTCTTCCGAACAGGACCTCCATTGATATGCTTGGTGTAACTCTAAGTGACCAGCTCAGGTATGGGGGCTCCATCGAAACCAGAGTTAAGTTAGCCTCTCAGAAACTAGGCGTACTGTACAGGGCCCGCAGATACTTTAATAGTAGGTACCTACACAACTGCTAACCCTGTACAAATCGCAAGTGCGCCCCACGGTTGAATTTGGCAGCCACCTCTGGTCTGAAGCTCCAAAATATGAAAAAAAAACTCTTTACTCTGTGCAGAAACGGGCGGTCCGTTTGATAGATTCTCCCATCTTAACAGACGGATTGCAATCTTTAGAGCACAGGCGTCAGGTGGGAATGCTGTACTTGTTCTACCGGTATTACAATGGAAGATGCTCCGAGGATATAGCGTCATTGATCCCCTCGGCACCGGTGCATAGTCAGGAAACACGCCAAACACGCGCCCAACATTTGTAGACGGTTGACATTTGAGTTCAACAGCTCGGCTGTGGAATGATTTACCGGCCTCTGTTTTTCCTCACTCCTACACTCCTACAACATAGGTATCTTCAAGACCCATGTTCACTCCTTCCTTTCCTCTAAAACACCCTCCACACAGCATCCTCAAAGATGACATAGGTCCTGAGGGAATTTTTTTTCCTCAGGGCCTCCTGTGTGGAGTTAATGTAAAAAATAAAAAGGACCTATTTGATTCTTTATCTTATGGTCTGCACAGAGTATGTTTTCTAGGCAACTCGCATGCATGCAATACTTTGGTAGTATCGGTGCGTATTGTTTTATTCAACTTTTTGTTGTTTTTTCAGAAAGATAAATATTCCCGGTTTACGAATAACATGACAACGTTTGAAAACCTCCCACTACCAACTACCACCACACTTTACAAGTAGAAAATGTTGATTGTGTCGTGATGGAGGACTTAGACAGCCGAGGAACTGAAGAAAACACTGCATGCAATTTCGCGATGTTTTTTTCGTCATGAATCAAAATGGGCGGCGTTCAATGAATTTCAAATTTAGAATTAAGCCTTATGCCGTCCGCATAAAGGCTATGTGCATCGTGTATCAGTTACCGCCCCATTACAGTGGCAAACGGACTAACTTAGACTCCACGTCGTCGCTTGGTTCCGTGAAATCGATTTTAAATTTCCTTGTTATGATAATGAACGTAAGAAAGAAGTTATGCGTAGTTGCCTAGCTGGCTTTTACGAAATCAACCTGTAAAAAAACAACTCTCAAATACAAATCCAAAAGCGTCTTCTCAAACCTTGTCAAGAATTTTTAAATCCCTCCCAAAAAAGGCGGGGATTTGGATTTCGAATTTTTCAAGGACTAGTGGATCACCTTTGGTAATACTGCACCCTCCGCAGTTATGAGATAATCTAGCCTCAATCTTACGAGATGGCCCTCAGATAGCGGTCGTTTATCTTCCGCTAACAACATGTCAAAACAACGTCACCTCTAGTACAATATAACACGTGTTATGTGCCCAGAACACATGCCCTTTCACACCTCTGTCCTTCCGATACGATCTAAATAAATTGCTTGATGGAACGATTGATTACTAGAGCAATCAACTACACAAATATACAATCAAAAGTCAATGATTTGATCAAAATTTCGTTTTTTGTCAGACTTTCTGGATTTATTACGTAATTTGTTTGCTGGGGGTGTTATATATTAGAACTTGGGTAGCTATCCACGTAACTTTTTCTTTATTTAAGATTTTTTTCTAACATAAATGGGCTGAATTTTTGGTAACCGTACAACTTAGAACGAACTCAACTCAACACCTAATTTGAAAATTCATTAAAAAAAATACGAGTACCATATAAAAAAAAATGGATAAATAGGTTACGTCAAGTTAGGTTAAGGGCAATTTTTTTTTCATAGCTTTTAATGACTTAGCGGCACTCAAGGTTAGGTCGGCTTCTGCTTTATCCACGTAGATACATCTCCTGATCCATGTCCGTCGGGTTTTACTCTTGCAGAGTCAGGCGTACTAATTTTTAGATCTCACAGGCTATTTGAATTGAATTAAACTTTGTAGATTTGCCGGGAAACTTTTGAAGATTATTTACACGTAATATTTAATCATTGACGAAGAAGATAATTTTAACAAATCTAAATAAAATAGAATAAGACTCAGAAATTTATAAAAAGGTAACATTCATAAGTAGGAATTAAACCTAGATCCTCCGTCTTGCTGGGACACACCTATATAATCTTTAAATGTTACATTAAATTATATTGTCACCAGACAACTCAGAATGAAGTCAACTCCTTTGAAAAGTCATTAAGAGGGATGAAAAAAATGGTTCCATGCCAACTCAGAATCAAGTCAACTCATCACCTCTTTTAAAAGGCATTAAAATCTATTAAATAAAAACAAAATAAGCCCGTAACCTAAGCTAACGTAACCTATTGAACCAATTTTAAAAAATTTATCGATTTAAATGACTTTTCAAAGGAAGAGTTGAGTTCATTTCATTTTGAATTGTCCGGTCACAATATATTTAAAAATTTTGTTAAATTGGTTAAGTTAGGTTAGGTAATAGGTTTTTTTTCACAGCTTTTAATGACTTTTTAAAGGGGTGTTATGTTGAGTTGACTTGATTCAGAGTTGGCATGAAACCATATTATATGTATATCGCTTCAGTGAAAATCTGACGCTTTGGACCATGCGGCCACAAAAACGCAAATCATACCTGCCTACGTACTTATTTTTCTTTTCCTCACCCTCCATAACAACCTCACACAGGTGTATAAAAATACAATGATCATAATTTAAACAATTATTTTGTTATCTTTTAGTATGATCTCTATTAACAACTTCCTAGTGATTAAATAATATTCAGTTTGGGAGGTTGAGAGCTTTTACTTTCCACCAATTAGAAGAGTTCATTGCGATATTATTTTTAATTTTATGTAATGTCCTAATCAGGGGTGGATTCAAGACTCAAAAGGTAGTTAGCAAACATAACCAAAGGACCCTTAGGGAGGAGTCTATTTGAATATGATTTTTATGCAAAAATATCACTTAAAATTAATGGTAGCGCAACCTTTTCATACAAAACTTAATTTTTTTTTTTAGGTCAAAATATCCATGGCCACATTGAGTTTTGGAGCACATTTTGAAAGCCACAATTCTGCAAGAAAACAGTCCTCATTAAATGTTTCTGTTTCTTTTATTTTATTGTTTCTTTAATATTAGTTCCTCTGACACTTAATCGTAATGTTAAAAAGAAATGTTATGCTTACTGTAAAAATATTTAAATTTATCAAATGAAATGTTACGTTGTGCTTATTAGTTTATATTAATGTAGTATAAACTAACTCAATAAATAATAAAAAATAAAAAATTTTGAGATTATATCAGCCTTTAAAAGTAAAAAATATTTAAATGAACCAAAATACCGCCATTTTTATTTTGATTTTCTCTTTACATTACATAATTTCTATTAAAAGGAAAATAATTTCCCTCAGGGCCTATGTCATCTGAGATGCTTGTTAAGGGTTTTTTTGAGTAGAGGAAGGAATGAACATTGGTCTTGAATATGCATTCCTTGTTGTAGGAAGGAGGAAATACAGAGTCCGGCAAATCGCTCCACAGCTGAACCGTAGAACCCAAGAACGAGTCGAAGAAGCGATCTTGCGACACTCATGTGACAAAAAATGTCAACTATGAACATATGTTGGGCGCGCGTTTGGCGTGTTTCCCGACTATGCACTGGTGCCGAGGAGATCATTGACGCTAGTTCCTCTCAGCATCTTCCATTGAAATACCGGTAGAACAGCACAAGTGGAGAACAAAAATATGATCTCCAAAAATTACGTAAAATAAGTAGGTCCCACTGGCCGAATTGGTTGAGGCAAGACTATCCCAAGGTAAGACAAGAGATCCTGGGTTTGAATCCCAGAAGCGACAGTTAGATACCTTTTTTTCTATGACCTGTTCTGTTTCATGCTTCGTTTAAATTTATTAGAAGATATTATCTTCTTTTTAGAAATTTAATATATTATTCAGATCATTTAAAAGAGTGTTGTGGTTAAACAAAATTGTTGGAATACCATTTTTAAAACTTTGAAAATAGTGTGAACTTTTTGAAGTGAAAACTTCTTAAGCACCGTTGTGATTTGAAACTCGATGAAACGAAAAAGCGTCACTTAAAAGAGACAAACACATACATCTCTAGGATTTAGCCAGCGAGATAATGAGACAGTATAATCGGTGTCCTCTTTGTGCGATGCTTCGTAGCCTATCGGTCTCCTCTTTGTGAGGTACTTCATAGGGCTTTACTCTTGTTTACTTTGGCTTTCTGAAGGTTTCACTTTTACCGCGTTCTTCAAGCTATATTAGGTACATTGATTGATATAACCTTGAAAGTAATTTAAAAAAGATATTCCAATAAAATTGAATATATTATTCAGATCATTTAAAAGAGTGTTGTAGTTTATCAAAATTGCTGGAATACCTATCATGTTAAAACTTTAAAAGTAGTGTGAACTTTTTGTAGTGAAAACTTCTTAAGCACCGTTGTGAATTGAAACTCGATGAAACGGAAACGAGTGACACTAAAAAGAGGCAAACACATACATCTCTAGGATTTAGCCAGCGAGATAATGAGACAGTATAATCGGTGTCCTCTTTGTGCGATGCTTCGTAGCCTCTCCACTCTTGTCTATTTAGTTTTCTGAATGTTTCACTTCTACCGAGTGTGAATTGCGTGTGTTACTACTGCCAATTCATGAGAAGGAAGGTTGAAGATGTCTGGGTAGGACTAAAACTTCGTCAAAAATTAATTGCCTGCTTACTGGAGGTTGCATTTTAAAACTCGTGCGAAGCCGGGCAGTACCTATAATATTCCATTCATAAAAGTCTAAAATTATGAAATTAAACCTCCATTAACACCATTCCTCCACTTAATTCTGCAATGACAGGAACACCCGCTGATAATTATAGCGAGGTATGAAAAGGTTCCACCGAGTCGGGCAGGCTGTACTTTGTGTGCGGGGGGCCCGGGATAAAGGGGAGGCGTTGTGAATAGGGGATGAGGAGTGGCCGGACCGCTGACTCCACCCCTTACTACTAATACAGCAATACAGCCTGCGATCTGATGTTATTCATTTCCAATCAGTTTATTTATAAGCTTCAAGTCGACATTTTGTTTTGATTTCCTTGTTGATCTTGATACTGTACTAGAAAGTTCCTGTGACGAGACAGCCAAGTACAGTCGTATATATTTAATATGTATTTATATTAATATACGGGATTTACAAACATGTGATACACGTGTGGAACAGTGTAATAAAAGTAAAATATGCTATAATTGAATAAGAAAATACACTAATAATCTAAACGAAGATACGAAAGACAACAAGACATAGAAAAATCAAAAGATAACGGCCGCAACTGGGACTTGAACCCAGAACCTCTCGTCTTATCAGGACGAACGTTATATCCAATTAGGTCACTGCCACCTCTTGATAAACCGTCATATTTGTCAATCTTATATTTCAATTTTCTCCCGACTATTTTTTTTCCATATTATTGGCAGCTACCTTTTTATTGGAAACAATCGTTCAAAGAAGTGTTTTGTAACGTAGATAGTGTCTCGGATAAATATATCCGATTTTATTTATATGGAAAACGTATAAATAAAGTTGTAAAACCCTAAGTACATAGATATTCGATTTTTATTAGAACAACTCTCTTTTTATAACTTTTTAAAGGTTATTCTCATCAGTGTAATATATTATTGAAATTATTAATTAAATTTATATTGATAAGGCGTTCGTCCCGGTTAGACGAGAGGTTCTGGGTACGAGTCCAAGTTGCGACCGTTATCTTTTTATTTTTTATTTTTTTTGTCTTGTTCTCTTTCACATTATTATTGTTATATTCTTCTTCAATGATTTATTACATTGATAGGAATAAACTTCAAAAGGTTATAAAAAGGGAGTTGTTCTAATAAAAATTAAAATATGCGAATTAAGTTGAATAGAACCCAAGCAGAAGAATAGTAGATATTATGCTAACGTTGATTATTACTGAGGTGTGTTATTATAGCCATCTTATAAGTTGATCGCATCTATTATTTCTGAAAAAATATAAATACATGCAAACTGCATGCAATCTAGGTGAGATTAACATAAACATAATACTAGGTTCACAAAGAATGAAGGAGTGCTTGTTCCAAAATATAACAATAACTACGGACGGCAAACCCTGGAATATAATGTGCCCTAAATACCCTAAATATATAACATGTTACCAAGTAATATAAAAAGTTGCAATTCTACAAATAGATTGAGATATATGCTGAAAATATGGTTACTAAACAGAGATGGTTTATACTAAGTCTGTGTGTTAATTGTGACAATCTGTATAGTTATAGTATTATGTATGTGTAATTAAATTGTAATTGAAGATTAAAATCCTGTTGACAAACTGCTTAATTGCGGATTAACGATATTGTTCCTGATATTGTTGATACAATTAAAAATAGTTTTCAATTCGAGTAAGTCTTGTAGGTATATGGAAGGTAAGCCTTATAAATCAGGACTGTCTATAATAACATTAACCTTTATTTTTAAATACAAATCAAGTCGAAAAAAGTCTTCTAAGAGTTTTAATAATTTTAATTCTTTTTATCAATTGGTTGTATTTTATTGATAGGTAGATCGAGTTAAGACATTTTTATAAGTTATTCTCTTATGAACGTAGGTATGTTACCTACAGATTTAATGATAGTATTTTGTTAGGTTAAGTTACAAAAAAAAAAAACTTGGATAGTAAATTTTTTGAAGGTGTGCAGTAGTATTGGTGGAAGAATATAGATTCAATTTTGCAACCTAATAAATATTAATGCTTGTATTGTGCTTTCTTTTAGATATAATTTAAAAAGTTTCCTCCTGTAATATTTTAACATAGGTATTTACTTATATTTCAAACACTAAAACATGTACAACGTGACCTTAGAATAAGGTTTCCCAGTAAGGTCACATATATCTATCTACAAATTTTAAAACCAAAAAATAAAAATAAAACAGTTTAGTTTGATTACGGAAAGAATTCGTTCATTTAGTTGATTTTTTTAAGGTTTACAGTAATATTAGTTAACAATATAATTTGAATACAGAAATAACTCGTTCATTTAGTAATTTCGTTGATTTTTTAAAGGTGTGCAGTAGTACCCATTGGTTAAAAATATCTGCGACGCCAGGAAACATATATTTCAATATCTTTGGTTGGAATAGATGTTGGCTTGAGAGAAACAATTATCCACACGCTTTTGTTCAGTCAACGGCAAAAATCAATGGAGTTTTTTTAAATTTTATCTAAATGTCAGCGAAATGACTAAGTGAAATGAAATGACTAAATGACTAAACGCTAAGTCCTCCATCACAATACAAGCAACATTTTCGGCTTTCTGTGGTGGTAGTAGGAGATTTTCAAACATTGTTGGGTTATTCGTAACCCAGGAATGTTTGTCTTTCTTTTTATAAAAAAAAAAAAATGACAGCAACCGACTTCAAATTTAAATATGTCATGTAATACACAGAAACATTGAGATTAAAAAAGATTGTACCTACCGACAATTAGAAAGAAGGATGCTCTCTTTCAGAAAGCTTTTTTCCACCTGAAAAATCAAATTCTCTTCAGATTTTGGAAACCGATTTTTTTTGTTGACAAACGTTTGCGTGGGTCATGTGTATTTGACTTTTATTTAGTGTTCTTTTTCATATTTTTCGGGAGATAATAATGTACAACCACCAAGCCTAATAAGATTTTAGTTCAAATAAAATACTAGTTTTTTGTCAACAAAAAATCTTACGGAAACCTGTTTGTTAATTTTTGACATCTCGTATCGACGCATTTTGGTAAGTACCATTTCTTTTGGTAAGCGTCTCAACTTATCAAACTGATTGCATAAGCGATTAGACCTGTCAAAAAACGTACGTAAGAACTACTTATGTAAATTGCTATAAATTACGGTAAGTGAATTATGGTGTCGTTTAAATTGGTGGTTTTGCTTTTCTGAAAAAAGTTACGTATGTATACGTATAAGAGCTGTCCTGCGGTGCATTTTTTTTCGTCTAAAGACATTTTTGAAAGAATGGGAAAAAAATTTAACTCTCAAGTTGTTTTCAATGTTCGATTACAACCAAAGTGAACTCTGTGACGGACTATTGGCTTCATTACATCCATGGTTAGTTAAATGATAAGAGTGGAAAGTTTAGAATAGAAAAGTAATAGTGAAATAGTTGTTAAAATCTTTTTATATGATATATTGTTTCTATTTTATCCATTCACTAATAAAGGTTTAGGAATTTATTTGATTTTTCAAAATTATCCGGAAGCTATTTCAAACGAGAGTCATCTAATTCAGCAGGTAGGTACATTTCACCAACACTGTGATTGTAGAGGGTAGCTCTTAAATGTTACACGTAAATAAAAGTAGCATTTTTCAATTTCAATTGAAATATAAGGTACATGAAAAAAAATACTATACGTAATTATTAGGAAGTTATGAAAACATATATATATAGCTCATGATTTAAATAAACACGTTGACTAGGATGATAGTATAGACAAAAGTTGTGCAAATATCATCACGCTTTGGGTTTTTGGTGTTTTTTATTTTTTTATTTATTTTAATGTTAATTTCAATAGAAAGATGGACCCCATTCGACACCATATTCCACAGGTTTTATCGGTTAATTTATTCATTGCTTACATGTGAAACATAATTTTTTACGATTATTATAAAAATTAAAAATTCGTAATAATGATTATAAAAGAAAAGAATTTGACATGTTTTTGATGAACATAAAGATTATAAATCTTAAAAGTTTCACAGAGTTAAAGCCACTAAAATTGTTAATTGTTTAAACTTTCAAATACATTTCAAAACACAGATTAACATTTTTTTTTTGTAAATTTTTTTTTTTCATTAACGTTTTATGCTTAGGCAGTATGCGATGTAATCCCAGAGTTGTATTTATCCAAAGAATGTGTAAGCATATGAAAATAATATATATTATTGTGTAAAATAATACAAAAATGTTATACCTACTAATATTATTATCATTTATTGTAGATTTAAATTCGATTAACTATAGATACCTACTAAATCTACCCATTCAAAAATATGACTAGAACTCTTTGATAAGTGAACAGAATTCAGTAAAACAAAATTACAAAAAATCAAAAAACTTCAAATCTTTATTACCGACATAGAGCGATTTTATTATAACCGAGATGATCCACGATTACGGTACCGTGACGGCATAAAAAGTATTATAAACATTCGTTCCTTATCACAATAATGCTGCAACTCTTTCAAAAGATGAGATACACAATGTACGTAGGTCTGTTACCTCCAAAGGAAAAAAGCAATAATCTTTTGCATCTCTCTCCCACACCGCACCGTCTCCGTAGACCCTACAAAACTACCAGCCAAGGCGATAATTTTTAAAGTATGGAATATAGTTATAAGGATAATATAGAAGTGTGAGTAAATTCAAAAACGTCAAATGTCAATGCGCTGATGGTTTTGCTTTTGTTCACATATAATGCTGTAGCTCATTCTTACACACTAAATAAAAACAGTCGGAAATGAGATAAACGGCGAACGAATGTCTGTACCCCTCCAAAGGAAACATACAAGCATTATCATACATATCCCTCACACCTATAAAGAAAATGAAACGCAATTCTTCCAAATACATCTGTTTCCTTCAAAGAAAAAAAAATGTAGGTACTTTGGAGGAAACAGTCGCACGTTTCTTTGTGTGTCTAATATATAGTCTCATGGTTATTTAATGTGTAAGAAAAAGCTGGAGAGCGTGTAGCGATAAGGAATGTACGTTTTTTTTTTTGCCTTTTTTGCCGTCACGGCACCGTAAACGTGGATTGTCACGGTCATGATAAAAGCGCCCATGGTGTCCTGTACTGCAATTTGTTAAGTAATTGTAAAAAGAACTATTCAAAGAACGTATTAAGAATGTTAAAATCTAAAACTATTTTACATGTCTAAAAATTTATCTTGACAAAAATATTATTAGTAATGTCTTAATAAGACTAAGAAAATATCAGCAGTTACATTTTTGTTGTCAAAACCGAGAAGGTATACATAAGAATTGCATTTACTACCGATTATTTATTAAGTTGAATTACCTTGCATATACCAATATATAACATAATCAATCAGGAATCAATCATTTAGATATCTGCTTGTACCTAGATCGCGTGCAGTTGGCAATACTTTCTCAGAATTTGTAGATGTGTTCAACTGTACGGAATATAGTTTCAAACACACTTTGGGAGGCGGGTGTGAGTACCGCCGCCCCGGGAACCATTTATTGGATAACCAACTCCATCGGTCACCCCAAGTGGTTCGCTACGTTTGGTGATTTAGGTGAGTACCACACCAATAGGTCGGCCACACCAATTGTGTGGCCGACCGGATCGGGAGAGACTTGTTGAGTGAGATCATTTTCTCTGAGAGGAATTATTTTCCTCAAGGTCTCCTCTCAAAAAATAGGCAAATAATAACATACCACAAAAATAATAATCAATGTTAGCATAATACCTACTATTCTTATGCATGGGTTACGTGTAATTTATTTAGCTTTACTTCACGATTACTGTTCCACAAAATAATTGTGGAAAAAAAACCTCACCTCTAAACCAAGAAATTTCTCGAATGTTTAGTTGGCCCTCGATTAAGTGACGTTTTACATTCTCACATAACACTTACCCATATCATTAGGTACCTAGCTGTACAATTAATCTTTCCGATTGTTGACGCGTTTGAACAAAACCACTCTAAGAGTAGAGATAGTTTTGTTTATATTTTTAACTTTATGAGTAAAACCTCAAATTGTAATATTTAAGTAAATGAAAAAAAAATATTAACGAAACTCTATCGAAAGACAGGGGACAGAAAAATCAGTAAAAGATATTGGCACCTCTGGGACAGAGCTGTGGCCCGGAAAGCCGAAGGTCCTGGGTTCGAGTACCAGAGGTGCCAATATCTTTTTTCTGATTTTTCTGCCTCCAGATTTTCGATTGAGTTTCGCTTATATTGTCTTCATTTAATTAAATATTACAATTTGAGATACGTTTAGTTTTAGTTTACAACGGAAAAATCATTCACAGCTACTAAATAAAATTTTCTGAAAATACAAATAACCACCAGGTTTTAATGGCTGTATTTTCAAAATACGTGCAAAGTCAACGGTGGAGCAAATATTACGTAAAATGAAAAACTTTTTTGTTTAAAATCACTTTATTTCTAAATGAAAAACGTTCTTTGTTTAAAACCACTATAATTGAATTAAAATTAAATGAAAAAACTTTCAATGTTTAAAATCACTTAATTAAAAAAAAAATACATTTTTCATTTGTATAATGTCAAGCCACAAACTGTTTGCTTTCTTAAATAAGTTTACATTTAGCATTATTTCATCTATTTTTCAAACTATTAATTCGTGAAGGAAAATATTGTAATAGATACTGTCAATTGAAACTTTCAAAGTTGACTTGTTCCATCTAATAATGTTATAACAATTGGCATATTGGCAGCACCAGCCCGACTCCGAAGATACCCATAATAAGGCGAAACCAGTAAAATCTTTATGTGGAAATGGGCCCTTTAAAATGTTGCATATTCGTAATACATATCTACCATAGAATATATCACTAGAAGTGCTTTCCGTACAATTTTGAATGGAAACTATTGTACCAATGACTTAATAACTTTTGATTCTAGACGATTTGGTCTGTCTCTCTCACACTTGCCTGAAATCGTACATAGCCATATCATTTGAATTTCGTAATCGTGGTGAAACGCAGCTTTGTATGGAAATATACGCCAAAATTGGGCCTATAATTTGACCGGTGACCGGACAACTCGGAATGAACTCAACACCTCATTTGAAAAGTTATTAAAAAATATATATTAAGAATTAATTAAATAGGTTTTGTTAGGTTGACTTATGGGCTATTTTAAAATTATTTTTTTCAAAGCTTTTAATGACTTTTTAAGAGGTTTTCTATGGGTAGGTACTTTAAGTACGAAAAAAGTTTCGGCTACGGGCCGGGCGGGAGAGGAGCCAAGAAATAAAGTGCAAGGGGGGTTGGCGGGACGGGGGAGCGGGAGAGCGGTGGCGGGGGAGGTGGAAGTGGTACGCTGGAGGGGAACGCACGGGAAAGGACATGCAAGGCGTAACATTTTATTTATTTGAATATGGCATTGCAACGCATGCCGGGAAACAGCTAGTAACAATAATAATTGGATAATTTGCAGAGCGCCGTTTTATGATGCCATATATGGATATAAATTTAAGTTTTTTTTTGTAAAAAAATAAGCACCAATATAATTTTTATAGTAAAATAAATATAATAAATGACTTATACGCAATAAAAAAATCAGAGTGTGCAATTCAAATGCGATAGAAGTTAAACCTTCAGAAACCTAAAGTAGACAAGAGTGGGAAGGCTAGGAAGCATCCCACAAAGAGGAGACCGATTATACAATCTCATTCTATCAGAAACAAAATCTTATAGATGTAGGAATGTGTTTGTCTCTTTATAGAGTCGCTATTTCGATATGCGTTTCATCGAGTTTTAAATCACAACGGTGCCAAACAAGTTTTCACTTAAAAAATATATACACATAACATTTTAATATATCCTGTTCTTACTCCACATAACCATCCTCAGCTTAGATTAAAAAAATATATCCTAAAAATTATGTTTTTAAAATATGCAACAAACGCAATAATAATAGTGACGTACCTCACCGCATACAAAATCCGTGAGGTGATTAAAAATTCAGTAAATGCATTTTTACGCGTCAACAGGCACCGCGAACGTGCACCCAAAAACAACCCTTAACTTGAATAACATAAAGGCTACATTCCCATCTGTCGCATAGGGGTGGTTAGGCCCTTTCAAAGGTGCCACCCTCAGGTCTCATTTCCACTAATTACTCATAATTATTACTGCCACTAATTGTATGGGAGAAATTATTTCATTCACGTACACTCCCATACATTTACTACTGTCCTTTTCTCGCTCGCACTCGCACCCCTCGGCCCTCTCAAGTAGAGCCCTTTCTCTTTCTGCCCTCGGAACATTTTCAGAGATGCTGGTCGCCTAATTGACTGAAAATTTCATTATTTTTGGAGTTTTTTTGTTTGTTTTTTTTTGACCTGAGAAAACACACAAGTTTAATTATCGTAGAAGAATAGAAAGTCTTGAGTAGATAGAACTTTAATTGCAAAATGTGGCTGTAATTATTAAAAATTGAAATGTATTTTTTCTCTTTAAAAGTATAAACAGTCTAAATATAAACTTCTACAGTTTAAACTTCTTTACGCACGCTTGACTAGGGGATTAAGCTAGTGAATGCGTGATGAGAGCGTTACGAAAAGTGTGATCAGGCGAGGCAAACGGAAGTTGAGAGGTAGATATAAGTTAGTGAAGATAGAAAGAGATAGATTTACGTTTCGTATATTACTGTAGGGGCAAGAGAGAGAGGTGCGAGCACATATTTTCTTTCTCTCTTTCTCTCATTACGTTACGTTTCGTATATCTAAGACACAGTGCAGGCCTATTGTCTGTATCACACTGTAGGAGCAAGAGAGAGCGGTGCGCGCGCACATTTTCTTTCTCTCTTCTTTTATAAGTTAGTGAAGTTTTACTTTAGTCGTGTGGTCTAAAGCACACTCGTTTTTTTACAAAAGGTTTACACGGGAGGCTCTGAAGAAAATATTTTCCCTCAGGGCCTATGTCATCTTTGGGGATGCTGTGTGTAGGGTATTTTAAAGGAAATGAAGGAAAGGAAGTTCTGGGAAGGATAAGGTATAAGGGGTGGGTCAGAATCTGGGAGTCAGTGGGTCCAAGGTCCAGTGGATGTTCTAAAAGAGTTCTGCTTGAAAGGCGACAAGTTCGGTGTGCAGACATATCCGCCGCCAAGACCCGAAAAAAGCTCACCCCCATGAACCTGGGCACCCTTCTAAGTCACCAAACGTAGCGAACCACTTGGGGTGACCTTGGCAGTATACAATAAAAGTAATATTGGGGACTTACAAACAACTTGTTTATAGTAGGTCAAAATATGTCTAGAAATAAAACATTTCTGTCAAAATGAGCAAATGGATGAACGATATTACCTAACAGATAATTTATATCATACTATCTTATGGGGATAAGCACAATTTAAAAAATGCGTACGTATGGTAAAACCTTGTAAAAATAAAAATAAATATCCATTGAAGAAAAGTCAATAGACGTCACATACTAAATAAAAATGGTTAAAATTTATCTAAGACTATTTAGTAGATAGCATTTAGTTCGGGTTTAAACGTACATAGATATGGCAGACAATAAAATATTCATTAAGAAAATGAAGATAATGTTGGTAGTAGTTCTTAGTCGAAGAATGATACAGTTAAATATGTTCGAAACAGATAGGGATCATTAGGTCAGGTGTTAGAGCACCGCCCCGGCAAGACTAAGGTCTTAGGTTCGATTCCAAATTGTGACCGTATTTTTTTCTGATTTTTCTGTTTCAGATTATCGATTGAGTTTCGCTAATATTGTCTTCGTTGATTGAAATATCTTTTGTTCTGCTGCAATTTCTTTAATCTACAAACTTCTTGTGTGAAGATTCTGTATGTTTTTTTTTATATAACATCCCCAATGTCGTCACCCTGAGTCACATCATTAAACCATTTTACCTTTATTAAAATAAATTTGAATGATCGTAGTGTAACAATAATTAATAGAGTTAAAAAAATATATATTTATTCCCCGCTTTTCAGTGTGCTCATAAGGCCTAAACAATATAATATATTTAAATAAGTCAATAGCAGTAACGTCATTATTAAACAATTAAGAAAAAAATACTATTTAAGGCGATCCACTAGTACAGGAAAAAATCGAAATCGGAATTCACGCCCTTTTATGGGAGGAGTTTAAAAATACTTGAGAAAAAGCTTTTGGAAAGGTTGGAAAAGATATTTGAGAATTTTTTTTTAAATGTTGATTTCGTAAAAGTCTGTAAAAAACATTAATTCCTTTTTTATGCATTGTTTATTGTAATAAAACAAAATTTTTAAATTGATTTCACGAAAACAAGCGGCGCGGAGCGTAACACGTCGGTTCTCCGCTCCGTCCGGAGGAGTAGTGACCGAAAATAGGGGCCGCAGCCAGTCGTTCTTCGGTGGACGGTACAAGGTTCACTTTGATATTACAAATTCGTCGACTGCCGTATTGTCGCCGTGATGTCAAAAATACCAACGCGAAAATGCTTATTATATTTTATTTTGTGAGGTTCGGGCGTAAATTTCATTTTTTTTCGATTATCATAAAAGAAACTAAATTTGCCACATTAAACAATAAAACCATATCCGAAATGAGGTTTATAAATAGGAGAGTTTGGACTTCAAAGTGTTTTTATAGACCTTATAATTTATTTTTTTCTAGGCTTATTAAAAGACTTGATTATTAAAAATGACCGATATTTTTAAGAGCCAAGATATGATCTACACGCAGTATTTAATTGAAGCATCTATATTACTTCTAAGCGATCAAATTTTCAAAACAAAAACGTGTGATTTTGTATGATTTTGCATTATTTAGTATGGCTTCATCTTAATGTTTTATAAAATTTATTTGATATACAGACATCCGTGGTTGGTTAGTGTGTATTAAAAAAAAACTAAGGTTTCGTTATTCTTAAGATTGTTCCTAATAAAAGCACTATATGCATACATCAGCAGCATGCTGCGTGCTCTAAAAATAATAATATCAACAAAAAATAACAATAACATAAAAAATAACAATTGCTCTAAAAATAATAATAACATTGAAAAATCAGAAACTGTTTTCAAACAGCAAGCATAATATTATGGCTAATATGTAGGAATGTATTTTACATGTATTAGTCTGTTTCTTCCTTCTTTTCTTATTATATGTGGTCTATCACTTATACATTTTGTACACACAACATACTTGTAATGTAATTTCTCAAAAAGCACCTTAAATTATTATTTTTGCATTTTTTTTAAATGTATTAGGTGTGCTTTATCCGCTCGAGCGACAACACGATTTAAAACTTTTCCTCTATTTTATTTTAGGCTTCCGATTTTATGTCCGGGTTAAATCTTCCCCACAGGAAAAACTAAACCCTTCCAAACACTTTTTCACAAATGATCATCTAGTCAATCCACGCTATGTAAGTGCACTATATAAGTATAATAAATACAAAACAATACAAGAACAACATGTCAATCTAACAGAGACCAAATGGGAAAATAATTCACCGACTCCAGATATTTTCATATCAGAGGGTTCGGCTAGGTAGAACTCCTAACTGGACCGATAAATCCTACTGATCCCTCAATATAACTATTTAAAAATATGTTCTATATATTTTATTTTGCTTATTATATTTCTGTTATGTCACTACTAGCATCTCTACCTAGTAACAACAAAACCTTGATTATGATTAAACCACAATCTGTTAACAATTTTAATTGAAGCACTAATGTATTTGCACATCCTAATGTCAATTTCATTAATGTAATAATTGTTAACACTATGTAAACGTTTCAAAAAGTAAATATTATAATTAAATAAAATTTTAAAATGTCTGATAAGGTTCTTTTTTCTTCTACACATAATAAAAGTATTGTCAGGCACTTGAAAAAATCTGAAATTGTCACAAAAACCATCAATTCAAAAAGCTGTAATATGACCATTACAAATAAAACTCACCACGCTATGTTGTATAGTAGGTACAACATATTAATATTATTATTTTGATCGGTTCCATAAATAAACACGGAACATGAGTCCCTCCTGCCCAGGCCTGAAAGGGCCCGTCAGATCTGAGCTAATTACATTGTTTTGGACCCTAAAGGTGTTTAGTTAAGGAGCAAGGACACAAAAGGATCATAGAAACTGGTGGTCACTACTACCTTCAAATACAACCTTCGTCTCACCATACAAATCCCATGCTTAAATGAATAATAACATAATAACGTGTTAAATGCATCTGCCTCTATTGAAAACAAGTCTATCAAATATACCACTGTGGATTTAAGGATATAAACACAATGATATTAAAATAAATAATTCGTTTGTGTCAATTTTGTTAAAGGAGGATGCATTGTACATTGTCCGCACGTTATAGATCAAATGGATAATATTTTCTTTTTATGTTGTCAGTGGGTCGGAGCCTCGGAGCCAAAGTTGCCTACGTAATAAAATCGTCGAATTCATTCTGCAATATGGGTGCATTGGGTACCTACCAATATTTACTATCAATTAAATAATTTATACCGAAATGAAAAAAACTTGTTAAATGATAATCTTTATAACACATCCTCAGAACTATGTCTCTATTATCTCTATTAAGTTTTAAACTTGCCATAGATTTTCACAATCATGAAAAGTGTGAAATGTTTCTACAATATAAATACGGTGCTGGTATTATAAACGATAATTTATTTATTAATAAACGCCTTTTTCGGGGCTTTTACATATGAGTAATAAGAATAAAACAGTATTTATTTTACATAACTAAACTGCCTTACTAACAATATTTGTTTAAAGAAAATTGAAGATGTCCACTGACTTAGTATAATTATTTCCCTTTATATTGTAGTTTGTCAATAAATACATTATTTTATAAATAAATCCCGACTTCTAGTATTGTTTAGTGGAAACCGGAGGTTTATCAATGCAAGAAAATTTGAACTATCAACTTCATCATTTAAAATTTTATACAGAAATACTAAGTAAGTGAAAATCCTTCTTTCTGACAATTTAAGCATATTCATATCATTTAAAAGAGTGTTGTAGTTCAACATGGAATACCCATTTTTAAACTTAGAAAACGTAGAATTTATTTTGAAATCTTTTAACAGCTTGTACATAAATATTATAATGTGGGATCCAGACGGGGGAATTGTACTCAAGTTGACTTCTAACAAAAGCAAAATATAACAGTTTGATGCACTTTATATCGTTAAAATTTCTAGTTATCCTAGTTAAAAATCCCAAAAAGTTTAAACCCTTTCTGGAGATTTCTAAATGTGATCAATTTGTGTTAATTTTAATGTCTCAAGAGCATCGTTATTAATGTTATTGTAATTATAAATCACCGGATTTTTTATTCGAGAAAAATCTGACTATTGGACATTTTGGGATATTTAAGTACCTAGTCTATTTTCATTGCACCAAACAATTTGTTGATATTATCTTGAAGAATTAAATTAATATTAATTTTTATTAAAATACAAATTAATGTGTACGTATTCTTTATTAATATTTATATATATAATTTATAATCTATACTCTACCTACATCGAAAACTTCGCTTTGAAAAACGTGTTCAGTCATCTGCAACTTGTTTGTAACCAGCTTTCTTAAAATCGATTCATAATTTTCACATTGGTAAAAACTCTTTGTATCTTCACAGATCAACATCTTGCTATCTTGCTAACTCTTCACATTGCTAGCTTAACATTGTGATATCTTGCAAACTCTACACGTTGCTAGCTTAACATCTTGATATCTCTGCATATTTTTAGGTCAACATCTTGCTATATTTATAGCTCAACATCTTGCTAACTCTACATATTTCTATCTATACATCTTGCTATCTTGCCAACTCCAAATCCGAGGCCACGCACCTTCCCACGTATTGATTAATTCCAGCAATAATTCTAAATGCAACAATGTAAGCGAATCTATTATTCGACGAGTTACTCCCTAAATAAGGGATTGTATTGAATACAGTGAATACAGCATGGCACTAATGAGGATGAAATAAGCAATGGGGAGTCTTCGTTATTCTATTATCCAATCTACAGCGGCTACGTCACGCTTATTCTCCTCCAGCCCCGGGGAAAAGGTGGCCGCTAGCTACCGGCTAGTGTAGGTACTTTACAGTGTACACTACAGCCTTCGGTGTACAGTACAGCCTGCAGCCCTTCATTTGTATCAGAAAAGTGGAAAAACAAGGGTGAATTATAATTACATTATCATATTGTGCGCAGTGTTCTGCCAACTTGATTAAATAATCGGAACAACGTGTTTTTAATTTTACACAAAAGTCTACAAACAAACATACTGCTGATAATAAACATGGTGGGATAAAGAAAAAACGTTTTGACGGATAGCAAAAAAAAATTAACAACTGGTATTTTTAAAACCACATTTTTTTTAAATTTAATCAATTAAAATAATGCATACCAAACGATCCTCGTCAACAAAAAGAAACATTTAATCGCAGGAAAACATATTAGTCCCAACTCACCTAGGTCTCATATAAATCGTTGTGTCTCCCTTACTATCATAGTGAGAAGTATGAATTAACCGGTATTGGACATAAAAAAAACAACACGCTTTATATTCAAATACAAAAATTAACCACAAAATATTTCAAATGTACACTTTTATGAAACCAAGACCAATATATGAAAAAAAATTTGTAACTCTGTGAATTTTTCATTCATTTTTACATGAAACGACAAAAAAGTGAGTCGACAGTAACTTTTATAATAAAATTGTCTAATAAAATATGTGTGTGTGTGTTTTTTTTCGTTATCAGTAATTTTAGTTATAAAAAACATAAATTAGCCATTTTTAAAACTTTTTAAAGTTTGTTTTAAAAAATTGTATATTTAAAAATAGCATGGTTATATCCAATAGTAAAATTTGAAAGCGTATTTCATCGCCTTTCGATGACAGTTTTTAGTTTTTGGATACGTTCACAAATATTCCATTTATTTGGATTTCATTGCAAAGCCGAAGTATTTTTACCTACTGATAAAATACGCCCGAATATCAGTAGTCACGTCAGTTTCAAGAGTCATAATAGAAGAGTACGTATGAAACGATGCATGAATGTGAATGAATCAACGATTATGTGCCAAGATGAGTTGTGTGGGACTCTTTCTTCTCTGCCTGAGTTGTACCTTAGGAGATCGTGATGCGTGATCGTTAATTAGATAATTAGTAATCCTTTTATGTATACAAGATGAAATTTTACAAATTTTTTCAAAGAGAAATAGTAAAATGCAAACCAAAACGTGAAAGATAAGTTTAAAATAATAATATTTTGAGGAAGCTATAATCGCCTAAAAAATAGACAACCAATTTTCTGTTTATGTATGTCCTACATATATATTATATTTCGGTACATCAATGCAGATAACAATAAGAGTGTGCAAATCTCTCGCAGTAGAAGTGAAACCTTCAGAAAACTAAAGTAGACAAGAGTATGGCACAGAAAAAAATAGGAGACCGATTATTCTATCCTATTCTCTCGCAGGCTAAGTCCTATGGATGTATGTGTTTGTCTCTTTTTAGTGTGGCTATTTTTCGTTTCATCGAGTTTCAAATCACAACGGTGCTAAAGAAGTTTCACTTAAAAAAATAATAATATTTTCATTCCCAGCTGCACGAATGGGATATCCAAATCAAGATATCCATCCGTATTGGCACTTTGACAAACAATAGAATATTTAAAAATATATAGAACACAATGAATCAACGTAATACTGATAAGTATCTACAACAAAAACAAAGAAAAGAGAGGAGAGCAAAAAAGTGTTTACAATACCCGCGGGGAGGTGAAGGATGCGGGGAAGAGGAAGGTTGGGAAGTACCTGGCTATTCAGATCTGGTCACCAAACACGCCTAAAGCCATTTCAAGCAACGCTTCAATTCTGAAAGGTGGTCTTACACCAGGGCAATACTGAAAGTATCTTCCGCTCTGGAACGTGCCGCAAATATACTATATATTATTTAAAAAGAGTAAATGGTGAAACAACACAAATGAATCAAATAAAATTTCCTTTAAACCCGTGACCTCCGGTTTGCCAGTCGAGAGCCTTACTCCTCGACCACGGAGGTTACCATGATCGAAATACCTACGAAAAAACTTTGGATATTATTTCTATTACAGAACAGATACCAAGTGATACCTACCTATTAACCTGATGTCAACAATCTACGTATTTAAAAAAAATCGTTTAAATAATACGAGTCAATTGCTTTCAATTTTTACAAAAAAATATTTAAGTACCGCTTTTTTGAACTCGAGATTTCCACTGTAAAAGTCTATCTACTCCACGCTGCAAAAAACGTACGTCAGATTTGCAAATTTTAGGCCTAAAAAACTCACACAAAACGTTTGTGCATTTTGTAGGAGAGTCGCATTAACTAACATAATATCCGCGCTTTATATACTCATTACCATTAATAATATAATGGTGACTTGTACATAAGAATAGTTGGTTAAAATTCAAAGCGATTTTTAAAGAGTGAAGACATAAAATAAGTATTTTAAAGACATGAAGTTCTTATAGGAGAATGCCGGCGGGATGCAAAAATCAAAGCCTCAGCGTCGCGTCGGTTTCTCGCATTCTGAAATATACACATTAAAACAATTTTTTTTTAAACGAATAAAATTGACTGATAATTATTTTAATTCTGAAATCAAATAACACTTATGTTTTCTACTTTAATCCTATAGGAATCTGTAATATAAAGAAAATCGTTGCAACTGAAGAAAATAACCAAAAAATCTGTATTTCAACATTTCTTCAGATCTTTTTTTTTTCATATTTTAGTTTCACGTGTACATAGGCCTGTCTATTTGAAGTCATTTTTAGCCACACAAACCATCAGAGCAGACATTCCACATAGCGAGACAGGCTTTTAGATTGGGGGGTTGATGCAACACGAAGGGGTGAAGACTAATTACTATTATGCATCCCTTACTTCTTGCTTCTCTTCTAACCTCAGATATAAATTATTAAAATTCAGAACTATGAGAGCAAAGCCTGGGAAATAAATCAGACTTTCTCTTTCATGACATAAATAAACAAATAATTTTATACTTTCACAAACTAGAACAAACGCATAGAAAATTGTGTGTAGGTACTTTAAAAGCGTTTGGGAAAATCTATGTATCGTGATACTAAACTATTTTATATTTAAAGAACATATTATGAATTTATACAACCAGGTAGATACCAGGCTCACTGGCATGGTCGATCGATAAGGTTTGATAGGATAACTTTCGGTAACTTCTCATTGTTCCTTAGGAGAACTGCATAAGGCTAACGTACAAACAACAGTTGAAGTCGAATATATTAAGAACACTTAGTAATTGTGTACTGTTACTTGTTCGTTGGCGATCTGCAGTCATGCTAGGGAACGATGAGAAGTTACCGAAAGTTATTTTACCAATCCTCATCGATCGACCATGCTAGGACCCCTGGTAGGCACCACTTTATTGAACAGTTTTAAAACACCAGAGAGCATTTATTATAAAGATATTATATTACAATATTATTATTAAACCACTCCAGCCCTCCACATAAGGGATCAGATCTGGTTATTGTGAATTCTTAGGATCATTCGAAAATCTAATCAAAATCCAATTGCAAAACACATACCTAACCGAATTTTTCGATGTTCATTATGAGGTATTCAGCGAACATAAGTTTTAAATTAAAACTTAAGTTTTCGATTTTTGACCATTGATACAATTTTTTTGATGTATTGAAAAATGTTGATACACAATTTTGATCAATGCAATAGTTATTATAAAAATACAAGGCAAAATGCAACAAAAAATCCAAAGCCTGCGCGTGGGTATTACAGTTATGATGAGGAAACCGCTAGCCGAAAAAGTATTTCTTGGTATGCCTTATATCGCCGCGAAAACAGGTAGGAATAGACACAAAAATGGCTTGGAATAATTGGATAGAAATCACGATTTCAGACAAAAGACGGTTTTTTTTATTTATTTTGTCAATAATTTTAAAAGAAAGAAAAAAGTTTTTTAATGGAAACTTTCACAGATAATTTTAGCTATAAAATTGAATTAAAAAAATATATATTTTTCCTAATCATGCCATTTCTAATGAAAAAATACATGTGTCATGGTTTACACTTGGGTATATTATTTTTTTTATAAAGTAATTAGTTATTTTATTTTAATTCTACTCGATAGAAACGGGAGCAAAATCTTAAATTTATCGAATCATTTTTTTTAATATTTATAATGTAAATCGATTCGAAGTAAACATGAATCGAAAACATATTTTTTCTTTATGTAAATACCTCGCAAACGTCACAGCTGCTCCCTTCTGGAGCCAGTGAGACTATGGCGTCCCTAATTGGAGTATGTTGTGAGGCTGAAGGTAGTGGGGAGGGGAAGGAGATGAGTAAGAAGATGGGGAAGAGGAAGGTGGGGAAATACCTGAATATTCAGATCTGGTCACCAAACATGGCTAAAGCCATTTCAAGCAACGGTTCAATTCTGAATAGTATTCTTATACCAGGGCGATACTGAGAGTATCTTCCACTCTGAAACGAGCCGCAAATATAGGTACTATATATTATTTTTAATGAATTAATTGCGAAATAACACAAATTAATTAAATAAAATTTATTTGCGCACGCCGGGATTCGATACCTCGAACTTCGGATTGTGAGTCAGGAGCTTTACCCCTCGACCACGGAGGCCGTCGTAATAAAAAAAAATCAATTGAAATATGACTTTTTCAGTTTATGTTTAAACCAAACTTTAAAATACGTTGTTAAAGTAAAATTAAAAGTGGAAATTTTATAAAATACATAAATTTATAGCATTAAACAACTGATATAAATAAATACTACAGAAAACTGTAAAATAAATAAATATTTTCTAGAGATCGATTGGATCTTTGATTTATGCTTTCTTTAAATTTCTTGTAATAATTGTACAGGAATTTTATGGTTGGTTGTTAATATAAAAAGGAAAAAGAGTAAGGCGTCATTATTTCTATTTAATTCTACCTCTTTTAAAGTGTTTAATTGTAAATTCATTTAGGATCCTCGAAACACATCGCAGGTATCACTGACACGGGCGCAATTAACAGGCCTCCGGATGTTTGTACCAAAGAGAATAATAATAATCTTGGATCCTTTGTTCTCACGTTCCTTTTCTTCCCAACAAGGATCACCTTACATAACACTTGAATGATGAAATCACAATAATAACTCGGTGTGAATATCACAGGAGAAATTCAACACAGAAGAAATTCGGGGATGTGTGCATTGTGCGGTCGACGTTTCGGGCCGCGACTTGACGAATGTCACAACAGATTCGACGAATTCTTTACACAAAAGACGTCTTAAATATTTATATTAAATCAGCAGAGATTTGCTGATCCTCCATTGTCGCTTTGGTAGAATATTAAAGATCTTGCTGAAGTTTCTGCACTCGTTCTTTGGTAGTTAACAGACGTTGTTGAGATTTAGAAATATGTTCGTCTTTTTGTGCAGGTTTTTTTTACAAGTTGCTAGTCATTTAATTCGAATTACTGTGTTTTGGACATTCGCTTTGTGATGTGTTCAAAAGATTTGTAAGCATTTCGACATATTGTCAATAATGCGGGAATTTTGTTGTTGCTAACCTCGGTGAGTTACTTTTTTTGTTATATACACATTATCATATTACAAAAACATATATTATGCTTACATATTTTTACCTGTTATGCGTAACAAAATTTTTCAGTAATTCGCATACCTAACTCTATAATCTTTGCAGAAAAATCACATTGAATGATTAAATCCCAAGTTTTGTAGAACAAGATTAGCTCATCGAGGGGGTAGACCGGTGATTGGTTAAAAAATCGTGACGTAGCTTGGAGTCCATATTCCACAGGGAGATTTATTACGTAATTGCAATACAAGTGCCAGTGTTTTAATTCAAGCTATATCACGCATTCGGAATTTCGAAAGCTTCCCGATAATTTTTTTTTTTGGAAAGGCCCGTATGTGCTAACCTTGTTAGACCCATTTTCGGCGACCCTTGATTAAATCCTCTAATTTCTATTACAAATTCCACACTACACTATTAAAAAATACATATTCTTAAAAAATAATGTACAATTTCATTCCAATACATACAGGAAACATTAATAACTAGCGCAGACACTGATAAATAACGGGATATTATAAATAAAATTGTGTGTCCTTTCCCATTCGTCCCGTTCCTCTCCCGCTCCCCCATCCCGCCAACCCCCCTCCTGCTTTTCCCTCTCCCGCGTTCCATTTATTCAGTCCCGGTACATTCAGTTTTCAAACAGCTCACATGCCACTTATTGCTATTTTTTTGTACAAATTTTAATTTTTCATATATTACAAACATTCATTGTACATTATAAGAACAATCAATCATTTTGGTACCTGACATAGGTACCTAATTAAAATTCCTATAATTCTTGAAAAGATTCAAAGTATTCGATTTTGGTTAGTGTCATAGGTGAGTATTTCAATTAAATTCATTAATTTAAGGAGTTTATCCGAAAATTGAATTTTGATTAAACAATCGATGGTTTGCAAAAT
Organism: Limnephilus lunatus; assembly: GCA_917563855.2. Lineage (NCBI taxonomy): Eukaryota > Metazoa > Arthropoda > Insecta > Trichoptera > Limnephilidae > Limnephilus > Limnephilus lunatus. The sequence goes on from OU830602.1 coordinate 47,201,299, forward strand.
GTCATTCTCAAAATGTGACATCTATGACAGTTTCGTAAGAGTTTTTGTAATGATTGAAACCCTTTTCAGATGCATTGTCACGTGATTGTAATAATCCACAAACCATCGCGAGCGTGGAAAGAAGACATTTTGAAAGTTTCAAATATTTCTTATGCTTAATATAGCAAAACATAAACAACATAAATACATACATACATACATGCAAGCAAGCAAACATACATTCATTTTTATACATATAGATGGCAATTTAAATAATTTTCTGATAGGATTATCGCGATAAGTCATACAGTTTTTTGAACCGGAGTTACATACAACCGAAATTAGTATTAGAATTAAAATATATTTTTGTTATAATTTTAAACATCCAAAGAGTTATTTGATTATTTTGTAGCGCTCTTACGGATTGGTTTGTATGTGCAGTTGTCGTCTGTTTTTCCTACTTCGTTCGAATCTCTTCCTTCACAATCCCTTAACCCGCCTCACAACGCTGTCCAACCGAGTGGCGATATAACTGCCCTGTATTTACAGTATACAGACAGATACGCTCTTACGAGGTGTCTGAGTTGAAGGCGTTGCTACTGAAAACATGAACTACTCGATCGATACTCGCTTGTCTAGATTTTATGCAGTTGGTAATACTTTTTCGAAAGTAGTAGACATGTTCAACTGCACGGAATATAGTTATAAGAGGGATATAATAACGTAGCTCAATAATAAAAATCAATGTGAGAATAATACCTACAAAATAATAATAATAATATTTTTCTGCATGGGTTATGCATATATAAATTACTTAGCATATTTGACTAAAAGTTTAATGTTTCACAAAAATATTGTGTGCTTACATAACATGTTTTTAAAAGCCCGTATAGGAGTTTATTTATATAATTAAATAATAAGCAAAATACATAATTGATTTGCCATGCTTTTAACTATGTATAACAAATTGATATAATTACATATCAACTAATGACTTTTGTTGTCGTATTTCATACATATTTTAAACAAAATAACATTCAAACAATTTTTGCTTCATTTACTTTCGAAGATATGTTTCACATGTAGGTAGGTACTATTTTGATCATTCCGTTGAACCGACTCCTAATCCAATACACAAAATTGATTCACTCGATAACAACTTGCCTTCCTTGTGCGTCAAGACTTCATTGAGCGTCAAATATCGGAAAATAGATGCTTAACCTGCCCGTTTCTACATTCCAAAAATTATGGTATTTTCGTATATCTTGAATATGAAATTCTTTAATAAAGTATCGTAAAACATTTAAATATTTGTGCACGAGCTTCGCAAAATAATATGTTTATGTTATATGGCAATGTTTTTTTCGTGAATAAATGTTAAACTGGCATTTTAACCTTATCGCAATCTATACAAGAAGTGTTATTGTTAGCGGCCTGATCCCATATTTTCAACTGGCATTTTAACCTTATCGCAATCTATACAAGAAGTGTTATTGTTAGCGGCCTGATCCCATATAAATGTTAAACTGGCATTTTAACCTTATCGCAATCTATACAAGAAGTGTTATTGTTAGCGGCCTGATCCCATATTTTCAACTGGCATTTTAACCTTATCGCAATCTATACAAGAAGTGTTATTGTTAGCGGCCTGATCCCATATATATGTTAAACTGGCATTTTAACCTTATCGCAATCTATACAAGAAGTGTTATTGTTAGCGGCCTGATCCCATATTTTCAACTGGCATTTTAACCTTATCGCAATCTATACAAGAAGTGTTATTGTTAGCGGCCTGATCCCATATATATGTTAAACTGGCATTTTAACCTTATCGCAATCTATACAAGAAGTGTTATTGTTAGCGGCCTGATCCCATATATGTGTTAAACTGGCATTTTAACCTTATCGCAATCTATACAAGAAGTGTTATTGTTAGCGGCCTGATCCCATATTTTCCGCGACGTGGTGCATCACCTTAAGAAAATGAATACAATGTTGGTAGTTTTCAGTCGAAGTATGATACAAATAAATAAGACTGAAGGGGGTAGGGTCGAATTAGCTCAGTGGCAGAGCAGTCATTATCCTCAAAGATTAGTAATTTATTAAATTATTTCATGATACAGTGTAAATGTTGAATTAAAGATAGTAAAAATATTTTTTTTGTGATTACCTAAAAAGTAAGGCTGGCATAATGTAAGATTACGGAGATAATAAAGATTAAAGTTAGGTAACGTCGGTTTCCACCTTGGGTATGGGAAGAATTAAGATTAAGCCATGTTAAAACAATTATAAAACCAAATAATCAAAATGGGTGGAGCTCAACGAATTTGGATTTGAGAATTAAACTTTACGCCGTCCGCATAAAGACTTTACTTTTTATTTGTTAACGCCCCGTCAGGGTAGCGTATGGATGTCCCTGGACTCTACGTCGCTTGGTTCTGTGCAAATGATTTTAAATTTCCGTGTTATTATAATAAACAATGCGTAAAAAGAGAGTTCATGTTTTTTACGGGCCTTTACGAGATCAACCTTCTCCAACCTTTCCAAAAAACTCTTGTTAAGTATTTTTATATCCCTCCCAAATAGAGGCGGGGATTCCGATTTCAAATTATTCAAGGACTAGTGGATCACCTTAAATCCCACAAAGGATATAACATCAGCATCACAACATAATCCCTACTACAACGCATTTTAAAATTTCAGATCCAAAAATAATCCGGACTTAAAATTCGCTGACTTTACTCGTATTCCGGACCCATATTTAATTTTTCAAATGCACTAATGAATTACTTTACCGGGTCTGTAAGGAGGTGGGGTCCCCCTCTCCCCCAGAGATCGACTGGTAACAAAATAACCAATCAAATTGATGGAATTCCCTCCCCCCTCCCCATGACCGAGTTGCCCCGAAGGGGAACTGATTGAGAACCAGGAATACGGTTCCCCCAGGCAATTTCTATTTTTTTATCTGCTCCAATAATAGATAGGACCGGATTGGGAATTTAAAAGTGGCAACTTTTTAAATTTGAATTAATTTTCTCTCTTCATAATAACCTTTAAATTTTATTCCCATCAATATAATATATCATTGTAGAAGAAGATGATACTAATAAATCAAAACGAAAATATGAAAAAGAACAAGACACAGAAAAACAAATAGATACAACTGGAACGATTACAACTAGAACTTTTAGAAAAAGGTCAATAAGTGTCCCAGTATATTGTATTCTGTATTTAAACTTCACACAGGAGAAAAATAGTTTTGCTCAGGGCCAAGGTCATCTTTGGGAATGCTGCTTGGAGGGTCTTTTTGTGGAAAGGGAGGAGTGAACCTGCTAGAGAAAGCTGTAAACATATAGGCTGGCAAATCGTTTTCGTAGAAACGTCACGTTCTTATATAACAAATTTCAATTATATACAAATGTTGGACGCGCGTTTGGCGTGTTTCCTGACTATGCACCGGTGTCGAAGGGATCAATGATGTGCATCTTCCAATTAAATGCTGGTAGAATAAGGATAGCATTTCCATCTGACGCCTGTGCTCTAAAGATTGCAATCCGTTTGTTAAGACGGGAGAATCCGAAGGACCCCCCGTTTCTGCACAGAGTCGAGGGTTTTTTAAGCGTTTTGGAGCTCCAGACCAGAAGTGGCTGCCAAATTCAACCGTAGGGCACACTTGTATTTTTTACAGGATTAGCAGTTGTGTACTATTAAAGTATCTGCGGGCCCTGTACCTGTACAGTACGCCCAGATTCTGAGCGGCTAACTTAACTCTGACATCGATGGAGTTCATGTACCTGAGCTGGTCACTTAGAGTTACATCAAGCATATCAACAGAAGGCCTGTTCGGCATATAATTCATGTTATCAGTTTTTGTAAATTTGGGCCTGAATAAACCGACCTCCCTTATCGGGCCGCATTGGGGTAGGGGGGTGGGAAGGAGTGCGGGGTAGGAATCGGGAGGGGTTCCACGGATCTAGAGATATATTCGAGGGGGTTGGGGTGGGGGTAGTAAGGGTGTTGAATTGTGCATGTACTTGTACTGGTATCTATAATCGCCTCCAACTTCTAACAAGCTACTCGCGTAGTAGGTTAGTTTGAAACGATACTAAGAAAATATATCTTATAAATCAGTGGTGAAAACAAGGTGAAATTAAACAGAAAATAATATTAAATTTAATTGAAATAAATAAAAATAAAAATTAGATTATAATGCAATTAATTTAAATTGCAATTAAATTAGAATAAAATAAAAGGAGTGTCAGGATTTTATTGCTTTCGCCTTATTAATCACAGAAAAGTTAGAAGACATTAAATATTTTTTAATAAAATTTCAACTTGTGATTTGAACGCAAAATAGCGACACAAAAATTAGACAAACACGTATATCTATATCTATAGGATTTAGCCTTAGAGAAAATGAGATAGTATAACCGGTCTCTTTGTGCGGTGCTTCCTAGCCTCCCCTGTCTACTTTAGTTTTCTGAAGATTTCACTTCTACCGCGTGTGATGTGACCGTATCTTTTTCTGTTTCCAGATTTTCCATTGAGTTTCTCTAATATTTTCTTCAATTAGTTAAATATTACATGTTGATGTAGAAAAGTCAATATATGTCACATTAAAAATAAAAACTTATCCAAGACACTATCTAGATAGCATTTAGTTTTGGTTTAATCTTGCAATCATACATAAATGATAGAATCCAATAATATATGCGTTAAGAAAATGATGATAGTGTTGGCAATTTTTAGCCGAAGTAGGTATGACACAGTTAAAAATGACGGAATCGGATAGGGGACACATTAGCTCAATTGGTAGAGTTGCGGCCCGGAAAGCCGTAGGTCCTGGGTTCGAGTCCCAGAGATTTTTATGTTTTATCGGGAAATTCTATATTAATTCTAACATTATGTTGCATAATAATAATGAAACAAAAAGCATCTTGATGTGTTTTGTCACAAAAACAGCGCTAAACAAAATACCCAAATATTGACCACCTTCACGACACCCGACATTCAAGGAACAATCCAATAGTCCCAATAAAAACCACGACGTCCCTTGGACAACGTCAATTTTCGTACTTAGGACCTAAATTATTTAATATCATTCCTAATGCTTGGAAAACGAAGAGTACTAATGTTTTCCGCAAATTAATCAACGACTGGCTCCTTGATTTAGGGAGGGTCAAAAGCGAAGATATGTTGACCCAGAGATTTACTTTACCGCTTTTGTTTACTTTACCGGTTTTTTCTTTTATCTTTTTTTTGTTTGTTTTTTCTGTTTTAAGCGCTCTAAGGGAAAATATCTGAATATGATTTTAAGATATCATTATTTCTCTTCTTTTTCTTATAAGTACAAATTATACATTTAATTCAAGCTTCTGTGAGGAATACATAATTAACACTTTTTTCGTACTATAAATAACATGTTATTTAAGTAATGTAAGTAAGTTATGTAAGTAAGTAAACAATGCTATATGAAATTAAATTTGTCAATTTGACTGGCCTAAAACAGGATCCATTCCTAGTTGGCTAGTCAAAGTTTCCACATATGTTGTATTGTTCAATTTTATGTGTAATAAAGTATTATTATTATTATTATTATTAATAGGTACCCCTGTTGAAAATTTAAATTATAACTACTGTCCAAGGAAAAATCTAAAATTAATAACGCTGTCCGAGAGAAGATTAGTATCTGGTGTCATTTTTCTTCTAAAAAATATTAATTCATTATATTATTAACAGCTATGCATTATCAGAATTTATTTTTCTATTAGAGTCACACTAACTAAAAATGTCTTCCACTGCTACAATAATGTCAATACCATTATTAAGAACTTCCTTATACCTCACATACACATCTTAGGTGACGAATATGCAGAAGTAGCAGATATTTTTATGCCGACCGGGTTTCGCTACAACCGTAGCTTCTTCAGGGCAGTACAATCTCTACTAAAATTAATTTACATGTGTGTTATAGCTAATACATGATTTAACCAAATGTGCTGGACTCCTCAAGTAACGGAGGAAGTAGGTTTAGGTGTAGATGGAGAATTGGGAAGGGAACGGGCGTGTTCTTTGTCAATAGGGAACAATCTTAGTATGGGACTTTTATTTAAATTTTCATTGTTCAATGTTAAGACAGGCGCCATGTTGTTGTTCAATGTTAAGACAGGCGCCATGTTGTTAAGACAGGCGCCACACTAATTTATAAAAACAACATCGGTATTAGGCTAGACAATCTAGAAGCACTTGAACTAAGGAAAGCCATAAACACTAACAGTAAGGTAGTTAATAACCAACTAAATTTAAATAAAAGTCCCATACTAAGATTGTTCCCTATTGACAAAGAACACGCCCGTTCCCTTCCCAATTCTCCATCTACACCTATACCTACTTCCTCCGTTACTTGAGGAGTCCAGCCCATTTGGTTAAATCATGTATTAGCTATAACACACATGTAAATTAATTTTAGTAGAGATTGTACTGCCCTGAAGAAGCTACGGTTGTAGCGAAACCCGGTCGGCATAAAGTATATAAAAAATAAAAGTGGTGTTTACAAAGTTATTGTTTTATTTTAAATTACATATATAATTATTAATTAAATAAAATTATTTTGGTAGGTGCATACTTTGCCGCTTGTATGAATCATTACCATAATCCGTTCCAATTTTGAATTAACAAGTTGAAAAATCCAAGTAGGTTCCTGCATTCCAAGGCTCCAGAAATTTATTTAACCGGAGTTATAGACAGAATTACATCCAAAATTACTATTTTTAATAATAATATTGAATTAATGGGTTTCGACAATATTGCTGCCGAATACTTTAAAGGAGATAGTCGTATTATTCTAACATGGCTGTGCAGACTTTTTAACCAATGTTTAAAGGAGGGTTATACGCCATTAGATTGGAGAAGGGCTGTAATCATGCCATTATACAAAGGTAAAGGGTCACGTATGGAATGTGGGAATCATAGGGCTATTAGCCTTCTAAGTTCAGTGGGCAAGCTGTATGGTAGAATATTGATTGAAAGGGTAAGAATGGAAACAAAAGATAAAATATGGGATGTGCAAGGTGCTTTTATGAGTGGAAGGGGGTGCATGGACCAGATTTTCTCATTGCGTATGCTCACTGAGAAGTTTCTTGCAAAAAACCAGAAACTCTTCTGTGCCTTTGTAGATCTACAAAAAGCGTACGACCGAGTTGACAGGAAAAAGCTATGGAAGGTGTTGTCCAAGTACGGAGTGAATACGAAGCTCATTCAGGCAATTGCGTCGCTATATAAGGGAAGCGTTGCATGTGTTAGGGTGAACGGCGATTTTACGGAGTGGTTTGACATCACAAAAGGTGTTAAACAAGGCTGCGTAATGTCACCGTGGTTATTCAATCTATACATGGATAATTGTATGCAAGAATTGAAAGAGATGGGATTGGGCGCAAAATTGAGTAATCTGGAAGTATGTTGCCTTTTGTATGCTGATGATGCGGTGCTAATTTCTAGCAGTATGGAAGATCTACAGTCTCTCGTGTCTAGGATGAACGAAGTATGTATGAAGAATGAGTTAATGATGAATGTAAGTAAGTCTAAAGTCATGGTGTTTGAAAGAGAGAGTACGAAAACAGTATGCAATATAGTTGTGAATGATGAATACTTGGAGCAGGTGGATGAGTTTGTGTATCTGGGTAGTATGTTTACGAAAGATGGGAAGGCTGATAGAGATATTGAAAGAAGGGTGAATGCCGGTAACTCCATTAATGGAGGACTGAATGCCGTTGGCGGTAATAAAAAACTGTCCAAAGACGCGAAACTAGCCGTCCATAATGGAGTGCTGGTACCTACCCTGATGTATGGCAGTGAGGCATGGAACTGGCAGAGGAAGGATGAAAGCAGACTGAATGCTGTAGAAATGAGATCCCTGAGGCGAATGTGTGGTAAAACCATGTACGATCGTGAGAGAAACGTGGATATCCGCAAAGAATGCAAGGCTGATGTAAGCGTGATGTGTAAGATTAAGAAAGGGACTCTCCGATGGTTTGGGCATGTAGAGCGAATGAACGAGGAAAGGAGTGTAAGGAGAATATATGATGCAAATGTGAATGGTAGAAGAAGTCGGGGACGCCCGAGGAAGACATGGCACGACCAAGTGAATCAGATACTTGAGTCGGGCCATGTGAAGAGTCGGAATAATAGAAGAGCATGTATGAGACGATGTATGAATGTGAACGAGGCAAAGAGTGTGTGCCAAGATCGAGTTGTGTGGCGGTCCGTCCTCTCTGCCTACCCCTTCGGGGAAACGGCGTGATGATTAGTTAGTTAGTTAGTTAGTTATATTGAATTAATTTGGCTACTAAAGAAATAACGCAAATGATGCAATCTTATTTTACCTAGTGTAGAAATAAAATTTTGATAGGTGTTTTTATCCCTGTCATGGTGTTTATATTATGGTTGATGATTAGTACCTACATACCTTAACAAAATGATATATATTATGTATGTACGTAGGTTATAGAGTATTAGACAGGTTGTAGAAAGACTACTATTGGATATTTATAATGCCTACTTAATACAGCTGATGAGGATTCTAAAATAAATGTGTTTTAAAAAAGAATTCGGGGTGATTTGAATATCAGACTGACTTGAGGGGGAGAGGGGTTGTAACATGGTAGATAGGGGGAGTTAGAGTAAACAGGGAGGACTGTGGTAGAAATTTTAAGATCTAACGAAGTGGTTGGAAGCGCATGGCGCCGAAAAATATGCGAATAACCATCCGTAGAACCCTACGTTGATTGTTATTTTTAATAAAAACCTACCATCGTGTCGTATATCCGTGGGGGCATGCAGATAACGTAGGACAACTTTCATTCCGGTCTGAGAGTCAGTTAGTGTGCACGTGGAAGAATCAGTCAGTTTTCAGATTTTGACGAAGAAAATAAGGCCACATGAGTTAAATGATAGTGTTATGGATGAAAAGAGTTGTCCCACTTAGGATACCTTGAGTTATATCAAAACGTATGCTACAAGAAACAAATATGTTATCAAACATACTATGTAACTTCGGATGTCTGTAATGTGAAATATTCCTGCGTGAAATAATTCACGGTTAATGAACTCACGCTTTGAATTTATTTTTCAAAATTGGAAAAGTAGTAATACCAGAATTATATTATTTTAAACATGTAATTAATTAATAATTCTATATTTGAAGTTTGTATTTTTTTAAAGATTTTCCTTTTTCAAGTTTATAATCTATTTTTCATTAAAAGGGTAAATTAATGGTAGATCGAATCTGGCGAAATATTATTTGTTGTTTTTGAAAAGCAATGTTATCCAGAGGTAAATGTTTTATAAATTTCAGCTTCAAAAATCCTTCAACCTGCAAATATTATGTGATTTGTAACGGGTATTTTGATATAAAGAATATAATCTTCATTCTATGTTATAAAGCACGTTACAATTAGGTTAGTGTTCCAGTAAAATATAGCTACAAGATTGGCATTGCTGAGAAGAAAAGTTTTACGAAAATAAAACCTTCTTTATTTCAATGTAATTTAACTTTTTTATTTATTTAGTAAATACATATTTATTATTTTTTACATTTTTATATGAAACATGTTAGGTATATAAATTAAACGGTGACCGGACAACTCAGAATCATGTAACAACAATAGATTGATGTTTAATCGTTTTAATTTATTGACGAGATGTATGCTATAACAATCAAGTGACGTTTTAACATTTTAATTTATTGACGGGATGTATACCTCAATAATCGTGTGATGCTTAACCATTTTTCGATCCCAAATTTAATCATTTTCATAATAAAAGTGTTTCGGATACGAAAGGCGCATATAGGAACATCATCATCATCATAACTCTTGGCTCTACAACCCCTGGTCGGTCTTGGCCTCCTCAAGAGTCTTCCTCCACTCATCACGGTTTTGTGCCAGCTCTCTCCAGGTTACAATCTCCAAGGTGGATATATCTTTGAGGACGTTGTCGCTCCATCTTAAACTTGGTCTTCCCAGGCTCCTTCGCCCTGTTGGTCTTGAGTTCAGTAAGGACTTTGGTGCTTGATACTCGGTCATTCTCTCTACATGACCCAGCCACCGAAGTCTTCCCAGTTTTATAAATTTTGTGACGTTTAGATCCTTAAAAGAGTATATAGCTCATTGTTTTAACGTCTGCGCCAAAATCCATTTTCTGAAACCGGTCCGAAGATACGCCTCAAAATTTTCCTTTCAAAAACATCCAGTGCTCGCTCATTTCTCTAGCACCCAAGTATCAGCTGCGTACGTGATCGCTCAGTGGTCTAATAAGTGTTTTGTACACTAATATCTTTGTGTTTCTGGACAGCAGTCTGGATTTTATCTGCTTTTATAGGCGGAAAAAACAGCGATGCGCTTCTGGATCTCCTCCGTAGTATTATTCTTGTTTGTTATCAGAGAGCCTAGGTATGTAAATCTTGGTACCGTTTCAAAATTTTGACTTCCACATGAGAGTTAGGGTTTGTTGGTTGCATCCTACGGCCATGTATTTGGTCTTAAGCTGGTTTACTGTGAGACCCATGTTTTTGGCAGAACTTTCAAGATTTATGAATTTCATTAACTATGTAACTGTTCTTAAATATAATACCTGTTGTTCATTAACTATGTACTACAGACTTAAATGATAATGGTACAGAAGAAAAAAACTTGAAACCAATTAATGAAATATTAAGTGCCCCACACCATGACTTAAATCAAAACGGGTGTTTCAGGAAACAAAAAAGTTAACAATCTTACTTAGTTTGGTTGTCTGTGAAGTGAAATATTCATGAGTGAAATTTTTCATGGTCAATGAACTCAAATTTACTTTGAATTAATTTTCAAACGTGATTTTGGGAACTATTCACACAGCCAGATACAAGAATTGTTTTAGTTTAAATATAACGGCCTTACAAAAAAAAACCACAGCACGACCGATTACCTGTGTTTTTGCAGCAACATGGATAAAACAAATTTACACTACAACACGAAATTCTACCAATAACGAATTTCACTCTAAAACAGGTTTTAAAATCTGGCAACAGTGCAATTTTGCGTAATGTCCATACTAAATTGTTGTTTTCATTTATGGCCGCTAGATGGCAACGGCGTCGTACGGGCACATTTTCTACCGCCTTGCCGCGCAGTTGGTTTTCATGCATGACGGGAATGTTTTTAGTAAATATTGAAATTTTACTGAATGATTTCTATTATAGTGACCAATTCACTCTTCTATTCATGTAATTAATATATTTGCCGTGTTATTTGTGTGGTTTTACATCAGTTTTATCAAGTTATTGCACAATAAACAGTACTTAAAAGTTGAACTGTCAAAATATTGTTTTGGGTTACATAAAAGTTCAAATTTACGTTTTTAAATATTTGTTTTATTAGAATTTCTTAAAAGTTGTGTTTTTTTTAAATATTAATATCTAATATATGTGGTGGTAAACTTATCAAAGAAATTAACATCTTTAGTGGTGCAAGAACTGTGTTGAAATGTCAGAGATATTTTTTAGGTTATTCTTTTGGCAATAATTTTTTTTTTATTATATTTTTATTGTAAGCACGAGGAAAAAGTGAGGTGATAGATTCATTTAAAAATTATTGTATAAAAGGACTGTATTTTTTAAATTTTGATTTTTTTAAATTTCTGTACACTTACATTAAAAATGTTTTGGTAAGAATATTTTTTTCCGTGTTTGAATCTTCAAATATGGCAGTTTTTTAAAAATTAAAGTGTATTTCAAATACACAAATCTAAAAGATAATTTTATCTAGTTTTTAAAAATGGTATTTGTTTTTACGGCACCTTCAAAAATAAGAAATATATAGAACATTCAAAATACTTTGGAAAATTCTAAATTTCGTTCAGACATCATCCCTAAAACAGAGATAATCTAGCCCCCCAGGCTGTATAAACAGTGTGTTTTTTTTCCAAGAACAATTTTTTAATTAGTAATGTTTTCACATCCGCGGCCGTTTGTCAATTGAATAAATTTTTCACGGGGTTCTTTAGTTGGCCGTTAATTATTAATTCATAGTTCATTTGAAATCAGTATTTTTTAAAGTAATTTTTTTAAGAATTTCGTCATTTTAATACTTGTTTCAAGTTTAATACTTGTTCTCAATTTTTTTAACAATTGATCAAATTTTGAAGTTAATTTTTAAGTTTATAGTAAAACATAAACACCATTTTTTTAATACTTTTTGCCGACCGGGGACACAACCGTAGCTTCTTCGGGGCAGTATAATACTCTACTAACATTAAGTGACATGTGTGTTATAATTATAGATAATATATATGATTTAACAAAATGGGCTGGACTCCTCAAGTGAAGGAGGAAGAATGCGTAAGTGTGGATGGAGAATTGGGAAGGGAAAGGGAATGCTCTTTATCAATAGTAAACACCCTAAGTATTGGACTTTTATTTAAATTCATTTGATTGCTTTTTACCTTAATATTAATGTTTTTGGCTTTCCTTAGTTCTAGTGCTTCTAAGTGATCCAATCTAATACCTATTTCGTTTTTATGCATTAGGGTGACGCCTGTATTTTTATCGAATTTATGGTCTGTTTTAATAAAATGGTTCGCAAATTCGGAGAAGAGATTACTGTGTAAAAATCTTATGTAGGTGTTCTTTGATATTTTAATTTTAATGTTACGTTATTACGTGTTAATTTTACGTGCCATTTTGCCTATATACATTTTTCAAGCTCTCTATAAGTTCCGTTTTAGTTATGTAATTATATTAAAACTTCTATCCAAGTTATGAACTTGGATAGAACTTTTATAAGTGTCTTGAAAATTAACTTCAAAATTTGATGTATTGTTCAAATTTTTTGGAACAACCCGTCCTAACATTTTTTTTTTATTTAAATGGAAAAATTTCTGAACGAATCTCATGAAATATTCATATAATGTTGTTTTTAAAGGAAATGTTTTCCCGAGGCAAATAAAATATAAACACTCACAGCTTCAAAAATCTCAAAACTTACCATTTTAATATTGAGAAAATTTTCACGGGTCTGCCCTTGTAGTGCTTAAAGCATATAAAAGAGAAAATAACTGTTTAATTTAATGAAGACAATATTAGCGAAACTCAATCGAAAAATATGGAGACAGAAAAATCAGAAAAAGATATAGGCACCTCTGGGACTCGAACCTTGGACCTTCGGCTTTCCGGGCCATAGCTCTACCAACTGAGCTAGGATGTCTCTATCCGATTCGGTCATTATTAACTGTATCACACTTCGACTAAGAAGTATATGAAGTTCTTTGGAGTATCTTCCATTGAAATGCCGTTTGAACCATCTGACAACCTGTGCTCTAAAGATTGTTAATCGACTGTCAAAATATTTTAAATTGGGATTCTTTTTTTCGTTGAAATAATCCATAATTTTTATCCAATTTGAAAAGTGATGCACGACGGATCTATCACAAGGTTTAGGCTTTCGTGAACATATTTTCATAAAGCTTTGAAATTCCATTTATCTTAAGGGTCGCATGGGTCTCGTAGCCAAGGAAAAAGGCATATTTTCTCGTTTTCTTAAAATATTTAGTAATTAAATTATTTCATTCGAAGTGTGGACGATATAAAAGAACAATTTTGAAAAAAAAAATGTCACAAAAAAATCCGGAAAATTCACCCGGTGGGGCTTGGTTTCCGGAGATTCCTAAAAAAAAGTGCCCTCACGGTAGGTAGAATTACTCATGATAGCTTCATCTGAAAATAAAAAAAAAAAAAAAAAATCTGTTATTAGATTGGTGTAAGCTTTACTAGAACGAAGAATATCTCAAATAATTGAAATTTTAATTTTTGGCAGAGTTGTATGCAAAATAATGCAATTTTTGTTACAGTTTACATTACATATAGCCTTGTAAAATTATTTGCAATCGAAAAAAAAATCCTTCGTTTAGGTACTGGTCAATACTATTTTGCAGAAGTGTGGCAAATTTCAATGAGATCGATGCATTGGTTTCTGAGAAATTGTGCCTATTGACTTCAAATATAGTGTTGCGAGATAAACGCGATTGAAGTTTCAAGTACTTGGGAATAAAACGGAGAATTGTTTTTTTATAACTCACATAGAATCGTCGATTCCAGCACCATACAACAAAGACTTTTCTAGACATATTTTACTAAAAGATAAAGGGGAAAAAAATTATTTTTTCAAATTTTTACACCCATGTAACCCCTTAAACAAAATTTGAGGAATATTGCTTGTTTCACACATTTAAATAATTTAATTAAAAAAAGAAATCCCATAAATGTGTGATGAAACTACGGCGAAGCCTTTTAGAAAATATTAGCTTTTATATAAAAATGGTACCTAACTTTTGACTTTTAACATATTTGGTCGGCATGAAGACTTTTTTGATGACACAGATTTAGAAAAAGTATAATTTATTTTCGTAAAATACAATTTTCGTCCTCTGAAACGCCCCGCGTAATAATCATATGGGGTGCATAATTAATAACTGGAGTGTGAAAATATGTCGGGTCAAAATTGCGCATTCGGTGACGGAGACGGACCTACACAACAGCAGTGCATTAAAACGAGACGGAAATAAGTGCAAATGACGTCTGAGAGAGAGGCGAAGAATAATTTTACAAGAAAACCGCGAGAGGGAAAGAGAAATTGTAATTGCGAGTGAGGGGGTCGGGGTTATTGAAAGACTCGAGGGGGAGAGAGAAAGAAAGATCTCGGAAAGAAATGATAAAAATGGGCGGGAATTCGTATTAACGGTCCGATTAACAGGGAAGTCGCTAGATGGAGTGTGTGTATGGCGTAGATCCATTGCAACATAACCACACTTTTTTACATTGGTCATTTTCTTTTATTTTTTCCTCAAAATGGCCTGAACCATTGATATTTAATAAATTCCATTAAAATAATTAAACTACGCCAACAAAATTATTGCCAACATCGCAAACTATTGCAAAAATATCGTTATTTATTTTTAAGGTGCAAATATGTGACTCATCTGCCGTGATGATGGGAATGTGTCACACATCTGCCCTGATGATGGACACTGTAACGCTGTCCAAAACGTTGGCTAAAGAAGGAAATAGTGCAATACAAAAATAAGTAACTAAAATACTTTTTGCCGTGAAAATCTAATTTCATATCTATATCAAATCTCATCTACGCACGGCAGCGCCTCGCCTTTATGTCTACCTACACACCAAATGCATAACTTTAATTGGCTCCACCGCTTTATACCATATTTCCCTTGACTTCTTCTTATGGACATTTATTTATTTTTCAAAAACAGTATTAAAACCAAAACATTGCAAAAGCGAGATAGAACATTACGAAATATACAAGGTTACACGAAGGACAAAAAAGGTTCCACGTACAGTTAAAGATTAAAAATAATACTTCATACTTAAATTTATTAAGGAAAATATTCACATTTCCTACGACGCAGATAATTAACCTAGTAAGTCTTCCCTCTGGTAAGTTAGTTCTGCACCTGGGAAGAATAAAAAATCTATGTTGGCGGCCTCACGTGAAATTATCCGGGATGTAGAATTATATAGATAAATATAAAAATTATCATCACGTATACTCTTTTTCTAGCACTGTCTAATCATACTCGTATTTCTCATCTTAACATGAAACCATGCGAAATAATGCATAATCACAAAATCATGCGTTTTCGGTTTTAAAATTTGATCGCTTAGAAATATTATATATACATCAATTAAATACTGCGAGTAGAATAGTTGGTCGGTATGCTGTATGGAGGGTCTTTTTAGGAAACGAAGTTCTGGGAAAGAAAATGGTACGAGGGGTGAATAGGAATGTGGATATCAGTACGTCCAGGAGTGATGGATGTTTAAATCTATCCCTCCCACTGTGACACAAGGCATTGTTCTGAGAAAGTCCTGCTAGACAGGTCAAAGAGTCTCCCTCAATCAGTCCTTCCCGATCCGGCCTGCCACACAGTTGGTGGGCAGACGTATCCGCCGCCAAACTCATCTTAAACCTCACCCCCCATTTCCTCGGACACCCTTCACTGTCTCATGTCTCAATTTATTATTATTTTGTATTATGTTAATGTAAGTACTTTCTAACCCCGTATGCATGGACATTGGAGGGTCTAGAGTCGTTCAAATAAATGTAGCTTTGTTCAATAAAATAGAGTCCTGATGTGTACGGTGAAGGAGGAAACCATATGTTTCCTTAGAACGCCGTGGGAAAGTGGTTGGACACCCTCCAATGTCTCAAGTCACCGAACGTAGCGAACCACTTGTGGTGGCCTATGACAGAGGTGTCGGTTGTCCAATAAATGGCTCCTTTGGTTAATGGTTAATGGTTTTGATTATAATACCATTGAGAATTTAAAAAATAAAGTCAAGTCCGAAATAAGTCATAAATCTGGTTGTTTTAAAATTTTTAATTCTTTCATCAAGTGGTTTTAATTTTTTGTTTTTCATATAATTATAATTAACGGACTTAAGTCCAGTTTATAAAATCAATGACACGAAATTAAATAAAAATGTTAATTTTATGATTAAAGGATAGTGTATGAAAATGAAGATAAAATGCGGAGATAAACATAATAAAATAGAAGTGACAAGTCAAATCAACACATCGTTAGAAGTCGACATTTTTATAATATTTATTCACTTGTTTGGTGTCCGACAAAAATCATTATTTAGACTTGTACCAAAGAATTCAAGATCTTGACTTGAGTTGAACCGTCTACACATTCTGGACAATGGCGAATAACATCCATAATTAGTGGAGCGTTGATTGAGGAAGAGCAGTTCATTATTTCTGAATACACGGGAAAGGATATTAAAAGGGATGAGCTGTAATAAAGTAGGTGAATCATGTTGAAGAAACAAATGGGATAATTTTCTTCTCCGGTCTTCTAAAGGATGCCTCGTTCTAATCATAGCCTCCTAGCAATCCCTCAATATTTCGATTCTCACGCCTTCAAAATTTAAAATCGAGCGTCTTATTTGCACGAGGGAAGTAAGCGCCAAAGTGGTTTTTATTTATTTTGTGCATAATTTTATAAGAATGAAAAAAAAATAGAACATATAAATCGTTGAAAAATAGTCTTAGTTATAGAGGGGTATTTTTAAAAAATTGTTTCTTTGATTACTTCATAGTTAAGTAATGAAAAAACATTTTTTTTAGTAGTTTACGCTAATATTTTTTGTTATGTAAATAATAATTTTATTGTAATTTCAATACATACAAAAGGTAGTAAAAGCTTCAATTTATCCGCAGCATGTTTTTTGATGTTCATAATGTAAACCGATTCGTATTAAAGATTAATCTAAATAGGATTTCACGTGCAGCTTCATCTTAAGAACTGCTGTTGAAAATATCTATTACATAATATTCGCATTATGCTGTTGAATTTTTTAATCTCTTATAAAATAATGTCGGTTTTTAGTACATTTATGTAAAAGCACAATTAAAAATATTTTGAATAATCATCAAAAATACAAATTTCGTTTGCGTCTCTCTGTAATTTTCAGAATATAATTGAAATTTTTCAAAATTGGAACTGATTGCTCAGACAATGGATAAGGATTTGATTTTTTTGGATTTCGGACAGCGTTACAGTGTCCATCACCAGGGCAGACGTGAATCCGCCAAGATCGAGACAAAACTCACCCCATGAACCACAAACTACTTGGTATGACCAATGTCAGAGATGTGGGTTATAAAACAAGTGTACCCATACCCGTTTCCCAAACTTAAACTTACTTTTCATGGGCGATTTTTTTTTATGTATATAAATTTTTATATACATAATTTTTTTTTCATTATTTTTATTTTTTATATGTTGTCTTATTAGGGGTAAAGTCACAAGGGGGAAATTCATAATTGATTTTATTTTGGTGATATATTACACATGTACAAACTGATAAAATGTAAACTGTCAATTTCCCGAAAATGAATAAATAAATATGCAGAAGTGGCCGATGTATTTAACTACATGGAATGTGTTCACAGAAGGCTATAATATCGCAAACCATAAATTAAAATGCTTTTATTACCCATACACATAACTCATTTTCAACGTCCGTATGAGCAAATTATTCACCGTATCGCTATATATATAAAAATAAATAAATCATGAAATTTTCATATTTTATCTCCCAAATAAAACTAAAATAACAATTAATCCAATTGTAAAATCAAAAAGCAACCCTCTGAGTAGGGTTAAATCTGTCAAAATTTAAAAAGGAGGCTTTCACCAAGTAACAAGCGATCCAATTTGTGTCAAGGGTCAAGGCCTCCCTGCGGCTCCAGCCCATCAGGGGATGAATATTCATCATTATCTAATAATGTCCGCAATAAGGCTTTTATGGTGACATCTCGGACACTAATGGGGGATATTTGGAAAATTGGTAATCGGCACATCGCTGATTTTACAATAATTTTACGCCGGAAAATCTTCGTTAGAGGAAAAATAAAGTAAAATTTACATGGTGAAAATTTAACACATTTTGATGTGATCACTTTTTAGGGGGGTGGGTGGTTATATAAGAATTAAAAAGAAAGTAATTGTTATTTAACTAACCGTTGATTTAACTAATCGGGTGGGTAAAAAATATCAACTCTAAATCTGGTTTTCGTTTCCAAATGTACAAAAAACAGTTTTTTATGTGAATAATCACTAGTTTACGCCTCCCAGTAATCACGTATTTTTTAAATATTAAATACCTACCTACATAGAACTGTTTCCCAAGTAAAGTTAATTATAATATTTAAAAATAAATACCACCATTTAAAATCGTAAATAATGACTTTAGCCGTGATTGGTGACCAGATCTGAATTGTCTGCAGCTTTCCAACCTTCCTCTTACTAGTCCTACTCCCAATATCTTACTTAAGAGGCACTGCTGAAAACCAGCTACAATCCAGGGAAATCCTGAATGTATAGCTGAGCAGTGACCTTTTTGTCAATAGAATAAATGAAAATGAACCAAATGTATAAAACTGTACGAGTCTATTGATAAATAAATGTTTTTATTATTATTACTCACCGTCCACACTTAATTTCTTTACCACCCTATTGGGAATGCTATAGTCCCACTTGCTCCAGACCTCCCGTAGGTAAAAAAACATGTTTCAGGTGTAAAAATCTTATTACCTTCATTTTATAATTTTCCTTTGAATAATAGAAAGAAAACAGAAATAAAAGCGTGTATCAATTTAATGGTATGATTTTAGATTTTCGAGGCCAAAAGTATTATAGTGATATTTTGGGGGTATTATACTCTATTGCGCTACCTCCTTCTTTAGCCAACTTTCGGACAGCGTTACAGTGTCCATCATCAGGTGGACCTTTTTTTACTATTATCAAGTTTAATTTTATAATAGAAAGTAACAGAATTAAAAAGAAGAACAATATTAGAAGAATAATAATAAAATTTAAGTATATCAGAATTAGAGAAATTTGTGATATAAATTTAGGTAAGCAATAAATGTAAATATCAACCGAACTGAATTTATTTCCAAGCCTATTAAGTCTTTAGATTGGGGATTAAATGAAATAGTTAGTTTTAGACGGATAAACAAAAAACAGGTCCGGAAGCCTAGTGTCACGATTTTCAGGTCAGGTGCGTCAAGTGATCCATTAACTAATTTGAATAAAAGAACCAATTCGCTATTGGTTCTTCTACACGTTGGGTCAGTTAAATTAAGCATTTTTATTTAAGTTAACATAATTAATATGTTCAATGGGTATGGAAAGTTTGAAATTAATGAACCTTAAAAATTCATGTTGAACTTTCTTAATTTTTATTTGATATGCTTTATAGTATGATTATATGATATAACAGTAGTTATGGTAGGTACCTAATTAAAAATACATATCATTTATTGACAAAGATAAGAGTTAGTTAAAGAGACATTGTAAACCCGAACTGAAGTTCAAGAACTACATTCCTGAATCTGGGATTACCCCCGCATCATACTCGTCTTGTTCGGCATGTTGTTGTTTTTTTTTAACCACAGAGGTATAAATGACCTAAAACCATGAAAATATGGTAAAAACCATGCAACTGGCAACACTGGTTGGGACTCTTATGTAGCAGGTATTCAAATAAAAAATTGGAAAAATATATCATTCAAATTATCATAAATTTCTGTTTTTTTTTCCATCACAAAGCTACCAAATAATTTTTAAAATTATATTTAAAATACACTTCATTTAAGTGTTGTTCAAAAAAAGAACATGGGTACATATGGAAGAAAAAATTTGGGCAAATATTTCATTGCAAATAAAGACACAAAATTAAAGAAAATATTTGACCATTTTCCGATCTCTGGGGTCATTTGAATTCCATACAAAAATATTGAACTTATTACAAACTGGATTTTCGTATCGAATTTGAATGCTTTCAACCGTTTTCCTTCAGGGAAATCAGTGGAAAAATTGTCAGGCGGAAAATCTATCGGTTAGGAGAATTTTCCGCGAATATTATCCCACAAGTCCGAGTTAGGTTATACGTAGGCAAGTGAGGGAACATGGCAGTCAGGGAGTTTTCACCGACTTCCACACAAATATACTTTTATTAGATTTTCCTTTGGAATTTGTTGGATATTTTTGAAAGTAAGAAGTCAGACCCTCTTCTCTGCAATGGGGTGAAATTTTAAATATAGAAATGGAGAGACGTATTTGAGTTGGAGAGTTAATATTTGCAATGAATAATGAGATGAGTGTTCCGATGAAAATACTGATTTCTACTCATTTAAAAAATATATATTTATCTATGATTTCTTTACATGGTAGGTACTATGTTTATAATACAATTTATAACCTCAAGTTACTAACCTAGAATTTTTTTATTTAAGGCAGTTCACCCTAAAAAGAGTGCTATGTGAACTTAGAATTTATAACCCAAGATAAGCCTGTTTTGAGGTTAACAATTCTACAAAGTAACAAAATAACATATACTGAGCACATTATTTTCATCACTAATAAACTAAAACGAGACATGCTCCTAATAAAGTCCACTAACTAACAATACTCATTTGCCCTTTACCAATCCATTGGGGCATATGGAATAATTGCTTGGGGAAGTGCTACAAACATAGCAAATGACCAAACTCAAAAAATTCGAAATGCGATAATTAAACTCATTCTGCAAGCTGCAAGTACCTACCATTCTACACAGATTCAAGTGAAATTTACAAAACATTAGAAGTCATGTCAATAATCTGCACTACTACCCCTCCTCCAACACAAACTCGACATTCCAGTTCAACCAAAAACTATAATAAAAACCAGGTCCTCAAAAAATAAAGCACTGAACATACCGATAATCATAACCACGTAAACACCTCGACACAGGTTCTCCTAGTGAGGCTTTCACAAAACATACAATATTTTATATAACCCACTCACAGTTTCTCCTTCTCATCTAACATAATAAAAGTTCAAAATATATTATGTACAAATGTTAATGATCAGGTAAAAACTGTAATATACAGAAATAAATAAATAAACACAAAATAATATAGATATTGAAAGAACAATATTGTTGCACGTTTCTTACAGATCATGGGTACCTAACCTACTAAGCTGAAGGCGGCTAGAGCATTATAATGTAAGCATGTAGGGGGACCATAGTTTTGAGATTAAAGTAAGCTAAGTCCTCCATCACGACACAAGCAACATTTTCCGCTTACTTTGGTGGTAGAAGAAGATTTTCAAATATAGCCGGGTTATTCGTAATCCAGGAATGTTTGTCTCTCTTTAAAAAAATTGATTAAAAATACATAAAATGGTTTATTAATTAAATAATTAAAAACACTTTGTTTTTACCACAATAATCTTTATTTAAAAAGTCGACATGTTTCAAGAACGATGTTCTCTTCATCAGGACATTATATGTACTAAAAACTAAATTATCAAGCATAGAAAGACAGGCGTGGTGGAAATGGAAATAGTTGGAGGGGGGAAGAGGGGTGGAAAGAGGAGGAGCTTAGAAGATAGACAGGGGGAGGGGGTTGCTTAGAAGATCATAGACAAAATTACAATGGAAATATGTTTAAGATAGGGTTATTCACAAAATTAATTTGGTTATTAATAATATTTAAATTTCTATTGACATTTTTCCTAATTTCTAATATTTCTAAAAGATCGAATTGAAAACCACTAACGTTAGTGTGTAAAATTTTAAAACCAGTATTTATATCAAATGAATGGTTAAATTCAATTAGATGGTTAGAAAATTCCAAATAATTATTGCTATTTAGACATCTCAAGTGTTCCTTAATCCTCGTTTCAAAATTTCTGCAAGTTTTACCTACGTAAAAATGATTGCAATCATTACAATTCAATTGGTAAACTTCGGATTTTTTCATTTTTTGGTCTTTGTCCTTGTTATTTAAAATATAATTTTTCAATTTATTATTGGTATAAAAAGCTGGCTGTATTGTATTAGGGATTTTTTTCCCGATTAAATTGGAGGTTTGATGATTTACAAACAATATTTTTCTCCATTGTTTTTTAATATTATCACTAAGCAATGGCTAAATGTAGGACACATGAAATTTTTTCTTATATTTTTCGTTCAATATGTTGTCTATTAATTTGGAGTTATAACCATTATTAGATGCAATTATTTTAATGGTGTTAAGTTCAGCTTTGAAATTATTTGGGGATAGCGGGATATTAATTAATCGATTGATCAAATAATGGAAAGCTATGAGTTTTTGTGAAAATGGATGGTTAGATGAGTTGTGTATAATTATATCAGCGTATGTTTCTTTTCGAAAAATATTAAATTCAATCTTATTTTTAATTACAGTTAGGTTTAAATCTAAGAAATTTATGCTACAATTAATTCCTATTTCTAATGTAAATTTAATGTTTTTATGAATTTTGTTCAAAAAATTAAGGAACATTTGAAGTTGTCTTTTGGTACCGGTCCCTATACAAAAAATATCATCTACGTAACGTTTATAAAAATACACATATTTAAATAATAAGGCAAAACTATTAAAGATTTTATTTTCTATATGGTTTAAAAATATATCAGTTACCAAGCCACTGGTACTTGACCCCATTGCCAAACCGACTTTTTGTTTGGAAATGTTATTATTAAATTGAAAGAAATTTTGGTTTAAAACTACATTAAGACAAATTTAAAAAAACTACATTAAAAAATGGTTTATTTTTACATTTATTTATTTATAAGAGACAAACAGCTTATACATAAAATATAGAGATACCTACAAATATATAAAGTTAAATTAATTAAATCAAGCCAAAAATGTCTCCCATGTTAAAGTTACTTGGAGATGGAGTTTTATTATGTCTTAAAATTAATTTCTTGGTGAGGAGGAGAGGAAGAGGAAAATGTGATAAGGATAGGAGATGCTTCCGACACATTCCACACTCTCGTATTATTATTTAAAATTACTTTGATGAAAATAATAAAAATCTTTGTATAATATATATTTAACTATTAATTTGGCAGGAGAAAGATGAAAAAACGGTTTAGACAAAAATACATCGAGACATATTGGTGATGTAGAGCGGGTGAACAGATAAAGATGTAATGATATTGTGATAATATATGACGCGAATGGTAGAAGAAATCGGAAATGTCCGAGGAAGACATGGCAGGAGTCAGAATAATAGAAGCGTGTGTACGATACGATGGATAAATGTGATTGAAGTAAGCAGTGTGTGCCAATATCGAGTTGTTTGGCGGTCCATCCTCTCCAAGATATTTTTAGACCATTATAATTAAATGAAAGGCTTCAGATTTGTAGTATTAATAAACCTACTTTTATGTCAAATTAAAACAAAATGGGTAGATACAATCATTTTAAAGCGAGCAAGTTTTAATGCATTTGCATACTGTTTTTTTTTTACATTTACATAATGGTTTAAATTGGTTTGAAATAGTTTGAAATACCCGACCACAGTACCCACTTACGCCACCACACAAGCAAAAATCTTTTTAAAATGATTTTACTGTGTTTTTTTAGATTTTTTCAAAAATTGAAAAATGCGTTCCATTTCTATAACTTAAGGCGATCCACTAGTGCAGGAAAAAATCGAAATCGGAATTCACGCCCTTTTATGGGAGGAGTTTAAAAATACTTGATAAAAAGCTTTTGGAAAGGTTGGAAAAGATATTTGAGATTTTTTTTTACATGTTGATTTCGTAAAGGCCTGTAAAAAACATTAATTCCTTTTTTATGCATTGTTTATCGCAATAAAACGGAATTTTTAAATTGATTTCACGAAAATAAGCGGCGCGGAGCATAACACGACCGCTCTCCGCTCCGTTCGGAGTTCGGAGGAGTAATGATGGAAGACAGGGGGGCGGCTGCCAGTCGTTCTTCGGTGGACGGTATAAGGTTCAATTTGATATAACCAATTCGTCGACTGCCGTATTGTCGCCGTGATGTCAAAAATACCAACGCGAAAATGCGTATTATATTTTATTTTGTGAGGTTCGGGCGTAAATATTTTTTTTTTTCGCGATAATTATATAAGAAACTGAATTTGCCACATTATGCAATAAAACCATATCCGAAAAAGTGTTTATAAGTAGGAGAGTTTTCAGTTAAAAATGTTTTTTATAGACCTAATACTTTATTTTTTTCGAAGCTTATTAAAAGACTTATTAAAAAATATGACCAATATTTTTAAGGGCCAAAGTACGTTCTACACGCAGTATTTAATTGAAGCATCTATAATACTTCTAAGCGGTCAAATTTTCAAAACTAAAACATACGATTTTGTATGATTTTGCATTATTTAGTATGGCTTCATCTTAACTAGCGCTAAAAATCACAGGATGCTCTGATTTCTTGACGTATCAGTTCCAAAAAATAACAATTTTTTAAAAATTATAGATTTTTATTTCAAAAATACTTGTTAAAAATTGAACGTATATTTTCTTCAGTATTTGAAAGAGTTCCAATTATGCAAATATATAAAATAATAATAATGAACACAAAGCAAAATTAATTTGGACAAAATTTTATGTTTATGAATTGGGTTCGTTCGTTATTTAGTTTTAAATTTGGACGTCTGCAAAATTAAGTTTGTTAATACATATAGCCCCATCAGCAAATACTCATATAATTGGCCAAAAAATAACAGATATACGTTTCTACTTTGGAAAATGGTGGGAAGTAAGAAGGTGGTAAATGAAAACAATGTGCAATTTTTTTCTAAGTTGATTAATAGGAAAGGTAGGTAAAGCGACAAAATATACTTTTCAAAGGGAAAGAAAATAATTCAAGCCGTCCAAATCCCTAACCAAACCTCTTTCGTAGTTGCTAAGATAAGAGAAAATGACTGGAAGACGAAGATTTCCTGCAACAAATAAAGAAAGATAATAAAACATTTATTATTATGTCACTAATTAGGTAATTGGGATGGCGGATAAAATAGTCAATAATGTATTATCTCGAGTAACGTGAGATGAAGAAGAAACACAGGATAACCGTTCACACTCTTTTATAGTCGTATCTGTTTTCTTCCTTGGGCTGTCTCTTTCATTCTATACGTCAGTCGCACGGTTGTTGCACAAATTACATTTATTGGGTAAACACCATTAATTTAACTGAGATGAAGAAGAAACACAGGATAACCGTTCACACTCTTTTATAGTCGTATCTGTTTTCTTCCTTGGGCTGTCTCTTTCATTCTATACGTCAGTCGCACGGTTGTTGCACAAATTACATATATTGGGTAAACACCATTAATTTAACTGCGCATTTGTGCCAGCCTCTGTGTTTCCTCCCTCCTACAACATGGGTCTCTTCAAGACCCATGTTCACTCCTTCCTTTCCTCAAAAAGACCCTCCATACAGCATCCTCAAAGATGACATAGGCCCTGAGGGAAATTATTTACCTCAGGGCCTCCTGTGTGGAGTTAATGTAAAAAAAAAAAATAAAAAAAAAATATTTTGTACTACCCCTGGATTCCAACGACAATAGGTACTTACGTACGGAATAATTATTATTTGAAGAGCTGAATATTAAAATGTAGTTGGAGAAATTAATTGCAATCAATTATTTATTTTCCCTACCGATGTGATTATTTTCCACGCCATTAAACTTGCTCGAATCAAAAATTCTGTCGATTTTTTTTCACTTAACACTGGCCTGAAATGTATTTCCTGTTTTGATTGGGTAAACGTACATCATCGAAATGTGACCGAAATACAGTTAGGCACCTTTTACATAAAATTACATTTCAAAAATTCCAATTCATTTTATATTTTGTGCCATTCTCTAGTAGTTAAAAGCATGTGTATTTTGTTATTTTTTGTGCTTCTTTATTATTATTTTCAGGGAGCATTTCACCAGCCCCTGGATATCTTATCCTACCTCATCTTATATGAATTAATAATGTATTAATATTATTTATAACGTATCACTTTAATATTAATTAATAATGTATTCATATTGATTAATATTGTATTTATATTAATTAATAACGTTTTAATATTAATTAATAACGTATTAATATTACATTAGTAACGTTTAAATATTTTTTAATTACTTATTAATATTAATGAATAACGTATTGATATTAATTAATAACCTTTTAATGTTAATAAATTAGTTATTAATATTACTTAATAGCGTATTAATATTAACTAATAACGTTTTAATGTTAATTAATTACTTATTTATAATAATTAATAACGTATTGGTGTTAACGATTAGTAAAATGCTTAATTGCCTTTTTTTAAATACTGCTATTGGATACCTTTGTATATTGATATAAAAAAAAAAATAATAACTTATTGCATTAAGGGTTCATCGAAAAATTTAGAAGATTAACATTAAATCCGATTTAAGTATATAAGATTATGAAAGTGGACAAATATGGGTCACCTGAAAACTCACTGCTGTCATTTTAAAGACATTTGACCTTAAATAAAAATAAAAATCCATTCAAAAAGTCAGTGTCTTTATACCAAAAATACTCATAACTTCCAAACTTCTGCGTTAGTAGAACACTCGGCATTTCTCTAAGACGTCAAGTTATTCGTTTTGGATAATGCAAATTGCGTAATCTGAGGACTCTTTAAAATTCACCAAACTTTTGTTGGTTCACCATGAAAAAAAATGTAAAGGACATTATATTATATAAAACTAGCTAACCCGGCGAACTTCGTACCGCATCAGAAATAATAACTGTTGTGTTAACTTATTAGCTTAATATATATATTTTTTATTAATTTAAAAATCACACAATGAAGCAATTATCGATGCGTGACTGTCCGAGTTTTGTTTTTGTCAGTGTCAGAGATGGCGTTGTGTACGGATTTATAATTTTTGTGATTTTATGAATTTTCCACTTCCTTTCGGGAATTGCGTTTCATTTTCTTTATACGTGTGACGGAGATTTATTAAAATTATTGTATTTTTCCTTTGGAGGGGTGCAGACATACGTTCACCGTTTGTCCCATTTTCGACTGTTGACATATAGTGTGTAAGAAAGAGGGGCATCATTATATGTTAAAGACAATCAGCGCATTGACATTTGACGTTTTTGAATTTGTGGAATTCACTCACTAATCAACATACATACTTATCACAATATTGCTACAGCTCTTTCAAAAGATGAGAATTCGTTCCATACAAAATGTATGAGGAAAAGAATTTTCTTCATAATTATCTTTTTCATGAATTTTTGCAATTTTTTAATAGCTTTTCTGCTATTAGGGGCGGAGACAAATCAAATAAACCTAAGGTCATAAAAATTGTTCCAGCCGTTCTAGAGTTATAAATAAAGTAACTAACCCGACTTTGTTTTATAAATAAATATACGAGTATTACCGAAAAGTTTTTTTTTTGCTGCATTTTTTTCAAGAAAAGAAGAGGCATATTGAGATTTGCTTGGCTATTCAAATGATAGTAGTGAAATTATTATACAAGGATATTTTACGTCTTTTACAAATGCATCATATTAATTTGAACCATTTTTTTTTTAATTTTAAAAGAAAATAAACTGTAAAATCACTATACGAATTACGAATTGGCCTGAATCGATCGGAGTGACGTCACGAGACAATTTTTTTTATTTATTATTCTATATAAAGTATGCTTACATTGATTTTTTCGATGCCTATCTCACTAGGATATACCTGTGCTGAGACAGGCGTAATTTCAAAGAGTTTTACCCAATTTCCCTTTGAAAGCTTATAACCGCCTATTTTTTGAGATATCGAAAAACTAATTTTGATGTCGTTAGTCGTTATCACATAACTCTTCATAAAAATAAAGTTAGGAGACCCTTGATAGATTCCCTTGATAATAAACCTCTTGTAACAACAACACACTTATACTCTCTGCCTCTATACCTACACACCAGGAACGTGACTTTAACATAAATAATCGGTTCTTTTTCTTAGCATGAAAAATCAATTTATAAATAATCGATTTTCTTGAAAATTCGTTATAATAATCGATTTCTTCCCAAAGTTGTCAAATTAAAACGCATAAAATATCTTTAATCACAGTTTTATTAATTAAAAAATATTCATCAGAAATTATAAGTTTTAAAATCGTCAACAGGAATTAAAAGTTTTTTTTAAAATAATCAACACAAATTACAAATTGTCGTTGACTCTGTTGACTTCATCTAGTGACAAGTTTGGTTACAAAGTTCAACTAAACTGCTTTCAAAGCACAAAAGAAATGTCATGTTTTGTTTATAAACATCATAGAGGTTCACGCTCCAGATTCCGGACTAATGACTAAGCGTAGCAGGGCTACGAATGAAAAAATCGGCAGTGTTTAAAAAATTACTAATGAATCGATTTAAAAAAAAAAAAAAACGCTTATTTTTGGAGAAAACTCTATTTTAATCGATTTTTTTTATAACCGATTATTTTTTCACATCCCTACTACACACTAGCCGCCTTAGGGATCATCCATTAATTACGTGAGCACAAATGGGGGGGGTCCCAGCAAAATCTCACGTTACTTGAAAAAAATATACGAATTGGCCCAAATTTATCTCACCGAGGGGGAGGGGGGGGGTCTAGATTGGAAGAAAAACTGCTCACGTAATTAATGGATACCCCCTTACGTATTTGTATTCATATGCGCCGCGCCGGTTCAGCGTTAGTATAGTTAAGGCAACTTCAGGCTCAGTGATCCTAGCACGGACGATCTATAAGGATTCATAGGAAAACTTTCGGTAACTTCTTATCGTTCCCTAGCATGACTGCAGATCTCTAACGAATAAGTAACAGATCACA
Organism: Limnephilus lunatus; assembly: GCA_917563855.2. NCBI lineage: Eukaryota > Metazoa > Arthropoda > Insecta > Trichoptera > Limnephilidae > Limnephilus > Limnephilus lunatus. The sequence goes on from OU830602.1 coordinate 47,230,536, forward strand.
ACATCATCAACAGTTGTTTGAACGTTATAGATCTGCAGTTATCCTAGAGAACGAAGAGAAGTTACCGAAAGGTATCCTATCAATCTTTATCGATCGACCATTTTAGGTCCTCAGTTTAAGTCCAGTTAAACGTCGCACAGTGTTTCGTTTCATATGAGCTAGATGGTAAAAACACTAACACATTAATTAAGTAGCTACTTTTAACCCACCTGTGGGGGGTATTTCACCGTAATGTGAAGACAATTGGTGCTATTTTTCATTAATAATTGAAAAAAAATGAACATTATTATATTTTCACTAGACCTTTTTTTCTTCGGCAAACTCCTCCATGTCATGAACAATTCCTGCTTGGAAATCTCGTATGTTGTGCTTATAAAATAACAAAATAGCTTGATGTACCTACTCGTAGTTTTGTGGGGTAAAAATTGAAACTAAATAGATGTTCATTTTTTTTAAATTAAATAATAGTGCGATTTGATATAAGTTAATAATATAATTTTTTAGACCACATAAAAAAACTTGTATTTTTTTTATTTAAAAAAGAACTAAAATGGTTTACATTAACGTATTAAAAAAATATATACTTCATGCCTTTCAAAGTAAGCTCCATTTTTGGAACCGAAATACATCATCTTAAATTCAATTAACAACCTAAAACTCTCGTACCACAAGAAGCGAATAAATTAATCTGAATATTTCATAAACTAATAAACAAAAATTTCAACACAACAAAAAACGACTTAAAAAATGCACTTAAAAGTAAAATAATAATTTCGTACGATTGTTATTTTTGGAGTCGGTGTCAGCCAAGGTAACTACATACATAGGTAGTTAGTTATATGTGAGATGTGGAGATCTTGGCTGAAACCGAATAACAAAAATAACAATCGTACGAAATTATTTTTTTACTTTTTAGTGCATTTTTTATGTCGTTTTTTGTTTTGTTAATTTTTTTTTTTTGACGAGCGTGCGTAAAGAAGTTTTACTTCAAAAAAAGAATCATCGAAATCTGTTGGCGTAATATTGAGTTATTCGTCCATTTGTCGCGCACATACTTATTGAAACTTTAAGACATATATGGTTTTCTCATGGATCCCATTGTCAGAACTAGACCAAATTGAAATGGGACCACACGAGAAGCACCAGCTTTCTAATAAAAAAGAATCATCAATATCGGTTCACCCAATGGAAAGTTCTGAGGTAAACAAACATAAAAAAAAAATACCGTCGAATTGATAACCTCCTCCCTTTCGAAGTCGTTTAAAAATCATGCTTTCTGACTTTGGTATTAGACAACCCATGTGTTACCGACGTGTTCACACCCTCGAAATATTTTTCATCAAAGCTCATCGCTTGGCTCGGTCCTCTACAGTTTTGTAATCATTTCGGGGAATTGGGCCAAAATGGCCTGGCCTCAAAATACTAGAGTACCGTGCCGCCGGCGACGCTTTGATGAAAAATATTTGTTCTGTTTGTTTTCTAATTAGAAATGTTATTTTTCTTGTTTATTTCCATTTTTCTTATATTATGTTGAAATATTTAAGTTTTATATCTTTCATGTACATCTCCCCGGTGCGATCAATAAATAATACTTTGAGAAATCGCCGCTGTGGAGATTATAAACTCGTTTTTAAATATCTTTGATTTTGTATTAATTTTAAATTTTATATGTCTTAATTTTTATGCACACGGGCCTTGTAGGACAAATGAAATAATCAGTTTTCATTTGAAATCCTACAAGGTCTCGAGTAAAGGCGAGATTTTATCTCAAAAATATTGTGTAGCAAAAATAAAGTTATTTTTGCCTACCAAAAAACACTTTAAAAATATCGAAGGTGTAAATTTAATATTTTTTCAAATATCAAAACCTGCGGGCCTTGTAGGGCAATGAAATAATTAGTTTTCATTCTTGATCCTACAAGGCCTCCAGTCAAGCTGAGACTTTTTCCCAAAGTACTTCTCTTTAAAATTAGAGCTAATTTTGTTATGTCAAAAAGACATTTTTCGGTCATGAGATTTTTACATTTTTCCCTTTGCAAAATTCTAGGGACCCTGTGAGATGGTGAAATAAACAGATTTCATTAACTTATCTCACAGGGAACCTAAGAAAAAAAATTATAACTTCATTAATCATTAAATATATTCATTAGAATCAATAACTTCATTGTAAAATCAAAAAACCTTAAAATCACGTGAAATTCACAAAACAAAAAATCTTGTTATAAATCTCGGCTTTACTTATATGTTTTTGTAACTTAATATGTTTTTAGTTATTAATAAAGGCTACAAAATTCGTAAAAGTTGCCAGAATTTAGAAGAGCACTTTTACGAATTAAACTGGCAAAACAGAGACTGGGCATTTGTCCGCCCTTTTTATAGGAAAGGTTGCAGGGAGTAGATTCCCCCAACACTTTCCGGCGGTTTTCTCGGTGAACCAAATCAGGCCGCCAATTCAGTATAAATAGAGCGTGTTCTTCAATAATAAATCAGTTCCTATGTTTACTCTAATCTACGTGTTTTACTCCTTCCTCTGGAAGAAACCACTCTCCGACCTGCCTCCTGCTGAAGCTCTGCCTGAACAGCAAGTCTGGTGCCTACCTCTTCAAGACAAGCCGGCCCTACTACTGGACACCGCAAGGCGCCAGGCTCAGGCAGAGACCAAGGACATCCAGGGCTACCACTCACCAAGCTCTGGGTGCAGGGAGGCAGATCCAAGTACATTCAAGGAAGGCTACCCAGTACTTTAATTCAAACAATATTACAATAGACGACATCCACGTGTACGAGATACCGGTGCCCCTTTCTACAGTCTTGTAGCACACGTCTGTTACACCATGCATTAATCACCCCAATTAAGATTGCATTTATCACACTGCCTGTTTGGTAACACCTCCATGACGTCATTGTTCACAAATTCCAAAGTGATTATCTACCTTCTAACTTCGATGAGGCGAAACACAGTGCACCGACAGTAAGTCAAGTTTTTCTCTACCCCAACCTTACGCGCCGCGAAATATTTATTCAACGTTTATAAGCAAAAGTACTTATTACTTACATTAAAAATATCGACCTTTTTTCCAGCATGACACCTGCCACTTGCGAAGTAACAAATTGGGTCGTGTAGCCTCGCTAATAGTGTCTGACTGGTGTGAATAATAATTAACAAGCTATTGACTGGATAGCTTCTTCTTCCCTGTTCAGTGTCCACACACTCCAGCGCCCCTTGATGGATCGTCCCGTAATTGGTACGTCAATTAAACCGTAATCTGTAGTATAAATTCTGCTTATAAGCAGACTTATCGATATCGACATATACCTATCGATCGATCGGAACATTTTATTATTTTGTACGCGCAGATGTCCCAGAGACAAAAAGCCTACTTTAGATGAGTATCTCTCATATCTCTACATATATCTACATCTCAATATCGCTACATATTATAAATTAAAGTCCTCCGCCGCGTCTATCTGTTGTCTATTCGCGATAAACTCAAAAATACTGAATGGATTTTCATGCGGTTTTCACCAATTCATGATGAAGGTTTAGATATATAATTTGTTTGGTTGAAAAATATAATATATATATTTATAAAATTATATTTTATATTATATTTTATATTTATAATTAAATAAAATATAATTATAAATATAAAATATAATATAATATATAAAGGAGAATGTAATGTAATATGTATGTAGTGGATTTGATTTGTATGCAAATCTACAATTATATGCCAAGGTTGATGAAATTTTGCACATGTGACCTTCAAAACAAGAGGAAGGTCACTGTCACACTCACTGTATTTTATAGAAGCATCTTGTTTTAATTGAATAATCATTATATAGTATAAAATGAAGTCGCTCAAAATGTTTGTTCAACGGATTTTCATGCGGTTTTCACCAATAGATAGAGTGATTCAAGAGGAAGGTTTATATGTATAATACATGCGTATTATCTATCTACTATCTACTTCTACTACACTATATAAAGAGGTAAGATTTGTTTGTTTGTTTGCATTGAATAGGCTCCGAAACTACTGAACCGATTTGAAAAATTCTTTCGCTGTTGGGAAGCTACACTATCCCTGAGTAGCATAGGCTATATTATATTTTCAAAAAAAATAGGCATCCTTACTAAAACTACAATAATGTAACCCAAGGTGTAAAAAAATTACCTAAAATATTCTTTACACCGCGTGCGCTGCGAAAATTATTGATGATAGAATAAAATAATGTACTACGAATTTGTATAACACATCATTATTTACAAAAAAGGTCGCCACAGCATATATCTAACTATTATGGTTATGCCACAATAAGTATTCTTTTATTTTAAAAATTTAATTAAAATGTCGCCGCTTGAAAAGGATCTTTATTTGTATCTTGGTTTTAAACCTTATCAAAATAAATTACTTTATATTCAAGACAGCTTCAATACCTTTATTTAACTTTTTGAATTTTTCATTTCGGATATTTAATTAGAAAGATATCACGAGTTTAAAAATGTTAGTATTAGAAAAAAGTTTCGGCTTCGGGCCGGGCGGGAGAGGAGTCAAGAAATGAAGTGCCAGGGGGGTTGGCGGGACGGGGGAGCGGGAGAGCGGTGGTGGGGAAGGTGGAAGTGGAACGCTGGAGGGGAACGCACGAGAAAGGACATGCAAGGAGTAACATTTTATTTATTTGAATATGGCATAGTATTAGATAAAAGCCGAGAAATTCAAATATTTAATCCAGGCAGCGGGCAGCGGGCAGCTGGCAAGCGGGTAGTGTGGATTTTATAAAGGTTGGGTAATGGCGTTGTGTTTCGTTAGCCACAGCAACGTGTGGCCGGGTCTTCTAGTAACATATATATCGATAAGTTAACAGGCCGATATCGCCATCTGTCACATAGCATAGTTCATTGGGACTAATTGTCAATAGGATTACATACCTGGGGTCCTAGCATGGTCGATTGATAAGGATTGACAGGATAACCTTCGATAACTTCTCATCGTTCCCTAGGACAACTGCACATCGCTAACCTACAAACAACAGTTGATGTCGAATATATTAAGAACACTGTCATTGTGAACTGTTACTTATTCGTTGGCGATCTGCAGTCATGCTAGGGAACCATGAGAAGTTACCGAAAGTTATCCCATTAATCCTTATTGATCGACCGTGCTAGAGGGCCTCTCAAGAAATGGCGCTGTCAATTTGTTTTTTTGACTGAGTAACGAAGTCCTACTTTTAACTCGACCGTTTTGCGTTTCATCTGACTGTAGATTTGTTTGTACCTTTTCCGTTTCAAGATGGCGGCCGTTTTAATGGTTTAGCAAAGATACGCCCATGCGGTAAGCCATTTTTAAAACTTTTTGAAGTAAAACCTTTTTACGCACGCTCGACTTAGGGGGTAAGCTGGTGAATGCGTTACGAAAAGTGTGATGCGTTACGAAAAGTGTGATGCGAACGGTAATCGATGCGAACGGTGATCGATGCGAACGGTGATCGATTCGAATGGTTATCGGGCGAGGCGTACATATTGCACAACTAGGGTAAGGCGTACATACTAACCCAAGGTCGTAGGTCACCCCAAGGTCGTAGGTCATAGGTCATAGGTCTCATCATGGGCTTAGACTTTGCGTAGACACGGTGGGGCAAGGCGTTTGCCTCACCCTGGCTGGCCGTTGCATGACCTTTGCGATTGTCGACCGAGTCGCGTTTTCAAATTTACAGTACTTCATAGGATGGGTTTTCCCTTTTCCGTTCTTATTCTTTGTATTCATAGAGTCTAAAGCAAGACTACTTTTTCGGTAAGTAGGTACCTACTCTAGACTTTTAATTTTTGCCCCACCATAAATCAAAACCTGGCTACGTTCATGGGTCATGAATTGTTGTGTCTTCCTTATTGTCATGGAGAGAAATGTGATCTAAACGGTGTTCGAAAGAAAAAAACACCAGATTTTTATTTAAATCTAAAAGTTAATCATATAAAAATTAAAACGTAAACCTCTAGGAAGCCAAAGTTTCCGAGCGCAATTTGAAAAAAATGCGAAACTTCGTGAAATTTTTATTAATTATTTTAATATAAAATGATAATAAGTAAAAATTTCAAAATTTTAAGCAACCCCTGACACAAAAAAGAGCTGATTACCTTGAAACGCCTGAACAGATTTTTGTGAATTGTAGCTAAGAACCATCTCGATTACGTCAGCTTTCAAACAAAAAAACGCATCATAATCGGTCCATTCGTTTAGGAGCTACGATACCACTCACACAATCAGACGACATACAGAAATTCAAACTTATAACACCGTTCCTTGAAGTGAAGTTAAACTAAAAATACATTTGTGTAATAAAACATGTTTGTGTTTTTATTATTTATCATTATCGGTAAGTTAAGTTAGAAAAAACGTAAAGTGAGAAATTTATAAAACTATTTGATTGCATTAAAAAAAATTGATTTAATAAATTTTATGATTATTTATAATAATAATGCAACATGATGAATACTTGGAGAAGGTGGATGAGTTTGTTTATCTGGGAAGTATGTTTACGAGAGATGGGAAGGCTGATAGAGATACTGAAAGGAGGGTGAATGCAGGTAACTCTATTAATGGAGGACTGAACGCCGTTGGCACCAACAAAAAACTGTCCAAAGAAGCGAAGCTAGCCGTCCGTAACCCTGATGTATGGCAGTGAGGCATGGAACTGGCAGAGGAAGGATGAAAGTAGACTGAATGCTGTAGAAATGAGATCCTTGAGGCGAATGTGTGGTAAAACCATGTACGATCGTGAGAGAAACCTGGAGATCCGCAAAGAATGCAAGGCTGCTGTAAGCGTGATGTGTAAGATTAAGAAAGGGACTCTCCGATGGTTTGGGCAGTAGAGCGAATGAACGAGGAAAGGAGTGTAAGGAGAATATATGATGCAAATGTGAATGGTAGAAGAAGTCGGGGAGGCCCGAGGAAGACATGGCACGACCAAGTGAATCAGATACTTGAGTCGGGCCATATGAAGAGTCGGAATAATAGAAGAGCATGTATGAGACGATGTATGAATGTGAACGAGGCAAAGAGTGTGTGCCAAGATCGAGTTGTGTGGCGGTTCGTCCTCTCTGCCTACCCCTGCGGGGAAACGGCGTGATGGTTAGTTAGTTAGTTAGTTCAAAAACAGTTTTTAGTTTTCGGATACGTTCAGAAATATTGCATTTGGATTTTTTATATTAGCTCCACCTGAGGAAAACAATTTGGGGGTCAGTGTGTCCAGGAGTTACGGACGCATAAATCCATCCCTCCAAATGCGGTGCAAAGCGATGGGTCGAGTGACTCCTGCTGGAAAGGTCAAAAGGCCTCCCTTAACCTGTCTCTGTCGATCCGGCCCAGCACGCAGCAAGTGGTCAGACGCATCCGCCGACAAAACCTGGACAAACCTCACCCCATGAACCCGGGCACCTCTGCTAAGTCACTAAACGTAGCGAACCACTTGGGGAGACCTACGGCAGAGGTGTTGTTATCTTTTTATGTTTGTTTATTATTTGTTATGTTATGTTGGTTTCCAATAAATGGTTCCCGGGGTGGCGGTACCCACACCCGGGTCTCAAATTGTCTTTGCAATTGCAGTATTTGGTTTAACCGAGAAATGACCCTCCAGTTGATAAAATGTTAAATTTCTCAATTAATAAATTTAAAAAATCTTCGACTTTAAGTAGTTTGCACTACATCTGTTTTAAATCTGCATAATCGATTAATCGATTAATCAGGGACTGGTGAAATAATTTTAAGGGAGCACCTTCTTCATTTTGTTTCCTCTCGAGTCTAGTGTTATAAAAATGCGTTCACCCTCTTAACCCCTTCGATGCCGTACTGAAACGAAAAACAGAAATCTCAACAATATTTTTTCGGGTTGGAATAAAGGTGATGTTTTTTTCTAATTTAAAAATCTTGTTTTCTTTTATTTATTTACCCTAACTAACTAACTAAACTAACCATCACGCCGTTTTCCCGCAGAGGTAGGCAGAGAGGACGGACCGCCAAACAACTCGGTCTTGGCACACACTCTTTACCTCACTCACATTCATACATCGTCTCATACATTCTCTTCTATTATTCTGACTTTTGACATGACAAGTATCTGATTCACTTGATGCCATGTCTTCCTCGGACGTCCCCGACTTCTTCTACCATTTCCATTTGCGTCGTATATTCTTCCTACACTAATTTCTTCGTTCATTCGCTCTACATGCCCAAACCATCTGAGGGTACCTTTCTTAATCTTGCTCATTATGCTTACATCAGCCTTACATTCTTTTCGTATATTTACATTTCGCACACGATCATACATTGTTTTACCACACATACGCCTCAGGGATCTCATTTCAACAGCATTCAGTTTACTTTCATTCTCCCTCTGCCAGTTCCATGCCTCACTGCCATACATCAGGGTAGGTACCAGAACTCCATTGTGAACTGCTAGCTTCGCTTCTTTTGACAGTTTTTTACTAGCGCTAACGGCATTCAGTCCTCCATTAATGGAGTTACCGGCATTCACCCTTCTTTCAATATCTCTATCAGCCTTCCCAATTCTCGTAAACGTGCTACCCAGATACACAAACTCATCCACCTGCTCCAAGTATTCATCATTCACAACTATATTGCATACTGTTTTCGTACTCTCTCTTTCAAACACCATGACTTTAGACTTACTTTCATTCATCATTAACTCATTCTTCATATATACTTCGTTCAACTTAGATACGAGAGATTGTAGATCTTCCATAGTGTTAGAAATCAGCACCGCATCATCAGCATACAACAGGCAACATACTTTCAGATTACTTAATTTCGCGCCCAATCCCTCTTCTTTCAATTCTTGCATACAATTATCCATGTACAGATTGAATAACCATGGTGACATTACGCAGCCATGCTTAACACCTTTTGTGATATCAAACCAACCCGTAAAGCCACCGTTCACCCTAACACATGCAACGCTTCCCTCGTACAGAGACGCAATCACCTGTATGAGATTTGTATTCACTCCATACTTGGACAACACCTTCCATAGCTTTTTCCTGTCGACTCGGTCGTATGCTTTTTGTAGATCTACAAAGGCGCAGAAAAGTTTCTGGTTTTTCGCCAGAAACTTCTCAGTGAGCATACGCAAGGAGAAAATCTGGTCCGTGCATCCCCTTCCACTCATAAAGGCACCTTGCACATCCCATATTTTATCCTTTGTTTCCATTCTTACCCTTTCAATCAATATTCTTCCGTATAGCTTGCCGACTGAACTTAGCAGGCTAATAGCCCTATGATTCCCACATTCCATACGTGACCCTCTACCTTTGTATAACGTCATGATTACAGCCCTTCTCCAATCTAATGGCGTGTAACCCTCCTCAAAAACACTGGTTAAAAAGTTTTCACAACCATGTGAGAATAATATGGCTATCTCCTTTAAAGTATACGGCAGCAATAATTTCAAAACCAGCAGCCTTACCGTTCTTTATGCATTTTATCGAAATCTTAATTTCATCCAGGCTGATTTTAGTAACATTCACTCCGTCATTCATTCACCGCTGGCCTCACTATCACCCGCGTTGCTTTCGAAGACTTCCTCAAAATATTTCATCCATCTCTCTTTTATTTCTTCCTCATTTGACAACATTCTTCCATCTTTCGATTTTATCACTTTCAGGCTTCCGTTCTCTGAACCACTACGGGACCTTTTGACCTCCTTCCAAAACAGTTTAATGTTTTCTTAGAAGTGTTTTGTCATTTTTATTCCCTCTTCCTCTTCCAGACGTTTCTTTCGTTCTTTCACTCCAACACTTACACTTTTCTTACATCCCTTATATACTTCTTTCGCTCTATCTCTCTCTTCGCTAAAAGCAGTGCCAGCCGCTATCAGACATAACCATGCTTTCTTCTTCTCTGAGACCGATGCTTTGATCTCGTCATCCCACCAAGCGTCAAATTTCTTCCTACCATGCGTACTTATTCCACATACATCTCTAGCAGATTCACAAAGACTTACCTTTATGTGGTTCCATGTTTCATCAATGCTGACCGTAGAAGGAAATTGACGGTCTAAGCATTTATTTACCCCCTTACTAATAAATGTGTCTAACATTTTACACAACTGATAACAACCATTTAACCTACGTTATCTAATGGTTATTTATCAGTTGTGTAAAATTTAAAACACTTTCATTTGTAATTACAAATTTGTAAGGCCTTTATTTTTTATATAGGAACTTTTAACATAGTGATAAGTGACACATATTGATGAAACAAAATAAAATAAGATCAACCTATTTAGGGTATATTAAGTACATTATAAAGACAGTAAGAGTAATGAGTACGATTAAGAAAGGGATGCTCATATGGTTTGCGCATGTAGAGCGAATGAACGAGGAAAGGAGTGTAAGCATAATATAAGACGTAAGTGTGAATGGTAGACGAAGTCGGGAAGACCCGAGGAAGACATGGCACGACCAAGTGAATCAGATACTTGAGTCGGCCCATGTCAAGAGTCAGAATAATAGAAGAGCATTTATGATACGATGTATAAATTTGAATGAAGGAGTGTGTGCCAAGACCGAGTTATTTGGCGGTCCGTCCTCTCTGCCTACCCATTCGGAAAACGGCGCAATGGTTAGTTAGTTAGAGAAGAAAAAAAAGTATCTACGAAGAGCAAAATCAAGGAAAATGCTATTTTTTAAACTATGTAGGTACCTACCCTGAAATGCTATAAGAATTATTTGGATTACTTTGTTTTTTTTTTTTTTTTAATAATTGTACGACAGACAGGTTAGTCCAATTATGGTACAATTTTCTTACAACTAACAATACTTAATTTTTTTAAAACATGTTATAGTTATGTTAAACACATCTATATCCGCTGGTAGAGCATTAAGCAATATCATACCTCTTGTCATGCTATGTTGAGCCATGACATCTGTCCGCCCCTGTGGTATGTAGAATAGGGCGTGGCTCCGAGTTCGACAGTATTTGTCAGGAACGAATAAGCCACAGCATGACAGGAGATATGGACAATCGATGAAGTTTTTTATTAACTTTAATTCAAATACCATGAGACCGGCATTACGCCTGGTCTCCAGGCTTTGATAATTTGTCTCCTTTAGCAGTTCCACGTGATGCATGAATTTCGGATATATTCCGTGTGATCGCATGTAAACATACCTTAGGAATTTTTTTTTAATTTGTTCAATCATATTTATGTATTTAACTTGATAAGGTATCCAGACAGTACTAGCGTACTCCAGCTTGCTTCTGACCACTCCGTTGAACATGGCGGTCATTGCTTCTATATTATTGAATTGTTTGCAAGTTCTAATTACAAAACCAAGAATTTTGTAGCAAGCCGAAGTAAGCTGCACTATATGATTTGAAAATGTCAGCCTGAGATCAAAGACCACCCCAAGATCCTTGATGGTATTTACGCGTGTTAGTACTTCTCCATTCATTCTATACTGGTAGAATAACGGATTTTGTGAGTTTTCTAGAATAAAAACTGTAAAACAGAAGTTTTCACATATAGTTTACATGCATATTTTCAATATCTTTGCACATTTTACACGTTTTCACACATAGTTTACATGCATATTTTACACGTTTTCATACAAATTTTACATGCATATTTTACACGTTTACAAATCATACCTACATAGTTTACGTGCATATTTTACACGTTTTCATACATAGTTTACAAAAAGGTTTTTGATGTGATGTAATTTGAAGATATTTTTGATATCGAGCTTAGAAGAGAAGACAATTCAATTGATTATCAATTTTAATTTGTAAGGTTGCATTTTAATTTTACGTTTTATATTTTTAATGAGTTTTTAGGGTTAGAGGCTATTTTAAAATTATTTTTTCATTGCTTTTAATGACCTTTCTGAGGTGGTTCCGAGTTGGTTTCATTCTGAGTTGGCATAGAACCGAGGTAGGTATATAAATAAATATCGTAGTTACAAGAGGTAAAATACATATTCATTTGAATAGAATTATAACAGATAGGTGATTGGAATAGTGGGTAAATCTTTTAAAGAGAGTTATCTTATAAATGTTGGAAGAGATGAAGTAAAGTAGTAAATTCTATATAATCTATTCATGGAGTTAAATTTGACAGGATTCTATTAATAGAACTAGAAGTCAACCAAGTCAACAGTCTCCAAAATTAAAGTTTTTTTTTTAATTGCCAATTTGAATATTTAATTTTGAAGAAGTGTGAATCTTTCATTTTTGACAATGAATCTTTGATTTCTGACTTTGGATCTTTTATTTCAGACTATTGTAATCATAATATACTTGGATATAAAAAGGTTGTCGCCCCGCCAGGATCGCACTGATATTTGCCTGCTTCTGAATCTTTAATTTCGATGTGCGAATCTTTAATTTCTGACTATAAATCTTTAATTTATGACTCTGTATCTTTAATTTCAGACTATTGTACTCGTATCTGGATACGAGAGGGTTGTCCTCCCCACACAACACTTGGAACATCGCGAGGGTAGGTAGGTGGGTAGGTACCTCCCGTACGGAGCCAAGTGTGAAATAATAATCAAGGGGCAGCCCACTACCGACCTCGGCTGACGAAAGAAGTGGCCAAGGGCTTTTTAAACGTAGTAATTGTTCATTTAATGAACGGGGCGCGGGGGGTACCTACCCGACACCTACCGACGAGTCTTACAAGTGTCCCGGCTTATGGCAACACACGTAGCGGCCGGCGCGCGAAAAGGGTGATGGAATTTTTTTTAAAGTGCAATTAAGAACACACCGTTTTAACTACCCAATTTGCGCACTGGTTCACAACGCGTAGAGGTACCTACCTATCCACATTTAAATAGGTACCTACTGTTTTATAGATCGACAGAGGTGGGTGGTTTGGTATATTTATGCGACAGAGTTAACCGTGCAATTGGGGGAGGAGAGGACGACTCTACTGTATATATTTGGGTTACCAGTGGCTTATTAATCGGCCATATTTTAATCAGTTAATTATTTCCTACATTTTCATAATTGGCGACCCGCCATAATTGATCACGGATCACGAATAAGTTTTTATGCATTATTTACCAATTTCTTACCAAACATTGACTAAACAAATACCTTTAATAATAAGTTGGTATGGATATCAAGCGAATTTATTTAGTGTCAATTTTTTTACCTACTAATAAGCTGGTGTATACAGTGTACTTAAAGACAAGTTATCCTTGATGCATTTTAAAATCGGCTTGAAATATTAATTTTGTAATTTTTAATTTAAATATTAATTTTGTAACTCAGCCACCGGTCGGCGGCTGAGCTGGCACCACGTTTGGGTCCTGCAACATTTTCTGCTTACTGTGGTGGTAGTAGGAGATTTTCAAACATTGTTGGGTTATTCGTAACCCGGGAATGTTTGTCTTTTTATTAAAACAAAAAAAATGTTTTTAAAATGAATTAATTTTTTTATAATCATTGCTTTGTTAATTATGTAATTTGAGGATTTTCGACAACCACGCTAGGCACATGCCCAGTGTCGGACTAACGGGGGGGGGGGGGCCACCCCGGGCCTCTGGTCCTGAGTCCTGAGGGGCCTCAGAACGCCTCCATATTCCCTTGATCAAATCCTAAACAAGGCTGGCACCGGAACACTGAAAAAAATATTTTGTCATTTTGATATTTCATTTTCTGAAAGTTGCATTTGTTAATAATGCTCTCACCAAATATTTTAAGGAAATTCGTAAAATTGACGGAGATACAGCATTTTATATGAAACCGTTTTGTATGTTGAATTATCCTTCAGCAAAACTTTGAACGCGTTTTTCTCGAAACGAAGGTAGGTAGATAAGGTAGATACATTTAAATTCAATTTAAAGGCATCACAGTCTCAAGGGGTATTTTATAACTGAATAAATAATACAATCTTATGACGGGTTAGTTTTCAAAATTTGAACAATTCATCAAATTTCAAAGTTAATATTCAAGTTCTTTTTATAATGTGTAGGTACTAGAGTCCCATTTGCTCCTATCTGGAGCCAGTGAGACTATAGCATCTCCAATTGGGGTATGTTATGAGGCTGAAGGCAGTGAGGAGGGGGAAGAGGCAGGTGGAGAAGTACCTGGCTATTCAGATCTGGTCAACAAACACGGCTAAAGCCATTTCAAGCAACGTTTCAATTCTGAAGGGTGGTCTTATACCAGGGCAATACTGAGAGTATCATCCACTCTGGAAAATTCCACAAATATACTATACAGAGTGTAACAGCACGTACCCGAGTGATTTTAACCAGTAATTCCTGAGCATATTTGGAGTAAAAAATGTACTTATCATTTGGCTGTCAGATAATTTTTTTTTTCTAAAACAAAAAAATATGTTTCAATCACATGTCGCTAGTGTTCCCATCGCTATGGGATATATCCCGTCGCGATGGATTTGAGAGATACGCATGCTGTTTCATGTATTAATATGCTTTTAGAACGAGACGCAACGCTTATCAAGTGACCACTCGGCTATAAACACGCCACTCTCCTAACTAGTCAGTTGCGACATGTGATGGAAAAATATTTTTTAAATTAATAGAAAAAAATGTCATCAGACAGCAAAATGACAACCACATTTTTTACTCCAAATATGCTCAGGAATCGCTAAAATAAATCGTTTAAATCCCTCGGGTATGTGCTCTTACACCCTGTATATTATTTTAAATGAATTAATTATGAAATAACACAAATTAATCAAATAAAAATTATTTTGGCACACGCCGGGATTCTATCCTGCGACCTTCGGCTTGCGTCAAGAGCCTTACTCCTCGACCACGGAGGTCGTAAATTCTGTTATTATTCAAATAGCAAGAAACAACGGGAAATTAATGGGGGCAATGGATTTTAGAGAAATAACAACAGAACTTGGATAGAACTTTCCACTGAACATAAATTATACCTTAATACCTCGGGGGTTTACGACTACCTTTTAGGTCTGAAGGGCCATATTATTTATTTATTCATTTTCGGGAAATCGACAGTTTATATTTATTTAAGTTTGTACATAGTGTTAAATAGCCAAAATAAAACAAATTATGGATTTCCTCCTTGTGACTTTACTTCTACTGAGACAGCATAATAAGAATAAGAAAATTATTTTTTTAAAAAAGGAATATGAATGCAAAAATTATAAAAAATTAAATAAACTTAAAACAAAAATTTAAACAAATTAAAAAAAAAAAATTAAAACAATTTTTTTTTTTTACAAAACAAAGAATCTATCAATACATTGGTAGCCATGGAGAGAGGGTGTACATAGTATAAATCAAATCATAACAGAAATAATAGAAACATAATATTATTCACTAAACATCAGAGAGATACTCTTTTATTGACTTCTTATATTTGTTAAGTTCACAATTGAAAATGTCCACATTGGATAATGTGTTATTATACCGATTGCATAGTCTGTTCAGGCAAGAATTCCGCTTAGAGTGCATTGATCCACCCTGAACAAGACAGAAGAGCGTGTCTTATTATCCATAAGGCAGAGTAGGCAACTGCCTAGGGACCCCGCATCGGCTACACCCTTTCTCGGCAAGGGTA
Source organism: Limnephilus lunatus (assembly GCA_917563855.2). Classification (NCBI taxonomy): domain Eukaryota; kingdom Metazoa; phylum Arthropoda; class Insecta; order Trichoptera; family Limnephilidae; genus Limnephilus; species Limnephilus lunatus. The sequence continues at coordinate 47,246,111 of OU830602.1, forward strand.
GGCAGAGAGCATTGGATAGAGAGACGTACCTAAATACCTTCCTATTTCATCATGAATATTGTTTACAGTTGTACAAACCTTAAACCTTTCTATCCAATCGGTGTGTTGGTTACAATTGGAAACACATTGGCATTAAGTTACATTTGTAAGAACCAATCATTTCTTGGTTAATTATTCTTTCTTAGTTCCCATTTTGGTCACACGCAAACACATAATATTCTTTGATCCTGGAACTATTAAAATTATATGGATAATTTTTTTCACATCTATCGCATTATAGAATCATTACGTTAAGTGACTGTGACGGCACACTGATGAGGTTTAGTGAGGTACACATCTTCCAAGGAAGTTTTATTAACCTATTGAAAGTGGGATGATATGAGGGCGAGTCAATAAGTCCGTGACTTTTTGAATTTCCATACTATTGACTGAAATGGCAACACCGCTCGTGTCAACAGAGGCATCTGTCAGTAGACTCCTGTAAAAATTCGAACAAGCTGCAACATTTAGTTTGTGTTTGACAGCCATTGATAGCAGACTACCGCGAAATTTGAAAAGAGAATGGAAAAAAGTGAATTTCGTGAGCACATTAAGCATTATGTTTTGAAGAAAAAAATCAATACTCAAACTAAGGCTAAGCTTGACAAATGCTATGGGAACTCTGCACCGTCAGCTTCAATGGTTAAAATGTGGTTTACTGAATTTCGTTGTGGCTGTACAAACACGGAAGATGCCGAACGTTCTGGCGCCCAGTAAAGGTCTCTACACCTGAAACAATTGAAAAAATCACGATATGGTGCTGGCCGATCGGAGATTGAAAGTGCGAGAGATTGTGAAAGCCATAGGCATATCACACGGCTCAGTGGTTTCAATTTTGAATGATCACTTGTGTATGAGAAAGCTTTCCGCAAGATGGCTGCCGCATTTGCTCACAGTCGACCACAAACCCAATCGTGTGACAACTTTGCAGGAGTGTTTGGCGCTGTTTAACCGCAATATGGACGAGTTTTTGCGCCGTTTCGTAACCGTGGACAAAATGTAGGTCCACCACAACACACCAGAGACCAAACAGCAGTAAAAAGAGTGGGTTTCTTGGGTTGAATCGGCACCAAAGAAGGCCAAGGTGGGTTTTTCAGCCAATAAAGTCATGGCAACTGTTTTTTGGGATGCACGCGGAACAATCCACATTGACTACCTTCAAAGGGGTAAACCAATCAAAGGCGAATATTATGCCAACTTATTGGGTCGATTTAATGAGGATTTGAAAAAAAGGAGCATTTGGCCAAAAAAAAAGTTCTTTTCCACCAGGACAATGCAAGGGAGCACACATGCGCAGTTTCCATGACAAAAATCCATGAATTAGGCTACGAATTGCTCCCTCATCTGCCCTACTCTCCGGATTTGGCCCCGAGGCATATTTGGCATATTTCTTGTTTCCAAACCTGAAGAAATGGCTCGGCGGAAAGACGATGAAGTCATCTCACGGACTTATTGACCCGCCCTCGTATTTCGAAAACCACGCGAAAAATACCTCGATGAATTCTCATCAAATATCGATATAAAAATAAAGCAATTGTTTTCTGTTTACCAGGCAATATATCTTATTATTTATGTATTACATGATAATATCGTAAGAAGTTTTCCAGAATAGGTAAGTAACTAAAAAAATATCTCCAATTCGAGAAACAATTTTCAAAAATATATATTCATACAAATGTAAACTGGGCACACATCTGCCCTGATGATGGACAATGTAACGCTGTGCGAAACATTGGCTAAAAAGAAGGAGGTAGCGCAACACAACTTTTGGCCGTGAAAATCTAAAATCATATCTAAGGGGGCTTCCATTAATTACATGAGCACAAACGGGGGGGGGGGGTCCAGCAAAATTTCACATTACTTGGAAAAAATATACGAATTGGCCCAAATCTATCTCACCAAGGGGGAGGGGGGGGGGGGTGTAGATTAGAAGAAAAACTGCTCACGTAATTTTAATGGATGCCCCCTAACCAAACGTAAACTGATTTTATTATTTCTACACAAACCTGAATACACACTCAACATGAGAAAAAACAATTCAAAGGAATTTTCAAAGAAATAATGACCTTTATACTAGGGATGTTATGGATATGCAATTTCGGATCTGGATACGGATACGGATATAGGAATAATATTATATCGGTTTCGGATACGGTTACGGATATGAAATTATTTCGGATTATCCGCTAGTTTCGGATAATTTCGGTTACGGATATTATAATTTTAAAATTATAGAAGTAAAATACAAATGGCAAGAGTTGACTTTTATTTCTAGTCTATATTATCATTTGTTTTTACCTAAGAGTTAGTTCCATGGTTTTTACAATCAGTCACGCGCGGCTTTTATGACAAATGACGGCTCGGCCATGTCATTTAGACTCTGCCTTTATCCGAAACTATTCTAAACTTTTATATCGGTTTCGGTTACGGATGCGGATATTTCTTTATTTCGGATATCCGATAGTTTCGGATACGGTTACGGATCTCCGTAACATCCCTAATATGAAGGTAATGTTTTGACATGAGCGATATTATAATAATATGTATAAATGACATGGCAAGGCATGCCAAGTATGTTTACGGTAATTATTATTATCTAGCAATGTAGATCAAAATGCATACTTTAATAATGTTCTTTTAGGTGACGATGGTGGTGCAAAGTTACAATTTTTATTTGAAGATAATGTTCTTGCAACCTTAACAAGAAGTCGAATAAAAATTCCTGTACTTGGTGTACGTACACAAGCTTTATGGAAAGATGGCCAATGGTATTGGGGAAAAGTGGTGTCCCCAAGTACTGCAAAGCACAACTTTAATCAACATGGAGTCATTAATATTTCAATCCCTCATGATTTTGGGATTCACTCAGTTGACACAATATCGCACAAGGCAGAAAACTTACTTGTTCCTGAGATGAAAGGTAATTTCGAAACTCAAAATATTCTGATTTCTAATATCTACCTATATAATATATCTACCTAATGTTTTTCTTTTGTTGGTACCTAACCAAATTGTTTGTTTTAAGTATACGCCTGTTCGCGTACAATAATTTAACAGGTCGCGATACCAACGCTATAGGCAAACAGATACCAAATGCACTCTCAACTTCAACTCTCAATTCGAACATAATGTTTGAATTATTGAGAATGCATTTGGTATCTGTTTGATTATAGTGTCAAATTTGAATACAACTACCTTGTGTTAATAATTACCTTTTTTTTTTAGGCACACCAGTCTGTTCAACTCCAGTGAATCCCAACAAAAAGATTACCATTCTCGACCAAATAACACTCCCAAGTACTGCAAAGCATGTATTTAATCAACACGGAGAAATTAATATTTCAATCCCTCATGATTTTGGGATTCACTCAGTTGACACAATATCGCACAAGGCGGAAAACTTACTTGTTCCTGAAAACATTGATGATTTGCGAGAGATAAAAGGTAATTTCGATACTCAAAATATTCTGATTTCTAATACCTACCTGTGTAATATATCTGCGTAACATTTTTTTTATGTTGGTTCCTAACCATGTTGTTTGTTTTAAATATACGCCCGTTCGCGTACAATAATTTTACAGCTCGCGATACCAACGCTAGTGTAAAATTTGAATATTTTAATATCTTACCTTACGCTAATAATTACCTACCTTTTTACTGTTTGTTTAGGCACACTAGTCTGTTCAACTCCAGTGAATCCAAACAAAAAGATTACCATTCTCGACCAAATAATACTCCCAAATACTGCAAAGCCCAACTTCAATCAAAATGGAGAAATGAACATTTCAACACCTCCTGATTTTGGGTCTGACACAGGTGACGCAATTCCACAACACCAGGTAGATAACTACAGAACTGACAGAAGACGAAAGGTACCTGAACATTTTAAATGCGGAAATTCATCTTTACTCGAACAATCTACTTTGAATTTAAAAGTAGGGGTCGATATTAGCAAACTCAAAGTAAATCCCTCTGGAAAAAAGAAACATTTCTGTTGTTACTGTGAAACGTTACAGTCGAAGTTTGCCCGGCATTTGGAACTAAAACATAACACTGAAAAAGATGTACAGAAGTTCACAAATCTTCCAAAAGGAAATCATGAAAGACTTTCCATCATTGATGCCATCAGAAAACGAGGAAATTTTATTCATAACACAAATACACAATTTAACACTGGTGTTTTGATTACATCTAGGCAACGCCAGCATGCTTTTCTCAACATGGCCCAAGATTATGTTTGTTGCGCTAATTGCAAAGGATTTTTTTCTAAACGTACTCTACGTCTTCATTACAAGAAATGCAATGAATCGCATAAGAAAGGAACACGTGTAATCCATGTAATGGGGAGACGTTTAACCGGTTTTTTACACAACAGAGCTAATGACATTCTTAGACATACAGTTTTCCCCGTATTGACGGACGACAACATTACAAAATCAATTCAGTATGATGAACTTCTCATTGTGTTTGGAAATAAACTTTGTGAAAAGTACAAAACACACCAACACGACATGATTAGAGCCCACTTGAGATTGCTAGGAAGGTTTAAATTGGCAATAAAAAAGATCAATAAGGAAATAAGTGATTTTGCATCAATATTTCAACCACAACATTTTGATTCAGCAATCAACGCTCTTCGAGAATGTGCTAAATGGGACAGAACAATAATGTGGTTTAAAACTCCAGCCGTTGCTAACAATCTTACAACACTGTTAAAAAAACTGGCACATTGCCTACGTGCAGAATGCATAAAAAAACAAGATGAAGATAAAAAAAGAATGGCAGAGAACTTCCTGGTCCTTTTTGAAGAAGAAATCCCCGTCCTTGTAAACAAACCTGCCATAGAAGATCAGATCAAACAAAGACGATTAAAAAAGGTCATTTTACCCTCAAAGGATGATATCAGACTTTTACACGATTACCTAAAAAATAAATGCTTGACCTGTACTGAAACTTTGGGAAAAGGTTTCGACCTCAATGCTTGGAAAATATTATGCGAAGCAACTTTGGTATCTGTAATGATATTTAACAGAAGAAGAGCGGGTGAAATTGAAAGAATAACTCTGTCAGATTTTCAGTGTCAAGAAAGAATTGATGTAAATACTGATCTCTTCAATCAAATGTCTACAGAGCATAGAAATCATGCCCAAAAATTTGTCCGTGTAACCCTTCGAGGTAAATTGGGAAGAACTGTTCCCATTTTACTAAAAACATTTTTGATTAAATCAATTGAACTGATACTCAAGTTTCGCCATCAGGCTGGCGTGCATCCAAATAATGAATATATTTTCAGCGTACCGAATACTACAAATAATGGTGTAAAAAAACCGTATTTGCGAGCATGCGAACTCCTCAGATTTTTTTCTCAAGAATGTGGAGCGTCTATCCCTTCCACACTTCGAGGCACTACTCTACGTAAACACATAGCTACACACATAGCAATGCTCGGTATTGAAGAGGATGAAGTGTCAGATCTTGCTAACTTTATGGGACACAGCAAAAACATTCATAAAGAATATTATAGAATTCCTGTGACAATCAGGGATGTTACTAATGTATCGAAATTATTGGAAGCTGCAATGGGTAAAGCTGAAACCGATGAAGATGAATCAGGTGATGATATTGATTTCCCAAAACAGTCTCACATTGTACAAAATCATAGTCTGACGACTTCCCTGGCTTCCACTAGTCATTTGGATAGCACCAGGTCACCTGGATCGGACCAAATATGTGAGTTTTGAATTGCATTATACAATTATACAATTTCATTGCATTATACAATTTCATGTACAAATTATTATTTATTTACATATTCCAGATGCTGAAACACAGACGAGATGTGATAAAATATCAAGTTCATATGTCAGTCTTCCTGGATCAAGCAATACAAAACATGGATGCCCGCCGAAGGGTGCGGATACCTCAATGGATTCACCAGGGTCTTTCAATGCATCCGGTGAAAAACGGCGTAGCATTGGTAGCAGTAAGTAATTTTTGACCCTAGTATCAGAAAAATGTTCCATTGTGATGTTAAACTATTTAACCGCACCGGTTTCATCTTCACACTAATCCAACTGGACAGTCTCCACTGGAAAACCACAATATTGAAACATATTACTATATTGTATGTATTATTATAATATATATATATCTAAATTTTATACTCATTTGAAAATGTAAAATATCGACATTTCCGCCATATACATAAGGGTTAAAATCCCATTCTTAAAAAAAGATGAGAGGTTAATGGATCCAAATTCACCACAACTTCACCACAACAAGTCTTTACATTAGACCAGGGGTGTCAAACTGAACTTTCTTAACCTCTCAGAAATAGACTTCTGTTTATTATGTGTCCCTTAGAAAACTGTCAAAACGTGATAATATTTGTGTTATTTACGATTTTTATTAAAAGCTTCATAAATCACGTTTTGGGAAACGTAGCCTCATGCTAAAAACTGTTTCGAAAAGGTTATGAAATAAACTTTCAAATTGTATTATTACAAATAAATAATATCATTTGTAAATATTAAAATTTGGAATGCAAACATAAAAAAATTGTAAAAGTGACCCACGTGATGTTTTATATGAAAACGGTACTAGAATCACAGATTATGTAAAAAAAAATACTTATTTTATCGTACAAATGTATAATAAACAATTTTGTCACCTCACTTTTTTACCATTTCATACAAAAATATTTTAATAAAAAACTAACAATGTCTTGAACAAATGACAATCAAACAAGATGGAGGTTCCATTCGGCTCAGATAATTAATCTCTATGTTCCATAGATATTTTTGAATACAGACGCGTAGCGTTGTTCATTATCGATATTTCATTTTTTATTTCATGGTAATCCGTGTACTAGTGATGAAAATAAATCAATTTTTGTAAAATCTCGCGCGTTGACGTCAAAAGACGCTCTAATGTCTTGACCGCTATTATTATATTTGCGTCTTTTGACGCTCTAATGTTCCGAGTGGTTAAGGGCCGTTTATAAGATTTAGCGTGTGAAAGCGGGCCAGACTAAAAATTAAAACCCATACTCAATTGTTAAAATCTTTATTTAGCTAGATATGTACCTAGTAATTATAAATTTTCATTAATGTTAAAAAGGAGGGTAAAATGGTAAATTATCTTGAGCTGGACACCTGACTTCTCTTATTTTTGATAAGCTCATTGATTTCGGGTGTCAAATTCGTGGTAGTTTCGACAACTTGATCACTTGCAGTCGGAATATGAATAAGGTTATCTCCGCTGTGAGACGGCTTGTGGACTCTTAAATGTTCCTTTTGTGATCATGAATAGTTGCAGTCGGAACATGAAAATGGTTTTTCTCCACTATGAGTAAACTTGTGAGTTTTTAAAGTCACCTTTCTAGCACATAAATATTTACAATCGGAACATACAAAAGGTTTTTCTCCACGGTGAGACGGCTTGGGGGGAAGATTTGTGACTTTGTCAGCTATCAGTGACTAGGCGCATTGAGGAAATAGCTGAAGACAGTGAGATACAATTGTTGGAGAGGATTAATACATCACCGTGGTATGCACTCCAGGTTGACAAATCTACAGAAAACGACAACAAGGCATAATAATTGTTTATGTGCGATATCTATATCATGAGGGTGTGTTAAGAACACTATATAGTCGCTAACAAATACCAAAATTGCAGAACTGTTCAATTCACTGGATGGTGCTAAACTAAAATGGTCGCGGGCCATATTGATAGGGCCGAGGGCCACATGCGGCCCGCGGGCCGTATCTTTGACACCCCTGCATTAGACCTTTCGACTCCTAAATATTCACAATTCTATTGGTCCATCTTTTCAGTATTTTTTTAAGAGTAAAGAACACAACATTTAAGACCATGAAATTTATTTTATAAAAAATACAATCTAAATTCATAAATTAAAATTATCATATATATATAGGAGAGATATATATAATCATTATTAATACGTATTTTCATATTTATATTATGTATAAGCATCGCAATTGTTTGGTATGAGCGAGCTTATTCCATCCCGGGGGGGAGGGGTTCGTTGAATCCCATGTGGTGGGGCTCCACCATCAGCATGGGATCCATGGCGTTGGGGTGGGGCACGGGGGCGGGGACTGGGGCAGGAACGGGAGCCGGCACGGGGACAGGAACCGGTGGAGTACTGTAGTCAGTCTGCAATAAATAAAACAAATCATTACTAATTATTATAACTAGGAAAGACCGCCAAACAAACTTGGTCTTGACACACACTCTGCAATTTGGGAGGTGGGTATGGGTACCGCCGCTACAGGAACCATTTATTGGATAACCATGCCACAGGTCACCTCAAATGGTTTGCTACGTTTGGTGACTTAGCAGGGGTACCCAGGTTCAGGGGGTGAGGTTTGTCTAGGTCTGGCGGCAGATGACCTGACACACTGAATTCCAGATTCCTACCCACCCCTCATAACTTCCTCTTCTTTCTTTCCTTAAAAAGACCATCCACACAGCATCCCTAAAGATGACATAGGCCCTGAGGGAAACTATTTTTCTCAGGGCCTCCTTTGTGGAGCTAATGTAAAAAAAAGTATCTGGTTCACTTGATCGTGCCATGTCTTCCTCAAACGTCTCCGACTTCTTCTATCATTCAAATTTGTGTCATAAATTTACCTTGCACTCCGTTCTTCATTCATTCGCCCTACATGGCCAAACCACCTGAGCATCCCTTTCTTGATCTTACTCACTATGTTTACATCAGCCTTGAATCCTTTGCAGATCTCCACACTTATATTCATAATTTGTGTAATATTTTTATATAATTAGTAATTTGGGAGGCGGGTTGGGTACCGCCACCCCGGGAACCATTTATTAGATAACCAACACTTCTGCCTCGGGTTACCCCAAGTGGTTTGCTATGTTTGGTGACTTAGCAGGATACATGGGGTAAGGTTTATCAGAGTCTACACGGCAGATAATAATAATAATAACATAGTATTTATATAGCGCAGTTTTGTGATATTTCACTTCAAATGCGCTCAATTATAATAAGCTTAAGATTAATTATATGGTGTTCCTTACGAGTCCTTACAAAATTGATTAAATAGTGTGAAACAAAGAATATACAGTATATACAAAACAATTCCTAAAGAACAATATTAACAACAATAGTGAGTGCACATGACAATAGATATTGATCCCATTGAAACCATAACGTTGCCATTCAACAGGAATCATTAAAAACTAAAATATACTACAGAACCGGAAACAGTTTACGTTTAGAAATAATACAAATTCGGAGTGCACATAAAACTATAGTAAGGAGGTAATCGAAACTAAACAATTACTGGAAAATTGAGGAACATGGTTTATTATAGTTTTTTGAAAAGGAGTTAAAAATTCATGAAAGGTATGATTTTTTAAATAAGTTTGTTTTTAAAGCCCTTTTGAATTCAGCCAAGTTCTGGATATTAGTAAGAGCTGAGGGAAGTTTGTTCCAAATGAGCGGGCCAGTTACACGAAAAGATCGATCATAGTAAACGGCTCGATTTGACCTAGAAAGTTCGATTAAACGATTAGTAACATCTTGATCTGCTGACCTTAGAGTAAGCTGTCTATCGCTTAAGTTTTGTCGGACACATAGTTCTGATATATAGGCTGGCGCCATTCCTTGTAATGCTTTGAAGGTCATTAAGCAGATCTTGAACTCTATTCTTTCAGGGCATCGAAGCCAATGAAGGCGATCCCTTAGAAGCGGGGTTATACGGCAATACTTAGATTCACTAAAAATCATTCTCGCCGCAGCATTGAAAACGGACTGGATTCTATTGAATTGTTTTTTAGGTAAGCCAGCATATGCACTATTACAATAGTCCATACGTGAGACAACGAACGAATTTATGAGTGACTTTGCTCCATCAGAGGGAAGGCAACGCCTGATTGATTTTATCTGCCTTAGATGGAAAAAGCCTGAACTTACAGATTTTGAAATTTGTGATTCAAGAGAAAGACTATTGTCTATTGTGAAACCCAGAAATTTTATTTCTGTAGAAGGGATTATATCTGTACCCTGAATATGGATTGGGTTAGAGTCGATGAGGGCTTGCCTTCCAGGAGAAGCTATCCAAATAAACTCCGTCTTGGTCGGATTAAGTTTGAGTTTATTGACAGACATCCAACTTGAGACTGTGTTAATGAAACTAACCACCTCGTTTTTAAGGACGTCTTTTTCATCCGGGGAACAAAACTTGAAAATGAAACGATCGTCTGCATAGCCTTGTGATTCAAAGCCAGCTGATTTAATGAGTTTCTTAATGAGATGTGTCTGCTCACCAACCGCGTGGCAGGCAGATCGGGAAAGACTGCTTGACTTATGATCTCTCCAGCAGAACTCTCGGAACATCGCATTACACTGCAGTGGGAGGGAGAAATTCTTACATCTGTCACTCCTGGACACACTGACCCCCAAATTCCTACCCACCTCATACCTTTTCTTTCCAGAACTTCCTCTCCTTCCTTTCCTAAAAAATACCCTCCACATATCATCCCCAAAGATGACAAGAAACAAACATAAATTTTTGAAATACAAAATTTTTTTGCAAACATAAAAAAGTTTTAAAAATGGTTAACCTTACATTTTTTTCCAGCTAAGATTACTGATAATGAAAAAAATAAAATAAACACACATATTTTGTTAGACAAATGTATTATGTATAAATGTTATAGTCACTTTACTTTTTTGTTGATTCAAGTGAAAATAATTAATAAAAAATTCCCAAAGTTTCATAATTTTTTTCAAATCGCAATGTCAAACTTTAGTTTCATAAAAGTGTAGGTCTATTTTAATTATTTTTTAGTTAACTTTTAGATTTGAATATTAAGAGTGGTGTTTTCTTTATCTAACACTGTTTAAATCATATCTCTCACCATGACAGTAAGGGAGACACAACAATTTCTATGAGACCTATATGAGTTGTTCCCAAAAGTGAACAAATTACCCTAAGGGGTATAAGTAAACCATAATAGTTGCCAAAATAGTGTCGCATACTATTGATATTTTGCAGTAAAAAGTTTAAATATATCCCCAGTTGAAACATTTAGCACCATCAATGCATCCCCAAGAAATAAAGCACAAATAACTTACACCAGCAATGATACAGGCAGTAACGACAGCAGCTACGTGAGGCAGAGCATTGGGTAGCGAAGGCAGGGCTCTCTCCAGCACGGGGACCAGATCCGGCGAGGAGTCGAGGGCCCAGCGCAGGGGCTCCGGGGGCAGGCTGGCCAGCACCCCGCATGACTGCGGTTTCATGCGCTGGCAGCACTTGATGAAGCCTTCCCAGACCACCTTCTGCTCCCATACCTGAAAAAATTCAATGGTTTAGTTGGGTTAGGTTTATTAGTAGATTGCAGGCAATCAAAAGGCATCAAATGTCAGAATAAAAAAAAATAATAATAATAATAAAAACTACGATTTATGTATTTATGTGATTGTGTTCCGTTTATCGATTGTTATTATTTACATCGACGGGCCCCAAAGAAAAATGTCGGATGTGTAATTTTGTAGTTTTGCAGTAGAGCTGTTTAAAATGTCGTTTTGCCATTTTTAATGTTTTTGAGATCATAAAATATGGTGTTGTTGCATTTTAATTCGTTTTGTTAAAAATGCCAAAAATACAGGCTTTTAAATCAACAAATATATTCCGCCCAATAAGTTATTGGTAAAGTTGGCTAATTCGCTAATGAGTATTTCCTAACCTTCAAACTTAACATCTCCCCCGACATAAATATTGTTTCGTGCAGTAATTAAGTTGAAACCAAGTTATTTTACAAAACAAAATATCTTGTAAATTCTCAATAGAATGATGAATTGACAGCAGATACACACAATGGACGCCTTCTGACATCCGTCGGATTTTGCCTTTTTTTCTTAATTGTCTCGTAACGCTATTTTAACGCGAAAGATAGAGAATCACCCTTCTCGAGAGATTTTAATGACGAACGGCCGTTGTTCCCAACTTTTCTATCGATCAATCTGAGTCTCCGATCAGCTAAGTGATTTGTTTAGTAACGCTTGATTCGCCTGTTGGTCGGAGAGTTGCATAGGGAGGAGAAAATTTGTGTATTTAGAAGTGTTAAACCAAAACTTCGGCTCAACAGTTGATTGAATTGAGGAAAAGCTAGGAAAGTTTTGAGGTTATAGAAATATGTATCGCACACCCTCAACTTTATATACACTGTCAAAATATATTATGTCAAACTGGATAATGGACTTTGTTCATGGATATAAGACATGTGTACTAACCTGTCTAGAGATCAGTATATGCAAGATGTTGATGACGAGAGCCGACAGTTTGACAGGGTGAAGAGTCAGCGCCTGAAGAACGGACCTCATCAGCAGCACAGGCAGTTGGGGCTGGTCCACTAGCTGACGCAGGACTGATTCCAGCACCTAATAATAGTAACAAATACATAGTCAGAATATAATTCATTCCTTATAGAGGTGATCCCCTGCGTGAAAAGGTCAAAATCGGAATCCCCGCCTCTTTTTGGGAGGGATTTAAAAATACTTGAGAAGACTTTTTTAAAAACATTGGAGAAGGCATTTTTTGTAAGTTGTTTTTTAAAGGTTGATTTCTTAAAAAACGATAAATCCTTTTTTATGCATTGTTTATTATAATAACAAGGAAATTAAAAATCGATTGCACAGAACCAAGAGATATAGAGTCCAGGGATATCCATACACACTCGCGGTGGGGCACTAACTAGTGCAAAATGTGCATGTAGTCTTTATGTGGACGGCATAACCACTGGAGCGACGGCGCGTTTTTTATTTTTTTCCTCGGATTGCTCGTGATATTTTAATGACTGTTTTGAATATTTTCCGACAACCTTAAAAAAATCATAACTCCGAATTTTAATATGGAGGATTACAAACTGATCATAATTCTATATAGTCAATGAATTCACCTATCTTTGGTTGTTTATCACATATTCCTAGGATTTATAAAAATAATATTATAAAATCGAAACATTCAAAACGGAACTATTCTCAGTACTGCCTCCCTTTAAACTCGCCTAGTAAGTTCAAATTTCCCTCCACATTGAATATTTTCTATTAGGTTTCTTTTAAATGGTCTTATTTATAATCACAATCTACATATGTATATAAGAAAACTGAATTTTGATATGTTGTGAACTGTTTAATGTTCCCTTTCAGCAAAATTTTGACACAAATTTATTCGAAAAATGGCGACACTTTTAATAAAAATAAAATGAAATTCACAAGACTCACCAGAAATAGCTGTTGTACATCAAACAGATACATCAATTATCTTAAAACCACAATACCAATTAACTCGATTATTGGTTTATTTATAGAAAATATTGCATTTTCAAAAACACACAACGATCGGAAAAAAATGTCAAAAATTGTTTTATCAATATTCAGTGAAATTTTAAGTTTGAAATGTGTTGAAATAGTTGAATGCATTACTCATTCAATTATGATAACACTGTTACACAAATTTGTTATAAATATCCACTAAAATACGATAAGAAAGCCAAATTTTACACTGACAGCTTCAGAACGTATACATTGTGATTTGCGAAAATAATCGATCTAGAAATTTCCATAATTAAATCATAGAAACAAAGAATTGAGACATCTCTGGAGAAAGCGCTAAAGGATTTTGTCAACTACATGATTATGCAAATTACAGATCGCGGGAGTTTTCGAAAATATATAAATAAAATTTTTAGTGCGTCAAGGGAGAATTTGCCGTAATTCGACAACTTTGTGCAATCTTGGGTTTTGGAAATGGTGCCGAAATACGACAAAAAGCATTCCAGTGGTTATGGTTTAGTTCTCAAATCCAAATTCGTTATTTCCAAGGCCAAGATGTTTTCTACTTTCAGTATTTAATTGAAGCTTTTATAATATTTCTAAGCGATCCAATTTTCAAACCAAAAACACATGATTTTGTATGATTTTGCATTAATTCGCATGGCTTCATCTTAAAATGTAAAATCCATTCCTGAGGAGCACCATAAATTGCAGAGGAGCACATTCGAGGGTTCCTAAAGAACCTTTTAAAAATCCAGAGATAATTCAGAGTCATAGCAGTCCTGAACTAGAAAGTTTTCAAGACTAACGCTGATTTAAAAAAATCACACCATATTTCGTAATAACTTACATAGCCACGATTTTTTTAATCCTTCAAAATTCAAAAATATTTTGTCAGTGGGTAAAAATACTTCTGCTTTGCAATAAAAATCAAATAAATGGAATTATAAGAGTGGTAGGATTTAGATGGCCTGTTCAGTAATACTTACCTGCGGCCGATCCGACCACCTTATTTGACTCTATATTAATCTATGTTTGCGACCCAGCAAGACCAAAGCACCTCACGAGAATGAATTCAAAGAAAATTAATTTTGCTAACTCACCGGAACTGTGGCTACGGTGCGTGGGCCTTGGTGTTGCCAAGCTATCAAGCAATATTTATGGCTACTATGCGCCGTACAATGTGTAGTACCTACAGAATATTTGTGAATGTACTTGAAAACTAAAAACTGTTTTTGAAAGGTGATGAAGCGCTTTCAAATTGTATTACAGTTAAACCTTCTTAAGAAGTTTTCCAAGGGACCGGAAAAAACAAACTTCTTAAGCAGGAAAACATTATATGTGGGAAAAATTGGGCCAATTTTGGACCGAGGCACCAACAAAACCAAACTTCTTAAGCAACAACACTTCTTAAGAGAGAACTTCTTAAGAGGGTTTCACTGTATTTGAAATAACCATGTAATTTTTTTTTACATAAAAATTTTGAATGCAAACTTTAAAAAGTTTTTAAAATGTGTCACTTACGTTTTTCTAACTAAAATTACTGATAATGAAAAAAAACTCACATACACATAATTTATTAGAAAAATGGATTATTGTCACTTATTTTTTTTTAACAATACTTAAAAAATTGACAAAGTTTCATAATTTTTTTTCAAATTGCGGTCTGAAACTTTGGTTTCATAAAGGTCTACATTTTAATTAGTTTGTGGTTAACTTTTATATTTGAATATAAAGCGTGTTGTTTTCTCTTTCCAATACCGTTTAGATCATACTTCTCACTATGATAGTAAAGGAGACAACGATTTCTATGATACCTATGTGAGCTGGGACAAATTAATGTGAAATAAAATGTGATCGGGTTAATGAGGACAAAAAATTACCATATCGGATGCTCCGAAATCTCAGAGACTGTACGCATATGTCAATTATTAACGCGAACACTCGAGTGGTTAGTAAATAAAAATATATTATGAGAATACTTACGTCGTGCGTATACGCCTGTTTTTCAGCAAAGCACAGTGAAGTAGCTTTGATTATAAACTTCAGATCGGCTTTGGATGGGTCAATCATATGGAGTGCTACTAGCAATTCAGCTGGAGTCACTGAAAATTTAAAAACATAAATACGTTTCATTTTAGAAGTTCGGAAGTAAAAATATTTTTAAAAAAAGTACAGTGAAACCCTCTTAAGTTCTCTCTTAACCATCGACCCGTCGCGTGGGGTCTTTAAAAGCCCAGGTTTTACAGAAATGCTAATTGTACATTTTAAATGTTACCACTGATTCCTTACTTTAGGTAGCTTCCTAAAAGGGACTCTACTTGACGCTAGCGCTGAGAAAATTCAGTCTTCGGAGTGAGGCTCAAAAAAATCAACAAAATACCAAGAAAAATCAAGTTTATATGTTTTTTCATTGTATTTTGTTGATTTTTTTTCTTGTTATAATAATAGGTCTGTATCAACCTCAAGTTTGATAGAAATTGGTTAGATTTTTTTTTAAGTTTTCTATTAAAAAAATATGATTCGAAATTACCAAAAAATGTTCCTTGTTGATTTTTAAGCTCTTGCATTGAAAATAAACATCTAATCTTTAATATTTCTTTTTATCTCAAGCAGTCATTATCACCTGACTGTAATCAGTTAAAATAACATATAAAATGTATGCTATAAAAACAATTTAATCATATTTATTTTTGGGGTCCTAAGGGACCCCGCGCGACACCTCACGTTAAAAAAAACGTGCGACGGGCGGAGGGTTAAGAATTTTGGTTTTTTCGGTCCCTCGGCCCAAAATTGGCCCAATTTTTTTCCATATATAAGGTTTTCCTGCTTAAGAAGTTTGATTTTTTCGGTCCCTTGGAAAACTTCTTAAGAGGGT
Organism: Limnephilus lunatus; assembly: GCA_917563855.2. NCBI lineage: Eukaryota > Metazoa > Arthropoda > Insecta > Trichoptera > Limnephilidae > Limnephilus > Limnephilus lunatus. The sequence goes on from OU830602.1 coordinate 47,262,355, forward strand.
TTCACTGAATTACATTATGCATATTATTTTTTTAATTACCTGGTAAGGGGTGATTTTCTTCATTGTGAAGTCCTAATAGTTTGTTAAACACTTCTCTGACCACAATTGGGTTTAATTTGATCAATTTTGGAAGGGCCGACAACACCTGAAATCACACAATATGAATTTACAACTCAAGGTGATCCACTAGTCCTTGAAAAATTCGAAATCGGAATCCCCGCCTCTTTTATGGGCGGATTTAAAAATGCTTACTAAAAGACTTGGAGAAGACTTATTTTGAAAGGTTGGAGAAGGTATTTGAGAATTGTTTTTTTACATGTTGATTTTGTAAAGGCCTGTACAAAAACATTAACTCATTGCATTAGCATTGTTTATTATAATAAAAATAATTTTAAAATCGATTTCACAGAACCAAGCAATGAAGACTCTAGGGACGTCTATTCGCCACCGCAGTGGGGCGTTAACTAATAGGAAATCCATACAGTCTTTATAAGTGGATAGTCTTTTTAGCGGACGGCACAGGGAAGGTGAAAGAGGAACGCGAGAGGGAAACGCGGGGTGGAGGAGGAGGTTCGCGGGACGAGGATACGGGAGAGTGGAAGATGGGGAAGGTGGAAGGGAAACATGGGAGGAAAAGAGGACGGAGGCGCTAACATGGACGCATGGGAAAGGGCACGCAGGAAGAAACAATTTCTTTGTATAACAAGCACTGCAATGCATGCCGGGCACTCGCTAGCTACATATAAATTTAAACGATTTTTAATGTGTAATATAATTAATGCTCACTACAGTTAAATGAAATGTTTGCGACATCTCAGAACTCACTTTTTCACATAACGCTGTTTTTCTGCATAAGGGTGCAATTATATTAACCAAATATTATTACATAATGTAGTGTTGTGGTTTACCTCTTGTTTAGTTAGTCCGTTGATGACTGGGATCAGGAACCTAACATCAGACACTCTCTTGGCGTACAGTTCCCGCACTTTATTTACCAAATCTGGAGTTGGAGGAGCTGAAATAAACAATTTACTTGAATTAAATATATAAATACTTTTTTTTTTTTTTTAAAGAAAGACAAACATTCCCGGGTTACGAATAACCAACAATGTTTGAAAATCTCCTACTACCACCACAGAAAGCCGAAAATGTTGCTTGTGTTGTTATGGAGGACTTAGCCAGCCGAGGAATCGAACATGCGACACCCGGGTGGGACCCAAGCGCTATGAAAAATATTATGTAATATATAACTGTAGGTTTAGACTTTTACTTTCAACATCCGTCAATAGATGTTATTAGCATTGTACGTATTTTGGTGGTGTCTCCACAGATACCAGTTAAGTAGTACTTTAGAAGAGTATTCTGTACAAACGTTTACAGTAATAACAGATGGCATATGATAGACAGCTGGGCTCTGACAGAATAACTTTGAGCCTCCTATAGAAAGCAGGTCTGGTCCTTGGAAATTAATTGTAAACATTACGAAAATGTAAATAAAGCAACTTCTAATCTCGACAAACCTCGAACTTATTGTGAAGTTTCCCGAACACTATTCAGTAATCTTCAATCACTGTGAAAGTACATCACAATAACTATATGTCCAACCAATCGACGAAATTGACAGAAGATGAAAACCCTAGCAAAGCTATATATGTAGTAGTATATTTTTCTTCAATGCTGTTGATAGGAAGGTAAGGATGTTCTCACCTTTGTCAGTCATCAGGTGAATGATCCTGGTGACCAGGGTCTCCGCCCCCTTGGGGCACTCCTCAATGAAGGCCAGCAGCGTGGGGTTCTCGGGACCCAGCAGTGTGACAGGGCCTTCCAGCAGACGCAGGACGCAGCGCTTGCCCTCTGCTGAGGCCCCCGAATAGGCGCGGCACAAATCTGACAGGAGCTCTGAAAAAATGAGGTTACGTTTGTGATGAATCGCAGTGGATACGAAAATATAGTAGCTTCCACCTTACGAATGAATAAATAATAATTCAGAATTATAACGAAATCAACACACTAGCGACATCTAGCTGATTAAGTTTGATTGGGCCATGGAGACTGCAGAGATCTATAATTATTAAATTAATGTCAAGTTTTGATAAATAGAACACAGAGGGATCCAATTATAAACACTTAAGATTGATCTACCAATCAGAGAAGGGGGAGGTTACCTTTTTTCAAGACAAAGAGATGGACTTTGGACTAGACCATTAGTCTGAGATTTATGGGGTAAAAATCATCATCAACCCGAGAGATCAATACGCTTTAAGATAAACACAATCCCACGTTCGGTGCATTTGGTACAATGACCCTAATTTTAAAGGTAAATATTGAGTGCAACAGAGGAATCGACAACCGCAGTTAACGAACAAATAAATCCATATTATGTTGAAAAAATGATGCAATAAAATAGCAAGGAAATATAATGAACGGAAGATTAAAGAAAAGACCTGGAAAACGTGGGAAAAGCTACTGTAGGGATACTCAATTGCATAACGAGAACGTGAAGAACAAAAGGAGGCCAGATTCAGAGGAAAACGTACGTTTGATATTTAAAAGAAAGAAAAACGATGGAAATTAGGAATGTCACTTTTAAATGAAGCAATACGGTCAGGGAAAACGATTTGAAAAGAAAATCTAATAAAAAAAACGGACATTTAAACGGAAGTATTTATTGAACAATATAAGATTTCGACTTAATTTTGCGTTTTCAGACGAGTTTAAATAGATATCGTTATATATTTGAAATAGGATGGTTATTCTAGTTATATTACGTTAGATTAATTCAAAGGAAGGGATCGTTTTTACGTCATTTGCTATGAGAAAATACTATAGACGATAGAACAAATTGCTGAGGCAATTGATGTAAAAAAAGGTTGTCGACCCCACATGTATATTGTTGATATAAACAAGGAATATTCGAACATGCCTTTTGTTTATTTAAGGCCCATTATCCATTAAAAAGGGTCATAAAAATTAACATTGCTCTTACCTAGTATTTAGATTATAGAATTTCCGTAAAATTTAATTATAAACACATTAAAATGGATTTATCGCCAAGTATGTAGAAATCGTAATGTATACACACGTCAGGGCTTGCAGTTTATGGGATTTTGAACAAGAGAGAGATGGAAAATTGGGCGGAATTTGATCGAAGTAGTTAACTTGACAGATATCCCAGGATAGGAATAGTTAGTGGGCCGGAAAACACCATAAATAATATATCAAAAAAGGAAAAAAGGGTTTTAGCGGGAGATGGAATCACGGCAAAAAGGCAAACGTCAAATTTCAATAAGGGATCATTGGGTTAGGAGTGGGGGGAGAGAACGGAAAACCGACATAACCGGAAAACTCAGATAAGGAAATGGGAAAAACTCAAAACGTTATAAGTAGAGTAGATACGGAACCAGGATATGATTCCTTATTAACAACGAAGGGAAAATCATTTAAGAATAGTTGTTAAAACACCGTTACTTGAAGGAAAATTAGGTGGGAAAATGGAAAAGTTGAATATGCCACATAAATAATGGAAATACGGTTCTGAGACATAATTGCTTACGTAGACTAGGGGAAAAGAAATAATTTTCGTGGAAGTTTATACAGGACAACTAGCGTTTAAAACTAGGAGACCGAAGAATCTACGTTTTCCCTAATATTTATGCCAATTAAAACACAGTTTTAGCAGATCACTTATGGGAATGTTCAAAATTGAAAAAAAAAAACAAGATTAAAACCATGTTTATAAAACATATTATGAAGACAGAAGACATGTGGAAAATGGGCAAACTGGATGGCAGCTTACTAAGTCCGGGACTAAAAACCTTAGAAAAGCGAGACAAAGTTGTGGGACGAACCGAGATTTAGGAAGAGGCAAAAACGAAAGAGCTTATGTAGGAACATACAATAACGAGATGGGGTTTTCAAAAAATTTCGAGTGATTACAGATTATAATTCCTCGTCAAGGAATATACGATTATGCCCTTTTGGAGCTGTGATGGGTATAAATTAGCATGTTTGGGATGATTCAGGGTCCTTCGACAACTGGGAAGGTTGATTAAAACGTCGCGCACGTCGTGAGAATTACCCTGGTAATTAATTAATAGAGTCTAGAATCAGTTTTTATACTTTAAAAATACAGTGGAAAAATAAAGTCAGTTTATACTTATAAAAAAAAACTCAGTGGTAAAATAGAGTCTACAATCAGTTTTATGCTTTGATAAAACAGGGAGTGAAGTGCCCGGATAGGGTTAATCGTGCAATTTAACGGAGTGTATGATCTTATAATAAATCTAAAATCAGTGTTTGTAATAATTTCCGATTCAATAAAATCTAATAATTAATTAATTAATTACAAATTCAATGCGGGAGGAGTTTAATATAGTGTGTTTGAATTGCTTTAAATTTGTTCTATGAAGGTTAAAATAGAGTTATTTAGTCCGAGGTTATATAAAGAAAATTACAGTCTAATAAGTTTCATTAAATAAAAAATTCACGTTTAGGTCGAAAGTTGGAAATTTTATTACGAGATATTAATTATCGTTAGGTGACAACGCAATAATAATAATTGATCCGAAATCTGGAAAATACTTAGCCGAAGTTTAAATGAATAATCCAAGTGATTAATTTGCTGCTAAACAAAAGTGTTATAAAATAAAGTGGAAGGGGTTCTTTCAGTTTTGTTGTAATCTGAGTGACGAATAATATTTAGTTATCCGTTACAAAGGGATTCTAGTTCAAATTGGAAACATAAATAAAACTTTAGCTTTGTCCTTAAGTGGAATAATTCAAATTTAAAGAAAATCTTTAGTTGTTATGAAAAAAAAAATATAATTTAAATTGAGAAAAAAATAAATAAAACTTAAATATTTTTATAAAGTGGAATAATACAAATTTAAAGGAAATTCAAATTAATAAATTAATTTATTAAAGAGTAAATAGGTATAGTCATATACCACATAATAAAATAATATTCGAGCGAACGATTATTAAGAATCGATTCCCCTCTTTAGATTGGAATCAAATATGGAAGGAAAGGGGAGGAAGGTGAGGGTTGTCGGGATTAATTAGATAGGATCGTTCTTCTTCAATAATAACGGCAGATATTAAAGGAAAACGTGAGGATTTTTTACATCAGAGATCTATTCAAAGGAGAAAGGAAGGAGATGAGTTCCGGATCTTGTAGGATTAAATCGTTAAAAGTGGGAAGTCGAAATAAAAGTGCGATAAGTTACACAGGTAGATCGGATGCTCTAATAAGTTTCTCGCCGATGATAGTAACCCGGTGGAGCTGAAATTAAGACATTAGAGCTTGGTGAGTCCTTACAATATTTAAGCTTTTACAGGTTCCTGTGGATATCCTGACACTGATGGACGTAACGCCAAGTAAGGGTAAATAAATAATTAACCAATTTATTAGCATTCGCATGTCACACCTCCCATACAGAATGAAATGTTGCTAAACAAATACTTAACACATAATTAGATAGAAACGCATCACTAAATCAATTTTGGTATCTTAGCGTATTTGTAAGACAAATACCTATCGTTTCTTTTCACTAGCACGATTAGGGTATGGTTATATGACCTTCGATAGTGTACCAAAATTACGATTTGAGTTCAAGGCCATCCATTGACCCAGTCACCTAAATTCATTAACGAATAAACAAAACAAAACTTAACGTCAGGGACAAGTTTATCAATTATAGCTTGAGATGAAATCTGCGGTCAATATGTGAAGGCGACATTGACGTTTAAATTCACTCAATTCTAAACGACTTGATTTATCTCATTTTTAAATCTTTCTTATAGGAAGTAGGTATCCAAGAACCCATAAATACCCATTATCCTAAATACCTAACACACGAGGAGCTAGTGACCTCATTTAAACAACACTGGTGTTCAAATACTCATACAGTCCTGAATCCTAACTTGTCTTCGAACGTAAACTTCAAGGCTTCTGTATGTAGGTATGAGCCATCTGGAAATGTAAGTGTCAACCTTTCTCGAACGGACGGCTTTGATCTTGTGGCGGTATTGTCGAGGTGGGCATGCGGGGAAGAGGAAGGACGTATGCGGACAGTACGCTGACGCGGCATTAAAGCCACAGGTTATTTGCATACCGTGAGTCTTGTCGAACCTGAAAGCAAACATAAGGTTCACGAGGTGAGTTTTATGTCAGCTAGTCAGAGGTGGAATGTAACGCTGGGTCGGTTACGTGGGAGGAAGGATCTGCCCGTCACAAGCTTACGCCACATTTAACGGATAGAGGCATGATAAGGGAAGACATGAAATACCCCTTCTAGACTCAGTAGAGTTAAATTCAATCCGGCGGAGATGGAAGTCGGAGTGAGGCAGAAAAACGGCATGAAGACTTGGTATTCCCCCATCTGGCGTGAAGAGCCCCTTTCGTAACAAGAGACGCTCGTCGAAGAGAGTAAAACTCGGACTTAAGGATAAGCTTAGCAAACGTACTTGGGAGAATCCAGTTTGAAATTGTTGTTCATCGGTTTTCACTTGGTTAGCGGAGGTGCCGACTTTTTAAGCAAACATATTATCCCCTCCCCATATCCCTCCATTCCTGCTCTTTCAACAATGTTGCGAATACTAACCAAAAGCACTAACTATGACTACAAACACATTATGTTAGGAGAAGTTGCAGACAAGGACTTCAATTGAGAAAACTGGACCTTCGAGTTCGATCATCCTAAGGTAAGGTTTGCTTTCTTGAAATGTTTAATTTATTAACTGTTGTTTATGTTATCGATGTATCAGCGGTGATAGGAAGAATTAAATAAACACACTAAATTCCTATGGAAATCAAATAGACACAAGGTTTAGGGCGGGGGTAGTTTATCAAACTCGGTTAAATATTCTAAAATAATAATAAATAAATTGATCGGAAAATTCTCACCCTTTCTCTAAAAGAATCTATGGGTTACCGCACGTAATACATTATCTTCTCTACATATGTGTGCATATTAAGTATGCAAACAGATGTAAAATCTAAAACAAAAAAATTACACAACGCAGATTATAGAAATAATGTGAACAAAAATCTTAAATCTTGATTACTGTGAGAAAATCGCAGGGATTTAAGAAGATAGGGTAGGTTTAGCTAGATTATAAGGTATAGGGGTTTAGAAATCACGAGCCTGAGGTAGAAATAAACCGAAAGGAGGGTTGAGTCAGGCCATCATACCTAGTGGTGTGATCAGTAGGACATAAGGGTAGAATTATGAGCGTGGCTACGAGACAGGAGCTACGAGATTTAAACTACGAGGTAGAAGCTTAGAAAAGTAAATCAGCTAGGTAGGGTTCATCACAATTGGGGTCAAAAGCCTAGAGTGGCACCTCATTACACGTTAAATGGTGAGGATAATTATTGACTGATGAAGATGCACAAAGTCAAAATCACAACAACACAAAATATGCATAAAACATGATGTTTACCAGCTGTGTCACAGAATTTGAAAATTGCTTATAATTTAAAAGATAAAATTCAAGTTCGATGAAAGTTTTGTTATTACATATATCATTATGGGCATTCATAAAACATGATGTTTACCAAGGGTGAGTTGTTTCACAGAATTTGAAAATTCATCAAATTTAAAAGATAAAATTAAAGTTCTGTTACTATTTCATTATGGGCTGGTTGTTTCACAGTACTTGAATAATAACAGAACTTGAAAAGGACTTTCAAATGTTTTGATGAACTGTTAAATTCTGTGAAACAATCCACCCTAGGGAATTACAAATAGCCTGCCATAAGCCTAAAAAATTTCTTTTTTTTTTTCAAAATAATATAGTTTTTCATACTGAGATTATGGACTTTCAAGTTTCGCATCTTCATTATGTATTTATGGCTCTTTAGATTATCAAAAAAATCAATCTCGAGTTGGATTTGTCGCTTTTTTCCTTCGTTAAATAATATGTTATATAATTAAACAATGTAAGCTGAAAATATGATATGAACTAAATTTGTCAATTTGACTGGCCTAAAACAGGACCCATTCCTAGTTGGCTAGTCAAAGTTTCCGCATATGTTTATTGTATAATTTTATATGAAATAAATTATTATTATTATTATTTTGCCACAAAATTCATTAAAAATATACATTTTATTTTACTTACGGATAGCATTTGATCCACTTCTTGCATAGAAAGCTTTTGCAGGAAAAAATATAGGACATTTTATTTTAAGCATTGAAGCAAGCAATAAATATTATATACATTTCTGTCAAGCTAAGTAAAAAGAGTACAAGTCAAAAACAGCAACTTTTCGGAAGAGCAATTTCAAATTTGTAAACTGAGATTATTTATTTTATTTATTTATTTATTTATGCATCTATACAATAAAGTTAACTTTTTTTTTGCCTGTCTCACTAGGAAATCCTGTGTCGAGACAGACTAGTTTACAAATATTTTATAAATATTAAATAAAATACATTTTTCAATAAAGTAAAAATATTTGACAAAAAATTTCAGGTTGGTAGTAGTGGTAACAATAATGGGATAAGAGGATTATATTTGGGTGAGGTGACTAATTATTGCACGACCTTTTTCGATGATCCATTGTTTTATCAGAATTTTGTATTTATTAATATTATTCGATTGTCTTGTTTTGTCAAGTAGGTTGTTGTATATTTTAGACGCAATGTATTTGAAATTTCTTTGACCAAATGTTGTGTTTGTTTTAGGTGTTTGTATGAGTTCTTTGGTTTTGTGCCGCGTGTTTACAATATTTTGGGTATTTTCATAAAATGTATTTGTTTTATTTTTAAACAGATGAGTTAAGATTGTTTTTGTGTAAATTTATCGAATATCTAATACATGGAATTTGTTGAATATATCTACAGTACTTGTTATTATGGGAACTTTAAGAATAACTTTCATAATTAATTTTTGTGCCTTCGATAATGAATCTATAGCGGATAGTGTTGCACCTCCCTATGCGATTATTCCATATTCAATGATTGATTGACAAAGGGAGTATGTAATAAACAATTTTCATAGATTACTTTTATGAGGTGATTAAATCTGAGAGCATTTGATCTCTGTCCCAGTCGTTATCTGTGTTCAAATTCCCAGTGTGCTGGGCTACCACAGTTCCATCTTCCATCCCTCAGCATCCAACTAGATTAACTGTACTAGATGCAACTATTTCATTCACACCTTTTTAATTTGGGAGGCGGGTATGAGTACCGGAGGGAAAGGAGATTGGCAAGAGGAAGATGGGGAAGTACCTGGCTATTCAGATCTGATCACAAAGCACAGCCAAAAGCCATATAAAGCAAAGTTTCAACTCTTAATTTATTTTAAATGATTAAATTGTGAAATAACACAATTCAATCAAATAAAATTTACTTGCGCACACCTCTACCACGGAGGCCGTCATACTTATCATATACATATTATGTATTATGACTACTTTAAACAGCTCTAATGTAAAGTTATCAAATTCACAGTGGATATATTTAAAGTAATTACCTTCATTGGACGGCAGCAAAGCGAGGTAAAGTTGCAAGCAGACTTTGTATAGTTCATCTGTCCAGGTGGAGCTGTGTTCTGGTCTCCCGTTCTCATAGTCAAACAGGTCTTTGGGCGGTTCTGGCAACGCGATGAAACCGAGATAGAGATTGGCGTGTTTGTCTATGGCCTTCTTTACTGATTCGTTGTTTTGCTCGTACAAGAATAGCACTCTGTCTATGGCCGCCTCTCTGATTGTGACATTTGCATGAACTAAAATAATAATACATATTAATAATAATAATAAAATTTTATTATTTAATAACTAATGTGTTCAATCCATTTTAAATGTTGATCAATTTTTGCACCTAGATACAATATTTTGAATTTTTTCTACTTGTCTACCACACAAACGATTTTGAGGGAAAAATGGCGTTTGCAAATTGCGTGCTCGTTAGATTCCCAAAATGCTGAAGAGCAAAATAGTGTGAAAAGCGCTGGAGTATCTTTGAATCTTTTTCCAACCAAGGCGAGACTTTTTTGGCTTGAAACATGGGTTCACCACCTAACCCCGAAATCAAAAAGGCAATATATGACATGATTTGAATTTTTTTCGTCTCCTGAGGTAACATTTGGCTGGAAAACCTTTGTAGACCGACTAGGACATGATATCATATTTGGCGGTGGAGTTTTGCGATAAGGGAATCAAGAACCTAGTGCCACGGTTCACCAAGTGCATCGATCATAACGGAGACTATGTCGAAAAATAGTGGAGATATGTACCCGAATTGTCATATGATTTTTTTTGTACATAAAATTTTTCCTGATTTTTTAAAATTAGAATGGTCTTAATTCTTAGATAACCCTCGCGTAGTAATAGGTTCCACTCATTATCAGATTTGCAGAACAACTTGCAGGACAGCATGTGAAAAGCCAACTGAATTATTATTATTCCGAAGGCCCGTCAAAGGGAACAATAATAATTCAGTTAGCGGTTTTGCCTACTTACGATCCAATTTGCACAGCATCAGCATGCTGTCCTGCAAGTTGTTCTGCAAATTGAATGGTGAGTAGGACCTATAAGGTTTGAGATTAAATTGAATGGACTTTAGGTATTAATTTTTCATAGCAGACAAAGATTAGAATTGAAAGAATAAAAAGAAAGAATACTCACTTGTAAGAGGCAATAGTGCATGAATGTACTTGGTTGCTTTTGGAGGTTGAAATATAGCTAGATCTCTCAGTAAGTTAAGTCCTAGTGCCGTTTTGCCTTCTGTAACACAAGTATGCCTCAAAAACATAATGGCGTCTTCAGTTACCAGCGGCGCTTCCAGATATATCCGCTTCAGTAAAGACTCCCTCAGTATCTCTTGAGATGGGTCAACCAATTCCGACACATTAGTTATCAAAGAACAAATTAAACTGTTGTAGTTGACGCCCGATTTATCCGAGAACTTTCCCGTGTTTAACAGTGACCGGTTGAATCCTTGAACAAAGCTGTACTCTTCGTACAACCAGGAGAGGGCCAGATCTATCCTCGTCACAATGTCTTCCAAGATAAAGTTGAGAATGGTCTCGCGGACGTGTTGCCCGTACGAAACGGCAAACGTCGTGATGACCTTTTCACGGACGTTGATCTGACCTCCGTCCAAGGCGGCTCTTTCCGCATTGAGGATTCTCTCCACGGCTCCGATCAACAGCTTTTCCTTGACCTGCCGAGGTAAAGGTCGGGTGAGCTCGGCGAGCTTAATTGCCTTCACTCGCTGCTTCAATTTGGGTATTGAAGGGGTAATCGGATAAGTTGGCTTTTCTATATCCACATTCTTTAATATCTCTTTATCCCTCGCGGCTGCCAGGATGACGTTCTCCTTGCTTGTTTCTTCCATTAATTTAGACACGGCAGTTTCCATTCGCTTTTTGGAAGCGATTTTGGCAAGGGCATTTTTAAGATTAGCCTTTTCAAGTTCCTCTTTTGCATCTGATACTATTTGAGGTTCTTCAGCTGGTCCTGTACCATCTTCCTTGATGATAGCCAGCAATAACTTGGCAAGGGCGGGTTTCTGCAGAATGCTACCTGACTTTGAGATAGGTTCGTACAACCTGTTAAAATCGAGGGGCATTTCTTCCGGGAGGTGTTTCATTGTGTCCACAACTAAATTGATAACCAAACCGATGCTGTTTAGACCGTCTAGCAATTGTGTTTCTGTTATTTGAGAGAGAGGTAGTGGCTCGGATCTGTTTTCAGAAATATCCATCAAAGAGGTGGTGGCGGAGAGGTCGCTCTTGTCACTGCCTTGACTTCCTTGGCTGTTACTCTGAGGAGAATCCACGCGCGCCCTTTTAGCAGTGAAATCTGGGTTCTTCAGATCAAGTAACCGCTTGTTTCTCTTTTCTCTTGGAATGACTTTGGTGACTTCTTGAGGAGTCATTCCAAGGTCCAGCAACATGTGAGCCAGTTGAGGCAACATCTCCGTTGAAGAAGGATGTTTGATAAGGATGAATATTTGCATTTTCAGATGTTTCCTGACCGAGTTGACTTGTGACTGGGAAAGTGTGGGGGGCAGAGTGGTGTGGAGCTCTTCCAGTGCATGGATGACCCGTGGCAGGAATTTGGGGCGGGTTTTAGCTACATCGCAGAGCGCAGTCATGCAAGCCATCAGGTTAACTCCGGATATGTGCTCGGAATTGTGAAACTTCAACAGCAGATCGAAGATATGCCTGGCAAATAAACATACACAAAAGATGATGTAACGGAAACCTTTTAAGGCAGATACTTTGATCCATTCCTGGTTGAATACTTTGATCCTTTCCTTCAACCAGGAATGGATCAAAGTATCTGCTAAAGTATGTGGGCATTTTCGCCAAAGTTTGTAAAAGTTTTTATAATTTTTATGCTTTCCATTTTGTTACTTTTACATTTTGTTCTCACACAGTTTTCGCAAATACCAGATTATTAGAAGTCAAGATTTTTTTTCAGAAATTCTTGGACTAACTATGTACTAATTACTCAGAAGACTAACAGAGGGTAATAATATTTTTTTTGTTCTCCATTCCAACAGTTATCCACCAAATTATTAAATGTCCATGGGGGCAGTTTCATATGTTGTGACGTATGTCAAAAGATGGATGCTGAACTCTCTATAGGAAACATTGAAGATGTCGATGATCAATGCAGAAACGTTAAGCAGTTGAATTGCTCTGTTTAATGGCGCATTCTGAAAGGAAGAAGTTCTCGCTTTCGGAGCATAAAAAAGTGTGTGGGATCTCCCACGAGTATACACTCTAGGGACATATAGGTTAATCTCCTTCAACATAGGTCGATTCAGTACAGTACCGGAGATCAGCTTAAAAAAATGTTTATCTAAGGTATTAAGATCGAGCATTCCTGTTAAGAACAACGATGGATACAGGAATGATAATGTGGATTCTTCAGTAGACATCTTCATGCCAAGAGCCAGAATAACAAGAGTATATATCTATATATATATAATATATAACGAAGGAACATTGCCGAACAGTTACGGGGCATCATTCTGCCTGCTGTGATATGGTGCAATATGGATACTTAGTTTCCTACTTACATGGATTCATCTTCCAAGGTCTTCCGCAGGGCAAATCTCAAAGTGGACGGCACATCCTCCAATGAAAAATCTCCCGCCGTTCTCTCGATATGCTCATCCGTGTAAGTTTGTAAGATGACCACGCCGGCCAAGAACTTGATGGAGTTGGTTCGAATACCCTCGTTGTCACTATCCACCATGTTCAGGATTTGCAACTAAATAAGAGAAAAAAAACTGTTAAAATACTTCACTCTAGAAATAAAAAATTCAAATTAATTATTTCCGCTGTATCAATGAAAAGGAGGCGTAATAATAATAATTGGATAATTTATAGAGCGCCGTTTTTGTGAAAAATCACCTCAAGGGCGCTAAAGTAAGTGACAAGTCACCTATCCTTAGGCCTTCTAATAATGACGCGCTCACCCAAATTCGAAATTAAACCAATGTACTGATTGTTATTATTCAAAATTATTGTTAATGCAACCAATCTATTGTATGTATTATTATATTTTAATATAAGTGTAGGTATGTTAATAAGTAATATAAATCGACTTAAAAATTACTGCCTCAACACAGGCTAGCCTAGTGAGGCGGATTACGAAAAACCTAAATTTATAACTATTTTCTATTCTTTAAGTACCTACTGATCATATTTATATTAATTTTTGTTGTCAACCTTGTGTACTTATATAAACCATTGTAAACATTAACACTGAATATGTGCATTTTTTTGTAATAAATCTTGCAAATTTTGTAATAAAGATATATAACTATTATTATTAATTTTGCTTTAACCCCTCAGACCTTGACCGTATTATGTATATCAGAGTGTCAAAATATTTCCGCTTTATAATTAAATCCAAAAAAATGGAATATTTTTTAATGTTTTAGAAAACTAAAAACTGTTTGTGAAAGGTGATAAAATACGCTTTCAAATTTTATAAATCGAAAAACAAAATATAAAAATATTGCTATTTTGAAATATAAAAATATTGCCTGCAAACATAAAAAACTTTTAAAAATGGCTCATCTTACGTCTTTTCTCACTAAAATTACTGATAATTGAAAAATATAAATACACATAGGTACATACTTTATTAGACAAATGTTTTATAAATGTTATTATCACCTCACTTTTTTGTCGTTCCATGAAAAAATAATTAATAAAAAATTCCCAAGGTTTCATAAAGTTTTTTAAAATTACGATCCGAAACTTTGGTTCGTAAAGGTTTACATTTTACTTCTTTTGTGGTTAGTTTTTATATTATTTCTCATTATGATAGTAAGGGATATACAATAATTTCTGTGAGACCTATACAAAGGTTCCAAAAACCGAAAACATAGACTTTACGGGTTAACTCTCGTGATCACTTGGGAAGGGAAGACAGGGTTGCATTGAAACTAATAATGTTAAAGAATACATAAACCAAAAGAATTCTGCCAGCATTTTATGCAAATAATAATTTAAAAAATTACAATAGGGTAGAAACTAAAAAATGAAAAAATCTATAAATTAAAATTAAATTTTTATTGGGATTTGAATTGTAGAGATCCATAATAAGAGTTGATGAAGGGATACACCTACATTGTCAAGTAAATATAAGTTACCTTCAGTTCATTCAGCACATTCCATGTCATCTCCATATCATTGTTAGCCACCGGAGAATTACATATCCAGATGAGAGCCGTCTTGTACACGACGTTGGCTGCCTGTATGACCCTCTTCTGCACGGCGATGTTTTCATCCATCAACAGCATCCGGAAATGGTTGACCATCTGTGGTAATAGCATCGGTTTGACTTTGCTGAAATAAAATCAAACAGTTTTATATCTTCTTTCGTTATAGAGTTGGTGGCTACGTAGGTATGCAGACTCCTTTTTTTACATTAGATCCACACAGGAGGCATGATGTGTGGAGGATCTTTTTTAGGAAAGGAAGAAGGTATGAGGGGTGGAAACTAGAGGTCAATCCATCCCTGCAACTGCGGTGCAAGGCGATTGGTCGAGAGAGTCCGGCCGGAAAGGTCAAAAGGCCTCCCTCAACCAATGTCAGACGCATCCGCAGCTAAGACCCGGACAAACTTCACCCCATGAACCCGGACACCCCTGTTATGTTACCAACCACTAGGGGTGACCTATGGCATAGGTGTTGGTTATACAATAGATGATTTCAGGAGTGGCGGTACCCATACCCGCCACCCAAATTGGAAATACATAGATATTGGTGACTACATAGGAATGCAGACTTTTTTACATTAGATCCACACAGCGGATGTCATCTAAGGGTATGATGTATGGAGGATCTTTTTAAGGAGAGGAAAATCTGGGAAGGAAAAAGGTATGAGGGGTGGATAGGAAACTAGAGGTCAGTGTGTCCAGGAGTAACGGACGTATGAATCCATCCCTGCAACTTCTTTGAAAGCACAAATACGCTTCATAATATAAATGCAGTTAGCAGCAAACTGAGGACTAATCCAGTTGAAATCTTTAAAGATGTGGTAAAGTTTTGGAATAGCCGACCACACTTTACGAACACGATAAGAAAAAAACATGTCTAAAAACCCATAAACTTTAATAAGAATAGAAATTTAATGCATCTTTTACCATCTCCCCGGGCATAATGTAGTTGTATTTTATAGTAAATAGGTAGAATCTAAATATTATTTCTAAAATAATAATCACATTAAGCGAAAATAAGTGTATCCAGCTATCCGTGAATAAAAGTAAAGATATTTAGGCTTACCATGTTTCTTCAATAAATCCAACCAGTGTTTTCCGCACTTCTTGATTCGAATCCGTAGTATAAGGTAAAACATTTTCCAGGTACGTGAACAGTAAATGTGGACACTGGTATATCAAAAGTTCCTGGAGCTTCCTCAGAAGTAAAACTTTTTTTTGATTTTCAACAAAAGCGAGCTCATTTATCCATGTGACGATCTAAATGCGGGAAAAATAAGAAAAATTTAAAAGGATATTTGGAAACTGTAAAGTGCAAACAAAATATTAAGTATATCATTTTGGTAAAGTGAAAAGACAAAAACATTGATATCCACAAATTAATGACATTTGAAACTAACCTGACTTTCTGTTTCCGGTGAAGTTTCTCCGCCAAAATCCATGTTGGACATTTTGAAATGTTAATTCGTGTTTTAAACTAGGGACTTATGTTGGGCTATCCATAAGTAGTCTACGGAGGGGTTTTTTCACTGTGTATTGCCAAACAATTGCCAACGGTATCGGCTCTCCCAAAAATAAACGAATCCCGGCTTGCCCGGCTGGCTTGTCAAAAGTCAAAATTGTTGCCACAGAAATTATAGATAATAAAAATCAGCAAGTTGCAAGTCCGTCTGTGTCTATGAGCTGTTACGAACGGCTAGGAAATAATGTAAGTTCTTGTTCGTAACTATTATTTTTCAGGAATGGTAACTTCCACTTTCATTGATGTTTTTGGCAGCGTTGCCAACTCTACGTCTTTTTACGTAGATCTACGTATTTTAGGTCCTTCCTGAACATCTACTAACTTCAGTCCAGAATCTACGTATTTTTGTCAAATTGTACAAATTTGCAAAATAACATAACTCATTAGGCTGAAGAAGCATATTTTCCGTTACTTTACGGTGGCCCCGTCTGCGGGGCAAAGTATGTGGCGCGGACTCCAACAAACGTTCCGTTTCATATTAGAGTCCGTGCCGGAGTTGGAATGTCTAGGGAAATTACCCTAGATCTAGGGGAGAAAAATATTTTTTAGGCAAAAGGGAAATCAGCACAAATCTAGGAAAATTTCGAACTATTACCATAATTTTTTTTTTATTGGAGTTGTAATCTTCTACTTCCCGGTAAAATACACAATTTCAGACAAAGGCATCGCTAAGTTATTTATTGCTAGTATTTGACCTTAAATGTTTACTCCATATTCAAGTTTTTTTTCCTAAATATTGCCTATTACCCCACATTTGCATAATGACCAAAACTATATTTCGTTTCATTTAAACCTTTCTCAACGTGGGCAATAAATAACGCCCCCTTGTGGACGTTTGAGACTTTCAGGGGCAGTAGAAGACCCAAAGAGAGGGCGTTGAAGTAGCACAGTGATGGCGAGGGCAGGTAAAAAATATAGTCTAAAAAGACAAAAAAACACGCTCATCACGTACTAATAAAGCAAAATAAACTTTAATATTGGTTAATTTTTGTTATTTTATGTATTGTAATCATTTTTATCACGTATGCAAAAATTCACATGTTTCGGTAGTTGAGGAAGTCGAAGAAAATTGAATCCATTAACCCCCCCCCCCCCATAAGAAAAAAGGGGGTCTCTAAAAAAAAATCTCATAGTGGGCGGTGGGCAAAATTGAGAACCAAGAGTGAGAGGCAAGGTTGAGAACCTATGATAAATGCATTAAAAATAATAGATACATTTCAACTTAATTACTCCAAGAAATAACTAATTACGTTCACCTACCCTAACTTCTATATTTCAATCAGAAAAAAAGTACGTAGATCTACTAACTTTTCATAATCCAAATTATACGATTCTACGTAATTTTCTAGTCAGATCTACGTCTTTTTCAAAAAACGGGTTGGCAACACTGGTTTTTGGTTAGACTTTTGTGATTTGTCTTTGCTTTGAAAATATCTGAGAACTGTCATTTTTTTTAAATATAATCGGCACATCAGGTAAACCTGAATAACAGCTATACTGTCATATTTTATTAGACCGTCGAACACAGAAATCAATTAAAAATGTATGGATTTATTAGCTATCATTCTTGTTATAAATATGACTAATTATAGTTTTACATTTTGAGGTTAAACCTAACCTAACTTTAGTCTAGTTTTATTATTATTTAACTTGAGGTTAAACCTAACCTAACTTTAGTCTAGTTTTATTATTATTTTAGTTTGTGGAAGCACAAGAAAAATTATTAGAAGGTTTTTTGGGACCTTTACTTACCAGTCTTACCACAACTTATTATTTACGTCACATTGATAAAAGAGATGGACCAAATAATGTTTTATTATTTTCCAGGAATGTAATCTACGAATTCTATTATCATTTTTACAACGCAATACTGAGGCCGATAAGGGGGGTTTTGAACCCCCCAACCCTCCCCTTGTATACGCTCTTGTGGAATCATAAGATGTCACAGCTTACTATCATTGATTTTATTACAGATATGGCGTTCCCATCTCTTTTGGCCAAACTAGCGACGCCGATTAAATGTCTCACCTCATCTTTCCACACAACAGCTATTTGCAATGAAATTCGACTGCTGGCGAGATTGAGGGTCGTCGACAACTCGGAAATTGGCAAAAGGGCCATGTCTGAGGGAAAACCACCCAAAGTCATTCATGTATACAACAAAAAAAGTAAGCTAAAAACAAACATTATGACCATGAGGAGAGATTGTTTTTTTGCAGAGTATGATTAACACTGCGAATTTCTGGGTATAGACAGAAAAGAACATTTAGGCTTTAAATTTTTAGCTAATCTTGTTTAGCTAATGAACTGTTTTCATTTTTTTACATTAGCTCCACACAGGAGGCCCTTAGGAAAATAATTCCCCTCAGGGCCTATGTCATCTTTGGGATGCTGTGTGGAGGGTCAGGATATTAGGGATGGTAGTAATCTGGGGGTCAGTGTGTTCAGGAGTTACGGAAATATGAATCCGTCCCTCCAAATGCGGTGCAAGGCGATGTTCCAAGAGAGTACGGCTGGAGAGCTGCTGGTAGGCAGACGCATCCGCCGCCAAGACCTGGACAAACCTCACCCCATAAACCCGGGCACCTCTACTAAGTCACCAAACGTAGTGAACACTTGGGCAGAGGTGTTGGTTATCCAATAATGGTTTCCGGGGGCGGCGGTACCCATACCTGCCTCCCAAATTGATCATTTTATAATTGTAGCAAAACTCGTCCTTCCAAATTTATACAGGTCAGCAGTTAATAATTCTAATCTACGGAAATTAAAGTATTGGATATTTTAGAGAGGAAAATTATTATAGGAATCACCAATTATTTCAACCGTCGTCAATAGCAAGATTTATAAAATTAAGATGACTCCACTTGGTAGCCCTTATAGCGAGGATGGAAGATAGCCTACCGTCTAATAGGCTTCTCTTTAATAAGCCTGCAAGACAAAGGAGTCTTGAAAGGCCTGAGCTTTATTGACTGGATAGAGTGGAGACCAATAACATAGCCTTAGGTATGAGGAACTGATTAGAAACAGCATAAACACTTTCTGGAAGCGACTAGACTCTCCAAGGTTATTACGCTGTTGATGCTAAGTTGTTGTATGAATTTGTTGATTATATTATAACAGCCACTGTAGTGAAAGATTCCACACATATTTAGCGATATCCCCCAGAACTTGACAAAATTTCTCAAATCTCTTGTTCGCACTTAACTTAACTTGACGCAAACTCTATTGGCTCTTGTTTTTTATTGTTGTCGTTTAAAATTATATATTAATTGTTTTATTCTTGATTGTGCACCGTTGGACGATTAGTATTTAGGTATTCTTGTTTTTATTTCTTTCTATTTTTTTTTATGTTAACCTTCTTTCTATTGTGTAAACTATAAAAAACAAATAAAATAAATTTATTATATGATTGGGATTGATTATATGCTGAAAAATACTAAATAGGCTATAATTAACACAAATATATTATCTTTGTATTAATTACAACATATTGTAAAAGCCCAGCTGGGCATGAAATTCAGAAATAAATAATTTACTCACCAGTCCTATTAGAGAGGGATTGCATTTCGTTGCCCTGAACGCGATACCAGATCGAATACTTTATTATATATACAACATTTCAAATCGAAATACACTTAAAACTCTTTTCTCGGGCATATCTGCAAATCTTACAATGCCCTAAAAAATATTGATATTTCCACTTTACCCTTGAAACTTAACAAATAAAAATCAAATTAAACTTTATTTATTTGTTACAGTGTACCTTAAAATTACTTTACTTAACCTTATTTAAATCAAAACTATTATTTTTTTATTTATTATTTTTTTTTTACTTATACTGTGTAATATTATAACTTTTAATATCTACTTGCTTCCTAATCTGTAACCATAACCAACTCGAACAATAGGTTATGAATACAACCATTCACACTCTTTTATGATTTTTTCTCACTCTCTACATTCGTAACAGATATTTATAACAAACTCTTCTCTCCATCCAATTGATTATAATATTTTCCAGGGGTTGGATTTCTCGGTGATAAAGTTCTGGTGGCCATCAAGGGACAAAAGAAGAAGGGTATCCTCGTGGGGTTGAAGCAAAAGCAGATTCCAAGCGTCCCCAAGTTTGACAGTAACAACTTGGTTCTCATTGATGACAATGGCACTCCCCTAGGAACAAGAATTCATGTTCCTATACCAACCATGTTGCGAACAGTGCTCAAGGAAAAAACACAATCTAAAGGAGCCGATTATACTAAACTCTTGGCAATATCTAGTAGATTTATTTAAATTGTATTTTTCTTTTATATTTGGTATATTATGTTTAGTTAGTAGTATGTAATAAAAAAGTATAAAATTTTGTTCATATTTTATTTCTCTTATTATCAATAAGAAGACATTGAAGCAAACAATAACAAATCACATAAATAGTTATGGCATTTTGATTATATTTCTGTGCAAGAAGAGAATTAATATAATCTCATGAATTATTATTATTCTAGAATTATCTGCTTTTGGGCTTAATGAGTGTTGTGACCGTGTTTGGTATGCCCGAAGTAAGGTAAATTTTTCCTTACTTTCAGGTGAATTGATGAAACATTTTCAAATATCAATATTGAACAGAAAATTAATTTCCATTGGGCTGTCTAGGGCCTAGAAGTAGAAAGGTCTTCAGTGTACATTTACCACTTCAGTTCTCATACCCGGAGTGCTCCATTTACCACTTCAGTGCTCATATCTGAAGTACTCCATTTACCACTTCAGTGCTCAAACCTGGAGTGCTCCATTTACCACATCAGCGCTCGTACCTGGAGTGCTGCATTAACCACCAGTGCTCATACCTGGAGTGCTCCATTTACCACTTCAATGTTCATACCTGGAGTGCTCCATTTACCACATCAGCGCTCATACTTGGAGTGCTGCATTAACCGCTTCAGTGCTCCATTTACCACTTCAATGCTCATACCTGGAGTGCTCCATTTACCACTTCAGTGCTCATACCTGGACAGCTACATTTACCACTTCAGTGCTCACAAGAGTTCTCTATTTACCACTTCAATGCTCATACCTGGAGTGTTCCATTTACCAGTTCAGTGCTCATACCTGGAGTGCTCCATTTACTACGTCAATGCTCACTAGAGTTCTCTATTTTGTTTTGGTGGGTGGGAATTGCCAATAAAACAGGAAGTTATTATAATTATGTAGTCATTTATTAAGATTTTTACATGCAAAAATGGAAAATTGTACAGTAGAAGATAAAATTTAATGAAATAAAGAATAATCTCTCATTAAAATCATTCTTTAAATATACATACGAAGGAAATTTACTAAATGCGCCGATGCACTTTCCTGAATGACATTATTTAAAATTATTTCTAGCTAAAACATTTCAGGAAAATGCATCCTGGCAAATAAGCAGATGATACCGACACAATACAACCAAACCAGACACGGGTTAACTAAGGTTACTAAGTGACAGTATTACCAAGTTGCAAAGGAACAACGGAACAAGAACTGAAGCGTGGCGGCCGTGAAGTGTGCCGGTGTGGCAATGGCACTGTGTCGTATCATAATAAATTGACCATTAATAAATCTTCATAGTCTCAGCTTAGAAAAATTACCAAGGGCCAATTGAACAAGAATATAATTAATTTTCCATATATTTTTGAAAATGCATTCTCGCCCCGAAATACGGAAAACAGAAAAACCGGCCTCGCACGCAATTTGCAATAATAACGCATACATTCCCAGAACGTAATTACATTAAAAGGTATTCTTGAATTGCTATTGCCACGAATTGAACTAGCCAAATGGCACGAGTTAGGATAGCTGATTACGCGTAACAAATGGTGACAGTCTTTCATAAAGTGTATATGCTTCTAGTAATAGTACAATACATATAGAACATACAATTTAACGATAACATGACAGCAGACATTGCGGGAGCTACGATTCTAACTGACCTAAGTTAAAATGATTGAGTCGACGGAGATCCCGTGCGGTGTCAACACCGACTTAAGAATATTCATTGTTTTACATTCCTCCGTCCGCAGAACACACAGCACCGTGTTGTTTACTCTATGGGGGCCAGACTGAACTGCCACTGATTATTTATCAATTCCTGGTGACCTCGCAATGGCCCGATGGCAGGTTAGGATAGGTCAACTTCCCACTACGGTGGGACTACCGCCTACAGCGCTCCTGGCTTCAGAACTTAGGTTACCGCAACAACACAACACATACTGACGAGAAATGTACGCAACCAATTACCAAGCATTATCCAAACATTGCAAATTATATAACTTTATACTCGAGGGCGATGAGGAGGAAGGCTAAGAAAGTTGCAGGTAAAGAAATATATGTTAATCTAAGCACGTGGATACAATTCTATTTAGCATGAAGTGCAATTGATTATAATAATTATTATTATTTCTCTGGCATACTTGTACTTATGTAGTGAATAATCTGATAAATATTTTGCATTGTTTCAAATGACTATCCTATCTATATTAACCAAATTCCTATCTTTAATTATATCCTTGCACAGAAATCTGATATTTATCCTTTACCAAAAATTACCAATCGATTTATTCAAATAAGAAATGGGATTAACTATTTATTACTTAACTCTAGTGTGAGAATAGTTAATTGCATTTATATTTTATTTGATAAGAAATTGAAATCTGATTCAAAGTTACACCATCCATTAATTTCCTTTTACCATTGAATTAATAAACAAGCATTCATTTGAGAAATTTATATTCAGCTTTATTATCAATGTAAGCAACGGGAATCCTGTATGATTTTGTGCTTGAGTCCGCCATATTCTTTCTTCGGGTAAAGCATTTCATGTACAATAAATCAACCAGAATTACAATACATATTTCTTAAACATAATGAAAATTCGTTAAACAATAGGTACTAATTGTTTTATTAAATGGCATTACACTTTAAAAATAAACATTAAAATCGGTAGATTATAACTCTATTCAATATTAACTAAATCAGGTCATTTTCACATGACTTTTTGATTTCACCGAGTTCAAATTGAAGAAATATGCAAATAATGTATTGTTAAAACCTTTGTTAGTAAGCTAAGAAAAGTTTATTTTTTACCAATTAAACATTTGCACTTTCATACTTTACTTCAAGCGTTAGCAATAATAATCACGACATGATTTCATTCAGATAAAATATAAAATAATATATGTATTAGAAACTCAATTCCCTGACAAATAATTAATTAACTGATCCCCTTAAGTAATTTCAAGCTCAATAAATAATTAGAAAAGAAGATGCCATTTATACAAACGTATTTACAAAAAGCTTTTGTTTTGGTAATCATACGTAGATGGTAAATTATCAACTAAAAGGTGGTTGTGGTACTTTAAAGCATAAGTCATGGCAAATTGTTCATCTAATCGCAAAAATATATCAATTATTATTATCATTCAAAACTATATAATATGCTGTCTTATTACAATATGCAACTTATATGTACAGTGTACATTTCAATATTCTATCTTCTGTAATAATATTGTATCTAGTGATCTCTCAATATACATACATTATACATGTTTGTTTGTTGATCAGGTGAAATAGTTGTAGGGATTGATTGTACTGGGGACGGCCAAACAATAGCAGAAGTGGATTCAACAGCAGTCGCGCCGAACCCAATGAGATTGTTTGTGCGTAGCATCCAAAACTATATATCCTTGAATAGCCACAACTTACTTAACTTACCATTATATTAATAACTTTTATATATTATATACTTTGAAGCAAACACTATACATACCTTTCAAACTAAAGAGACTAAGTGATTCTTTAAAAATTGGGATATAATAAGCCAACTAACTACTGTCTTTAAGTACAATATTTTATCATTAGTTTCATTCAAAGTTTTTTTTTAATAAAGTAGACACAAAAGAGATTTAGTACAAGGGATTTAATAATAATTTAGTCCTATTAGTGGATAATAATAAATAAGGTATTCCATGATTCTTAAATTAAAGAAACAATCTCGGAGGACTGCGTAAATGTGAATCAAACAGGACGCTTGGAAAATACACCGTATTAAAAGACTATTCATATTAGCATTCTTCCGCTTTGGGTTTTTGCTACCAATGCGACATATTCGGCACTCAGCAAAGGACCACTGGTCACTGTTGGGCGGTGATTTACAACAATCTTTAGAAAAGGACATACACAATTTACTAAAATTTACAAGTTAGTTTTTTTTCATTTAAATATTAATTAAAATGATAAAAACAATAATATACATCACATTTCATGCAACAGATCTTTGTTTTTGGTGACAATGGAACTAACTTGCATACACAAATATTTATCAGGTTACTAGTAGACAGGTACTAATTGATTTCTTTAGTATTGCACAAGTATTTATATTACATTATAATATTATTGTGATATGTTAAGATAATATATAATACAGTGACGGTTCATTTCCAAATTTGATTTCATGTGGCCCGTAATATATTGATAAAAACAAATACATACACCGCCTCCAAATAATTTTATTGATTCCTTGCAAATTTGTATAATAAATACCAGACTTTGATTGAGTTATTTATTTGTTCTTTTTTTTATTTTTAACAAATGCAAAATCTTTCACATGGATGAGATTAGAATATGTATAAAAAGAATTTTTCATTTATTATTTTTGTACAATTTAAAGTGGAGGATTGTATTTTAAGGAGGTAACATTGTTAATGGCAGAATGTTTGTGTTAACGGCATCATAATTATTGGACCAGCAATATCATGATTTCAATACAAAATTGTATTGAAATGTGCACATGTCTGCACTGCATGTATTGAATATATAATAAAAGAACAATTATGCAAGTGAGTTCCACTGTAAGCCATTATTGGCCAGATGTTGGGCTAACCTCATGGTAGGACTACTGCCGCATTACAAATAATAGTCAAGTGAAAGCTATCCGTACATCAACATGGATACAGTTTATATTATAATATTCACAAATTAACAACTTACAGGAGAACGGCAGAAAATATACGTCGAATTGTGACTTTCTAGAAGAAATCATTGAAATTATCTATCAACACTTAAGATGACAACGATTCAACACATCATTAACACCAATGTAACAATGCCATCAACACATTAGATGACAATGATGCAACAATGCCATTTTAGTAACAGCGATGAAACAATGGCATTAACATTAGATGACAACGCTGCAACAATTCCATTATTCGACACATCATTAATAAATATAACAGTGCCATCAACATATTAGATGACGATGATGCAACAGTGCCATTAGTAATAGCGATGCAACATTGCCGTCAAAATATTAGATGACAATGATGCAACAATGCCACTACTAACAACGATGAAACAATGGCATTGACATTAGATGACAATGCTGCAACAATTCAATTATTACACACATCGTTAACAGCGTTACAACAATGCCATCAATATTAGATAACAATGATGCAACAATGGCATTGACATATTAGATGACAACGCTGCAACAATTCCATTATTGGACACATCGTTAACAGTGATATAACAGTGCCATCAACATATTAGATGACGATGATGCAACAGTGCCATTAGTAATAGCGATGCAACAATGACGTCAAAATATTAGATGACAATGATGCAACAATGCACTACTAACAACGATGAAACAATGGCATTGACATTAGATGACAATGCTGCAACAATTCAATTATTACATACATCGTTAACAGCGTTACAACAATGCCATCAATATTAGATAACAATGATGCAACAATGACATTGACATATTAGATGACAACGCTGCAACAATTCCATTATTGGACACATCGTTAACAGTGATATAACAGTGCCATCAACATATTAGATGACGATGACGCAACAATGCCATTAATAGCGATGAAACAATGGCATTGACACATTAGGTAACTATGCTCTCATTCAACATATCATTAACAACAATGAAGCATTGCCATGGACACTTTAGATGACAACGTTGCAGCACCGCCATAATCAAAACATTAGATGAAAGAAGTATTATAATTAACACGTCATTCCTTTAAAATAGATAGTTCCTCAAAGTAAAACCTAAAATAGACTTACAGAGAGTAACACCGAGAGATAAGAAAGGCATTTGAGTTATTGGTCGATGGACAGCAAAGCTAGCTTCAACTCCGTGACAGGGAATATGAGTAGGGACAGCAACCGGAATGACTACTAAACCAACACGATGTCCGCAGATACATCTAGAGACATTCAAGAACGGCGAAACTTCACCGCTCGTACATCGTAAGGCAATTCGCCATCTCAATGCCGGGTATCGGTTAGAACAGTGGAGGTGGCGGCGACAATAAACCAACGATACTGCTAAAAGCTGGTAGCCATAGTTATGGAAGAGCCACCCACTTTGTACAGATGAGACAGTATGTACAGAGGAACAAGTCTAACAAACAATGGTAGATAAGGATTAAGGGAGTAGACCATTAATATTACAGTAAAGGCTAAAATGTGTTATGTAACATCTATTTAAATCTTGTCTTGCATTAAAAGAATGTTAAGAGTGACATACGAGTACTCACTAAAGTAGAAAAAGTATTGCTTTATTTGCAATTATTTGTAATGTGCAGATTTTCATAATCTAAATATCTTATCGAATATTATAATATAGTAGGTACTATTCAATTTAAAAGTTATTAAAAATTTGATTTAGAAATTTGCTTGATTTATCGCAATCATGGCACAATGGACCGAACGAGGTGGATGCCCGGAGGTCACAGACAGACAAACATAGAGAGGTGAAGTAAGGATCCAACACATCTATCGGCCATGCTAGATAAACAGAGAGATCTTCACACAAAACTCATCTCGGTAAGACCCAAACACTCGGCATGGCACAACAGTGGTAACAAAAAGTGGTCACATAGACAGGTGAAGCAAATGATTCAACAGGTCTATTGGCCATGCAGGTTAAACAGGGATAGTAGCGCAGAAACCCCAGCATGACACAATGAATAACCTGAAGTGGTCACATGTATAACCATACAGAGAAGTGAAGCAGATAATCCAACACGTCTAGTGGTCATGCGGGATAAATAGTATCCCCATACACACACTCTTACCTCATCAAATCACAAACAACCAGCATGGCACAATGGTCGCCAGTTTGGTCAGAAGAGACCAACACAGATATAAAGCAAATGATCCAGGGCGCCTATTGGCCATGCAGGTTAAATAGCATCCGCACTTTCTCATCTTAAACCACACGCAATCAAATGGATTCAGAGTAGACACTGTGTGATTGGTTTAAAGTGACCACATAGAGGAGTGAAGCAAAGGATCCAGGACGTCTACTGGCAAATGCAGGATAAATAATAGCATCTGCACTCTTCATCTTAAGCAACAAGCAACCAAATGGATTCAGAGTGGAGATTGTGTGGTTGGTTTGAAGTGAACACACAGAGGAGTGAAGCAAAGAATCCAGGACTTCCATTGGCAATTGCTGGATAAATAGCATCAGCGCTCTCTCATCTTAAGCTACATGCAACCAAATGGATCCAGGATTGACACTGTGTGGTTGGTTTGAAGTGAACACACAGAGAAGTGAAGCCAAAAGATCCAGGACGTCCACTGACAATTGCTGAAAAAAATAGCATCTGCGCTCTCTCATCTCAAGCCGCACGCAACCAAATAGATCCAGGCTGGACACTGCGTTATTGGTTTGAAGTGACCACTCAGAGAAGTAAAGCAAACGACCCAGAATGTCTATCGGCCATGCGGGATAAATATGCAGGATATAGCCACAAGCAACCAAATGGATTCAGGGTGGACTCGGTGTGGTGGGTTTGAAGTAACCACACAGAGTGAAATAAATGATCCAGAATGTCTATTGGACACAGCCAAATGTATAATTGGATCCAGGTTTGATCCAGATCTGGTTTGTTTGAAGTGACCAGCACAGAGAAGTGAAGAAGCAAGGACCGTTGTCCAACACGTCGATTGGCCATGCGGGATAAACAGTAACACTCATCTTCATAGCGTAGACTGCACACGAGGAACAGCCCGTCTATTCCAGATTACACATAGTTATAAACAACAAAATCTATTTAAAACAAAATAAACCTATGTTAAACACTGGGATCACACAAAATAATTTAAGTAAGAGTATTGCAACGAGTCTTAAATATAACACAAAGAGATGGCATCTTTTACTGCTATTTACCCCACAGTGCCAATGACTAGATAACAATTTTATATATACTTAATAGTTAGAGATATCCTTTAAAAAATATACAAAAAAACAATTGACGAAGAGTGGTAGAATTAAACGTCCACTACCATTTTCTTATGGATATCCGTATTCCCAACCACTGAACAGAATTCGTCAAATGATATTTTACCGTCTTCATCCTTGTCAGCAAACAATATGGTCTTGTCCACGATCTGTTGGAGCTGCGTGTCTTTCAAATTATTGCCCACCATCATTTTAAGTACCTGCAAGAAGACTTCACCCGTATTAATACACTGATTTATAATATTAGTGTCTGTCATACACACTCATCATTAAAGAGTTAATCTAAGAGAGAAAATACCATAGATAATTGTAATGATGGTATTATTCACATTCAAACACTATTAATGCTGTGGGAAAATTTCTCAATTACGATAGGTCGTCAATACAAACTGGTTTATTATGAGTTTACATATTTACAATAATTATGCTATAAGTCACACGACCTGACTATACTAGCAGCTAATTGAATCTCAGAGGAATAAACATATCAACGGTACCGAAGAACAATGTCGGCGATTTTGTAGTTTTGCAATAGAGCAGTTTAAAGTTAAATTTCTGCATTTTTACTGTTATTGAGATCAATAAATACAGCACATAAGAAATACATACCTATGTACGTATTTCGTTACATTTCATTGAAAATTCTGAAACTACTTTTAAATCGTCAAAAGGGAGTTAAAATAAGCCAACAAGACTATTTTCAATTTTTATCATATACAACATTATTCTTAATTAAAAATTTGAAAGCGTAATCCATCATCTTTCAAAAACAGTTTTTAGTTTTCGGACGCATTCAGAAATATTCAATTCATTTGGAGTTTATTACTGACAAAAAAGGCCTGACGGGTTAATTGAAAAAATATATCATCAGACAACAAAATGACGTCTAAATTTTTTACTCAAAATATCCTCAGGAATCGCTCGTTAAAATTCTGCTGTTACATCACGTGTATTTATTAAAAAAATACCCAGAGCGGGTTTTGAACTCGTGACTTTTGTGTTGGAGTCAAGGAGCTGACCACCCCGCCACGGATGTCAAACTTTACACTTTTGTTTACCCTGTAATCTCCGCTGCCGTGTGTGCCCCACACTTATCCTCCATTATGATAAAACGGGGAAAATATTTGCATTCCATAAAGGCGCATACCGTAAGAAACCTGAAACACTGTTTGACTAGCTCACACTCAAAGCGGCTATAAACCTCCTTATCTTTTACGGCCTTTTGATTAAACTAACCACATACAACAGTGATATGGCTATTTACATCTAAATTGTAATGGCCAATAGCCTAATTGGTGTTGCAGGCAAATTATTAAATTTAGGAAAAAATAAATAAAAGTGGTTACCAAATTGCTTATTGTAGATAACTTGGGTACTTTGTAAACATAAGATTACAAATGAGCTTCAGACTGCGATTATTTAAAAATACATTTAGTAATCATTGAATCTATTTCTTATGGCCAGAAAAAGTTTCACAGAATTTGAAAAAATCATCACATTTCCAAGTTAATTTTCAAGTTCCGTAAAGGTTCTATTCAAGTTGCATTATTATTTCAGTTGTGTAAAAAATTGGCCAATAGTGATATACTAACAGAACTTGAATAGAACCATTAACCAGTTATGTCTATTTGTTTGGTTTTTGGAACAAATCATATAGATATCTCATAAAAATCGCTATATACTATCATCTAAACGTTTAGAAAGAGAAAACACCATGCTTTATATTCAAATCTAAAAGTTAACTGCAAAATAATTTAAATTTACACCTTTACGAATCCAAAGTTTCAGATTGCAATTTGAAAAGAAATTATGAAACTTTGAGAATTTTTTATTAATTATTTTTAAATGACACGACAAAAAAGTGAGTTTATAATACATTTATTTGCCAATTAAAATATGTGCGTGCTTTTATTTTTTTTCCTTATCAGTAACTTTATTTAGAAAAAATGTAAGGCGAGCCATTTTAAAAACTTTTTTTATGCTTGCAAGCAAAATTTTTATATAAAAAAAAATAAATTATATTGAATTATAATAATTGAAAGCGTATTTCAATTTGTCCATAGAAATACATAAAAAGACCTATTCTGTCAGATACATATTTTACCCGCCAAATCGCCAACGCGTTGTTAAGATCCTGTGAAACCTGTCCTTGATGATCATAGTAATCTTGATTAGGAATCAAAAAAAATGTGAATTTTATATCAAAATGCAATCATTTGCATTTTTAATGAATAGCTTAGGTAATTATAAAATATTTTTTTATTCTTCATTACAATATTACTGTTGTTAAAAATAAAAGTGACCTTGAGGTGTTGTCTCAGAAAAACAGCACTATAAAATTTGGATAAGTACATCTTATTATTATTGATCTTCCCAATAAACAGAGTACCTAGCAATAACTTATAAGCCAGAGCGACTTTGTTAACCACTTGGACCCATAAGCTTGTTTACTTGACAATGTAACATTACTAGACATACGTATGATGTATGAGGCATACCTGATTTATTAAACCATTTTATTACAATAATCCCAAAAAATTTGTAAAAAAAAAAAATGCGAGTTCGAATATTCTACATAAGGGTATTAAGAGAAGTACGTCCTGGACTTACTATAACCAGTGATTCCTGACATTATTTGGAGTAAAAAAATTAAATAAAATTTTGATCTTCGGTGAGATTTTTGATGTTTTTATTTTCAAATGACTTAAAACATAGAAAAGCAGTAGGTATTGGACAGTTAGGGTCGTGATGAGGGATTGGGGGCTTGCTCAGCTGATTGACCAATGATGACATGTGGAAGAATTTTTTTTGTTTGGTAAAAAGAGGGCAGATCATGATTGAACCTAGCTATAATATATCATGACTTTATATGTATTCATCAAAACATTTTGCAGCCCTGCATGTGCTTGTAAATGAATATGTTTATCTGGGAGTGACTGTTGATTGTAATTTCAAATGGGATATACAAATAAACAAAATTTGTAAACGGCTGTGGGCGATAGTGGGTAGGCTGTACAAACTGAAATGTTTGGTTCCGGTGAATATTTTAAAAATTATTTACTTATCACTTGCAGAATCAACTTTACGATATGGATTAACTACTTGGGGACACTCTTGCAAAACTAATTTAAACCACCTACAATCAGTACAAAATTCTATGATTAAGTTATTGTTCAAAAAAATATTTTTTCACAGAGACGAAACATTTCATTGTTGTATCGGAATTTAACAATATTACCTGTGCAGGCCTTATTATGGTATAAAATATTGATTCAGCATGTATCTGAGTCTGATTATAAGAAGAGAGTGGAACATGAGCATAATACGAGGTTCACAAAGAATGAAGGAATGCTTGTTCCAAAATATAATAATAACTACGGACGGCGAACCCTGGAATTTAACGTGCCAAAAATATTTAACATGTTACCAAATAATATAAAAAATTGCGTCTCTACAAATAGATTCAGATATATGTATGCTGAAACAATGGTTACTGAATAGAGATTGTTTATATTAATTAATGTGTGTTAATTATGACAATTAATATAGTTATAGTAATAATAATATGTATGTATGTTTAAATTGTAATTGAACATTAACATCCTGTTGACAAACTGCTTTATTGCGGGTTAATGGGATTGTATCTTGAAACAATAAATAAAAAATAAAAATAAATGGTGCCTGGCGGCAGATCGTGAAGTGCGTCAGGCGCATCATGATCGGCCTGATTTTACGATTTGCCTGCGACATATTGATAGACACTCATATCATCAAAGTCGCACCCCTGATTCAATAGTCCCCCCATTTTACAGTATCAATTAATTGCTGATTAAAACCATCTCCTATTAATTTAATTTATTTTTAATAATTATAATTATAACATGATTAATAATCTATTTCATGGACTGGACATCAGTAGCGCAACATGATTTTCTAATTGAAATTGATTGAAAAGATTTATTTACAATTTTATATACGTTAAAAGGAAGAGAATTGTTTGCATAATGTATCTCTTTCAGAAAACAGATAACTTTTTCAGTTTTGGAAATAAAAAAGTTTCAGATGCAAAAATTGGAAAGGAAACTTTAATAAAATGAAAATCTGAACAAAAAGTCTCCGCGCACTCCTCTCTATGAAAGGGGGGGGGGGGTAGAAAAAAAATCACGAAACATCACGAGGGGGGGGGGGGGGTAAAATGAGATATCGAACGCACGATTTCTAAAGGTGAACGTCCTATACTTTGTACTAAAAAAATTTTGATTTTAAGAGGGGGAGGTGTGTGCCTAAAACCTCACCACATATCACCAGGGGGGGGGGGAAGGGGTCAAAAAGTTGCTAAAAAACATCACGTGATTAATGGACGACCCCTATGTAAATATGCACGCAGTAACAAAAGGCAATTAATCAAAACCGTTTAACTACCGCAAATAAACCATGAACAAAAATAAATGAAGAATTGGCAAAACATTATAAATGCAAATTTGATAAAAAATATGACAACAAATTAAACATCATATCTGATGCTGTCCATTTTGACTGCAGTAGAAACTGTGGGTTTTAAATATAAAGTTGGATATTTTTACTAGTGAGATATGATTCAAGGTTGTTTACTTTCAGCTTACTAGAAAAATTTTACAAATAAGAACATAGCGCACTTGAAGTGAAATAACACAAATCTGGATCATACAAATATATATATATATTATGTTATGAAGATATATTATTATGTTATATAATTTCGTTTCTATTGAATGGAATAATCTGATGTAATGGAAATATACAACCACAAATTATATCACATCATGTAAATTAAGTAAATGTCGCTGAATTAAGAAGAATCGGTACTTGTATTGTATTAAGAAACATTATGATTAAGTTGGTAAGTATGCGAATGGTAGAAGAAGTCGGGGACGCCTGAAAAAGACATGGCACGACCAAGTGAATCAGATACTTGAGTCGGGCCATGTCAAGAGTCAGAATAATAGAAGAGCATGTATGAGACGATGTATGAATGTGAAAGAGGCAAGGAGTGTGTGCCAAGACCGAGTTGTTTGGCGGTCTGTCCTCTCCGCCTACCCCTGCGGGGAAACGGCGTGATGGTTAGTTAGTTAGTTGATTAAGTTTAAAGTTTTAGGTTTATGATAACTAAATAATATCACTATTTCATAGATATCTCGTTTGGTTCAACCCTCCAAGTATGGAATGGTTTGGGGTTTTTGAGTAAGGTGAAGATATTAAAATGAAAGTAACCTGAAACAGTTCCCCGTTGCTGATGTACCCGTCGTTGTCCATATCGTAGATGCGGAAGGCGAACCTCAGCTTAGACAGCTTGTCCCCCTTGACGCTGAACTGCGAAACGCCCTGGATGAACTCCTTAAAGTCCACCTCGCCGTTCCCATCGGCGTCGAAGATGTCGATGACGCGCTGCACCAGAGGATTCTGCTGGAGCTCCGGGAGGGACATGAATTCGTCGATGGACAGCGCGCCCGAGTTGTCCAGGTCCAGCTTCCTGAACCTCTTGCCCAGGCGCCGGATCTCGTCCGCATCGACTGCAGATGGATAAACACTTTTACAATGGCACAACATGCGAGTTTCTCGGAACAGTTACAAAACAAAATAGTGACAGATCATTCGGAAAATAAAAAATTACTTACTTAACAATCAGCATTAAAAATACACCCACTGTAAACTGCTAACTACAAACGATTTATATTTACATAAATTCTAGTCTAAACAGGAATTCTGGAAAATTTATAAGATTTCCAGTGAAAAAAGCTCTTACTTTTAAATTCTGCATATATAATGAAATACATACTGAAATTTTTGGTAAAATGTTTGAAAATGCCTTTACTGTTTTTCAAACTCCACCTTTTACAGTCATTTTGATATGAACCTATTTCATAGAATTTAAAGATAGTATTGCATGAGTTAGCAGACTACATAGTGATGTTCAGGGCCATTATTGAATGCTGAACCTTAACCTAACCTAACCTAACATATTATTTCATCATGCTCTGTTTTGCCACTAATCCGTTTTGTCACTATTCTGTTTTGTCACTTTTCCGTTTTATCCGGTTACCGTGTTTCTCCCTTCAAAGTTATATTTGTACAATTAATTATATTTTGATGGTAAGAATGAATT
Organism: Limnephilus lunatus; assembly: GCA_917563855.2. Lineage (NCBI taxonomy): Eukaryota > Metazoa > Arthropoda > Insecta > Trichoptera > Limnephilidae > Limnephilus > Limnephilus lunatus. The sequence continues at coordinate 47,297,019 of OU830602.1, forward strand.
TAAATATAAAGATGTGCCTACACAAGGATAACAGTTCACAGCTTGGGAAATATCTCAAACAGCTCATTGCTAACAAAAAATATAGACTAAAACATTAAGGTGAGTGTGTTTTGAGCTTCATTTGATAACCATCAAAGTGACGATCGGCAACATTTTAAAATTTTGACCTAATAAGAGGGTTTTACTGTGAAATGTCTCGAACAGCTCGTTGCTAACAAAAACTATAGACTAAAACATTAAGGTGAGAGTGTTTCGAACTTCATTTGATGACCATCAAAGTGACGATCGGCAACATTTTAAAATTTTGACCTAATAAGAGGGTTTTACTGTGAAATGTCTCAAACAGCTCGTTGCTAACAAAAACTATAGACTAAAATATTAAGGTGAGAGTGTTTCGAACTTCATTTGATGACCATCAAAGCGACGATCGGCAACATTTTAAAATTTTGACCTAATAAGAGGGTTTTACTGTGAAATGTCTCAAACAGCTCGTTGCTAACAAAAACTATAGACTAAAACATTAAGGTGAGAGTGTTTCGAACTTCATTTGATGACCATCAAAGCGACGATCAGGATAATTTTTAAATTTTGACCTAATGAGTGTTTTACTGTATCTTTTACTGTGAAATGTCTCAAACAGCTCGTTGCTAACAAAAACTATAGACTAAAACATTAAGGTGAGAGTGTTTCGAACTTCATTTGATGACCATCAAAGCGACGATCAGGATAATTTTTAAATTTTGACCTTATGAGTGTTTTACTGTATCTTTTACTGTGAAATGTCTCAAACAGCTCGTTGCTCACAAAAATTATAGACTAAAACATGAAGGTGCGGGTAATTTGAACTTCATTTGATGACCATCAAAGCGACGATCATCATCATTTTAAATTTTTGACCTAATAAGAGGGTTTTACTGTATATTTTACTGTGAAATGTCTCAAACAGCACGTTGCTAACAAAAACTATAGACTAAAACATCAAACCATCAAAGCGACAATCATCATCATTTTTAATTTTTTTACCTAATAAGAGGATTTTACTGTACTGTCTACTGTTGGTGCCTCAAATGATAATTAATTAATTCTTAATCGATATTAAAAGATCAGTCTCGTATGTCCAATTTTTTTCAAGTAATGAATTCTATAAAATAATGTTAATCACTCGGACCCAAAAGCTTGTTTTCACGATAATATAACATCACCAGACATATGTATGACGTATGATGTGTACCTGAATTACAAAAATCTATAAAATCCATTTTGCTTTCATCAATATTTTCATACAAGTTTTCAAGTCAGGTACGCCTCATACGTCATACATGTCTGGTAATGTTATATTATCGTGAAACCAAGTTGACGGGTCCTATATCGAGTGGTTAATATATTTTTTAATGTGAATATGTATCACAATAGTCCCAACTTCTCCCGTCTGGAGCCAGTGAGACTACGTCATCCCTAATTGGGGTGTGTTGTCAGGCTAAAGGCAGTACAGAGGGGAAGGAGATGGAAAAGGGGATGGTGGGGAAGAACCTAGCTATTCAGATTTGGTCACCAAACACGGCTAAAGCCATTGATAGCCGCCATGGTCGAGGGTTAAGACTCTTGACTCGCAATCCGAAGGTCACAGGATCAAATCAATCCCGGCGTACGCAAATAAACTTTATTTGATCAATTTGTGTTATTGCATAATTAATTCATTTAAATGATGTATAGTATATTTGCGGCACGTTCCAGAGTGGAAGGTAGCTACAGTGGAAGATAAGATACAGAGTGGAGGTATCGCCCTGGTGTAAGACCACCATTCAGAATTGTAACGTTGCTTGAAATGGCTTTAGCAGTGTTTAGTGACCAGATCTGAATAGCCAGGTACTTCCCCACTTTTCTCTTCCCTATCTCTTTCCTCTTCCCTAACTCCATCCCCTCCTACCTTCAGCCTCACAACATACCCCAATTGGGGTGCCATAGTCTCACTGGCTCCAGACGGGAGCAGCTGGGACTCTTGTGAGGTATTCATATAAATAAAAAGAAAAGCAATTCTGAATGGTGGTCTTACACCAGGATGATACGAGCGTATCTTCTACTCTGGAATATGGCGCAAATATACCATGCATTATTTGAACCCGCGACGTTTGGATTGCTAGTTACTAGAGAGCTTTACCCCTCGACCACGGAGGCCAAGTGTAGCTAAAATAGAGTCAAAAATAATTAGAGAAGTTGATACTAGGAGTAAGTATCAAATTTTGGATTTTACTAATTTGATATCTATGGCTGGTAAAATTTAGAACATGACATGCACGCACAGAATTATTTAACATCACGGACAACATAATAAACTAGGTTAGGATAGCATTTGTTAGCTTAAAAAGGTGTCATTAAGTTGGCTACCTGCTTATTAACTTTACATTAGCTCCACACAGGAGGCTCTGAGGAAAATAATTCCCCTCAGGGTCATCTTTGAAGATGCTGTGTGGAGGGTCTTTTTAGGAAAGGAAGGAGAGGAAGTTCTGGGAAGAAAAAGGGTATTATTATTATTATATTCATCCCTTCAAATGCCGTGCAAGGCGATGGGCCGAGAGAGTACGGCCGGAGAAGTCAAAGGGACTCCCTCAACCATTCTCTCCCTATCTGGCCTGCCATGCATTAGGTGGGCAAACACATCCGCCGCCAAGACCCTGGCAAACCTCACCCCATGAACCCGGGCACCCCGGCTAAGTCACCAAATGTAGCGAACCACTTGGGGTGACCTATGGCAGACATGTTGGTTATCCAATAAATGGTTCCCGAGGCGGTGGTACCCATCCCAAATTGAGATTGAACAATGATATGAGACAATTTAAGGAAGGAACTGACAGTAGGGATTAAATGAGGAAGGAAAAATAAACGCAGCAACCAGCTACAAACGTGAACAGAATAGGTTTTAAAAATTAAATTTAAAAATATAAGTACTGTTCCATTTTGAAATATATTCCTGCATTATTATTTTTATGCTCTCCATATTCTGATAAAAGAAGTACCTACAAAATAAGTCTTGAGTATGCTTGTGAATAAAATATAACATGTATTTTAAATCTGAATACATAATGCTTTTACGTTATCAGACTTGGCTTTGAAAATTTCAATTTGTATTACACGAAACACATTATTATAAATTTTATATGACACGCATGTTTCTGAATAACAATATATCAACATCAAGCTTAAAATGTTAATTTCACGACAAAAGTGAACAAATTGTAAAACCCAAAGGAAATTCTATAAATTACTGAGTCAATCTTTTGCGAATAATTATTATTAATTAACCACATATTAATAAAATAAGAACGAAAGTTTCCGGTGATCAATTTAACCACAAATAATTATAACATTAATAAGACGATACATAAAAATATTACTACAATATTTGGTCTACATAACTGAAAAATTTTAATGGTTGGATCCATAAAATTTATGTCTTCAATTAAATTCAAATTTGTTCAAATATCAATATTGAACGAATTGATCACTAATTGGCTAATTTAATTTTAAACACTCGTTTCATTTTAACCCGTTGAATGGCAGGAGACCATATTTGTCCCATTGGAGAAATATGTTCTAAACGGTGTTAGAAAGGGAAAACACTACGCTTTATATTACAATAAAAAAATAGCCACCAAAAAAGTAAAATGTACACTTTTATGTATACAAAGTTTTGAATCGCAAATTGAAAAAAAAAATTTGAAACTTCGGGAATTTTTTATAAATTTTTTTACATAGAGCAACAAAAAGTGAGACAACAATATGTGTTTATTATACGTTTGTCTAATAAAATATGTATGTGTTTTTATTATCAGTAACTTTAGTTATAAAAAACGTAAGGTGAGCCATTTTTAAAACTTTTTTATGTTTGTATGCAAAATTTTTATAATTAAAAAAATATATGTTTATTTCGAATTATATAATTTAAAAGCGTATTTCATCATGTTTCTAAAACAGTTTTTAGTGTTTGAATGTGCTCAGAAACATTCCAAATATTTGCATTTTACTGTAAAGCGAAAATATTTTGACTATCTAAAAAAATGCCAAATTTTTGAAGGGTTAATGAATAAGTAATCAAAATGGATATCTACATTAGGCCTCACTATTTAGGACCAAGTATAGGGGTGAAACTATAATTTATTATTATTTCGTTGGCTTGCTTCTAAAAGTACCAATATCAGAAAATATTTGAAGAATTTGCTCTTTTTAGCAAGTTTTAATTTTGAGAAAGGCGAATCTCTAGTGTAACATTGTGGTCCCTCGAAAATCTGAAAATCATTTCTCGAAATCGAAAGATTCTTTTCGAATTCAAAAGTTAATCCAATTTTTAAGTAAAATTGCAAAAAAATTATATATACGTACACGGTGTTCGGAAACTCGTAGTACAAGCAGGAAACTGGTGAAACTACATCACACAGAGAACCCAAAAAAAAATCGATCTTAATGTTTCGATAACTTTTTTTTTTAAGTAAAACCTCTTTACGCACGCTTGACTTTACGAAAAGTGTGATCGGGTGAGGCGAACAGAAGTTGAGAGGGAGATATAAGTTAGTGAAGATAGAAAGAGAGAGAGTTAAGTTTCGTATATTACTGTAGGGGCAAGTGAGAGAGGTGCGAGCACACATTTTCTTTCTCTCTTTCTATCATAGCCAGTTATGTTTTGTATATCTAAGACACAGTGCAGGCCTATTATCTGTATCACACTGTAGGAGCAAGAGAGAGCAGTGCGCGCGCACATTTTCTTTCTCTCTTCTTTTATAAGTTAGTGAAGTTTTACTTCAGTTGTGTGGTTTAGCATACTCGTTTTTTTGTATTTTTAGGAAAAAAAACTATTGAAGCCTTAAAATACACTAAATAGCTGATATAAAACCCCTAGAAAATGATATTTTTCAAATAAAAATTTTCCAAAAACAAAAAATTCTGAATAAATTTATTTAGGTCTCAATTTACGAAACATAAGGTTAAATTAAATAAAAGTTATCCAACAAAACTGACTTCAAATGATTTTTATATTGTAGATTCACCAGTTTCCAGCTTGTACTACAAATTTCCGGACATGATATATCGCACATCCCATTGAAAAGTGTCGCAAGTCAAAAAACTAAATTTTACAAGAGAGTAAAAACAAATGATGATTGATGAAGCAAGCGGTCCCGTCGAAAAGAGACACTAGTGACATCTTGCAGAGATAGAGTGATCTAACTTAAATACGGTTTACATGGGGTATACATAATCACAATCACTTTACTATTAAAAAAAAAATATATATATATAAAAGAGAAAATTTTGACTTGCGACTCTTTTCTATGGAATGTGCGATACATCGAAAACTGAGTTTGGCCCTTTAAAAGCGAGCCACAAATTTTGTATTTAGTTTAAATTGAAGTTACAGTTATTAAATAAATCAATGTCTATTAAATGCCTACTCAAATTGGATTAATAATAATTTACTGTATACAATTCGTTCAAATGTTTAATTCTGATAGACAATTGATGTATACAATAATGACAATGAGTGTGTGAGAATTGATTTTTCAATAATCTCTTTGATGTATTAGAAATATTCATGAATTTTTGATGAGTTATTTGATTATAATGTCAGTTAATGTAGACAACGTAATATTATTATTCTAATATCGAAGCTATTCAATATGTAAACTGAAAAATTGTGGAGTAGATTTGAAATTTCCACATCTGTTGTGAAGTCGGCTTTTTGATATTTGATTTGGTGTTAATGAAAAAACTGTTTCTGAAGTTTGTAAAACAATTTACACTGACTTGTTAAAAAATGCTTCAAAAGCAAAATCACTCCTGAAAAATAGAATGACGAAACTTACATAATAAGCAGAATGTAACATTATTTCCCAATAAGTGTAAAAATAAATAAAAGTTGAGCATGTCGCAAAATGCTGTGGAGTATTTTTAGTGGGGAAAATACACTTACAACAAAATAGCTTCAATAATTTTTTTATTGATTACTATTAAAAATTGTGACCGTTGCGATAAATTTACGGATCAAACCGATTTTTATGGCAGTGTCATAACTTGTTTTCTTCCACATAATAAAATATTAATGCCGCAGATAAATACCTAATGAGGAACTTCATGAAAAACTATGACCATCATTTCATTGAATTTCAAAGTACTTTTAACCCTTAATTACTCGCGTGGGGTTCCAAACACTCCAGACTGTGTTAGAAACCCTATAACTTTTTTAAATTTGAATTTACCGCGCTAGTTCTCTTAGTAGCTTCGTCTAAGCAGGTGACCTCCGTAAATCAGTCGCGAGCAGTGCTCGATTGTGTGTGCATTTGACAAAAGCGACTAAAACGGATTCCTGAAGTTTATGGCCATCATGGGATCTTCTGGAGCTATCCAACCACAACAATACAAAAGATGTCATACATGTCAAAGAACCAAACATAGAAAAACAAAGACTACTTGCTCCAAATGCCAATGATTGTTGTCTGCCAAAATTGTGATATAAAAAAAAACTGATATTTTTTTATGTGGTTTATTACAAATATAATTATCACTTTGTTTTCTTTAAAAAAGAACTTAAACGTTGATTAATATATAAGTTCAAAGATATTAATTAATAAAATTCTGATTTTGCATTTACATATTGTTTTATTGCTATAAACTAAAATGGGGTGTTTTGTACCCCATGTGATGACTTACGTGACTTTTTAGGAGCGAGTAACTAAGGGTTAAAGATAAACATTCACCGGTAAGTTCAACAAACGTTTGCTAACAAATAATTTTCTTTGAAGAATTTCATCAAATTGAAAACAATAAATCTTGTTGGTAAAGATTTGAAAGAAGCGTGTGTAGGATTAAGTAGCCAATTATAAACCTCGAAAAATAAATTGGCATACGAAAAACAACAAAAAAATCCCACTGAATTGTAAATAAACGTATTGTGAAAGTTTAAAAAAAAATACTGTTGGCTTGTTACGAAAAGTCACAAACTTAAAAATAATAGATCAGAGATTTTCACAGCCAAATTGTCATTGTGATTCATTCTTGGGGTATTATGCCATGTTGCGCAGAAAAGTCCCAACTGCTACCAACCACCTGGAGCCGGTGACTATGTCATACCCAATTGGGGTATGTTGTAAGGCTGAAGGTTTTTTTTTTACATTAGCTCCACACAGGAGGCCCTGAGGAAAATAATTTCACTCAGGGCCTATGTCATCTTAGGGGATGCTGTGTGAAGGGTTTTTTTAAGGAAAGGAAGGAGAGGAAGTTCTGGGAAGGAAATAGGTATGAAGGGTGGGTTTGGAATCTGGGGTCAGTGTGTCCAGGCGTAACGGAAATCTGGCTGGAGAGGATAAAAGACCTGCCTCAACCAGTCTATCGATCCTGCATACCACACGGCAGGCAGATGCATCGGCTGCCAAGACCTGGACAAACCTCACCTCATGAACCCGGGCACCCCTGCTAATCACCAAACATAGCGAACCACTTGGTAAAGTTAAGTAGGCAAGGGGAAGGAGATGGGAAAGAAGAAGGTGGGAAAGTACCGGACTATTCAGATCTAGTCACCAAATACGGATAAAGCCATTTCAAACACCGTTTAATTTCTGAATGGTGGTCTTATATCAGGGCGATATTGGGAGTATATTCCACTCTGGAATGTACCGCAAATATACTTTACAATATTTTAAATGATTAAATTGTGAAAACACAAATCAATCAAATAAAATTTACTTGCGCACGCAAGAATTTGAATCCACAACCTCCGGATCGCCAGTCGAGAATTTTGCATTAGCCGACTAGGACAAAGGTTCCCCATCACTGCACTAGGAATAAAGATATGCAAGACCTTATTGTCTGTCAATATTATCAAACCAAATATGAAATAAAAATATGTAATAACTAATAATCTATTGACAATTTTTTTTTTTTGGAATCTTATAAAAGCATTACCGTGGGCATTTTTGCAATGAAATGTTACCTATTTTATTAAGAGAAAAACATAACATGAAATATTTACAATGTCAGTATTTTATTAGATTGTAATTATTGGGTTGACTGTCTCATCAAAAGTTACTGTTTTGCACGGCATTTTGTGAATACCACACTAACTATGGCACCCAAAACTGGGAAACTGATTTGGTAGAGGGAAAGAGGATGTTAAGGAAGTATCGGCTATTTCAACAATGTTTCGATTCTGAATCAGTCTCTCACCACGGCGATACTGAGAGTATCTTTATCCCAAACCTACCTTAAACTTTCCTGTGGAAGGTAACAAATTCAACAAATTTAATCAATTCCTTCACCATACAAATTGTATCATCGCTTGCAAGAATTGTGCATCACAACTAAAACTCAAAACAATTTGTCCATATCTAATATTTTTGCCTATGGCCATAGTAATGTGTTGTTTACTGCTAAATTTATTCATAATTACGATAGTCTCATGCAAATTTAGGGACAAACCCCTCAACCTGAACAATCTAAGGAATGAATCTCAATATTGCTAGAAAAAAACATTTCAATCACCCTTCGCGCTTCTTGGTTGATGACTTTTGAAAAAAAAAACATTCAGAGAATCTCCAACGTGAGCATGAATCTCTGTATAAATAGTATTGATAAATTCTTACGTGGGAATTCATACAATGCGGAAGGCAATTAACCAAGTTGCTCATTATTCTGTGACTACATTTTATAGCACCATTATTGTAGTCACAAATAAGAAGAACGCAACTCGGCAACTAACATCAAAGCAATTCTACAAACAGGAGAGAATGGCACAGTGAAAGCACGAACATCTTGGTTCTGCCAAGCAAGTTACCGCCTTTATTTTAACTGTACAATAATTAAACACTGTCATTATAGAGCAAGTTAATTTCGCAGCCAATTAATAGTTGACTTTTGGGGCATTGCACTACGTTCAACCAACGTTTCACAATGACGTCCGAAATGAAGGTTCAATAAAGGGACGTACAACATGATTCAACAAACATAATATGCTCGCTATGATTAACATATCAATGTTCAAAATGTGCCAATCGCCGTTATTCATACAATGTCTTTAATCTCTTTGGGTGCAGTCAATCGTGAGTCTGGTAACTGTTATTTTAATTTTGAGTTATTATTTGAATAATGAATATAAATACCAAGAAGCGCCAAGTCAATAATGTGAGAAATTAAGGATTCACTTCACACAACATTAATCATGATTAATAAATTACGCTTGCTGATATGTTCAATAATAATGGTGACAACCGTGCATTATAAAGCAACTAATGGGACGGATCTGATGACAAAGTGATCTGTCGAGATGGGCAAGAAGAATGTGGTGACAAACATCTCTAGAATCTAGAATTCACTAAGACATCTCTAAAAGGCCTTTAGGAAACCACAAGCTTCATACTAATAATAATAAAATGTGCTGTGTGAATAAATTTATTTATAAATTGTTTGGCTAGTGGAATTTTGATCAGATGAGACACTATAAATAAAGAATTGTATCAACCGAAATGTTGTAACACACAAACACACACACTATTATCTAAGAGAATTGATGTGTCTATCTCCATTAGAAGATTAATACTTTTGGTATGTTGAACTCGAAAACATGTGAAAATATTACTTGCAATGAAGTGGGTGAATTTTACATTTGTGAACACTAAAGTCATAATTTATCACTCAAGTATTTTTTAACAAATTTATTCATTGCTTTAAAATATTTATCAAGTAAAAATCTTTGAAATAACAATATGATGTACTCCAAAATAGAATTTTGTATGGTAAAAATAATAAAGCAATAACCTCGATGCTAAAACTTTTTTTTCTAGGTGGACTTTCAATTTTTCCAACTGAAATATGTAAAATATTGAAAATTATTGATAAATTAATGACATAATAGGTGGTTATTATCCGAATGCAATAAATTCATTTAGATTTTAACGATTTCAGATAACCTGGGTAGAATAAACAGTTATTATCGTAACAGAATAAGGGAGAATTAAATAACACAAGTCACCTAAAACATGGCATTTGATGTCATAAGTTGCCAAAAGGTGACATTTGATGCTGAAAATGACTTAAAAAATGATACTTTTTGGAAAAAATCAACTAAAATATGAAATTTAATGTTATATTTTAGCAGAAATATGACATTTTGTGTCGAAATTCATCCAATATGTGAGGTTTATTGGCATAAAGTACCAGAAATGTGACGGTTTCCAGCAATAATCACGCAAAAATATGAAATAAAATTTAGTTTCGTCTAGTAGTAATTTTCTAATATGACACTAATTTATTTGTGGATTCAGTAAACTTGTAAAATGATTTCATTAATGTAAACATTTGTCAGAACAACTTTTATAGTTCTAAAACTAATAAATAAAACTAGGACACAAAACTCGCTAACATGACAATATTTTGTTCTCTTTACTATATTTAACTACTTTATGGTTGCTAACTACAATTCAGTGAAAACAATAGACCGGGAGTTATGTTACATTATCTGATTTTACTTACGAAATACAATATTTCCAAGACAATAGAAAAAAAAACATTACAAAATTCGAAAAAAATTCTAAGTAGGTACATATATGTATAGTTTAAACAGTATAGAAAATAAAAATCTTTTTAGTTATAAAAAAGAATTTACTAAAAGGTTTGTAATGTGACTACAAAAACTTTACAAATCCAAAAATAACTATAAAAGTCAGAAGAAGAAAAATCCAATAACTGGAATAAAGCTACTTTTGTTCATAATTTACGATGGATTATCAGAAATCTAATCTGACAAATATTAGATCTGATGGATTCACAATAATCTAATAAAACAATACGTAAGGTGGATTTACAGTAATCTATGCTAACAGTTATAAAAGGTGGAATAAAAGTTATATAATCTAATAATTATAAAAGGTGATTAAAAGTGATATACCACCTAGATCAAAAAGTTTAAGGACCGGCCACTGTGTAGCGCTGTCAGTCACCCGATTGGAATTTTAATTTTTTTTTGTTAGGTGACCGCATCTGTCAATAACTTCTTCTTCTTCTTTGTGTGCCTTATCAGGTCCCCCCGACTTTGGCGATCACTCTTGAAAAGGTCTCTCGAATAGCTCCTCCACACTTCTAATGCCGGTCCACTCTCGTATATTTCGCAGCCAAGACATTTGTCTCCTACCAGGCCCTCGGCGACCCTCTATCTTGCCTTTCAATATTAAATGGAGCAAGTGATACTTCTCCCCTCGAAGTATGTGACCCAGATATGAAATTTTCTTGATTTTAATTAATTAAGCAGTTCTCTATCCGCTCTAGCCCGCCTGAGAATTTCTGTGTCATTAACACTTCCCTCTAAATTTCAGCATACCTTTGGAGTGTTTTCGATTTTTTACAACTCACAGATTTTGCACCATGATAATGCACCGTCGCACAATGCGTTCCTTATCTGTGAGTTTTTGATCAAAAACCCGTCGCACAATGCGATTCTTATCCGTGAGTTTTTGACCAAAAACAACACAAATACCAATCTTTATTCGTGAGTTTTGACCGAAACAACACAAATACCCGTCGCACAATGTGATCCTTATCCGTGAGTTTTTGATCAAAAACAACACAAATACTATTCAGTAGCCTTCGAATTCACCTGATCTGATTCCCTGTGACTTTTTCCTGTTCAACCAACTTAAAAACTGCTTCGCTAATAAAGATAAAATACTTTATTAATAAAGTCCTAAAACTTTTTGATCAAAGTAATATGTATTCTAAGAATCATTTTAATTTTTTAATTGAGTAAAACCTCAAATTGTAATATTTAATTAATGCACAATATTAGCGACTCTCAATCGAAAATTCAAAACAGAAAAAGATACGGTTATATTTGAATCGAACCCTATCCCCTATCTAGGTAGCATTTAGTTCGAGATCAATCTTGCAAACATACATAAAGGTAGCAGCCAATAATAATAATATGCATTGTGAAAATGAAGATAGTGTCGGTAGTTCTTAGTCGAAGTATGATCAAGTATGACTGAAGGTCGTAGTCATTAGCTCAGTGGTACAGCACCGCCCCGGCAAGGCTAAGGTACTAGGATCGATTCCTAGATGTGACCGTATCTTTTCTGATTTTTCTGTTTCAAATTTTCGATTGAGAGTCGTTTATATTGTCTTCATTAATTAAATTATCATTATGTAAAGTTAAATTAAAATTATCTAGTGCAACTATTATTTAGAGGATCAATAGTGATCTAATATAACAATTATAAGGGTGTAATCTACCAATTATTTCAGAAAATTGATCTCTTCTGACAATTATCATAAGTGACCTAACCTAACCTAACAATATTGTTGTCTTAACTTAATAAAAGAGATCAAACATTAATTTATTCAAGGTGATTCAAAGGGATCTAAACTAAGGAATATTTAAGGTAGATTAACAGTCATCCAATCTAAAAAATATATTTAAGGTGATTAAAAGCGTACAGACGTTACCCTATTAATAACGTTCGATTACAGAGGATCCACACTATTCAAACAAATTTAGTTTTAATATAAAACAAAGAAAGAAATTAAAATTAAAATTACACTTTTCAAATCAGTTAAATAATATAAAATTTATTGTTTTGCCGTTACAAATTCTATTGACTTATATTATCATTATTTTGTAGTATTTATACCTGTGATTTTCACGCATTGAGAAAATCAATGAGAAGACCTAGACAACATAATGTCAGAGGGATTATGTCTTTAAACCAAAGACAGTGTGACACTTAACAGTGACAGAGTTCTAGCTGCCATTAGAAACACATATTTTTAGTTCACAAAACAGCAGTATCTACCAATATATCGGAACCGTGTAAGAAAATTCATACAATCTTGACATCTGAATACTGAGAAGTGTTGCTAGAATTTAAACGATTGACATTAATATTTTAGAACTATCATTTCTATTTCTGCTATTAGAACCATGTCGTAGTAGCCTCGTAAATGGGTTTTTATGACAGCTCCACAACAAATCAGAACAAAGACAATTTAGAACACTTAAAAAAGTGATGGAAAAAAAACTAGCCTAAAACCTAATCTAATTACCCTATTTTTTTGCACTATTTTGATTTATCCGGTTACCGTTTATGACAAGTTAGCATTAAACAGAAAAATAACCAGGATTCACGAACGATTCGCAACGCAGGTTATCCATGAATTAAAGACCTTTACTCATTTTCGGCGACGCAGATGTTATGTCTCAAAAAATGTCAGAACTAGCGCATAGCTCAGACTTTCCCCTCTAATATAAGGAGTGATCCGGCTCTGTAGCTGCTTCAGTGCGAACTTTGCGTCCCTTTGAGATGGACGCTCCGCTGTTGAATCCCTGCGAGGTCCGTTCAATTACTCGCTTTCTCTTCTGTTGAAGTCGGTGAGCTCAAAATTTTGTTCCCAGACATCAGTAAGTCTACTGTACAAACGATTTTAAAGAAAAATTGGCATACGCAGAATGAAAGCGCTCGTGTCTTTTTGAACTGTTTTTCTAACGTAGGCGAGGCTTTTTTGGGTTGAGACATGTTTACCACCTAATCCCAGAATCAAAAAGGCAATGAAGTGACTTGATTTCCATATTTTTCATCACCTGAAGCAACATTTGGCCGAAAACATTTGGAGACCGACGAGGATGTGGAAGAGGTGAAAACATTTTTGGCAGTAGAGTTCTACGACAAGGGAATCAAGGACCTAGTGCCACGGCGCACCAAGTGCATTGATCGTAACGGGGACTATGTTGTAAAATAGTGGGGATATGTACCAAAAAGTCATATCATATTGTAAAAATTTAATTTTCCTGATTTTTTAAATAATAAAGGTCTTTAATTCATGGACAACCCTCGTACTTAGGTAGTTATAACAACATATTTGATGAAACATAAAAGTTTAATAGAAATTTAAACTTGAGACCTAACAACACAACAAATATCAAAAATCTAATTTTAAACGTTTTTATGTAGGTGTAAGCTAAGTACGCATTAAAGAAAAAAGGTGTACACCGGCAATAATTTTTTATCGATATTTCCAATGATTGTAAAGTACGCATTACAAATGGGCATAAAGTTTTAATAGGTGTTACAGCGCCCTTGAGGTGATTTTTCACAGAATCGCTGTTGCACAAATCATCCAAATACTAGCAGTTAAAAACCCGCTCAGCAGGTTTTTGCTGCTAGGCCCTGCGGGCGGCTTTTGGTTAGGCTTCGACCAATTTGAGTGTTGGTGAGCATTATATAAATCCGATAGGAACTGGTTCCAAAAATAGCCGGTTCCTCGGATCCACTGTGATCCAGTGACAGCTAGTCAGCGGGAAAAAGTAACCGCGATCGGCAAAGACATCATATTTAGACAGATGCGAGGTAGAAACCACAACTGCCAGTTACAATAATAATCATATTATCGTCAATTTCTCCATATCTGGAGAGATCATGAAGTTACATATCAAGAAGTACTTACGCCTGCCAGGGGGTGCTAATCACGCAATCTGTTAACGAAAATGGTGCCATCTGTTGGCATTGCTTTAATTCAATTAATTAAAAAATTAGATTTGTATACAAACTCCACGTACGAAAACAGTTTTTCGTACGGTAGTCATAAACCCCTATTCTGAATATCAAATTTTTAACAGGTCACGCAGTACAATTATTTAATTAAATACAAAATATAAAAAACAAAATTTCTACATAAATAAAATAAAGCATACAAAACACAACTTTTAACCACTCACAATAATCAATGTATCAGCTTACAAACGTCCTATTCATTATAAAACTTTTAAAACTAAAATACTCAAATAAAATACAAAATAAAACAATAAAAAGACATTATTATTATTTAAATAAGGAAAAAATAGTTTGAAAGACTGATATTTATTTTCAAAGAATTTTCTGGCTAAAAGTTTAAAAATTATACTAAGATTGATAGACACACTACTTGGGGTAGATTTGTACCCCACTATTGTAACTTTAACGAAAATAGTATTTTACGTAATTTAGGAGGATTGTGTTTATGTAATGAAATTTTTTATTGAAGACGGCCAGAATCATAAATAGTCAGAGTTTAATAAAGGGCTATTAGCGGGTAACAGTCACCTCAAAAGACACATGCGCCGTTGGAGAGGAAAGCACCAATGGCTGAAGGAAATGCGAAGAGGTTGAAGAAATACCAATTCATCTATTGTGACAAATTCCTTGATAGGAAAAGGCTCAGTTATCTAGGAAGCCAAGTTGTTAAACCAGAAGAAGACATTACTAAATGCCCAATGACAACCCTACCCAACTTTATTAACCTTAGAAAGATAATCTACATTTTTGCAAAGTAAGTGAGACACAAGTATTGCATCTTGTTTTATTTAGCAATGTAACGACCTGTCTATCTCAGTTAGCTCAGTTGCCGAGCAGAGCTTGCGCGGGGCGGCTGTGTCACCATGATAAGTACAATAATTACAGAGACATGCTTACACCATGCATTCGAAAGACCTATGATTTATCTTTTGTGTAACTTTCACACTTCTTCTCATAATGTTATTATTTTATTAAAAATGTTATTAATTTTAAATATAACTAACTAACCATCACGCCGTTTCTCCGCAGGGGTAGGCAGGGAGGACGGACCGCCAAACAACTCGGTCTTGGCACACACTCCTTGCCTCGTTCACATTCATACATGCTCTTCTATTATTCTGACTCTTGACATGGCCCGACTCAAGTATCTGATTAACTTGTTCGTGCCATGTCTTTCTCGAGCGTCCCCAACTTCTTCTACCATTCACATTTGAGTCATATATTCTCCTTACACTCCTTTCCTCGTTCATAACGACTGATTAGCATTTAAACTTTCACAGCATATAAAAAAATACGATTCAGACATAAAATAAAACATTGTTTTCTATTAAAAAAAAAAGACTTTATAGTTGATTTGTAAGAGGTTTACAGCTTTTTGTTATTTTTTTTTAATTACAAGATATTTTTTATAATTATTTTGGTTTTATTCGAAGTACAAAACCCTAAAATAAATATTCAACTATCTTTAAACTGTTTACGTATGATAACATGTCAAATATACACTTTTAAACTTCAGTACGTCTTATCATTATCTTTAACGTAGGTCAAAATAAGATTATCTTTCTAGGGTTAAAGTGGGCTACCGTCAAAGGAAGAAATGAGAAAAGTTGAAGAAACATCAATAATTCATTTGTGGTGACAAGTCCCTTGATGGGAAAAGACTAAGATACCTAGTGGAACCAGCAGACATCACTAAATACTCTGGTGGACTTCATTAAAGAGATTGGATTATGAACTGTCGAAGGAATATGGTTAAACATGGGAGATGAGCGCAGGCCTGAGTGAACACAGGTGCTATGCAGATAGTTTCTGTACCAATATCAATAATAATCCATATTTATTATAAAATTCAAGTGTACAATGTGCGTGCCGCTAGAACTCAGAAACGAGTCCCGGTATGACCTAGGGAGTTATATGGTGTGGTAGCCCTCTATCCCCCATCCACGAAGAAGGTTCCCGTTTTTACCTGAAGGGCGTGCTTTTGAAGATATAAGGGCTGAAAGTTTCGCCCTCTAGAAATTTCTAGAACATTCGAGAGCATTCCACAACATTCCAGAACATCCCGGAACATTCTGGAATTTTCGGGAATAGTCTGGAACGTTCAGGAACATCCCGGAACATCTCGAATGTTGTGGAATGTTCTGGAACATTGTGGACCATTCAAAGCCTTTTTTATATGGGTGGGGCTACCCATTGGTAGGGGTATATAAAGCAATATAGTGGGTTCGAACGTCAGTTCAATCTCATATCAACTCCCTGAGCGAGGCCGGGTACCCCAGCTAGTAAATCATAAATAAAGACAAAAACACCTTCATAACTTGCGTAGGTAACTCTGCTTTGTATGAATTTTTGAAGAGCCGACTTAATTCATTCTAAATCCCGATAACTGATTCAATTTATATTAGATTGTTAATATTATTATTACGTACACAACCTTAGAGTTTATTTGCAATTCAAATATATATAACCTGAACGAATTCATTTTGTAAAGGAGTGCAAGGCTGAATCTATATTCTCATCTAGGAATAGGCCACCGTCCAAAGACAGAGTGAGGCTTGCAACTATGTCAAACTGAGGAAAATGCATTTCATTTTAATAACAGATACAAACAAATAATTAGATTTAAATTAAGAGGAACGTCTGCACTCTTTTTTCATAGTAAATTAATTTTGGATTTGAGGCCAAAATGAATAATATTTTATTCAATCAAAAAGGTATTGCTACGGATATGTGCTACTTTATTTACTTTTGTTTTAAATTTAAAAAAATAGATATAACAAATCTACTTATTTTCGAGCGTATATTGAGAGTTATACAATCTTGAATACCAATCTTGAATCCCATTCACAGCTGGGATGACTGATGTAAGATCATGTGGTAACTCGAGAAAGTTAAGTTGCCTTCCGGCCCTACCCGCGCAACTTAGGAAATATCTCTGACTGCAGGACTGAAATACTTACAGCTAACCCAGAGTGAATACTCATAAACCGTTTGCTAGAAGGTTTAACGAGAGGTTGAGCGAACAAATTGGTTTCTTTGGGTTCTTGTTAAAGTACCAACAAAGTTGTTGTTAAAGTTTTGTACTGTTTTACTATTATTGAACAGGGTCATACTTGCAAATTGATTGTACCTACTCCAAATAAAGACAAATTTTCTTTACCATAAAAAGTTTATGAATTTTTTAATTTGCGCTGCTACAAGAAATAAAGAAATCAATTTTTCATGATTTTAGAGGCAACTTTGGCATTTTTTTGTAAGTTAATTATAATTATTAATAATGAAAAATAAATAAACAATAACTATGTAAATGGGTAGATTGTAATTTGCATTTACACCCATCAAATTTTTTTTTATCATTTTTAATTTTATATTTCATTATACTTCTATAGTAAATAAAGCAAAAATATTTTTTTAAATAATTATCAATAATTCACAAATAATTGCCAAAGTTGCCTCTAAAGTCATGAAAAATTAATTTTATTATTTATCTATATTTTATAATTTAAAACTCAAATAAATAAAACAGCACACATCCGTATTAGATATTTGCCATAACTATTGATTAAAAAAATCAGTTTGGTCAAGTATTTTGGCCACAAATCCAAAATTAAATTTTGTATGAAAGGGGCTGCAAAGCCGTTCCCCTTAAACAAACAAAGTAAGTTTGTTTTAATGACTGTTAATTCATGTTTTTGATGCCAACCCTGTTTCAATCAAATCCAACTTCATCAAGATCAGATTAGATAATTTAGAAGAATGGAAAATTAAAAAAAATAATAATAACTAAAATAAAATAAAACATAAATAGTAAAAAACAAAATATGTGTGAAAACTTCTTATGGGGGAACCTTTTAAGAGGGTTTCACTGTAATAACAAAAAAAATGTTTTGAATTTCCTGCCACCTTATTTTTTGCTTTGTTTCCTTATCTTATTTTGTGAATTAAAAAATAGATATATAATTGATTTTTGAATTTTATTTAGTCAATATTAAATCCAGAGGAAGTTTGAATCAAAACAAAACCTGGCCAGTATCAAAAATATTAATAAATAATTATGTAAAACAAATTTATTTGATTTCAGTTTTATAATATCACACAAAAAAGTGTTTGTCTTCTACGAACTTATAAAGAAAATGTATCATTTTAATTTAAATTGTTGCAAATTACTGGAAATAATATTATGTAAAAATAAAATACAATAAATAAAATGATGTACAGTTGTTTTGCTGTTTGAATTCTTTACGTAACATTATGGTCAATAATAAAGTTCTTTTACAACACTATTTGACTACTATTGATAATTTTATACAGTAGTGATGTCACATAAGTGTATTGAACGACCTCTTGAGCCGCAAATGAATACTTATAATTTTTTTTACACTTTTCAAATTCAATATATGCAAAATGACAATGTCCTTTCATAAGACTGCGGCCTAACTATTACAGGGTTCTAAATTAATTGTATTTATTGCATGAAACCAAAAAATATTTATACATTTAGAAGGGGTGTGCACTACAATAAAGAATCTAAAGCTTTGCATGACTCAAAAAATAAAGAAAAATATCTTGTTGAAATAATTTTAATAGTTCTTTTTTGGGACGTACACAACTTTTCTCGTGCTCCTGAGTGAAGTTTTGAATAATTTTGATCTAAACCATGGTGTTATAGGAATACTATTTTTTTTTTCTAATAAGTGTGAAGTGATACTAGTACCACCGATATCTCAGAATCAATTTTTTGCAGTTAGAACCCTGAAATAGTGGTTTCGTATGATAATGACTTCAGCCAGCAAAACGACAATACAGACATTTTCCATTATGATAAAAAAATAATCAGTGTTCTTTTAGAGTCGAGTTTTTTTATGTTGATTGAAAAAACAAGTCCTACGATACACAAAAATGGCATTTAACTCAATTTAGAATAATTAACACATGCCGCATTTGTTCTTTGGAAGATGGTGAATACGTCTCTGATAAGCAAACCATTTACTACGGGCAACAAGACCACTACATAAAGTATATAATATATTAAGAAACACTTAGTATATACATAACATTGGTCAAATTATTCACAAATTGTGTGGTATCTACTGAAACAATTAAATATTATATACATCGACACACAGGAGGTGGGTTAGGTGAAACATCTAAAGTAGAGATGCATCAATATGCAGTCTAAGGCTATGAAGGAACAAACCATGATTTTTACACCAATATAACTCGATTTAATCAAAACCGTGCAACAATAAAATTATGAACTTATTATTCCATACCGTTCCTTTTGCTTGAAATTGATCTGTCGCACAGTTCGGTGATTTACCGTTACTGTACAAAATCAATATTATTTACGGATTGCGTCTTAGCATTTTGTACGATAGTGATGCAAAATCATGGTGTCTTCTCGACCAAAAGCCATACACAACTAACATTCATGTATATTTAATTAGAGCAGACACTGCCACTTACAGTTCTCCGCTTTCAAATCAATGCAATTCAGTCTTGCTGAAAAACAAATGACAAAGAATCCAATCACATTTGTTTTTCAGTGAAATCAATAAAAAAAACACATGATATTATTAAAAAGTCATTATTAACAGGGCAGGTTACCGACATAACACAATGTTTGTGGATTAAGAGATACAAGAGGACTGTGGAACAAGGCGGTAGATTAATCACCAAAAGAGATTTCAAGTGCAATATATATTAGGGCAGATGCAGCACTGTGCTTTAGTCAAACAAGAGTCTAGAGGGAATAATCCATAGGGTGAGTTTCTGATTATGTTAGAAGGCCTCTGCCCTAATTTACGTGATGTTTTCAGTAACATGTCCAAGACCTTGAATGTCAAAGACCAAAAAGATCACAAAAGAGAGAAATTATCATTTAAGTATAATATATGAATAAGTAAAACAGTGTATACGTACAATTGGAGCACAACTCCATGGGAATTGATGTCTCATTGCCCTGAAAAAGAAAGTGGGAATCTTCGTCAGTAATGAATTACTAATGTAATAAAGGAATATTTGCTGGATGAAAGTGATTATTACTGCACGCTTGAATCCAATTTTAAAATAGACAAGCACCCTGGCAGCAACAATCATATTTACATGGCCCAGATGGGCCGTAAACTTCAAATCTGTACAAACTTTTTATATTTAAACGCCTTACAAAACACATTTAATTCAGCGATACGCTCAAAAAACATATTTACCATGTTTTATTTTTCAATGCGGGCTTTCGAAATATCACCTGGGGCAAACACTAATTTAGATCATGAATGTCAAAATAATTTTATGGGTCTTCGCCGAAATACAACTGGGTGCACTCAAAGTAATCGATAAAATATGTTGATCTGAGTTTATTGCTCAACAAAATTAAAACAATAGCGTCTTGCCAATTTTGATACACTACACTTCTAATAAATCCTCAGTTTATTTTCGTCAATACAACGAATCAACCTTTAAAATGAGAAGAAAATCATACAAATTACTAAAAGTAAATTCATTCGCAGCGATGAACATTGAAATAGCACTGGCCATATCAAAACCTGTTATCAGAAGTATGAGTTTTATCTCTTTCTTTCGCACTGGGAGCCGTATCCGAAAAAGGAGAAGGCATGCTGTGTAGCCCCGGAATTGGGTCCACGTATAATGCTAAAGATTTTTCATTTACACACCCAAAAATACTAAAAAGCCCTACCCGCTTGACATCGTTTTAGCCAAATATTATTAAAAAACTAGTATTAACCAAATATTATAAAATTTGTAGTAGGTGGAAAAAAAATGTCCCAATTTTTGAAAAATATTCTACATTCACAAATACAGATTTTTTTGTTTTGAAATTACCTATCATGTAGAAATCGTAAAATCAGAATGATGCAATGATACAAGAAGATTTCAATAATGTTTTTCACTTTAAACTTCAAATCCTTATTGAAAAATGCACAGGTTATGTACAAAGTATGTATCTGGTAAATCCCAATTACTTTCCAATTTTTCATGAGATAAAAGAGAATGATTTCAACATTCAGTTTGTTAAAAGTAAAAAAGGGATGTTGCCGGAATAAGCGTTAAGAATTATTTTAAAATGCAGTTTGTTAAAAGTTTAAAAAAGACTCTTAAACTTTTGTAATTTTCTTCTTGGTAAGGAATTGGTGTTATCAAAACTATTTAATTTTGTGCACATTTGCGCAATTATATAATAATATATTAGTTAAGAAAAGTTTCATGAACCGTAACATCTAGAAATAAACTTTTATAACGATTTCATAAACATTCACACTCATCAGCTTGAATTATTGATGGCAAAGAGCTGAGCACAATATTAATAATGAGAAAGTAGCGTAGGTATCATTGTAAAAAAACATAAAACACGATGATATTTTTAGCTGATTTGCCCCTCATTATTTGTGCAAAATGTTAAAACTTATGCGTTACAGTTTGTCAAATAAGAGTAGAAAATAAATGAGGGCGCCACCATTGCCCAAATGGCAATACTAAAAATATAATCATGGTGTTAATCTAAAGCTGTGTAACCTACATTTTTATTAAAAATTAAAAAGGCATAAAAGTGAGAAAAAAAAATCATTGCAATACAGATACCCACTGATCTCAAAATTAGAATTGTATATAGGTATATTATTATTATACGTTTGCAATTTTGTGTTAACATTATGAAGAATAACGATATTGTAATAAAATATAAAGCACACTTTAGAAATTGCTCACATTTATTTAATATTAGCTTAAGTACCTAGCGTTGCCTGGAATTTAGATCATGCCTCTAATTTTAGATCTGAATATATTTAACTCATTCAGATCTAAAAGTAGTGTAGCTAAACTCACCATTAATGATTCTTCCTTTCCACCTACTGTTAAATTCAAATCTATATTCAATTAAATGAAAGCCAATCACTTTGTACCTTCACAATAGTGCTTCTTCGATTTAATTTTTTTTAAGAACAAAAATGTTTTTTTAAATGTGTGTACAGTGTTTTGGTTTTTCAGTGTCATTGCACTTTTAAAGTATATTTGACAGATAAATTGGTGTTGCCAGCCTAAAAATTTCTTAGTTCCGTTTTTTATATTTTCTACTCTTATTTGACAGACTCTATGTCCGCGTATTTTTTTGTTCGATCACAAATAATTAGTACCAACAAGTTTAAAAAATATATGTTTGGTAAAATGAAAAACAACTTTATCCATTTTCATTCCATGTTTAATTTTTTCCAGCCAAAAACTTTTTACGACGAATATTTGCGAATTAGACGTAATTAATTGAATGAAACTACAATTATTGTGTATTATTATTGATTAGTACTGTGCGTTCTTCGCTATTACACGACTAGCTAACGTTCACGGCGGTGCCAGGGCTTGATACAGAGTTTTTGGAAATTTCATGCAAATTTTCATCTAGGTATTTTAATAAAAAATAAAGCCACTCCGCCCACCCGCGTGCCCGTCCACCACAGACATTATTTTTCATGCAAATAGATTACTGTATTATTACATAAACTACATATTGCTAATTCATTCTTGATTGTTTTTTATTACTGAAAAGTATTTTGCTTGTGTAAACCATCTTTCATGATGCTTTTTTTGAAACACCGATCGTGACGATCAAGGACTGTTTTTTTGTGACTCAGCTGCTTATTTTTTGCATATGGTATAGTTTTTGACATTTCTATCTCTCTTCCACGTAAAAATCCGATAATGGCGGCTGGAGTGAGTGATTTTTAATTTTTATTTTCAAGTTATCTATTTAATCAATTATTTAGACTTTAAATTTGAGAAAGAATTTTGGAGAAAATATATTAGTTTATCTAATTTTACTTGTATTTTTCCAGACTTTATACACGTACCCGGAAAATTTCCGTGCCTACAAGGCACTGATCGCCGCACAATACGCCGGAGCCAATGTTAAAGTCCAGCCGGATTTCATCTTCGGGGAAACAAACAAGTCTCCTGCTTTCCTGAAGAAATTCCCCACTGGAAAGGTAAGAATCAAATAATGAATTGACAGCTTCCGCCGAAACTAATTGCACAATTTGAACCGGTATCCTTTTTAGGTTATTTATTTTGACATCTGGAGGATATTCATGTGACGTGTGATTTATTTCAGGTTCCTGCCTTTGAGTCTGCCGATGGAAAGGTGCTATTAACGGAAAGCAATGCCATCGCCTATTACGGTTAGTAAATGTTGTTGTTTATTCTTTATTATCGGCGTATTTGTACTTGGCACTTGAGAACTGTCAAAATTATTTGATCTATTTTAATCTTGGCACTTTATAGTTTATTATTAGCAGTCAACGGGGTGTTGATACATTTCCTCTTAAATAATCTCAGAGTTTTAATGCCTGCTGTGCTACAAATTGATTTATTTTAATTTCTAATTTATTCATAGTGGAGAACAATCAATAAAGATAAAAGGAAATTTAGTATAAATGAAACCTTTATAAATATATTTTGGCCAATTTCTATTTTCCTTATTTCGACAGGAAGTTCCACTCTTTCTGATAATACTTGTTAAAATAGTAATCCATTTTTTGTTTTGAATGTGTAAATGAATATTTTATATAAATACAATAATAATGCGCTGCCAATGAGGGTTTGAGTTATATCTGTTGACATTATTTCACACAATAAATATTATTTTATCAAAAATTATTTCAATTCGACTAATCAACTGTGTTGAAATGTTCAACTGTGGTGTGCTTCCCGACTATGCATCGGTGCCGAAGGGATCAATGATACTAGGTCCTCGGAGCATCTTCCATTGAAATAGTGGTGGAACAAGGACAGCATTCCTACCTGATGCCTGTGCTTTACAGATTGCATTTCATTTGTTGAGATAGGGGAATCTTACAAATAGGAGAGTGTAACATGCTGCTACATGTGTCCTGACAGATAATTTAACTTCCAGTGAGCAATGCAGCCCTCCGAGGCGCCGATGCTGTCTCCAGCTCCCAGATCCTGCAGTGGCTCGGTTGGGCCGACTCTGAGGTGCTTCCCCCCTCCTGCGCGTGGGTGTTCCCCCTGCTGGGAATCTCCCCACCCAACAAGCAGTCCATGGAGAGGGGCAAGGAGGATATCAAGACAGCACTGAACTACCTCAACAAACACCTGCTCACCCGCACCTTCCTCGTGGGAGAGAGGATCTCCCTCGCCGACATCAGCGTGTTCTGCACGCTGCTCTTGACGTACCAGGTTAGTTACTCGTCTCATTTTCTTACTTAACTCTATTCGATTCCAGGTTTTATCGTTCAGCGGCCTCCGTCCATCGCAGACCCGTTTGTCTGCCAGGGAACTGACAGGGGAACGAGGAAACATGGGAAATCAATAATTAACCCCCATAGCATAAGATTTTCTCAAGTATTTTTTTTTCTAGTTCCTTGGGAATCCTAAGGGTAAATATTCGGAACAAACGTCAACGGTTAATACACACTTTATTTTTATAAAACCTTTAGATTCTTCTTAATTACCATAAAAGACAACTATTTGCATTGGGGGAGGTTGAAAATGATACATTTTTAATTTTAGTTACGTAAATTGAAAATTTGCTTTCGTATTTAGACACAACGCTTCACCATATGCAATTTGTAATGATTATTGTCATTTTATTATGTTGGTATTACTGATACTATATGGAAAGCTACATTATACCGTAACTGACTTCATGGCAATATCATCCCAGTTTTCAAGTAGTTTAGCGGCTACGCTAGGTTTGTGTAACATGGAATGTAAAATATCAGTAATACCAACATATTAAAATAACAATAATATTGCAAACAGAGTGATTTGACAGTGTTAAAGCAAATTTTCAATTTACGTAACTAAAATTAAAAATGTATCATTTTCAACCTCCCCCAATGCAAATAGTTGTCTTTTATGGTAATTAAGAAGAATCTAAAAGTTTTATCAAAAAAAAGTGCGTATTAACCGTTGACGTTTGTTCCGAAGAATTACCATCCTAAGTTGTTAATGCCCGATGACAATAAATGAATGGACTGAAAAAAGTCAGGAAAATTGATTAATTGTATTCAATTGGATTTTGTAGAAGAATATAAAAGAAAGAAGTAGAGCATCTTAGTGTTTCGCCTCATAAGAAATTCACAGCTGCTCAGATGTAATAATCTACTTGTAAATGCAATAACTAGCTTAATATTCATTGATCGATGACAATTGATAAATACATATCCACAACATTTATTTATTTATTTTTTATTTATTCATTCTTTATTCATAAAATAACTAAGATACCTATACATCTTTTTACATGTTTTTCGACTACCACACTAGGCATATCCCCATATTCGAGATTTATTTGTGATCACACCGATGATCTGTTTTTGATAAATACAACAATTCGAGTGACTCATTTTAAATACATATTTGCAATGTGACCACAATGACAAGAGATTTACTGTTAATGCTTTTAATTACTGATTAAGCCGCCGCTACCCGAATTTCTACCGACTTCTTACATATCTCCCGTAAAAATTTGAAGTTTTTAAGCTCTTAATATATATGTTATTTTTTAAGATAATCTAGAAGTGTTCCACGCCGAAACGCAAATTATATGAAATTCCCTCGATAGAAAAAAATCGCAAAATGCTCGAAAATTATTATAAACACGTTCGTTTCACTTATTTTAGAAGTTATATGTATGAAAAAATTCACAGTGTTTCCTTAAATTCCATTTTAGATGTTTCACAGGAGATTTTTGCTCTATTTTTAACGAGTCATGTTTTATTAAACATTTTCACAATTTTCACTTTAATTTTATCGTTTTAAATATTAGCGCGCTCTCTCCAACATTCGTAATTACTCTTCTTTTTCAACGGGGATACGGCGCCTTTATACTGCTCTCCCCTTGATAACCTTATAAGATGTTATCATTATGATGTCTGTGATTAATATCTATTTCTTTCAGAATGTCCTCGAGCCATCCGTGAGGCAGCCCTACACTAACGTGAACCGTTGGTTCATCACCCTACTGAACCAGCCTCAATTCCGCGCCGTCGTCGGTGAAAACGTGAAGCCGTGTGAGGTTGCCGTCGTCTTCGATCCCAAGAAGGCCGCTGAATTGAAGCCCGCAGCTGCTGCTGCCGCCCAGGCCAAGCCCAAGAAGGTCAGTGGATATTTATTTGTTAGAGACCATAGTAGCATTGCTTAAACGTTATAGTTTTTGATTCTCTCAATATCGCCCTAGTAAATGTATTCAACCTTAAATATTCTTGTAACTACGATATTCATTTATGTACCTCTACGCCTGTCTCAACACAGGTATATCCTAGTGAGACAGGCATCGAAAAACCCAATGTAAATGTGTGTACTTTATATAGATAAATAAATAAAAAAAGACAGCCTTTCAGAATCGAAACATTAATTGAATTGGTACTAGTCGTTAATTGTGATCAGATCTGAATAGCTAGGTACTTCCCAATCTTCCTCTCCACTATTTTCTTCCCCTCCCCATCTACAGGGGATGCCTCAGGCCAGGAGTCGGAAGACCATGGCTCAAGAGCCGCATGCCTAAATATGATGGGACGTTTTTAAGTTCGCAGAAAGGAGTGGAAATAAAAATCCAAATTTATTTTTCCTTTTGAATATACGTATTCACCTGCTACCCTAATACATTTTCGGATCTTTCAATTAACTTATGTATACCCTAAAAAAAAGAAGATTTATCCTTGTCTAAAAAATACTCCGAAATTGCGTTCTTCATTTCTTCATCATCACTTTAAAACTTTTTCCCACAAAGTTCTTTTTTCATGTTTGGAACTTGGTAATAATCACTGGGATCCAGGTCAGGACTGTAAAGTGGATGTGGCAAAATTTCGAAGCCCGCCTTCTGCAGGGCAGCTATTACAACACGGCTCTTGTCATGGTGCGTTGTCATGCAGAAGGAGGACACCTTTGGTCAATTTTCCCCTTCTTTTTCCTTGATGGCTTCCTTTAATTGCTCTAGGATTGAAGCGTAGTAATCTCCGGTTATGGAGACACCTTTATCTTTGTAATCGATCAACAGGATTCCTTCGGAGTCCCAAAAGACGGTCACGATGATTTTCCCAGCTGATTGTGAAACCTTAAACTTCTTGGGTGGTGGTTTGTCTTTCTTGTGCCACTACATAGAGTCCTGTTTAGACTCAGGTTCATAATGATGAACTCAAGTTTCATCACCAGTAACAATTTGAGCTAACACTCCAACTTTGTCTTCCCTACAGAGGTCCAAAAATGCACGAGAACACTCCAGCGCTGTCGTTTTTGAGGCGGCGTGAGCATTCTCGGCATCCATATTGCGCTGACTTTAGTCTTGCCAAGATGGTCGTGAAGAATTTTGAAAATGGTTGTATTTGATACTCCAACCATTCCTGTGAGCTGTTTCTTCTTTAGTTGGGCATCTTCTAATATTAATTTTTCGACTTTTTGAATAATTTTCGGAGTGGTCACCTTGTTCGGCCTTCCTGTCCGTGGGCCGTCTTCAAGTGACTCCCTGCCTTGTTTAAAGAAGGTATGCTACTTGAAACCATAGTTTTACTTGGACAAGAGTCCCCGTAAATGGATGACATCTCTTCCAGTATGGTCTAAACTGATTTTCCTTGCTTGGTAAGGAACTTTATAACAGCGCGGGACTTGATTTTCTCCATTATTCACAATTTCTTCCCTATTGACTTGTTTGATCGACGATAGCTCAAAGAGTGATGACCTAATTACGATAAAATCTGGTGTTTATAATAATGAGTTGCTCAATTAGTACCTAAATCAGCGTCACCCCCACTAATCACCTACCTACCTACCCATTCTGCAAACTTAAAAATGCACCCTCGTACCTTAATGTAGAATACTGATAAATACCATAACTTAAATTATATATCGGGGGCTTAAGGGTGGGCCACATGTAGCGTGTGTTGTACAGTGAGCGCTTATGTGTTGTACAAACACACTATGCTATAAAAGATATCTTCCTATGGCAGGAAAGGGGGTCAGTTAAATTAAGGAGCTGCCGTGAAATATCATTTCTTTGTACTGGATCTGTCAGCTTGACAGCTGTCATCCGCACGTTTACGCAGCTCCGTAATTAAAAGGACCCCCTCTCCTTTTTAGGAATATTGTACCTAGTACCTAAATCAAATTACCAAAAAACGACATAAGCATTTCTGGCTCTAACCCCCACACGTATATATTATACATATTGCACAAAACTCTTGTTCAGGGGATGTGTATTACATGTGTTTTACATTATTGCTTGGTGGAAGGATTAAGTATGAAATCTTGTTTTGTATATGGCAACTGTAAGTCGGTTTCATCATAAAGTGTTGATAAATAAACAAGTTAGTGTAAATCTGATGAAAAATGTTGTTTCAGGAAAAGAAGGAGAAGGCCCCCGCCAAGAAGGAGGAGCCCGAAGAGGCGGAGGCGCCGGACGCCAGCGAGGAAGCCCTCGCCGCCGAGCCGCCCACCAAGGACCCCTTTAGTCACCTGCCCAAGGGGTAACTAACTACAATCATTACCTTTATTATTTCCATTTTGATGTGCTTTGTCACTACTGAACCTTAGAGAAAGAGTTTACAAAGCACTCTTTTAGGGTGAATTGCCTATTTAAAAAAAAATATGAATTATTTTTCACAATTTTACCTTTAACCTCTCATCTGCGTTTTGCCCCCGTGGCCGGTACAAAAAAAAAGTTTTTTTTTAAATGCGATTTTAACCATTATGTATAAAGAATCTGTATGAAAGACAAGGTCAGAATCGCTTGCTCCAATATCAATCTGGGACCTATGTTCTATTTGATTATTGTAGCTACTCTCAATGATTTTAAAAGAATTTTCTATAAAATTTGCGGGTGACTTTTGGCAGCTGTCAATGGTGGAAACATCGATATTTTATGTTTTTAAATGAGTATGAAGATCATTATTTCTTTGAAAACTCCTTTGAATTGCGTTTCTTCATGTTAAGTATGTATTCAGGTTTGTGTAGAAATAATAAAATCAGTTTACATTTGAATGAACATATATTTTTGTAAATTATTTCCAAAATAGGAGTTTTTTTTTTTTTTTAGTTTGCTTTTCTGGAAAAATTTCTTGCGATATTATCATGTAATAATAATATACATGAATAATAAGATATACAGTGAAACCCTCTTACGAAGTTCTCTCTTAAGACGTTTCGTGGCTTAAGAAGTTTGGTTTTTTCGGTCCCTCGGCTCAATATTGGCCCAATTTTTCCCACATATAAGGTTTTCCTGCTTAAGAAGTTTGTTTTTTCCGGTCCCTTAGAAAACTTCTTAAGAGGGTTTCACTGTATTGTCTGGTAAACAGAAAACAATTGCTTTGCTTTTATATCGATATTTGACCAGAACTCATTAAGGTAATTTACGCATAGTTTTCGAAATATCATCCCACTTTCAACACTTCCAACAGGTTAAATACTGCTGCATTGGTAGATTAGAAACGTTTTAAGAAATTAGTTTTTTGAAATCACATAACATTTGGTCGGGACCTCTCTTACTAACTGATTTTTCATGTTTTCATTCCCTTATGAATAATCTGACAATATTGGAAAACTCCTTCTACCACCATTATAAGCAGAAGCGTTCTTTTGCAACGTTGTAGAACTTATTCAGAAGAGGAATTGAACCCACTGGGTGAGAACCCGATGCATTTACCAACTCGGATACTAACCATACTCATTTTAGCTTTGGCATAAACTAGAGCAAAAGCTAAAATTAGGGGGATAGGTATACATATTCCTTAGCTAAGGGTGAAGAGCGGGAATCCGCCTCCTGATCAACCATTCCTGTAAATTTGGTATTTCAACACAGTGGTAGATAGTTTTGGTATCGCCCTGGGGAAAGACCACCAATCAGAATCATACAATCACTTGAAATGGCTTTAGCTTATTTGGTGACCAGATCTGAATAATCAGAATCTTATTCCACCTTCCTCTTCCACATCTCCATCCCCTCCCTACTATCTCCAGCCTTACAACATATCCCAATTAGGAATGTCATACATAGTCTCACTGGCTCCAGTCAGTTAGGAGTAGGTTACTGCACAAGGAAGTTTTTTCGGTAATCGCATAAAAAAGGCATTTCACCCCTAATGAGTTAGGCTATATTATGTCAGCACCGATTGCCCCATTTTTGCAAAATAGGTCAATATCTATTCAAGAACAAAATAATAATGTGTAAAACAAAGTTCAATCCTCTGCTAGATAAGCCCTCGAAGTAGGAAAAATTCAGATACATATTCACAGGTTATATTCCTAACAGGGAATGTTTTTCTCTTCAAAAAAGGTAGTGTAGCAATTTATTAACCCCTCAGGCCTCGACCGTATTATTTCAGAGGGTCAAAATATTTCCGCTTTACAATAAAATCTGTACAATAAAAAATGGAATATGTATTTCTAAATGTATCCGAAAACTAAAAACTTTTTTTGGAAGGTGATAAAATACGCTTTCAAATTTTATAAATCAAAATGAAGATAATTTTTAAAATATAAAAATTTTACACGCAAACATAAAAAAGTTTTAAAAATGGCTCACCTTAAATTTTTTCTAACTAAAATTAGTGATAACGAAAAAATATAAAAACACATACATATTTTATTAGACAAATTTATTATACCTAAATGATGGTAAGGGAGATACAATGATTTTTATGAGTTGTTCCGAAAACCGAACAAATAGACTTTTAAGGGTTAATGGCAGGGAATTTACTTGGTTTGCATTTCTATCACTATCCATCATAAATGCCGTGTAAGTTGCATAAATATTATATTTATGGTGAAAATTAATGGCAGGGAATTTACTTGGTTTGCATTTCTATCACTATCCATCATAAATGCCGTGTAAGTTGCATAAATATTATATTTATGGTGAAAACATATTCTCATATAATCATTTCTCTTTCCAGAACCTTTGTCTTTGACGACTTCAAGAAAGTTTACTCCAACGAGGCTGAAACAGTCTCCATCCCCTGGTTCTTCGAGAAGTTTGACCCTGAGAACTTCTCCATCTGGTTCGCCGAATACAAATACAACGATGAACTCGCCAAGGTCTTCATGAGCTGCAATCTCGTCTCAGGTAATATTAAAACTTCAAAAATATGTCTCATCCAACATGAAAACTTCAAAAATATATCTCATCCAACTTTAAAACTTCATTAAAATATCTCATCCAACTTTAAAACTTCATAAATATATCTCATCCAACTTTAAAATTTCATAAATATATCTCATCCAACATAAAAACTTATATCAAATGTATCATAGATGTATATCGTCCGTCGTTAATAGAAATACGGGAGATGGGATGTGAACCACTGGTATGAAACCACGCGCACAAAAGTGTCGCAAACATCATTCATCCATTCTATTGCAAATTGCACCTATGCACAACGTACACTGCCCTTTTTCTACCTTCATGTCAAATGCATAACCGCTTTGATTGTCCATGTAGTTTTGTCGTAGCTTGGCGATGGTCAGCACACTTCCACACTATATGTTCATTTATTAATAATATTATTTATGATTTTGTCATGAGTAATGTTTTTTAATTTAATTTACCATTATTAGCTGTCTTTTATGAACACCTTCCGAGAATGGAGGTGATTCAACATCACGCAAAACTTGTATTTGACATAAAAAGATTTTATTGTTCTAGTTATCTTGCTATTTTGCGACTAGATACAGCTTAAATAAATGCTTGATGTTGGAAATTATTACGGGTCATAGAAATGTACTTGTTGAGACGTTTTATTCGTTTTAACGAACTGATTGAGCTTTTCCCCTCATGTAAAATAATTTTTTATTTAATTTTCATAGTTTCTACTACTACTGCCTGGCTTCGCCTGAGTTTAAATACTTTTATTTTCTTATTGGAAATGTAAAGTAGTATGTAAGGAATAAAAAAGGGATTATTGTATAAGAAAATTAGTAGATAGATACCCTCAGTATCACCCTGGTAAATGACCACCATTTAGAATCGAAGCGTTGGTTGAGATGGCTTCAGTAATGTTTATTTTATTTTTATTCAATATCATACAAGAGTCCCAACTGTTCCCGTCTGTAGCCAGTGGCATCCCCGATCGGGTTATGTTGTGAGGCTGAAGGTAGTGGGGAAGGGGAGGAGATGTGGAATAGGAAGGTGGGAAGTACCAGAATATTCAGGTCTGGTCACCAAACACGGATGAAGCCATTTCAAGCAATTTTTCAATTCTGAATAGTGGTCTTACACCAGGGCGATACTGAGAGTATCTTCCACTCGAACGTGCTGCAAATATAGTATATTTAAATTAATTAATTGTGAAATAACTGGGATTCGATCCCACAACCTTTATGAGTCAAGAGTCTTAAACGTCGACCTCGGAGGCCTTCTGGTACTGACAGCCAGATACTTCTCCACCTTTTCTTCCCCACCTTACTCTTATTCACCTTCCTCTTCCCCATCTCCTTCCCCTCCACATTCCCTTTAGCCTCACAACCAATTGGGGATGCCTTCGTCCCACTGCTTCCGAGCAATTGGGATTCTCGTGCGGTATTTATATTTAATAAAAGGTGTCTATATAATGCTTCCCATTTCCCCTCGCACTGTCCCAACTCATTGCCTAGGTAGGCTGTTGGAGTCGGCTCTTCTCTTTCTCAGGCTATATCTTCGGTTCTGGGTATCGCCTTCATCCAGGTCGTTTCTCTGTAATATTTTGGAGCATTGAGTCATCCAGGAGTTCTTTGGTCTTTCTCTGGATGACATTCAATGAAGTTCCATAGACAAATAATGCTTAAGTGTATGAATAATTTCTGTTGAACCTAACCCAACTTTTGTTTGTTTCCAGGAATGTTCCAGCGTCTGGAAAAGCTGAACAAGAACGCCTTCGCCTCGTGCTGCATCTTCGGCGAGGACAACAACAACAGCATCTCGGGAGTGTGGGTGTTTAGGGGCCAGGATCTCGCCTTCCCCCTTAGTCCCGACTGGCAAACGGACTACGAGTCCTACGAGTGGTCTAAACTGGACTACTCCAAGCCGGAGACCAAGAAGACCATCGAGCAGTACTTCAGTTGGGTAGGCACCGACAAGCAGGGAAGGAAGTTCAACCAGGGAAAAATCTTCAAGTAAATTAAACTAGCAGCGCGCATAAATCAACAACTTTTTTACCTTTGAAATTATAGAGCCATCTTTGGACGTTTAAAATGTACAATACTCATTTAAAATTTTCTTTGCAGCGTCGTGGTGATTCTGTGATGTTCTAAGATGCAAGTTTTATTTTTAATTATTAATAATTAATTGATTGATTGTTTTTTTTTATACCCCGTTGTCAATATTCTTACGATTATGATTGTTGTTCATGTGGGATGGTCTATAATTTTATTGTTTTAAAGTTTTTTTTTTATTGATAATTTCGTCGTTTTTTTTACTTAAGTCCGTCTCTCATTGGTACGCTTTAAGGAAATTATGTTTTATTTTGTATTACTTTGAATTTTTGATTTATTCAAATAACTATTAAATAAAAATGTTTTCTTATATCTGCTTGTTTTTGTATTTGAAAATATTTAATACCCGGAGCGAGTGTTTTGTGTAGTGGGAGAGGAGAAGGAAAGATGAGGGTGGGATGTTCAAAAGAAACCATTCCAGGCATCATTTCAATTTGAATATGGTGTAAATTTACTGGGCACGTAATATATTTCATTTAAATTCTACTTGGGAAATAACCCTTTTTTTTTACAATTGATCCACATAGGGGGGCATACATTAATTACGTGAGCAGTTTTTCTTCCAATCTAGACCCCCCCCCTCTTGGTGAAATATATTTGGGCCACTTTGTTTACTCTTTTCAAGTAACGTGAGATTTTGCTGGACCCCCCCCCCCCCCTTTGAGCTCACGTAATTAATGTATGCCCCCATCGGAGGCCCTGAGGAAAAATTCCCTCAGGGCCTATGTCATCTTTGGGGATGCTGTGTGGAAGTTTTTTTAAAGGAAAGGAATGAGAGGAAATTCTGGGAGTAGGAGTAGGAGTAGGAAGTAGGAGTAGGAGTAGGAAGTAGAAGTAGGAGTAGGAGTAGTCTGGCGGTCTATGTGTCCAGGAGGGAGAGATGTATGTATTCATCTCTCTCATTGCGGTGCAAGGCGATGAGTCGAGAGTTTGAGTGGAGAGTTCAAATATCTCCCTCAACCAGTCTAACGATCTGGCCCGCCACACAGTAGGTTGGCAAACACATCCACCGTCAAAACCTAGATGAACCTCACCCTATGAACCCGTGCACCCCTGCTAAGTCATCAAACATAGCCCACTTGGGGTGACCTGTGGCGGGGGTGTTGGTTATCCAATAAATGGTTCCCACAGCAGCGGTACCCATACCTGCCTAAATTCAAAGATTGTGTCTACTGTGTAATCATTTGTACACATGTTTTATAAATTTTTTTCATAAAAAAGTGAATTCTACGCATGAGTTCCAACTGTCCAGAACCAGTAAATTGGCATCCCCAATTGAAGTACGAGGTGGTGCTGAAGGAAGGGGCAAGAGGAGGGTTGGCAAGTTAAAGCTGACAAAACAAACAAATATTTTGAATAATTATTACAGAAAAAAAGTTACTAGTAAGTGAGTGGTAAAGTGTGAAAGTTTATTCATAGGAATACAATATAGAATCAATCATCACATTAAATATCACAACTTTCGGGGAGGAAGGAAACAATCTCATCAGGTAAGAAACAAAAAAGAGATGATAAAACAATATGTCTACTATACTAAACTCCACACAGGAGGCCTGAGGAAAATAATTCCCCTCAGGGCCATATCATCTTTGGGGATGCTGTGTGGAGGGTCTTTTTAGGAAAGGAGAGGAAGTTCTGGGAAGGAAAAAGGTGTGATGGGCGTGTAGAAATCTATGTCCAGAAGTAATGGACGTATGAAACTATTCCTCCCACTGCAGTACAAGGCGATGTTCCGAGAGAGTCCTGCTGGAGAGGTCAAAAGGTTTCCCTTCACCAATCTCTCTAGATCCGGCCTGCCATGCAGTTGGGGGGCAGACCATCCGCCGTCAAGATCCGGACAAATCTCACCCTATGAACCTGGGCACCCCTGCTAAGTCACCAAACAAATCGAACCACTTGGGGTGACCTATGGCGGAGGTGTTGGTTATCCAATAAAAGGTTCCCGGGGCAGCAATACCCATAACTGCCTCCCAAATTGAAAACTACTAAACTAATCCCAGTCCTTTTTCAAATCAACTACTAGCAGAGAACCCGATCCTGGGCTCGGACCCAAACCTGGAACACGCAGCTGGACTCTGAGCCCGAACACGAATGCCTCCACCGGTATCACCGTGTTCGCGGGTCGAGCTACTCGCAACACTTGGGTTCTTCTTGTCCGGGTTTGAGTTCTTGTGCGGGTTCCGGCTCCGAGGTCAGGCTCCGGCCGAACCCGTGCATCCCGGTAGCCGCAACAGCACCCAGTCCACGCCAAAGAACTCGGACCCGGAACCTGCTCCTAGAACTCGAGTACTCTTACTTGGAGGCCTCCGGCAAAGTGCATCGCTACTACCCATCGCTCCACAACAATAACAAAAATACACAGTATACCGGGATTAATAACTTAACAATATACAGATTGAAAGAATATTTGATCAAAATGAAACTTACACTGTGGCACTGGAGATGCGCAAATAGCTCTCTTTTTTGTAATGATTTGCACCAAAGTGAAAAACAACTTTTTTGTGAAGTAATAAAACATATAACGTCACTAAATGGCCCTACGCTGACTTTAACTTCTGTTTATGGAGTCCTATTACAAAGTAAGCTATAATTTTGGACAATACTTGTGTAGTTCTGCTGTGGTGAGCTATAGAAAAAAATCATTAAAATGTACATATTACTTTCGAAGATACATCAGTTTAAAACAAATTCTACCATAGCCAACTTCCTTGGTTTCGCCTGCCTGAAGTGTGTTAAGAGGAAACCATAAGAGGAAACCGTTTTGTCCATACAAAAGTGTATCCTAAATCCTTTCTGGATTTTTGCACTAGTGCAAATATTTTTTAATATAAAATACAACTTGACCACTAAAGTGTCAGTACGTTTTGCTTTTTTTGATAAATTACTTTCTATGGAATTTAGGACCCTCCAAAAATCGTTAAAATTGCCTGACTTGAATATAGGGGGCATACATTAATTACGTGAGCTCAAAGGGGAGGGGGGGGGGGGTCCATCAAAATCTCACGTTACTTGAAAAGAATATATGAAGTGGCCCAAATTTATCTCAACAAGGAGAGGGGGGGGGGGTCTAGATTGTAAGAAAAACTGCTTACGTAATTAATGTATGCCCCCATACAGAAATAGATATCTTATTATAGAGTTGGTAAAAAAATCTTAAAACTCGGTCATTAACATTCTCTTGTAATAAAAAAAAACATGCTTAGTAGAAAAAAAAATATTTCAAGGTATCGTGAAAAATCAATATGGAGCTGACGCCAAAGTGGAAACTATTTTGAAAGAGTTAAGGTTAAACGTCACGCGCGTTATAATCTACGCATTCATAGATGGCGCCAATCAAATTATTTTAAGTTTTTAATGCTTTTTGCACGTTACGCTTTAAAATATTAAGGTAAATTAATTGTTCGCGCATGTACACATTTAATTAGAATTTAAATAAATAGTTTTGTCCATAAATAAACCCAAATCTTTCTAGGAAGGCTGAAAAATGCATTATTGGATTGAAACATCGATACAAAATTGAATTTTTCAGCCTTTCTTGAAAGATTTGGGTTTATTTATGGACAAAACTATTTATTTATATACTAATTAAATATGTACGTGCGCGAACAATTAATTTACCTTAATATTTTAAAGCGTAACGTGCAAAAAGCAATAAAAACCGAAAATAATTTGATTGGCGCCATCTGTGAATGCGTAGATTATAACGTACGTGACGTTTAACCTTAAGTGAATTTAAGGCAACTACAGCATGACATGGTCAACTTGCAATTGGCGGCATTTCTAGTGTATTAAAAAAAAAATTGTTACTTTCATTTTTGGCCACTTACAAAGTTATCCGTGTCGAGCGGTTGGGCTGAATAAAATATGTATGTAAATTTGAATAGGGTGACCAAAAAGTTGTTTTCAAAAGTTATAGTTGCTTCTGAAACACAATAAGTACAATCCGGGGAGTAAAGTAAGCAGGTATGTGAATTTTATAAAAGAAGAGAAGGAATAGAGCATTGTCCAATTTCATACAAATCAGAGTTGGGATTTGTTTTCTGATTGCTGTGGGAATTGGTGGAATTTTTTAGGGAATATGTACATCTGATTTGGGGCAGTGGATGCTTTAGCCTCTCAGGCTAAATTGTTCCCTTTTCGGAACAACTCATAGAAACTGGTGTGTTTTCGTTACTATCAGAGTTAGAAGTATGACCTAAACAGCGTTAGAAAGAGAAAACACCGCGCTTTATATTGAAATCTAAAAGTTTTTCACAAAATAATAATAATTGCAATCGTTATTACCGAAAGCAATTTGGAAAACAATTATAAATCTTTGGGAATTTTTTAATGAGAATTTTTACATGAAAGGGGCCATCCATAAATTACGTCACACCTTCAAGGGACGGGGGGGAGGTGAGTAGAGAAGGTTGACAGGGGGTATGGGGGGAAGGGGGGGGGGGAACTACTGTTTTCTTATTTTTAGGAGTAAAATTGCAAAATATGTGACGTCACAGTAGGTGGGAGGGGGTCTCATAAATGTGAGATGTGTGACAGGGGCGGGGCATCCTTAAATTATGTGTAACGTAATTTAAGGATGGCTCCAAATGACAAAAAGGTGAGTTGATGATAATGTTTATAATACACTTGCCTAATAAAATATGTGTATTTTTTTAATTATCAGTAATTTTAGTTACAAAAAATGTAAGGTGAGTCGCGATTTTAAAAACTTTCTAAGGTTTGCTTTCAAAATTTTTATATTTAAAAAATTATATGTTTATTTCGAATTACAAAATTAGAAAGCATATTCCAACATCTTTCATCAAAAAAATGCATTCAGAAAAATTCCATTTATTTGAATTTTATTGCAAAGCGGAAATATTTTGACTTTCCGACAAAATAAGCCCGAGGCCTAGGGTTAGTTTGATAAATAATTTACTTACATAAATATTTTATTAAATTATATTTATCCATACGTAATAGAAAGAAGGGAGCTAGGCCATTACCCATTTTTAACATAAAACCACACGCACAGATAACATTGTTCACCCATATTACTGCATATCACTTCCACACATTCATTGGCTCTGCCGTTTTGATTTTCCGTTCATTATAGTTGTAGATTGGTGACAGTCATCAAGTATCCATGTCATATCTCCCTCCGTTTCTATTATCTATGATCTGATAGCTGATGGAAAAGTTGCTTTCTGAAGGCTTTGTAACATAATTGGACATACTTTTAGTTGTTGGGTTCGATTTTTATATATTTTTTTTATATAAGCTCTACACAGAGTGTTTTCTTAGGAAAGGAAGTACAGGAAGTTCTAGGAAGGAAATAGGTATGATTGGTGGGTAGGAGTCGGGGGTCAGTGTGTCTAGGAGAGACGGATGTATAAATCCATCCCTTCAACTGGGGAAAGGCGACGGGTTGAGGGATTCTGACTGGAGAGGTCAAAAGACCTTCTCAACCAGTCTCTCTCGATCCGACCCGCCACGCAGCAGGTGGGCAGACACATTGGCCGCCAAGGTCTTGACTAATCTCATTCCATGAACCCGGACATCCCTGCTAAGTTACCAAAAGTAGCGAACCAATTTAGGTGACCTATGGCAGAGGTGTTGGTTATCCAATAAATGGTTCCCGGGGCGCGGTACCCATACCCGCCTCCCATAAATTAAAATGCTGCAGTGCAAGAAAATAATATTACATTAACATGGAGATACTGCCATATTTCCATAAAGATAGATACAGTCAGTTTAATTTTCCTCAGGGTCTATGTCATCTTAGGGGGTGCTGTGTGGAGGGTCTTTTTAAGGAAGGGAAGGGTAGGCGGTTCTGAGAAGGAAAAAGGCGTGAGGGGTGGGTGGGAATCTGGGGGTCAGTGTGTCCTTGAGTGAAGGACGGATGAATCCATCCCTCCAACTGCGGTGCAAGGCGATGTCTCAAGCCGTGTCTCTCGATCCAGTCCGCCATGCAGCAGGTGGGCAGACGCATCCGCCGCCAAGACCTGGGCAAACCTCACCCCATGAACCTTTACATTAATGTCAACAAAAAACATAAAGAAATTTCGAAATTACGAAATTAAAATATGTAGTAAATCTAATTTTATAGGTAGGTTCTTACTCAAAGAAAAAGTAACCTTGAGTAACCCCTACAACAACAAAAAAAGGTTTTATAAAGGGTTAGCGCGAATTTTATACGAAAATGTAAATATTTTAGTTTTCAAATTAAAATAAACACAAACAAAATTATTTTAACCACATAGGAATCATACGCTAGAAAATCAAGGGGGGTGTGGGAGGTTCGTCACACCAAAGTACGTAGGTTCACGGAAGAAAATTTATTAAAAAAATTGCTAATTTTTGACCTAGGTCATTGTAAATCGGTCACCTGACAGCCAATAAAACGTTTTTATAAAGTACCTACCTGCTGAAGTTTTCAAAGCTGCGTGCTTTTTATGCTATAGGTATATGATTTTACGAAAGTAAGATTTTTGAATAAGGAACTATTTATTAGCTTGTTTAGGAACTCTGGTATGAGTTTGAATTTAGGGTTAGTTTTTAGTTGCTCTTTGTACTGCGAGGTGGAGGGTATGTGGGGTATGTGGCTTTGGGCTATTAGCTACTTATTATACTATGAACTATGAGCTATGAGGCTTGTAGTATAGTGCCGTCAAGGTTCGGACCTGTAGCGCAGTGGCGTGCACGGCGCCTGCCGGCAAGGGCGGGGGCGGGGGCGGAAACACGCATGCGCCCAGGGACATTGAACTTTCACGGGCGTGGAGTGACGTCAAAATAATATTACCTCATTTTATTTCAAGAATATATTTTTATACTTGCGTTGATGATAAGATGATGAAGATTGTTGAATCTAACTTGTATGCGGATTGGAATTTTTTTCTCAAAAAACGTTAACAAAATTAATATATTAGGTAGTAGAAATTATTTGCCCCACTTTCACAAAATTTGTTACTGCAGCATGTTTCTCCGAGAGGAAACGTGCTGAGGGTAGGTACCTACCGTATTTTTAAAGTCATATAGGTACCTGCTTACTAACTACAATGCGTTCAATTTGGGAGGCGGGTATGGGTACCGCCGCCCCGGGAACCATTTATTGGATAACTAACGCCCCTGCCAAAGGTCACCCCAAGTGGTTCGCTAAGTTTGGTGACTTAGCAGAGGTGCCCAGGTTCATGGGTTCTTCAGGTTCATGCGGTTCTTCAGGTCTGTCTAGGTCTTGGTGGCCAATGCGTTTGCCTACCTACTGTGACATAACCTAGACCTCTCCAGCCGGTCTCTCTCGACCCATCGCCTTGCATCGCAGTGGGAGGGATGGATTCATACGTCCGTCACTCCTAGACACATTGACCCCCAGATTCCTACCCATACCTCATGCCCTTTTCCTTCCCATAACTTCCTCTACTTCCTTTCGTATTTCGTTGCGTATTTAATGAAAAATTTAATGAAAGAATTTCAGAGTATCAGTCATGACCAGAGTCAAATTCAAAAGTGTTGACCTCTACGCTATTAGGCCATTACCAAAAAGGCGGTGGCTGGCACCTACGAGCGCTTTTATATTATCAAAAAGCTTTCAAAACACCACGGGTCATGGGTTCAAATGGAAAATGGCGGAAGGAAGATATTTTTTTCACTATTTTATTTCCTAAGGCGCCTAAAAATCAAGTTGCTCCATGCTCCACTTGGCTCACATCCAGGGCTGACCCGACCACATAAGGCGCCTAAAAATCAAGTTAAGCGCCACTTGGCTCAGAGCCACACTTGGCTGACCACACTATGCGCGTTAACACTATTCTGAGATCTTTTAGCATACCACAAAGAAAAACAATTCGCTTTATCTCATTCATAAAACACGCATTATTACGCCATTATTTCATAATCCAATCTTGAAACCAGAAACCAGATTATTCAACAGGGAAAGCATCAATTTCGAGCCAGACCGTTTGTTTAGCTGTTAGCGAAGCAGGTATTTATACCGTAGAACAATTTCGTTCGTCATGTGATTATTACGCTCGAGTATTTCTGGCACCATTGAGGAAATCTGTTTATTATGCCAACGTAAAAGCATTTCGGATATTGTTGTGATAAAAACCACCGTGTTTACGTTGGTCACTTAACGTTAATATTTTAGCAGCGCGAACTGGTACATAAATAAGTCGCGTATTACAAAATGTACAAACTTTACCGTTAGGTATCTCGGTATCTACCATCTTTGAAGTTAAAACTTCTTTAGCACCGTTGTAATTTGAAACTTGATGAAACGAAAAATAGCGACACTAAAAAGAGACAAATACATACATCTATCGGATTTATCCTGCGATAGAATGATATAGTATAGTCTCCTCTTTGTGCGGTGCTTCGTAGCCTCTCCACTCTTGTCTACTTTAGTTTTCTGAAGGTTTCACTTCTACCGCGTGTGAATTGCAGACTCTGATTTTTTAAAAATAATTAGAATGGAAAATACATGTATTTGACTTTTCGAATTTCGTAATAATTCATCTTCGAAACCACATTTTGTGGCTTTTTCATGCAATACCTAACTAACTTTCACCGTCTATTCAACAAATATTAAAGACAAGGGAACTGTCTCACCATCCGGTTGGCAGCGTTGTGAGGTGGGTTAAGATAGGGGCTGTAGAAAGTGATTTTGAAGAGGCTCGGATGAAGGAGGAAAAATAGATGCCGGTAGCTCGTTCCACCGACCTACACAAAAACGAGTAGAAGAAACGACCCATTTGCATGAAACCGACATCACTGTGAACTTGTTTCTTCAAATGCTACTTAAGACTTTCCCCACGAGATTTTTTGATGTATTTTAAACGAGTCGTGTTTTATTAAACGTATTCACAATTACAATTAATTTTAATTAGCGCGTTCACTCTAACATTCGAATTTACAGATTATTTATTTCTTTTTGAACGCTTACTTACTATTTTAAAGCGCTACTCGCAAAAAGATTTTTTGGGCAGATTATGAATTCTTTTAAGTATAACCTGCCAAGCAAAAATCATTGCCAAACAAAACAGCTTTTCTAATTAAAATATAAAATATTTTCTATACATTCAGTATGTTTTTTTCACTTCTCCATTAAAGTATTGCAAAGGAGAAGCGTAGTATTGTAAATGAATTATGTAAATAAAATTGATTATAGAAGTGAAAACTTCTTTAGCACCGTCGTGATTTGAAACTCGATGAAACGAAAAATAGCGACACTAAAAAGACAGAGACACATAAATCTGTCGGATTTAGCCTGCGAGAGAATGAGATAGTATAATCGGTCTCCTCTTTGTGCGGGCTTTGTAGCCTTCCCACTCTTGTCTACTTTAGTAACTTTAGTTTTTTGTGGGTTTTACTTCTATCTCGTATGGACTACATACTTGTAATTTATTTT
Organism: Limnephilus lunatus; assembly: GCA_917563855.2. Lineage (NCBI taxonomy): Eukaryota > Metazoa > Arthropoda > Insecta > Trichoptera > Limnephilidae > Limnephilus > Limnephilus lunatus. The sequence continues at coordinate 47,340,186 of OU830602.1, forward strand.
ATTGTTGTTTCTTTTCTTAAAATCTGCTGTGTAAATGTCTACAACTATATGGGACAGGTGGGATCGCACTATCCTTCCCACGTCCAGGAATAAAGCGTTATTAAAAAAAATGGTTTATCAAAGTTTTTCTATGTAAATTAACAAGGAAAATGCTTATGCGCATATTTTTTAAATTTTATTTTTGAAATTTTCCGGAATTGAGGCACGCCGCTGGGCTTTCCACCACCATCACAGGTCGCTCCCCGTCCTAGCGCAGGGCTGCCGCACATTTCCCCTTACCACCTCACCCACACTCACACTCACACTTACACTCACCCACCCACCCGACTGAGCATTGCATAATTTCCATCGGCCGGTCGATCTACGCTCCGTGAGTGGATCCGTCTCCCGCTGACTCGGATCATGTCAGAAACGGATGAAAAACCCTTCGAAATGTCGCGAAAATAGTAAAAAAACTAACAATATGGCGTCCCTTTCATCAAATCCATAAAATTTTACCAATCTGAAACGGATTCACAGTGAATAATAACATAACCACCCAAGTTCATTGCTTTCTTTCTACGTATAACACATTCTGATATTCCAGTTTCGTTTCTTGCGGGATTGAAGGGTGTCGCGTGGGATTTATTTGACATTTGTGACACTAAACGGTTTTAAACAGTGTTTTGAGGAAAGCCCGCTGTAGAAATTAGCGTTGTGAGGAAAAAATAGAAATGGGTTATATGTTTCTCGAAGGAGTGGTTTAGTGTTTTGTTTGAGACGGTTAAGCGAGTGACTTCAATGTGCATTTGGTTCAGGTACGAAGACTTTTTATGTGAAGATATTTTGGTTATTAATTCAGTTTTTAAGCCTGGCTTTAGTTGATAGTTGATTGATCTTGGCTCCTTGTAATCTTTGATTGAACGATTAAATAGTGGATGCTAGCCTGTTGTACCTACATACATCATAGTTGATTTTGATATACCCTCTTTAGGTTAAGAGTAATAATAATTAGTTTTGATTTTTTTATATTGGCTAGCTGCAAATTGCGTTTTTCATCCCTGAAAATTCATTATTTTATTTTACAGTTATTTGCATTTTGAGATTTTGTGTATGTTTTTAAATGTTAAAAATGTACCCATTAATGTTTTATGATTCTTATTTTTCCACAATTTATCGATGTATGAACTTTTTTAAAATTATTTAGGAACATGTTGGTGCATATTTGATTTGTGTTAGATTGTTTATTTATATCTGTTGTCATATACATATATGTTCTTAATGTTGTAAGGTGAAATATTTTCTCTCATACTTAGTTAAAAACTAATTATTTTTATAAAACTTCTACATTTGAAGTAAGTTCTAAATATATTTGAAAATTGTAACAGTTTGTGCATCAGACAATACCCAAATTTATAGATGGTTACGTATTTTAGATAATTTAAACTATTAGCAAAAATAAGTAAATAAATGTTGCAAGTAAAATTGTTTAGTGGCAACCTGAGCAATACTCTTCTGAAAAAAATATATATTGTTAACATCTACATAGGTACATAAATTATTAACCTCTCAGGCTAATTTGTTCGCTTTTAAGAACAACTCATATAGGATTCATTGAAATCGTCATGTCTCCCTTACTATTATTTCTTAACAGACGGATTGCAATCTTTAGAGCATAGGCGTCAGGTGGGAATGCTGTCCTTGTTCTACCGGTATTACAATGGAAGATGCTCCGAGGAACTAGCGTCATTGATCCCCTCGGCACCGGTGCATAGTCGGGAAATACGCCAAACACGCGCCCAACATTTGTACACGGTTGATATTAGTCACATGAGAACGGGTCGTTTTTACGATTCGTTCTTGAGTTCAACAGCTCGGCTGTGGAACGATTTACCGGCCTCTGTGTTTCCTCCCTCCTACAACATGAGTCTCTTCAAGACCCATGTTAACTCCTTCCTTTCCTTAAAAAGACCCCCCACACAGCATCCTCAAAGATGACATAAGCCCTGAGGGAAATTATTTTCCTCAGGGCCTCCTGTGTGGAGTTAATCTAAAAAAAATGGTCAGAAATATGATCTAAACGGTGTAAGAAAGAAAAAACAAAACGCTTTTTTGTTCAATTATGAATGTTAATCATAAATTTATTAAAATGTACACCTTTATGAAGCCAAAGTTAACGACCGAAATTTTATGAAACTATGGGAATTTTTTATTAATTATTTTTACATGAAACGACAAAAAAATTAGTCGTCGATAACGTTTATAATACATTTGTCTCATAAAATACGTATGTGCTTTAATTTTTTTCGTTATCAGTAATTTTAGTTAGAAAAAACGCAAGGTAGATACCTTCTTATAATTTTTTTAATGTTTCTATTCGAAATTTTTTATATTTCATAAATTATATGTTTATTTCGAATTATAAAATTTGAAAGCGTATTTCATCACCTTTCAAAAACGGTTCCATGACAGTTCATCCTGCGACAATTCATCCGGCGACAGTTCATCCGGCCGAAAATTCATCCGGCCAACAGTTGATCCTGCGACAATTCATCAGGCGACAGTTCATCCGGCCGACAATTCATCCGGCCAACAGTTCATCCTGTCGACAGTTCAAAAAATAAAATTTGAAAGCGTATTACATCACCTTTCAAAAACGGTTCCATGACAGTTCCATGACAAGTTCCATGACAATTCATCCGGCGACAGTTCATCCGGCGACAGTTCATCCTGCCGATAGTTCATCCTGCCGACAGTTCATCCTGCCGACAGTTCATCCTGCCTACAGTTTATCCAGCCGACAATTCATCCGGCGACAATTCATCCGGCCTGATCATTTAGAAGATTTTTTCTTCAAGTAAGTATGCAAAGAGGATATACGACCGTACAACCAAAATCGATATACTTATATCTGAAGGCATCTTGAGTGGAAATCCGCTGTAAAAATATTTTTACTAACAATAATTTCGACTCTCCGAAGAAGCATGCGTGAATAACAAAATACGACATACTTATACGTGCAGTCGGCTTAGCAAAAAACCGTAAAGATTCCTACTTGCATATAGTAAAACTTTTTTATCTGAAATTAACACCATCTTTTTAAGGTGAATTGACTAATTTGTTAGGTTTGGTTAGGTCAGGTAAGGTTAGGTTAGGTTACAGCGGATTTCCACTCAAGATGCCTTCTGATATAAGTATATCGATTTTGGTTGTACGGCCGTATATCCTCTTTGCATACTTACTTGAAGAAAAAATCTTCTAAATGATCAAGCCGGATGAATTGTCGCCGGATGAATTGTCGGCCGGATGAACTGTCGGCAGGATGAACTGTCGGCAGGATGAACTGTCGGCAGGATGAACTGTCGACAGGATGAACTGTCGGCAGGTTGAACTGTCGCCGGATGAACTGTAGCCGGATGAATTGCCGCCGGACGAGTTGTCGGTTCTCCTTCAAAAACAGTTCTTAGTTTTTCGATGCGTTCAGAAATATTTCATTTATTTGGATTTTATTGCGAAGCGGAAATATGATATATTGACCTTAAATCTTGCGATAGGTACCTAATTTAGTTTACAAATCGCACTACCGCAACCCACTGCTTTATGTTAATAAATCCGGTGTTTTGAGTTAAGCAGGTACTACGTTTTATTTAACACCCAGCAAAAATTCATTTTCTCAAGCTAACATTGTTATTACAAGAAAAAAACTTAGACGAGAAAGACCAAGGTTCGTAGAAAATGCATTTATCAAGGATAGCTCACACGGGCATTTTTCGAAAAAAAACTCGTCGGGCCGCTTTCGAAATTCGTAACGTAGCGTAGTAAAACACTGCCATTTGTATTGCAGTTAATTCAAATCTTCCAGTGGAACATGGACTTCAAGCTACCTCACGAATTTATAGCCAATCACCCCCACAATGAGCTAAACTTGTTAAACGCATTTTCTACAAACCTTAGAGAAAGACGTCTTTTTGTTTGTTTGAAAATTGTTAAATATTCACAATACTATAATATGTAGGTACTCATTTTTAGAGATTTAAATAGAAGATGATATTGTTTATATTTTAAGATAAAATACAGAAATATAAATTTTGAGTCAGGTTTTGGAAACATAGTGAAAAAGTGAAAATTTAAAAATTCCCTTTTCTCAGAGAGACATATTTTGACTTACGGCAGTATAGTTGTAGTTGAGTAGATGTTTTTATGAAAACGTTCAACAACAGGCTTCCGGAAAATGTTAATTTTGATCAATCTGTTTCTGGAAACCCGCTGTATGGCGATAATGAAAGACACTAGAATTTATTTGATTGACAAGATTATAACCAATAACGGAAACCGTATGATAACCCTACAAATTGTAGAATATAAGTATACCTTCACAATGCTGTATTTTAACAAAAAGTAAAAAATAAACTGTATATCTCACTAAACACTAGCGCACAGCGATTTCTGTGGCGTCGCGAAATTTGCACAGTTTTCCTGTCTGGATTTCCTACTTCAGCGAAACAATTTACAGCTGCCAGTGTTATTTTCATAATGAGATTGCTATGTAAGCTGAATTTCGAAACAATTTAAAGCTGGAAGTCTCATTTTCACAATGAGAATGCTTTGTAAACTGAATTTCGAAACGATTTACAGCTGGCATTGCCATTTTCTTAATGAGATTGCTGTGTTAGTTGAATTTCGAAACGATTTACCGCTGGCAGTGCCATTTTCATAATGAGATTGCTATGTAAGCTGAATTTCGAAACGATTCACAGCTGGCAGTATCATTTTCATAATGAGATTGCTATGTAAGAGGAATTTCAACACGATTTACATCTGGCAGTGTCATTTTCATAATAAGATTGCTATGTAAACTGAATTTCAGAAATTGTACTGAAAATGATTAAAATATTTATTTGCAAACATAAAAATTATTTTTTGAACTCAAAAACCTGTTCATCTTTCTTGACACAGCTCACCGTGCTAAGGTTTTTTGCTGCTTCAAATAAACAGATTTATTATTATTTTTAAAGCAATTTTCGAAGTGTTCATCAGCTTTTAATATGAACATCCAAATACATTGATTATAGAGGTGTAAAAAATCGAACTCCATCCTTTTTGACTCAAAGTAAGATGCGTAAACAATAATTATCACATTACCAACACCTTTTTTAAATTTAACAGGTCGCTTCCTTCGTAAAGACCAACCATGTGTATTCTGTACACCATAAGAATATAATATGTCTCGAATATCAATATCACCTGTCTGAAATTTTAGGTCTATTTTTTGTTGAGATTCACGTGACTGTCACATCTTACAGCTCACGGTTGGCAATCTCACGAAACTCAAATTTTAGCAGCGGTTTCTTTATCATTGTTTGAATGGGCCTTGAAGTATCCCCCAGGGATTTATGTCATTTTAATGAAATGAAGGAGTTAACCTGGGTTTTATATTAACTTTGTTGTAGGAAAGGTAAACACAAACACCGGCAAGTAATAGGCCACTTGCGTGGATCTCATAAAGACTTGGAAAAAATCGTGTGGATAGATTTTTTTACTAAGATTACGAAAATGTTAGTAAAAATTTTTAGAAATGTATATAGTTTTTTTTATTTAAAAAAAATAAATCCATTATTTGAGCTCGTAACGTAACTACATGAAAATGTCCTGTCTCCGATTATGTTCCCTTAATTTTGTAAAATTCCACACTGATAATTTTTTTTTATATGGCAACACCTTGATTTCCGGCGAATTTTTGAATTTGCGTTTAACGTTCACTCGATTTATTGTTTGTTCTATGCGAACTTATCCTTTGGTATGATTTTTTGATAAAGATGGCGGTGTTTTTACAGATGTTACGAAGAGAACCCCGTACAATTTATTGCTATTCGTGTGAAAAACGTTATTTTTAAAAAATGATTTTCGGCTATGTATTTATCGTTTTTTAGCACCCATAAAATTATGTCCCGTCTTTCCGGTTTATAAAAAATGGTCTTATTTTTCGGATTTAAATTTTTTTTTAAATCTCCAGGGTTTCAAAAATACGATTAAAAAAACGGATTGTTTTAGAATATTTGTCTAAACTGGATTTTTTTAAATATGATGGCCTATTCCACAGTCGAGATTCGTAAAAATAATATGTTCTATTGCGGAAAATGCCAACCGTGTAAAGAAAATTCACATTGCCTGAGATAGACTCCCAGTGGCGGAATAAGCCCGTCAGAGGCCCGGTTAAGATTCTAATTTTACAAGCTTTTTATTCAATTCACACGGGCCTCTGGTCCTGGGGCCTTCAAACGCCTACATGTTTCCTTGATCACACCCTTAATAAGGTTTTTAGGGACCAGGACACTGTAAAAAAAGTTTTGGTCTTTTTTTTAAATTTCATTTTCTGAAAGTTGTTTAATTGTTTAAAGGAAAATCGTAAAATTGACAGAGATACAGCATTTTATATGAAACCGTTTTAAACAGTTTGTATGTTGAATTATCCTTTAGCAAAACTTTGAACGCGTTTTTTCCCGAAACTACGTTTGTCAACCTGGTTGATAACATATAAGAAACACTTTACATTCGATTTGAATGCACCAAGTCTTAAATTGTTCGAAAATCCAGTCACTATGGTACCACATAGGGATTATTCATAAAGAGTCCCCTTGTATTTTTTATGAACGATGTTAATTTTCCATAAAAAATCGTAAATAAAATTCGCTGGTCCACCATTTTTCTTTTTTTTAGAAAATATCAAAATACCCCTACGTGGTGCCATAGACACTGGATTTTTAACATTTTTAACAGTTTAAAAGACTTGGTGCATATATAGTTTTTTTAATACGTTGTCAACCAAGTTGAAAAACGTGTTAAAAAAGTTTCGAGAAAAACGCATTCAAAGTTTTGCTGAAGGATAATTCAACATACAAACTGTTTCAAAAGGTTTCTCGTAAAATGCTGTATCTCCGTCAATTTTTCGAATTTCTTTAAAAAAATTGGTGAGAGCATTATTAACAAATGCATCTTTCTGAAAATGAAATTTAAAAAAAAATTACACTGCCCTGGTGCCTTAAAGCCTTGTTTAGGATTTGATCAAGGGAGGCGTTCGGAGGCCCCCCAGGATCAGAGGCCCGGGGCGGACCTTCCCCTTCCGCCCCCCCCCCGTTAGTCCGCCACTGTACGCTCCTCATATGAAATACCCCAATATGTTTTTTCGTTTTTTAGTCTGCCAGAACTGCCATGATGATGGACACTGCAACGCTGTCCGAAACGTCGGCTAAAGAAGGAGGTGCAACACGGCATAACCTTTTGGCCGTGAAAATCTAAAAACGTATCACCCCAATATGTATTTCATTTCTTAGCACTTAAATCTTTCGGTCCACACCCAAATAATTAGAATCTACTCATTTCCCTTGCAAAGTTTAATAATTATTTTTATTTATTTATTTTATTTTCGGGAAATCAACAGTTTACATTTTTCCAGTTTGTACATGTTTGTATAGCCAAAATAAAACCAATTATGGATTTCCTCCTTGTGACTTTACCTCTAATTAAACAGCATTATAAAGAAGAATAGAAGTAAAAAATGTTTAATAAAGGAGTATGAGACCAAAAATTTTATAAAACCAAAGATTATACAAAACTAAAATTTACATAAAACAAAAAGATATCAATACATTGGTAACTGTAAGAAGCCATGTTGGAAATATAAATTAAATATGAAACGACAAAAAAGTGAGTTAACGATAACGTTTATAATAAATTTTGCTTAATAAAATACGTATATTTTTTTGTTATCAGTAATTTTAGTTTGAAAAAAATAAGGTGAGCGGTTTTTAAAACTTTTTTTAACTTTGCATTAAAAAATGTCGTATTTAAAAAATTACACGTTTATTTAGAATTGTTAAATTTGAAAGCGTATTTCATCACCTTCTAAAAACAGTTTTTAGTTTTCGAATGTTTTCAGAAATATTCCATTTATAAGGATTTTATTTATGAGGAAATATTTTGACCGTCCGACAAAATAGGCCAAATAAGCTTGAAGGATTAAGAAAAAGCACAAGTATACCTAACTGCCTACCCTGTAAATTGATAATTGGTTTGGGATTCGTGAAATTGTCGAACAATATCCTACAAACGAAGTAGAATATACATAGTAGATATATGTAAGTACAAAGGTTTCTCTTCCCGGTTTATCCAGCAGGGAAACTGCACGAATTATGAATATAGACATGTGTTTTAATATTAAATTGGTTCTTTTTGTATTCAGATAGGTACCGCAACTTCCACATTAATATTCGGCCATATTTCACCTGTGGGTTGGTATGCTTGTTAGATCGATTTCGTTGGTTATGGAAAATCAATGTTGCCAGCTATTTAAAATTCGTCGTCCATAAAACATTGTGCCCCGGTTATCGATTCAGCATTGTTTATTCGTATTACAAATGTAAGAGATGCTGACTTGGAAAGTGTGCACGAGGCACAAGTTCTTACCCTTACCCAAATAGAAGTTGTTGGAGAATTTTGATGAATAATTTTGGAGAGTTTCGTGGAAGGCGGGTTGGTATTTAAATAATAACAAAACTACACCGAATTTTCCTAACCGGGATTTTAATATGTAATATTGGAATAGGTAAATGATTAAACATTCTTATATCAGACATCATTGTTTTATATTAATATTATGGATCCATTTTTAATAAATAGCAATATTATTATTACTAATTATTTTCTCAATTTGGGACGCGGTTATGGGTACCGCCGCCCCGAGAACCGTTTACTGGATAACCATCAACGCTGTATAGGTCACCCCAAGTGGTTCGCTATGCTTGGTGACTTAGCAGAGGTGCCCGGGTTCATGGGGGCGAGGTTTGTCTGAATCTTGGCGGCGGATGCGTTTGCCCGCCAACTGTGTGGTAGGCCGGATCGGGAGAGACCGGATGAGGGAGATATTTTGACCTCTCCTAAAAAGACCCTTCACATAGCTTAAATATGACTTAGGCACTAAGGAGAATTATTTTCCTCAGGGCCTTTTGTGTGGAGCTAATGTAAAAAAAATCCAATAATAAAGTCAATTTCATGACCATTAAAATGTAACGATACAACATGCTGAAAGTGTTTTTAACGTCGGTAGGTACTTCCAAACAGTCCTCATTCAGCCTCACAACGTACCGCAAATAAGAATGCCACAGTCGTAGGAAGCGATTGGGACTCATGTGCGGTTCACATAAAAAAACAAAGGATGAAAACCAATCCAATAAAAAATAAACAAATCGAAAAACGGGAATTCAGTAGTTTTAATCAAAATAAAAGGAAATAAAATTTTCTGCGAATTTTCTACTCCCCTAGAGCGCTACCCTTAATTTTCCCTTTGTGTTTTCAGATAGTTTTTCTTTTAAATCGGATTATCTTCGTAGGAAACGCCAGTTCGCTTTCGGTGTGTTCTGTCGATAACTTTGTAGGTATTTTATATTGCTACTTTTTGTTCAAACAGGTCAAGGTTAGGAGAGTTTAGTCTAAATAATCGACATGCAATAGTTGCGTGCAAGGGGCGTAGAGCTGGTGGCAAGTTCCTAAGATCTAGCATTTAGTTAGGTACTTATATTTCTACTGTTATTAATTGACTTCAGGGTGGAAATAAATATCTTACATTTTAGGTTAGGTATACAGGTATACATTCAACTAAGAAGGACACGTGATAAAATAATTTTGTGTTTAATGAGAAAGTATGTAACAAAGTTTAGTTTAATTTGGTGGAATCATTAATGTATTATACTTTTCTTAGCAGACCCGGCCACAAATTGCTGTGGCTAACGAAAACAACGCCACGCCATTACCCAACCTTTATAACCAACGCCATCTGTTAAATCAAATCCACACCGCACGCTTGCCAGCCCGCTGCCCGTTGCGCGGCCCTTTACACAAAACCTTGACAAATTATATACCTTCCTCATGAATCACTCTATCTAATGGCGAAAACCGCAAGAAAATCCGTTGCGTAGTTTAAAAAGATCTAAGCGCACAGAGAGCGAGAGCGACTTCATTTTATACTATGTAAAGATTTTTTCTGTAACAAAACAAGAGCAAAGTTTTAAATATGAGGAACTATAGTTTTAATGAAAAGAACTACAGACATAAACACGAAGCAATATCGTCATTCAAGCTTCTGTCGAAAATGAAGTTTTCGACGGAAAATATTGTTCGTAAAATACACCGCAACATTGAACACGCTGATCAGTGCATGGAACGATAAAACTAATAAGAAGTCCGTTGGCAACATAAAACAAATTTGATCAGTTAAATAACTATAATTCAATTATTTTGCCTTTAAATAATGGAAAGCTCTGGAATTTTCGTTTTGCCACCGCCAGCCGCATACTAAATAATAATCATAGAATCGACATTCAATATTCGATTCGACACTCATTCGATATTCGATTCGATACTCATAAAATTAATAATAGCTCTAGAATCGACACTTATAAAATTATTAATAGGCATGGAATCGATATTCTATTGCGACCCTCATAAAATTAATAATAGACAAATAGAATCAACATTCGTTATTCGATTCGACAATCATAAAATTAATAATAGGCATAGAAACGACATTCGAAATTCAATTCAACACTTTCAACATCAAATTTTGTGGTAACCGATGAAGTTAGAGCAGTTAAGTGGTGGGCACCAGAAGCCGGAAATTAGTGGAGGGGAGTGGGTTCGAGAAAGGACGAATTACATACTAGCGATCAAATTCTTATAAAAGTTATGCATGATCTGTGATTCACTAGAATAGAAGTATCTATGTTGTGAGGCTAAAGGGAGTAGGGAGGGGTAGGAGATGAATAAGAGGAATGTTGGGAAGTGCCTGGCTTTCACAGCTGGTCACGAAACAAGGCTAAAGCGTTTTGAAACATATTGTTGATTCTAGTGGAATTTCAGCATCGTTACAGAAAATTCCATTGAGACCATGTATAATAATTGAAACAAACGACAGATATTGCATGCAACCTGTCGCCGAGCTGTGACCAAAGCAGTCAAACTATCAAAGCGGCTATGCAATGAAAGTATTGCGTTTAGTGTGTAGGTAGAAATAAAGGCGGGGCGCAGCTGTGCTTAGTAAAGATTCCAGGTGATTTAATGTTGAAGAAACTTTTGAGCGTTCGGTATAATACTAGCATTAGTTTATGGCACATCTCCCTTGTATTTATTTTCTATAATTGAGACCAGCGTAGCTATTTTCTAGTTCTCTTAAGGCGATGCACCACATTGTGTAATTTCGGGATCAGGCCGCGAACAATAACACTCGTTATGTAGATGAAGATAAGGTTTAAATTGCCGTTCAATATTAACCGCATTCAAGAAAAAAACGTCGCCAAAAAGCATGTTTTATTTTATTTTGTGAAGCTCAGGTACAAATATTTAAATAATTTAATTTTCCACATTATTTTTTTTTGCTTTTGTTTTGGTTAATAAAAAGATTATTAAAAAAATTCTCGATCATTTCCAAGGCTACAATGCTTAGTGCAACGCCTCGTCCCCCCCCCGGTGTACTTATATACAATGTACAATATTTTAGGGAAAATACGGTATACTTAATTACAAAAATATAACTGAGTGACCCCGAAGAGATGTGCAGAGAAAATGTACCGCCGAATAACAAAAGTATAAAACATATTTTCATTCAAATGCATCAAGGAAAAATCTGTTTCTATATATACTGTGTATACCAGCGCATAAGTACAAAAAATCGACACTATCTATAAATTAGTTTGATATTCATACCAAATTATTATTAAGAGTACTTGTGAAGTAGATTTTACGTTTGAAATTGATAAATAATGCATAAAAAATTATATTTTTGAAGTAAATATTATTTCGTGGGGCCAATTATCGGCGGATGAACTGTCACCCATAGCCACAACCGTTCGTGCATACACGTAAATTAGATATTCATAACTCGCCTCTGACACATTGCATTGATAAGTTCATATTGATTTGCGTCGAATACCCGCATTTAGGTATTTAGGTCGAAATTCGCAAGCAATTTACCGGTAGGAACCCCGGTGCTCTGATTCGACCAGAATGAACCGGGACGCTGTTCCGGTTCTTGAAGTTCGTTGTTTTCTCCGTTACTGGAAGCGACGCGACGCACGTTTATAAGAAAAATTGCAACTGTTTTCGAGATGGCGTGTTTTGTGCTTCCCGGTGCTACCTAGTATGATGAAAATAAATTAAGATTATCAAGGAAAATCGAATGAGGATATCAATGGTATCATTGCAATTTGAAAGGCGGGTATGGATACCGCCCCCTCGGGAACTATTTATTGGATAACCAAGTGCCACGGTTCACTCCAAGTGTGGTTTGCTACGTTTGATGATGACAGCGCCCTTGTGATTTTTCACAAAAACGCCGCTCTACTAATTATGTAATTTTTTTTTTACTATGACTTTATGTCCGGGTTAAATCTTCCCCACAAGAAAAACTAAACCCTTCCACACATTTTTCAATAAATGATCATCTAGTCAATCCAGGTTATGTAAGTGCATTGTATAAGTATAATAAATACAAAACAATACAAGAACAACATGTCAACCTATCAGAGACCAAATGGGAAAATAATTCACCGACTCCAGGTATTTTTATATCAGAGGGTTCGGCTCAGTAGAACTCCTAATTTACTGATCCCTCAATAAACATAAACATTTAAAAATTGTTTTGTAATCCTACATATATTTAAAATGATTGATTTTTGCATTTTCATATTTAAATTCTTTGAAAAATCTAATAAGCCTAAATTTTGAATGAGAGAGCTATGTATAAAGCCAGTAGCCGAAATAACAAATGGTAATATTCTTATAGTCTGAGAATGCCAAAATCTTTTAATCTCATTTCCTAAATCTGTATATTTTCTTATTTTTTCAGAAACAGTTTTTTGAATATTACATGCAGGAATTTGGTATTGCGACATCAATAATATTTTACTTAAATTTTGTCATATAAAACTAAATCGGGTCTATAATAATTAATTGTTCTGTCTGCTAATATATTTTAGTCTGGTATAGCTTGGTGGGTCACGTGCTAAGCACTACGACGGTAACTCACGAAACAGAGCGTGTATCACGTGATCCCGTCGCGACTTGTAGGAATGTGTAAAATAGTTTTTTGATTTTAACAGAAAAAAAAATCATCGGATAGCCAAATGACATTTACTTGATACTCCAAATATGATCAGAAATCGCTGGTTAAAATCATACGGGTATCTGCTGTTATACCCTGTTGGTTTTTAATGTAATAATTTAATCTATGCTCTGAGAGACTCTGTTTTATACGCTGTGTAGTGTTTTGCAGATGTTTATAAAACTTTTGATAAGGGTCTGTATAGCTTCCATAACACTCAGGTCGTATAGGTACCCATTAGGTAATGTGTATGTTTTGCCTTATTCCCTTGATAGTAGCTCACGGTTATCATTATTTCTTGTTTGGCCTTATTGTCTGGTTTTAAAACATGACTTTTCATGTATCCGAGCATTTTCCACTAAGACGGGCTAAATTTAAGATTTCTTGGATCGATTGTATATTCAATTATACTGTCATTAATTGTTTTTGTGTTTAATTTGTAGAACTCCATTTAATTTACTTTATTAATTAGTAAGGAAACTTATTTATTCCCCACTCCTTAGTATGTTTACAAAACCTAAACAATATAACGCACTTATATGAATTAAGAAAAGCTTAATATCTAGTGCGAAAAAAAAGATTCAGAAATACCCCACATAATAGAGTATCTACAGTCTCAAATAATTTCTCAGCAAATTGGTTTAACCGGTAATAAATCAATTTATATACCTTAAAAATTGTCATTTAGAATCGTACAAATTAGTCGTCTCAAAGTGGTTTAACCACAGTTTGAAAATGGTCTTGTAAGCCGAAACAGCTATAGCAAAAAAAACTGAAGTACTTACAGAAATTCTTAAAAACATTATAATTTTTTTTTTGTTTTTTTAAATTTTTTTTTAAAAAAGAAAAATGAACATTCCCGGTTTACGAATAACCCAAAAATGTTTCGAAATCTCCTACTCCTCTACCACCACAGTAATCCGAAAATGTTGCGATGGAGGACTTAGCCAGCCGAGGAATCGAACATGCGACGCCCGGGTGGGAAGCCCAAGCGCTATGCCCACTCAACCACTGACCGGTCAACTAAATAAAATAAAATTTTAATTAATTTAAAAAAATATATTGTTGATTGAAATTTGATACTTTCCGAGATTTGCGAACGCGAACTTTTGAATCCACCTTTGAAACGAAGGATGGGTCGTCATGATCAGTTATTGGGATGAATTGAGCTTCAAGGCTGTCTGCAAAGGCTTCTGCCTTGTCTGCAGTAGAAAGCTCCACACAGGAGGTGACTAGAAGGGATACCAAGTACTAACTACGTGGCAGGTAGGATCGGGAGATATTGGTCGAGGGAGACCTTTTGATCTTAACAGCAGAACTCTCTCGGAACATCGCCTTGCACCGCAGTGGGACGGTTGGATTCATACGTCTGTTACTCCTAGAAACACTGACCGCCAGATTTCTATCCACCCATCACGCATTTTTCCTTCCCAGAGCTTCCATTCCTTTCTTTTCTAAACATAACCACAACACAGTATGCTCAAAGATGACATAGGCTCTGAGGGGAATTATTTTCCTCACTGCAATTTGTGTGGACCTAATTAAAAAAAATGTAATTTAAATATAAGCAATAATGCTTCAAGGTTTTATGTAGGGTAGGTATCAAAATGGGTTCCATGACAGTTGATCGGCCGACAAATGCCCCCCCCCCCCGGCATAGGTACTTATATACAAAGTGCAGTCGTTTTAGGGAAATACGGTATAACCAATTACACAAAATATAACTAAGTGACCCCGAAAGGATGTGCAGAGAGGATTTACCACCGAATAACATAAGTATAAAACATATTTTCATTCAAACGCATCAAGGAAAAATCCGTTTCTCTATATACTGTGTGAACCAGGCATAAAGAGCGTTATACACGAGCCCGATTTTCAGCCCGATTCCAATTAGACACAAAAGTCAACATTTTTCGCTTTACGCGATCGCTGTTTTCAACTCTATTTTCATACTTACGATTTCAGTAGGCATCACAACAAACAGTATGGTTCATGTGTTGTTTGCAGTGATGACAATGGAAATCCTAGATATGAAAATAGAGGTGAAAATAGCGATCGCGCAAATCGAAAACGGAAATAATTGGAAACGGGCTGAAAATCGGGCTTGTGTATTACGCTCATAAGTACGAAAAAATCGACACTGTGTATAAATTCGTTTGATATTCATACCAACTTATAATATTAATAATATTTTTAAAGTCGATTTTACGTTTGAAATTGGCAAATTATGCACAAAAAAATAATAATTTTATACTAAAAATCATTTCTGTCGGCGGATCAACCAAACAAAATATTGACAAAAGAGAGATATACGAAAAATAATTAATAATAACGAAATACAAATATCAACAATAATTAGAAAAATCATGATACTCTTCACGAGTCATTACCCACTGTATAACATAATATTATTATGAATGTGGGGACAAAGAGAAAAGGGACAATTAATAAATAGAATCAGGTTCAATAACAAACAGTGGAGGGCAGCATAGAGTACCCCCTTATTTTGTTGTGATTACATGTTTTTCGTTGATTGTCTCAACCGATTGTTTTTTACGAAAACAAATTCGATTTGTGGAAATGATGTTTATAGTGCGAAGTATAGTTACTGAGAAATATTTTTAAGATCTTGCGTTGTGGGTAAAGCGTTAGGCCCGAGGACTCATTCTGTGTTTATGTTGCATTGAGATATAAGATTGGTTTGTTAAAAAAAACGAGTGTGCTTTAGACCACACGACTGAAGTAAAACTACAAGACAAACCACGCCCCATGAACCCATGTTACCAAACGTAGCGAACGAAGTGACCCATGACCTAGGGGTGACATATGACAATGGGGTGAAATATGACCATGGGGTGACCTACGACCTTGGGGTGACCTACTACCTTGGGGTGACCTACGACTTTGGGGTGACCTATGACCTTGGGGTGACTTATGACCTTGGGGTGACCTACGACTTTGGGGTGACCATCCTTATCCTTATCTTTATCCTTATCACTCCCCAAGTCAAGCGTGCGTAAAGGCCCGACCGTTCGCCTTGCCATCGATCACCGTTCGCATCGATTACCGTTCGCATCACACTTTTTGTAATGAATTCACCAGCTTACACCCCAAAACGAGCGTGCGTAAAGAAGTATTACTTAAAAAAAAGAATACAACATGTTTCACACGCGATAATTAAAAGAGAACGTTGTAACACGAGGTTAAGAATAATGTAAGAAACTATGAACCCTTTGCAGTCAGCGACCAGCACAAATTCTGGTGTCTGACGGCTGAGGGCCTGTGGTCGGGTGCGCAATCACTTGCGCAGGTAAGACCATTGAATAAATGTTGACAAGTGTTGAAAATCATCATACGACAAAGAAAATCATATTTCCTACAGGGGTTTTGAAGAGGTCTATAGATCGTGATGTTGTTTTTACTATAATTTCGAGTATTCTTTGAATGTGGCTTCATAATCAACTTAGTTTTAGGATAGTGCTTCGAATTGGTGCATTATGGTGATGGGTGGATGAAAAAGGATAAGGATTTTGTTTTTTTTTAAATGGAAAAATATTAGATACTTTTAAACTATACCCTACTTTGCTAGGGAAAAAAATAAGCAATGGTAAAAGAAAGCGCGTGGGAGTACAAAGTGCGAGAAAGAATACATAATTTTGCTGAAGAAAGCTGATCCATGAAATATCGTATCTACTATCAACCCATAGGAATCTCTCAGAAATTTCATTTCAATAAAACAACAGCTAACAATTATTATAAGCAATAATTATTAGCCTGAAACACCCATCTACATTGAAAAAATCTCCCGAGAAAAGATACATGCCGCCGACGGGACTCGAACCCGCGTCCTTCTGATTTCCAGTCAAATGCTCTGTCCACCGAGCTACATCGGCTTAATCTCAGACAAAATTCTTGTCTTAAACATTTTTTATCAATTATAAATAATAAAACAACAGCTTGTGCATTATTACACACTTTAATAAGAAAGTTTATGCTTGGAGAATATACGGCTTTGCACGCGGAGGACATTACATATATTTAAAACACTGGACAATGGACATTGCAAAATTGTACATTTGCTACCCCCATAACTGTTAGTATTACGTTTATGAGAAGATTAGTGGCAAAGTAGAGGTGATATTTATTTTGAAAAAATGGAGAATTTAGAACTATTTAGGGCTAGAGAATTTTTATGAAATGACCTTTACAAAACCCTTGCAAATGTGTTACTCCACAGCGCATCTCTCTTTGGAAGGACAAACACGTAAAAAAATAAAAATCCTAGAATGTATGTAATTCGTATCGGCAAAACAATTTCGGCAGCAATACGAAAATGCAATAATTCCGAACACAATCTCGTTCGGAGTCGGGAAGGCTTTGTTCCTAAATGCGTAGCTTTTGGCTGCCGAAAAGGTTTCGCAAATTCACTTAAGTCTAGACTAGACGATGTACCCAAGACAAACTTTGAATTTATGGCCTCGATTTTGTAAGGGGTGTACGTTTCGGTGCCACTGTAGCGTGTGGTCGAACGGACGATTTGCACGATGAAATGCCTACTGCAACGTTACATTTATTAATTGAATTAAGGGCCCGATAGTAAGCGCTCAAAAAAGAAGATGGGGAGATATATAAATACGAATGTTAAAAATGATAATATTTAAGCTAAGATTGTGAAAACGTTTAATAAAACACCACTCGTTTAAAATAGAGCAAAAATCTCGTGGGTAATATCTTAAAAACATTTAAAGGAACACTTTCACTTCATTCATGTAACATGTAAAATAACAGAAAATAATATTTATAATTAGCTGAAGTTCCGGGCGATGTACGGGTTTTACACAAAGTTTTCGAAATCAAATGTAGAAAGTGACCTTCCTCTTGTTTTGAAGGTCACATGTGGAAAATTTCGTCAACCTCGACATAAAACTGTAGTTTTGCTCTTGCCAGCCCACTCATCCACATACAGACATTCTCCTTTATATTTCAACCAATTTACACAAAACCTTGACAAATTATATACCTAAATCTTCTTCGTGAATCACTGTATTGATGAGAACCGCATGAAAATCCGTTCAGTTGTTTTTGAGTTAATCGCGAACAGACACACAGACAGACGCGGCGAACGACTTTAATTAATAATATGTAGAGATAATATTCGGAGCATTTTTGCGTTTTTTTTTCAATGAAGGAATTTTATAAAATTACTGTTCCAGCGTTTCAAATGTATAGATATTATCTTCAAAAATAAATGATGCAGATATATATTTTTTAAGAAACATTAAAAACTTAAACTGTTCAAGAGAAATATGTTATAAAACAGTAGAAATTCGGAATGCCACGGCTTAATATTGTACCTACAGGTAACAAAGAGTTATTCGGCAAAATGTATTCAATGATTAGCTCATGGAGCAACTGATAAAAAAAACAGTTGGCAACTCAATCGCTGTCCACAGTAAAGCAAATTGTGAATTTCATTGGCGGTCCACACACAGGCAACTTGTTAAAGACCAGTTATCAAGGGCGACGCCGTTGTCAAACGCGACTAGCACTGCTAGTCGCGTTTCAGTTGCTAGGTTGACAGGTTGCCATGGTTATGCCTCGATTTTTAGTTGCCAGGTTGCCATGATTACGCCTCACGACCTGTCAAGTTTGCGAGAAATGTCAGAGCAGGAAAACATCGATTTGTTCAGGAGGTCGATAAATTATTATATATGTATTCAGGTTGATAATTGATAAATTATTAAAAAAAAACTATCTATTTTTAAGACAAGCTGTTATAAAAAATGAAATCGTAAAGTTGAGTTGTGCCGTGAATTGAGTTGCCAACCAGTTTTCGGTTTCTCTATGAGCGAAGGCCCTCAATGATGTAGATGTCCGATGTTTTTTCTAAAATAAAAACAAAATATATTTATTTCTTTCAAATTTCGGTACTGGCTAGAAGTTTAGTCCAGCACATTAATCGTCCATCCCATACCATTCATCCCAAAGCCGTGTTTGGTGACCAAATCTTAATAGCCAGGTACTTCCCACCTTCCTTTTCCCATCTCCTTCCCCGAAATGGTTGGGACTCTTGTGCGGTATTCATAAAAAAAAACTTTTTGTCCAATACTTTAGGAAGGAGACGGTGCGTAACAAATGGTAAAGTTATACGAAATATCATAGAGGACAATACATATGCGAAGCTAATTAAAAATGTTTTTGGAGAATCTTCCATTGACATACCGGTCGAATAAACAAATTTATCGTTCAGTCTTTGTGACGCATTCAATTTTACACACATTTTATAGCCCGCTTTAATGCCATTGACAAAATGAAAAGTGCAGTTGAATTTTCCGCAGCGATCGCATCTCATGCTTGGATGTGTTATATTTATTAGTAGCTACTGACCTTTGATGACCAATGACATTATTGACAGTACATAACGCTCAGAGGTCACACTTTAAATAACCATTATTATAAGTAATAAGTATTAGCCTGAAACACTCGTACATTGAAAAAATCTCCCGAGAAAAGATACATGCCGCCGATGGGACTTCCGGTCAACTGCTGTAACCACTGGGCTACGTCGGCTTATCTCCTGCCAGCCACATAATTCAATATATACGAGTGTTTCATTCAACAATTACTGCTTATTACTTTCCACCTGCATACAACCAACTTTATTTTTATATGAGCAAGGCATTGTAAGTGCTAAATCTCCCACTAGGTGGCGTCGAGACAAATTATGTCTATTTTTATCGAAGGAAGCAAATACTTTGTGGTGTGACATTATATATTAAATGAAAAAAACACAACATGATATAAATAAGCCCTGATGAAGCTTGAGCTAAGAGAAACCTGGTTGGCTGTTAAATATTAATTCAAATAAAGTGGTGTTTTACGAAGTGTGTTTGTTCATTTAATAAATTATGTCTACATTTTTTTGGTGAAATACTTTAACTCGTCAAATATTAATTATTATATTTTAAAATAAAACAATAACTTTGTAAACACCACTTTTATTTTTTGTACTTTATGCCGACCGGGTTTCACTACAACCGTAGCTTCTTCAGGGCAGTTTCAGATTGTACTTCCCTGAAGAAGCTACGGTTGTAGTGAAACCCCGGTCGGCATAAAGTATAAAATATAAAAGTGGTGTTTACAAAGTTATTGTTTTCTTTTAAATTATAATGTCACATCACAAAGTAACTGCTTCATATGAACAAAAAAAAATTATTATATTGAAACACTCATCTACATTGAATTTATCAGGCTAAAAATTATTACTTATAATAATTGTTACCTTTTGTGCTATGCATAAAAATCTTGTCTTAAAAATTAGTTTATCAATTAAAAATAATAACTTTAAATAAAAGTTCACTATTCACTCCTTATTCCGTTCCCATCGAGTAAGAATAATTAAAAAAAATACTAAAAAATAACATAATGAAATTTGCGTATTATATAAAACTACATATTATTATTGATTTTATTTCCGCGCACTGAAATAAAATGAATGAACTATGAACCAAAGACCCATTTTCTGATTGTGAGGTGTATTTATTTCAACGAGAATTACTTTAAATGGGTTTGCAGACATACGGCGCTTTCCCAAGGTGAAGTAAAAATCTGTTTTCCGATTGTGAAGTGTACTTATTTCAACGAGAATTACGAGTAGGTACTTTAAATAGGTACCTACCTATGTACGCAGACCGGTGACGCTTTTCTAAGGTAAAGCAAAAACATGTTTTCCGATATTTTTTTTTCAGCACTTATTTCATCCAAAAATATCATTAATTACAATTTAACATCATTACTCCATAGTTCACTATTAACTTTTTATTTTATTCCTTTTCTTTTACACAGTAATAATAATAACATGTTTTTATGACAATTAAAAAGTTAACAACGTAAGGTAATAACAATAACATTTTTATAAGAATAGGAGAAAAAATAAATATGAATGTAAGAACGGTTATATAGTAGTAGCATAATATACTATTTTTTAAGTTGTGCGTAGCCTGCCTCACTAGGCGAACCTATATTGAGGCAGAATTTTTAGTAAATCGTTTCTCGCAATTTGTCTATGGTTTACTTATAAATGTATAATATAGGTTCCTATACAACAGCAATACTTTATTTTCGTTTACATTATTTCTTGCATATACACCATACAAAAATAGCAAGGTTATTACTACAATAACTGTCAATGACAAGGCGTTTCGGTGAGGGCACCAGTAAAGGCTCGATCATTAGAACATATTCAAATTGTAACATTTTTTTAAAACTCTTTCTGTTTGATATTGTCTGAGATTATGTTGAATACTTTTGTGGCAAAGTATCTAAAGCTACGTTGACCAAAGGTGGAAGAGAGTGCTGAAACTTGCAATATGTCTTTGTTAGAATTACGTGGAAATCTTTAGTTTATTTTTGTTCGTAAAGATTGTATGGTTTATTTATTTTAATGAGAATTATTTCTAGTTTACTTAGATTACTTCACACGTCTGCAGACGTACGGCTCTTTCATAAGGTTGAGTTATTTAAGCTCCATAGGTAGGAACTTCTGGTCGCGGTGTCTTGTGCTTATAAATTGTGCTTGGCTTCCATGCCCCAAAGTAGATATCAAACAACACCAGACCACAGAAGCGGACGCAGACAAGCAATGAAGTATTTACATTCAGTAAATTATAATGGTAAAATTGAGTAAAAAGTTCAGAACTTAATGTTTTTTTTTCCTTTTAATTTGTATGAGGTTTTTAATCCAGTTAAGAATTTTTCCTCATAAAGCACAATAATGTAACGTAAACTCAGTCAATTAAATACAACCATCAGATGGTAATACCTAGTAATAAGGCCAAATGAGCCGCAGTGCTAGTCAGCTAGAAATATGAAGGGTATTGTTATAAGCCCTAGCTAGTTAGAGGATTACAAAATAATCCATAAAATCAAAAAAAAGTGACAGCAAGAGATGCTTATTTGTATGTATGAATTCACAAAGCATGACAATGTGGCGACATGTATTTAAATATTAAAAGTGTACAGATGTACATTCGTGTACGTATGTACCGTCCTCGAACGTGTTAACGTTTTATATAAATACGTGGTTTTGTAGAAGTTTACGATTATTGCTTTGTGGAAATATCACGCAAAACGAATGAAAATAAACAGTAAAATTTTATAACTACATCTGAATATCTAAATACTTCGCGCAAATAGTTCATCTTCCCGTACCATCCCCCATTTCACTCGCAAATTTTTCACAATTGGGAGTTAGAGCTATAGTCTCACTGGCTCAGGACAAAGGTATTCTCATATTTTTAAAAGCAATAAAAAAAAACTTAAGAGGCTTACGGATCCATGCGTCCATAGAATTTACAAGTAGGAACTGTTCAATATGATATAGCCTTCCCCGCAGCATAGCGGCTTTGGGAGAATAATAAAGCTAGAGAAAAAGACCTCAGCTTAAGCGCCAAAACACCTTTCCGGAATACTAAAATACCGAGCCACGAAAAATACTCGTGAATATCGCAAAGTAAACATTTCTAAAAAACAAAATATTTAATGTTTTATAAAATTTCCGATGAGCTTTTTTTAAGCTGATAAAAACGTGCATTAAAGTATCCAATGAGCGCTTTTATAATTATCGTGACGATTCATGTGTATGAAGTTGCCGTATTGCTGTGCAAACTATCGCGGCTCTATCAACAGCCGACTTCTTTCAATTTCAAGAATTCTTCATCAACAATTGATGAAAGAGCCTTATGTTTGCTCCACTCTACTAACAAGACAAAAACTTTTTTTTGTACGTTTTGTGGGGCCCGATTGCGGACCTGCGGACCTGACCAGTCCGGGCCTGAGCTGAAGCATTATAGCGATAATAAAGGAAGTATGTTCATTGCCTTTTTATGCCGCCACGGAATCGTAACCGTGAATCGTCACGGTAATAATAAAAGCGTGACGGTTTATTTGAGATAAGAAAACAAAAAGCGATCTCTTTTATAAGCTGGATTAAAACACACCAATGAAGGTTCACGCTCAAATCTTCCAGCTTTTCTAGAGAATGAAGGTTTTCCACATATTAAATCTGGAGCTTATCTTCGCACTTTGTACCAGAATAAGGGATGAAATTAAATTCAGTTTCATTTCTACAACGTTTTACCCGCAAGCTTACGCAATACTTAGTCACAGGAAAGCAATACTGCTGAAACAACTGAAAAAGGTTTTTTAAAAGTGCTTTTTGTCCTTTCCCTTAGATGCTAGAATAATTCGTGCGCTCAGCTTAGAGATTTTTATGATTTGAAGTTTAAGTAAACAAATATATTTTTTAATGTTATTGAAGAAGAAGGTAATACTAATAAATCTAAATGAAACAATACAAGAAACATAGGTTATAGAGGTTATCCACCACTTACCCGTCCTGGTATAAGTAACAGATGGTTACTCCTTCAAGGCTCTCGCGAGGATTCTAATATGAACGAATCTACATTTAATTTTGAACGAATTTAGACCTCCAGTGTCCCTGCATATGTTGTTAGTAAGCAGTATGCAAGTGCTTAGCGGGAAATCAAGATACAATGAGTGTTAGTATGACTAAGTGTTTAGTAGTACAAGGAACAGAAAAATAAAATAGATAACGGTAGCGACTGCGACTCGAACCCAGGGTTCTCTTGTCTTATCGGGACACAGCGCCTTTACCAACTCGGCCATTGGCATCTTTATTTTTTCTGTCACATTTGTCGATCTCGTATTTCAAATTCAGAATTGACAATATTATTCTGAACTAATTTTATTTTACTATATCTTGTTCTGTTTTATTAAAAAAATGAGTATCAACTTCTTCTTCAATGATGTATTACATTGATGGATATAACTTTTTAAAGCTATTCCAATAAAAAGTGAAAAGGGATGCACTTAGTTCACCCATACTACTGAAAATCGCATCTACGCACAGCAACGCTCCTACACAACAAACGTATAACTTTCATTGTGTCCGCCGTTTTTATAGTCCGTGCAGTTTTTTCATCGCTCGGCGACAGTCGGCACGCTTCCAAGCCATATCTCCCATTTTTTTCTATTATTTATTAAAACATATCGGAATATTAGTTTTGATCAGTTCTATCCGTTCTATCATTGTTCTGTTGCTTATGTTATGATCGGTTCACACGGTGTCGGTTAGGACTTGTGCCGAACATAGCCGATCAGAAAGAGGGAAGCCATTCTTTTTGCAAGAGCTCGCCAGACAAAATCTAGCTGTGAGTTATAAGGACGTGTGTCCTCTTAAACCATATTTATTGTGCGTAATAACAATGAACAGTCGCCGTGATTTCAAACAACCAAAGACTTTTAATCAAACAACATAGTGAGATACGGTCAAGTACTAATAATAAACTCATGTCATGTCAGTTGTATTATTTATGTAATATATGAAACTGTTATTAAGTCCCTTACACCGTTCAGCATGTTCACATTTATGACGTTCATGTCCCTAATCGATTCATCGTACAAACTGTAACACGGTTAGATCTGTACTAGATTAGCTTTTCATAATGTAAACGTCCATTATAATGGATTAGTGCAGTGCTAACCCATCGTGGGTCGGGAGCCGATATCAGGTGGGTTCAACTTACCCAGCAACCAAAGGGATTTACTTAGAGTCATGTGAAATGCTGAATAAAGTACCAATCAATTACTGTTTTGATAGATATATTGGCCATAGGATAAATAATATCTCTCTACATATAAAAATCAAAATATGCTTACTCATATGTATGTAAGTTGTCTATGTATTGCTATATTAAGCATAGGAAATGTTTGAAACGTTGAAAATACCTTCTTTCCACCCCCGCGAAGGTTTCTGGATTATTACAACCACATGACTATACATTTGAAAAGTTTTTTAATGATTTCAAAAACTCTTACGAAACTGTCAATAATGTCACAATTTTAAAATTACATTTTGCAAACCATCGACTGTTCAATTCTTCAAATTGATGAATTTACTTTTAGTAGGTACTAAGTAAGTAAGAATTATAGGTATTTTAATTAGGTACCTGTGTTAGGTACCAAATTTGATAGAATGTTCTTATAATATACAAAAATTAATGTTTGTAATATATGAAAAATGAAAATTTTAATAAAAAAATTGAAATAGGTGGCACGCGAGCTGTTTGAAAACTGATTGTACTGGGACTTAATATATGGAACGTGGAAGGGGGGTTGGCGGGACGGGTGAGCGGGAGAGGGGAGAGGGAAGGCGGGGAAGGCGGAAGGGAACGGGTGAGGGGAAGGGGACATGGGAGGGGAAGGGGCGGCGGAATTGGAAGAGGGCGAATGGGAGAAACACACAGGGAGAAACAATTTATTTATTAAGTTGCATTTCAACGCATGCCGGGAAATAGCTCGTAACATTAAAAATGTCTTCCACGCAGGCTTGAATGAAAATCAATGTCCACACTCACTTAGTACCTTCCTTTTGGCTATAACAACTGGATAGCTATTTCCCCTAACCTTCATCTTTTTTTTAATACTCTCCCTCTCTTTCTTCATACATTTCCCATCAGAAGTTGGCAATCATTATCAATGATTATCATGGTCATGGTGATTTTATCACAAAACGACGCTGTGTAAAGTTGACCATTATATATTACACATTGTTTTAATGAAGTCATGGATGAAAACGCAGCGCACGAAAGTGTCAAGTTGTCATTTTGAAAAGTGGATCTTATTATTTGTTAGGTAGCCCCTAGAATGACTTACAACCCCCAATCGCAATATTTCTTCGGGTCATAATTAATACATGACTTCCTGATGACGTCATTTAATGAAGAGAAAATGTGTCCACCCCCTGCTTTAAGTTGATATTCTCAGCATTCACGGATCGCCGCATTCTTCGTCTTCAAATACTCTTGATAAAATTCAATTCAGTGGATATAGAGTGAAAGGAAATACGTCGTTCAGATTTTTCGAACACCCTTCCGAGTTTTTTCAGATACGTTAAAACACGCTCCGTGGATTTTACTACAAGCGCTCTGTATTACTTCCTTAGATCTGAGAACCTTATTTTTTGGGTTCCGCGACTTTTCAACCTGCGATAAAATATATTCTACGGACAAAGCATCCCCCAAAAAAATACCTAACGTAACCAAACCTAACCTAACATAACCTAACAAAAATGTGACAAAAAATGGTTAAATGGGACTAAAATAATACAGACATTCTGTAAAGACATTAAATTATTGTTCAAAAATATTTAAATGTAAAATAATGTTAGGTTAAATTAGGTTAGGTTTAAGTAGATTTTGTTGGAGGATGTTTTGTCCGTAGGATATTTTGTCGGGGATATTTCGTCGAGGGATGAAAACGCGCATTACCATTTTTCTATGATCATTTGATATTTTTATGAAATATAGCAAACTGTGTAATATAACTATTTTTTTTCAGCGCCCTTCCGGTGAATTTTCACGAAAACGGCGCTATATAAATATTATTTTTACGGTGCTCCAGATTTTATGTTCGGGTTAAATCTTTCTCAAATGAAAGACTAAACCCTTCCACACACTTTTCCACAAATGATTATCTAGTAAATTCACGCAATATAAATGCACTATATAAGTATAATAAATACAAAACAATATAAGAACAATACGTCAATCCACCAGAATCATAATGGGAAAATATTTCACCGACTTCAGATATTTTCTTATCAGAGGGTTCGGCTCTGATGAAATCCTAACTGGTCCGATAAATCCTACTGATCCCTCAATATAAATATTTTAAAAATCTTTCGTAATCCTACATGTATTTAAAATGACCGACTTTTGCATTTTTTGACAAATCTAAAAATTTGTATAAATATTACGGTGCTCCAGATTTTATGTCCGGGTTGAATCTTTCCCAAATGAAAGACTAAACCCTTCCACACACTTTTCCACAAATGAATATCTAGTAAATGAACGCAATGTAAGTGCACTATATAAGAATAAAACAATACAAGAACAATACGTCAATCCACCAGAAACATAATGGGAAAATATTTCACCGACTCCAGATATTTTCATATCAGAGGGTTCGGCTCTGATGAAATCCTAACTGGTCCGATAAATCCTACTGATATTATTATTATTCTGTGAATAATTAGTAGACCTCACATCTAAAAAATATTTTTTATCACTTTCTCTTCTTCAATAAAAAAAAACCTAAATTTTCCTCTGATTGTAAGTAGGTACTTTAATACCTACCTACTTAATTATAAAACATTCATATTTTATGCAAACATTTTATTTATTTCAAATAAGGAATTATTCAATTTAGCCAAACAAATTTCAATGACTATTCTTTTTTCAAACTTTTTTACAGGTACTGGGATAATATTGAAAAAAATCTATAAAGAAAGTTCTTATAAAACGATGATTTCATAATTTAAGCCTTACTTTGCTGAACCATTTAAACGGCCACCATCTTGAAATAGAACCGGAAGGCACAAACATTATTTACAGACAGGCGAAATCCAACACGTTCGATTTAAAACAGGACTTCGCTACGATCAGTCAATAAAAATATGTCGATTTTTTACGTAGCTCCTCACAGAAGATCCAGAAGAAAATAATTCCCACCATTGCGCATGTCATTTTTGGGAATGCTGTGAGATGGGTCTTTTTATGAAAGGAATGAGAGGAAGTAACTACTGGGAAAGAAAAAGGTATGAGATGAGGGGTGAGTAGGAATCTGGTGGTCAGTTTGTCCAGTAGTGACAGATATATGAATCTATCCATCCTGTTTCTGTGCAAGGCGATGTTCCGAGACAGTCTTGTTGGAGAGGTCAAAAAGTCTTCCTCAACCAGTCTCTCCCGATCTGGCCTGCCACGCAGACGCATCTGCCGACAAGATCCGGACAAAACTCACCCCATGAACCCGGCACCCCTGCTAAGTCATCAAAAGTAGCGAAACACTTGGGGTGACATATGGCAAAGATGTTGGTTACCTAATAAATGGTTCCCGGGGTGGCGGTACATACCCACCTCCCAAATTGTATTGGATAGATGTTGCAATTTTTCAAGTTTACTGACGTTCGATAGGTAAATTTCTTTTGAAAGGGTCTGCACTGAATTTAAATAACAGTAAATTGGTGATTCTTTTACAAGGGTATAACCAGAGAAAACCAGAAATATGTCATTTTTAAATCAGATTTTAGACGTATTGACTCTTTTCCACAAAAAACGTTGTTCTTTTATCTAGTAAAGATATGTTTTAAATTTTGAGAAAAAATGATTATTTTTAGGATAATAAGGTTATTGCCATAGGTCGTTGGCAGATTTTTTAAATTTTCCAAAAATATTTTGTATTATACAACACCCATTTCAAATCATATAACCATGCAGTAAAATAAACTAATAAGTTATCTGGTTAACGTATGTTTCAGAATTTTAATTTTAGTTTAAATAAAATCATCAAAAAATACATACGTACATGTGTTTCTCGACAAAAATTGGTCCGTTTGTGTATTTATTTGCGCACTTACAAATTAATACATTATTTCAGATTTAAATGATTATGATAAAAAAATAATTACAAAAAGTACATAATTTTAATAGTTTTATCATTTCGCCTTTCAGCATTTTTTAAATGTAGGTATACATTAATGAAAATTTGGAATGAAATAAAATCGATATTGAGTTGTAATTTTAAAAAGCTGGTACGGAGAATAATTAATCTTTCTCAGTGGAATCGCCCTGTACGATCGTAAGAACATCTTTGACGAAATTTGGATTTTCAGCCGCTGGCTGGTTAAAAGCCCTTAACAGCATAATTTTGAAATTCTTGACCTAAATTCACGGAAATATATTGGTTTTATTAGAACGTGACCGACATTTTATAGCGTCAATGAGACTGCCCTATCTATTATTTTTTTCAATTCTCTTATATAGAATGAATAAAATGGGATATGGGAGAGTTTGAAGAAAACCCGCTCAGAGTTCCGTTGTAAGTTCTAACCTCTCCCTCTTTCTCACAAACGACAAATGTAATAGAAAGATAGGTGATAGAGAAATGGGGCACACAGTGGCAGTACCACATTATTATTGCACCCCTTTTGAACGTACACTACCTTAAAGTTTGAATGGAAAATTGTTTCAAGTTGTATTGAATTTAGAACCTTACTTAAGGGGAACGCAAAAACTTAAATTTGGGTTTGAGGCCAAAGTACTGTTTAATTAAATAATAATTAGTGTAACTCGCTCACCAAGCACAAGAACTAGTTTATTCTTTGGTGAGATTGTGATTATAAATATATTTTGTACTGTTATGTAAAAAATATTGTTGTTATTTAAATAACAACACTGTTCCCACTTATATCTTAATATATCAAATAAATAAAATAAAATAAAAACCGAAAATTAATTATTTTAATCAAAAGTTACAACAAATATCTAGAACGGATATATGCTATTTTCGTTATTTGTTTTTGGGGTGTTATGCCGGGTTGCGCTACCTCCTTCTTTAGCTAACGTTTCGGACAGCGTTGCAGAGTCTATCGTCGGGGCAGATACGGCAGATCCGGCAGATCCGACAGATGTCGAGGTTGTGGTCAGTGGTTGAGTGGGCATAGCGCTTGGGTCCCACTCGGGTGTCGCATGTTCAATTCCTCGGCTGGCTAAGTCCTCCATCACAACACAAGCAACATTTTCGGCTTTCTGTGGTTGGTAGTAGGAGATTTTCAAACATTGTTGGGTTATTCGTAACCCGGGAATGTTTGTCTTTCTTTTAAAAAAAAAAAAAAAAAAGTGTGATCTGTCCTGATGGTCACTGCAACGCTGTCCGAAACGTTGGCTAAAGAAGGAGGTAGCGCAACACGGCATAACATCCCAAATACAAATAACGAAAATACTTTTAGCCGTTAAAAACTTAAACGTATCGGATATGTGCTACTTTATTTTTAAGTTAACATACTGGTAATCAAAGAATTCGATTTTACTCGACTTTACAGGCAACTTTCAATTTGGGAGGCGGGATTGGGTACCGCCGCCCCGGGAACCTTTATTGGATAACCAACACCTCTGCCATAGGTCACCCCAAGTAGTTCGTTACGTTTGGTGATTTAGCAGGGGTACCCGGGTTCATGGGGTGAGGTTTGTCTAGGTATTGAAGGCGGATGACCAGGACACACTGAACCCCAGATTCCTACACATTCCCTGAACCCTTTTCCTTTCCTCAAAAAAATCCTCCTCACTGCATTCCCAAAGATAATATAGGCCCTGAGGGAAATAATTTTCCTCAGGGCCTCCTGTGTGGAGCTCATGTAAGGAAAAATTGTTATTTATCTATGAGTTAATGATAATTATTTAATTAATTAATTTTAATACATAATTAAATGAGAAGACAATATTAGCGAAACTCAATCGAAAATCTGGAAAAAGAAATATCAGAAAAAGATATTGACACCTCTGTTTTCCTTCGGTTTTCCGGGCAGCGGCTCTACCAACTGAGCTAAGGTGTCCTTATTCGATTCGGTCATATTTAACTGTATCATGCTTCGAATAAAAATTACCAACATTATCTTCATTTTCTTAACGAATATATTATTGGCTGCTATCTTTATGTATGATTGCAGGATTCAAACCCGAACTAAATTCGATAGTGTCTGGATAAATTTTTGTTCATTTTATTTTTAATATGCGACACCTTTTTGCAAGTATAGGAGGAATATTTATTTGTTTAGGTCAGTGATTCTTAACGGGGGAGCCAGCGCCCCCATGTGAGCGTTTTGCAGGTCTGGGGGGGAGGGGGCGTTTTTAAATTTTTAGCATTTAGGGGGCGCTGCAAAAGTTCGAGTGGACATTTTGTCAATATAGAAAACAAGCTCATTCCACAAAAACTTTAACTGAGGTTGAATATTCAATTTCAATGCAATAATAATGTGTTTTATTTATACTTCTCATCATTTTTGAGGGGGGGGGGGGGGGGGGGGGGCGCTGGATTATTTCACTGTGGTAAAGGGTGCGATTCTTTCAATAGGGTTAAGAAACAATGGTTTAGGTGATCCAAACAACACTAGCTTGGAATTGTGGAGCTCATCGGTTTCCTCGAAAAGCGTTACTGAGAAACAGCACTTTTCTTGCTCACACCTTAGTATTGTTTTTAGCGAAAAAGGGATAACAAATGTATATTTTTCAAATTTGAGAGATTCGATGCGTTGTTTTCATTACATAGATATATGTTTTCAATTTCACTGGAATTTTCTCTTCTGAAGTATCTACCTAGAATAACAAATTTTGAAAATGCTTTCATCAAAATTTAAGAAAGTGATGATTCAGTGTATGTACTATGCTACAACCCAACTCTGGCCATAACTATTTAAAGACTCACAATAAAGAAAATCAATGAAAAAACATTTCAATTTTTGTGTAAATTTTTTTTCGTATCCCCCAAAAATGTAAATGTGATAAAAAACCTTTTATTTTTTCGATTTTTTTCCACTGAGATACCTGAATGGAAGCCTCTATCGTGATAAAAAATAATAAATTCTGAAAAGCCGCTGAAAAATATAACACGTACGAGTATGCGGGTAAGGAATGTTATTAAAAACCTATTCGAATTCCTCCATGGTTACTGAAATATCGTGAGCAAATATTCTGGATTCCCGAAGCCTAAAAGTGTACAAAATGTTAGCCGGATATAAATAAACATTTAAAAATATAAATAAAGCGAAGTAGGTAGAGTTAGCAATAATCAGTACATTAAATTAACAACAGCAAACGGTCCTCCATACCGTCCGGAACCATTTATTGGATAACCAACACCTCTGTCTCTGTCATAGGTTCGCTACGTTTCGTGACTTAGCAGGTTTGCCCGGTTCATGGGGTGAGGTTTGTCCAGGTCTGATGGTCTTGTCCGATACGTCTGCCCACCTACCGTATGGTGAACCCCAGATTCCTACCCACCCCTCGAACATATTTCCTTCCCAGAATTTCATCTCCTTCCTTTCCTTAAAAAAAACCTCCACACTGCATCCCCTAAGACGATATAGGCCCCGAGAAAAATTATTTTCCTCAGGGCCTCCTGTGTGGAGCTAATGTAAAAAAACACCAGCAACCAAATTAAAGTTTTTTGTCATTTATTGTTTCAACCGTCTTATTTGCAAACCCAGATCACATGGTTTTGTATTGCTTAGTTCTTTTTTTTTTTTTACAGTGTATACCGCACAAGAATCTCAACTGCTCCCGTCTGGAGCCAGTGAGACTATGGCATCCCCAATTGGGGTATGTTGTGAGGCTGAAGGTAGTGGGGAGGGGAAGGAAGTGGGGAAGAGGAAGGTCGGGAAGTACCTGGCTATTCAGATCTGGTCACCAAACACGGCTAAAGCCATTTTCAAGCAACGTTTCAATTCTGAATGGTGGTCTTACACCAGGGCGATACTGATAGTATCTTCCACTCTGGAACGTGCCGCAAATATACTAGATATTATTTTAAATGAATTAATTGTGAAATAACACAAATAAATCAAATAAAATTTATTTGCGCACGCCGGGTTCGAACCCGCGACCTCCGGATTGTGAGTCAAGAGTCATTGAGTTCTGCATCACCTTAAGCATTTTCCCCAGAACAATTACTGTTATTCAGAGAAATGATTTTTGAAATAAAACTTCTTTAGCACCGTTGTGATTTGAAACTCGATGAAACGGAAACAACATTAAAAAGAGACAAACACATACATCTATAGGATTTAGCCTGCGAAATAATGTGATAGAATGAAACCTTACCGAATTAGCTGCTTGATTATGAGCTCACTTTTCAAGGCTCCCATTGGTTGAGATTGTGTTTAAGTTATTGTGAAGGTTTCACTTCTACCACTTGTGAACGGCACTCGATTTTTTTATCGTACTCATCAGCTACTTCGACGCAAACGGCCACCATCTTGAACCGGAACCGGAACGTAACATTCAAACATCATCAAGTAAATAAAAAGTATTTGAAAAAGGTTTACTACGCGTTATGTCATTCTCGAATTGAATATGGAATTATAGGATGGTAATTTACTACACATAAATACATACAAAACTTGAATACAGCTCAAAAAGGAATCACAAAGATCATACTGAAAGTACCAATTAGAACACCTTCGATTGAAATATTCAAAAGCTTTGACGTACCAAATGTACAAAAAATATATGCCAAAAATATATTATTGAAGCTATTCAAAAATACTGAATCCTCTACTAGACAGCGTATCCATCACACTAGATCAAATAAAAATGACATAAAAAACATTCCAAGTTATAAAACCACATTCGGACAAAGAAACTACACTTATTTTGCAACTAAACTCCATAACATTCTTCCCCAAGACATAAAACTAATAAAAAAATTTAATGAGTACAAATCAAGAATAAAAATATGGCTGAAAGAGGTCAACGAAAACATCCCAATGAAGACACTAAAAACGACATAGAAGACAAGAAAACTGTAACTAATTAAGACACTAAAAACGACATAGAAGATAAGTAAACTGTATTTAAACAATTTTAGTCCGCCTCGGCACAGGAACCCCTAGTGAGGAGGACTAAAAATACAATATCTTTACCTTACATAACCATTATATTTTATATAGTTATGGAATTATTTTATATAGTCGCTTAAATAAAAATAAAATTAAAAAAATACATAAACTCAGAAATGATGGTAGGCAAAAGAATTTACTCGTTATTATGGTGACCGGACAATTCAACTCAACACCTCCTTTGAAGTCATTAAAAAAGATGAAAAAAATGGTAAATATGTTACGTTAAGTTAGGTTATGTGCTATTTTTCAATTTATTTTCATAGCTTTTAATTACTTTTCAAGGAGGTGTTTAGTTGAGTTGTTTCTGAGTTATCGTGGAACCGTTATTATATTCAACATTCTGATAACTTCTTCCGCCATAAAACCTGCTCTCCGTGCAGTGAAACCATAGTTCTGACTGGTTATATATTATATGTATTATATATTCACGAATATTTACAATGTATACACAGAAGGCTTCTACAGTTTCCGTATTCCAGATGTTAAATTTTCCACCTTAACTACCAGAGGTAATTACTATTTGTTATAACTACAACAACTGCTCCAGTAGTCTACAATATTGAAAGCCAAGACTTCGCCTTCCCCAAGACAACCTTCCTGTAATATTTAATGCAGTTAGATTGCAAAACTGAAACCGGAATGAAAGGGAGAAAAGATCTGAACAACTTTCGGAGAAGGAAACCGAAGATAAACTAAACATTTTCTTCATTTTTTCTTTGGATTATTTGGTGAAAACTGTTGGAAAGAAGATCGGACGGAGCAATTTTGAGGAATTGGAAATATCAATAAAAGGATGACTTCATTTCAGTGGTCAAAATGTAATTTGCACAAAATTGACACAATAAGGTAAATGTATTTTTTTGTTATTTTTTTTTACGTGAATACCGCAAAAGAGTCCCAGCTGCCCAACCGTTTGGAGCCTGTGAGACTATGATGACTTACCCAAGTGGGGTATGTTATGAGGCTGAAGGTAGTGGGGAGGAGAAGGAGATCGGAAATTACCTAGCTATTCAGATCTGGTCACCAAACACGGCTAAAGCCATTTCAAGCAACGTTTCGATTCTGATTGTTGGTCTTTCACAAGGGCGGTACTGAATGTATCTACCAGTCTTGAAAATATCCGATCGACAGTTCACCACTAGTCTACGATATTCTACCACTCTTCTGCTGCAAATATTTTAGGAGGTGGGTATGGGTACCGCTGCCCGGGAACCATTTATTGGATAACCAACACCTCTGCCGAAGGTCACCCCAATTTACGTTTGGTGCAGGAGTGACTGGGTTCATGGGGTGAGGTTTGTCAAGGTCTTGGCGGCCGATATGTCTGCCCACCTGCTGCGTGGCGGGCCGGATCGGGAGAAACTGGTTGAGGGAGACCTTTTGATTTCTCTAGACCCATCCCCATTTCTCTCGACCCATCCCCTTGCACGGCGGTTGTAGGGATGGATTCACAAGTCCTTCATTCCCTTCACCCCTCATACCCTTTTCCTCCCCACTACTCCCTAAATAGACACTCCACACAGCATTCTCAAAGATGACACAGACCCTGAGGGAAATTATTTTCCTTAGGGCCTGCTGTGTGGAGCTATTGTAAAAAAAAGATGAAATTTTTTGTATGTGCAAGTGTATGGAATGTTTATGTGTGGGAGAGTATCATCACTAAATCACGAATTTCAAAAAAATATATACACAAATTACAAACTTTTAATTGAAATATGTACCCGAGAAATCTCGAAAACCTGATAAATATACCTAATGAGATACGGTACCGTTACGGCATAAAAACAATAAACACATGTTCCTTATCGCTATTCTTATCTTCCCTATCTCCTTCCCCTCCCCACTACCTTCAGCCTCACAACATACCCCAATTGGGGATGCCATAGTCTCACTGGCTTCAGACGGGAGCAGTTGGGACTCTTGTGCGGTATTCATATAAAAAATAATAATAATAATCCTGCAGCTCTTTCTTACACATTAAATGTTCCAAAAATACGTGCGAGTGTTTCCTCCAAAGTACTACTTTTTCCATCCGTTTCATTTTCTTCATAGGTGTGAGGGAGATGTATGATTATGATTGTATGTTTCCTTGGGGGGGGGGGGGTGCAGACATACAGACCGTTTGTCTCATTTTCGACTGTTGTTATTTAGTGTGTAAGAAAGAGCTGCATCAGTAAATGTTTAAGAACAAAAGCTACATCAGCGCGTTGACATTTGACGATTTCGAATTTTTGGAATTCACTCTCACTTCAATATTACCCTTGTAACTATAATCCATTCTTTTAAAATTATTGTCATGGCTATTACTATTAGTATTGTGTAGGTCTACCGAGACGTCACGGTGCAGTGTGTGAGAGAGATGCAAGAAAATAATCGCTTTTTTCCTTTGAAGGAAAAAGACCTACGTACATTGTGTATCTCATCTTTTGAAAGAGCTGCAGCATTTTGGCGACAAGGAACGTAGGTATGTTTATTGCCGTCACGGTACCGTAAACTTGAATCGTCATGGTGATTATAAAAGCTCCCAATCACCTCTGATGTAGGTCCATTATACAAAAATGTTCACATTTCAATACATACAATATATTATATTTTGATCGTACTGAAATATTTCAGAAACTTGAACCTGTGTAAATAACGATTGTGATGTTCAGATCTGAGGCCGCCTTAATTTCGACAGTTTCAAGTAAGATTAATTTTCTTTAGAAGAATAACTTTTTAATTGAAAATTGAAACCCCGGGAACACAGAAAGCAAAAAAATATAATGTAGTTTAAGTTATTCAACCCACCCTTAAATATTTCGTTAAAATAATTTCTTGTTGATGGGGGAAAGAATTTTCGTAAATGCGTGATAAAATGGAGAAAAATTTCTGTTTTTTTTTTTTTTTTAATAAATGCAAATGCGGTTATGGTTATCTAAACGGCTCATTGTTAGTGACCGACTGAAACTAGATTTTCAGCTGAAGCCGAATTTCAGCTTGTGTTCTAGTTTCGGCCGAAACCGAATCGTGTTTAAATATTAAAAGAAACTGTATTCTTCGAAATTTTGTGTTTTATTATTAAGCTTGTAAGAGCGTTTTTCCACCGCCACCGAGAACTGGGGCCTTTCGACTATCAAAAAACAAAATGCCACTGAGTAGTAATTTGATGACTTTGTCACACATGAATTTCAGCGAAACAACTAGGTCTAAGACAAATTTTATCTGAGATCTGCTTTTAAAATGACGTTTAAATTTTTCCGGTTACACCGCGAACTTAGGTTTCAACTAATTTTTGGTCATTACCGAAACCTTGGCCGAAACTTGTTTATTGGCCGAAAATAGCGAAAACCGAAAACAACAATTCAGTTTTACATATGTGTTGATTTTATAAGCTATTAATGAGCAAAATATGAAAGAATTTTACAGTTGTCCCTGTCGAAATAATTTGAAGCATTTTTTTAGGTGTGTTTCAAATGACGATCATTGTAAATTCAGTTCACTTGTATTAATCTATTAAGAAATAATGACAGTAGGTACCTTTAGAAATAAAACCTTTGTGGAAAATATATTATCAGGTTCCTACCAATTTTTTGTTTTTATGAATTCAATTTGGCAGGCGGGAATGGCCGACCACCATTTATTGGACATTAACACCTCTGCCAAATGTCACTCCAAGTGATTCGCTACGTTTGGTGGCTTAGCAGTGGTGCCCGGATTCATGGGGTGAGGTTTGTCTAGGTCTTGACGGAGGATGACCTGGACACACTGAACCTCAGATTTCTACCCACCCCTCATACCTTTTTCCTTCCCAGAACTTTGTATCCTTCCTTTCTTTAAAAATACTTACCACACACATCCCAAAAAATTACATAGGCCCTGAAGGAAATTATTTTCCTCAGGGCTTCCTGTGTGGAGTTAATATAAAAAAGGCGCAAGGAAACCGAAAATAATAGGTACGACCTAATAGAATTATGTATTTTATTCCTTGTACGGATACTCAAAGGGAACAAACTAGTGATGGGGATAGCGCACATCAAAATAATTGTAGTTCTATTTATTTATTTATTAACACCCTTTTGGGCTTTTATATATCGATTATAAATTTAATTGAAAATAATAGTTTAACGTAAATAAAAAAAAGGATAAAAAAGCATAAAATACAGTGTCAATTTCAGTGCGGGCAACACGCGAGTTTATTTTATTTTCATTTATGTAAATAGTTTTCTTTTATCCACCTCACTACACAAAATCTGTTCCGAGGCATTCAACATACGTACATGTAAATTATTATCATGCTAAATTTAAAGAACTCATAAAATTTATATACATACGAGTATATATTTTTTGAGAGTACCAGCTGCCCTCGTTTGGAGCCAGTGAGACTGCATCCCCAATTGGGGTTTTTGTAGGTAGTGGAGATGAGAAGGATATGGGGAAGAGGAAGGTGGAGAAGTACCTGGCTGTTCAGATCTAGTCACCAAACACGGCTGAAGCCATTTCAAGCAACGTTTAAAATCTGAATGGTAGTCTTACACCAGGGCGATATTGAGAGTACCTCCACTCTGGAACGTCCCACTAATATACTTTATGTTATTTTAAATGAATTAATTGTAAAATAACACAAATTAATAAAATAAAATTTATTTGCGCACGCCGGGATCCGATCCCGCGACCTTCTTCAAGAACCTTACCCCTCTAACACGGAGTCCTTCATTATTATACTAGAAATTCAAAATTTAAAAATTATTGTGAATACTTAAGCATTTGCATAAATTATGATTTTTCGTTATTTACATTTATAAACTAAAAAGTACTGAATTTATTTGGCTTTCAATGTGTTAAAATTTAAATTGAAAATATATATATTTATATATTTCATTTCATATATATATATTTCATTGCCCAGTCTACGAATTCTCTCTGTTACAGAATTTAACTTGACGTTATTGAAGTTAAATAATGAATTCCATCTAGTAGGTATGATTATTTAAATAATCAAAATATTTCGATTCTAATTGTTGTATCGGTTTCAATAAATTTATTTAAACATATATTTTCAATCAATTCGAAATACAAAATAAATTAAAACATTTTTCGAATTTCGAAATTGAATGCTTCGATTTTGAACATCCCTAGTCTAAACGAAACGCTGCAGAGACCATAACCCAGAATTTGTAGGAGGCCTGCAACGTACGCTATATGCTGCTTTGGCTTCATTCCAGAAATTTCTCCATGGTGGACTTAATACACGGGATAGAGTTTCTCGATAAATTTTGCAGCCGTCGCTGCTGGGTTTCTAGACAGAAACTGTGACGATACGTGACAAATGGTGCTATAGGAAAACGACATATATTTTACTTATTTATGTACTTAAGTATAGAAGTTTAATTTCATATTTAAATTACACAGGTATGTAATATGGTACACGTGGAGTTGGAGAAATAACGCATATTATCATAGCATTAAATTAAATTTAATATGCCTTATAACCTCAAAAGAAACAGGATGAAAAACTGTTTTGTACACATTCAAAATTCGGGCGTATTATGTCAGTGGGCAAAAATATTTCCGCATTGCAATAAAATCCAAATAAATAGTATACGTTGATAGAGTCGGATATCAAAGTAGTGGGCTCAGTAACCAAATACAAATATCGCAGTAGGATAGTTTACACAGAATATCAGTTAATGTTTTTTACAGTATCCCATGACGCTTCCAAAACTATCATATTTGTCAAAAAACGAAAATCAAACAAAAACAATTCAATTCGAATTCTGGTACGTTTAAAAAAAATACAAACTACACTGCGTAGCTCGACTCGAGCCGTGACGGATGCCGTTGGCGTTTTTCCAGTGACGGGGTTTTCGTTCATTCTTCATGCTCGTATCAATATATATAAATGTAATATAAACTAAAAACTGGATACATTTTTAGATTTTCACGGCCAAAAGCATTTTCGTTATTTGTTTTTGGGGTGTTATGCCGTGTTGCGCTACCTCCTTCTTTAACCGACGTTTCGGACAGCGTTGCAGTGTCCATCAGGGCAGATCCAACATCTGCCCTACGGCATAACACCCAAAAAAAAAACTGTTTACGGAAGGTAGTGAAATACGCTTTTAAATTTTCTTGTTAGAAATAACCGAATATTTTTTTAAATACAAACTTTAAAAAAGTTTTAAAAATGGCTTACCTTATATTGCTTGTGATTAAAATTAATGATAACGAAAAAAAATAAAAACACACACATTTCATTAGACAAATGAATTATAAACGTTACAGTGACCTCATTTTTTTTCGTTTATGTAAAAGTAATTCTTAAAAAAATCACGAAGTTTCTTATTTTTTTTTCAAATTGCGATCAGACTTTGGTTTCATAAAGGTGTACATTTGAAATATTTTGTGGTTAACTTTTGGATTTGAATATAAAGCGTGTTATTTTTTTCTTTATCTCACTTTGATAGTAAGGGAGACGCAACGATTTCTATGAAACCTATGTGAGCTAGGACCTAGGACAGATGATCTAGCTCCTGTGGTTAATGTGATTATTGATTGTGTCAGTTTGAGTGTTCAGATAATAATGAATCTTAGTGTAAAGTTAGGTTAGGTAGTTACCCACGCCACCATTTTGGAACATTGACCTTACAGGAATCATAATATTAGATAATATTACCACTAGGTATTAATTTTACCGCATTATTACGATAAAAACGTGTCATAACTTTAAGAGAAACATAACACATAAAATATTTGCTGTGGGTAATATGCTCTAGATCTAGATCATAGATTCTCAACCTTTTTTTGCCCACCGCCCACTTTGAGAATATGTTTATTTCTAGCGCCCCCTAACTCGTGAATCCGAACGCAGGGGGTGTAATGCGATACCACGTCAGGTTACATTTGCCACAACGGATGGGGCGTAACGGGATACCACGACGGAGGAGGCATAATGGGATTCCACGATGGGGTTAAATTTGCCACAACGGAAGGGGC
Organism: Limnephilus lunatus; assembly: GCA_917563855.2. Classification (NCBI taxonomy): domain Eukaryota; kingdom Metazoa; phylum Arthropoda; class Insecta; order Trichoptera; family Limnephilidae; genus Limnephilus; species Limnephilus lunatus. Next base: position 47,380,820 of record OU830602.1, read on the forward strand.
GTAATGGGATGCTTTGGTTTCATAAAGGTGTAAATTTGAATTATTTCGTGGTTAACTTTAGATTTGAGCGTCGTATATTATTTTTTCAATATTTCAAGTTTTTTTATATGAATACCGCACAAGAGTCCCAACTGCTCCCGTCTGAAGCCAGTGAGACTATGTCATCCCCAATTGGGGTATGTTGTGAGGCTAAAGGTAGCGGGGAGGGGAAGGAGATAGGGAAGAGGAAGGTGATGAAGTACCTGGCTATTCAGATCTGGTCACCAAACACGGCTAATGCCATTTATAGCAACGTTTTAATTCTGAATGGTGATCTTACACCAGGGCGATAATGTGAGTATCGTCCACTCTGGAACGTGCCGCAAATATATCATATATTATTTTAAATAAATAAGTTATGAAATAACACAAATTAATCAAATAAAATTTATTTGCCGTGCCGGGATTTGATCCCGCGACCTCGGTGTGCGAGTCAAGAGCCTTACCGCTGGACTACGCCGGCCGTCAAAGGTGTGATGAAATTTACGGATGGGGCCCCGATGGGGTGGGATGGGTTTCTCTGGGTGATCTCCTACCGCCCTCCTGAAAGTCTAAAACACCCCCCAATTTGCTTTTGGTCTTCTACCGCCCCCCTGAAGGTAAGAAACGCCCCCAAGGGGGCGTTTTCGCCCACGTTGAGAACCTATGATCTAGATCATAGGTTCTCAACGTGGACGATAATGCCCCCTTGTGGGCGTTTGAGAATTTTAGGGGGGGGCAGTAGAAGACTCAGAGAAAATTGGGGGGCGTTGTGATTGCACAGAGACGGCACAGGAAGGTAAAAAAATATGGTCTAAAAAAGACAAAAAAAACACGCTAATCACCTACTAATAAACACAGTAAACTTTATTATTGGTTATTTTTTGTTATTGTATGTATTTTAATCATTTTTATCACGTGTGCGAAAATTCCCGTATTTCGGTAGTTCGGGGAGCGGACGAAAATTGAACTGAAAGATTCCATTACTTTCAGATCTACATTTTCATATCATCCAATTTAGTGTAGATCTTACGTGCATAATTAATATTATTAAAAATTGGCACTATATCATGAATACAAGTAAGAAGGAGGTAGCAACTCAGTACCTACTTAAAATACAAAAGAATTGTTTTTTTTTAACTTGCTAAACAAAAAAGTATAACATATAATTTAATACATTTTAATCGAAATATTGATTCTGTGACAGTTGAGTTTTTTTTTCACTTCAAGTTTGAATCACGAAATTTTCACGAATCACGAAATTTTTTTGTAAAAAAAATATTTTTTTATTTCTTTAAGCGGCCTAAATCAACCATTTTTTTAAACAACAGAAACCTTTCAATATTCTGTGTAAACTTTTTGATATTTTATTTAGCGTGGGAGGTACGAAGTATTCTTGTCCACACGAAATGGGCTCGCCGACCGCTGGTCGCTCATTACTGATCTTGAGATCTAGAGTACACAAAATATAGTGAGTATATAGTTACAGTTTGTCAAATAAGAGTAGAAAATAAATGAGGGCGCCACCGTTGCCCAAATGGCAATACTAAAAATATAACCATGGTGTTAATCTAAAGCTGTGTAACCTACATTTTTATTAAAAATTAAAAAGACATTAAAGTGAAAAAAAAAAATTTCATTGCTATATAGATGCCCACCGATCTCAAAATTAGAATTGCATTTAGGTATACATATTATTATTATAAATTTGCAATTTTGTGTTAACATAATGAATAATAACGATATTATAATAAATTATAAAGCACATTTAGAAATTGCTCACATTTATTTAATACTAGCTTAAGTACCTAGCGTTGCCCCGGCTTTAGATCATGCCTCTAATTTTAGATCTGAATATATTTAACTTATTCAGATCTAAAAGTAGTATGACTAAACTCACCATTAATAATTCTTCCTTTCCACCTACTGTTAAATTCAAATCTATGTTAAATTAAATGAAAGCCAATCACTTTGTAAAACACAATTTAATCAAATTTATGTCATTTAGTAGGTACCTTCACAATAGTGCTTATTCTATTTAAAAAAAATTTAAGAACAAAAAAATGTTTTTTTAGTGTGTATACAGTGTTTTGAATTTGCAGTGTCATTGCACTTTTTAAAGAATATTTGACAGATAAATTGGTGCTGCCAGCCTAAAAATTTCTTAGTTCCATTTTATTTATTTTCTACTCTTATTTGACAGACTCTAGTTTTGATTAGAAACCTACCCACGCAACCATTTTGGATTATTGACCTGGCGGGAAAACATAATATTAGATATTACCATTTATATACGATATTACCTTCTCAAACATGTCTGTCCTAGCATGCAAGCTCTAGAATAATTCATCAATTTGATTGGTCGACTGAACGGCGTTCTATATTTGAAATCGCTTTCCAGTGTTGCATGCAATGAAAAATTACTTGTTTATTCTATGCTAAAACAAACTACCCACTCAAATGGGCCCATGTTAAATGTTTTGACTCCCTTCAGCTTCTCCCTTGCGTAGGAATTACAAAAAAATTACCCTTTACCGCGTTTTAAAATTTATTTAACACTGCCAAAAAGCGCTAGCGAAAAAATATCATTTATTTTTATTTTTTTATGTTCCATGTTTCCCCTGTGCGATTATTTTTAATTCCATATTTGATAATACTTTTTTTAATTGAACCGTGTTGTTCAAAAATGTAACCTATATTTTCAGCCTGTTCGTGAATGTTGTTTATAGTTTGTTTTCCGAGTAGCTTAGTTATGAACCTAAAAAATTGTTTTGCTTGCCACATTTCCATACATAAATATTAATTTAAGTGTCTACCTTTGTAGCAAATTTATGAGAGAAAATATTTCGCCTTCAGATCTGGAGCCAAAAGGTGGGAAAATGAATTTGTAGGAAGCTTTTAGCTTCCATAGTCACCTTTAGCTATGTATTTACACGAAAATACAAAGAGTTTTAATTAAGTGATACAAAAAGGCCTTACTTTAGTTTGGAAACAGACTTGAAAGTAAGTAATGAAATTAAAGCAACGTTTTACACTATTCTTGTCTACGCTTTACACGAAACATAAAACATTTGATTTATTAATCAACTATTTACGAAACAAATCACTTCACTTTCAATCGAATCACTTAATGTTTGACTTTTAATGTGTAAGAAAGAGCTTCAGCATTATAGCGATAAGGAACGTAAGTTTATTGCCTTTTTTATGCCGTCACGTTACCGTGAAACGTCATGGTAATTATTAAAGCGCACAATCTTTACTAAACTGACATAATATTGGACATTTTATAAATCGATTCCAAACACTGAAATGCCTGTTTGGTCGCTGGAAAGATCAGACATTGTCGTAACACTAAATCACAACGTCAAACAGATCGTATTTCCAGATACCAAAAGAATTGTTTGACCTTGGACAGAAGAGACTTTGGCCTAATCATATCTAACATAACCTGACACAACCTTAAAAGATTTCATTTCAAATCCAAATGAAATATTTATTCCCTGAACGAGTAGACAGTTACCAATTAATTATCCAATTCATACATAATGCAATCTTAATCAGGTCTTTTTATTACTGAAATAAAAACAGACATTGACCTTTTGACCTAATCTGACATAACCTGACAAAATCTTGATAGATCTCATTTCAAATCCAAATGAAATATTTTGATCCCTGGAAACTATAGACAGTGACCAATTATAACCTATAACCTATCCAAACCTAACACAACCTTAACCATGTATTTTTATTATTGAAATAAACAGATAATTCAGATTCCAAATAAATTGTTTGACCCCGGACAGAACAGACATTGACCTAATCTAAGATAACCTGACTAAGCCTCGAGAGATCTCACTTCAAATCCAAAGGACCTAATCTAACATAACCTGACAAAGCCATTTAATCTCCATTTTATTTCAAATCCAAAAGAAATATTTTGATCCTTGGAAAGAATAGACAGTCACCAATTATAACCTATAACCTATCCAAACCTAACACAACCTTAACTATGTATTTTTATTGTTTCAATAAACAGATAATTCAGATTCCAAATAAATGGACAGAACAGACATTGACCTAATCTAACATAACCTGACAAAGCCTTGAGAGATCTCATTTCAAATTCAAATGAAATATTTTGATCCCTGGAAATATTAGATAGTGATCTAACCAAATCCAAAACATTCTTTACCAGTTCTTATTTTTTGACTGCTGAAATAAACAAATTGGAAAATAATCATAGGATTTAGAATAAATGACGTGTAGAAGGTGACACCTAGATCAGCCCTGGTCACTGAACATGGCGGCGCCATTACTAGGTGGCTGTTACTGAAAACTGATGTGCCGTTGCAGGTGAAGGGGCCCCCGGCCTGATGGAGGGGGACCAGGGGGCCCCCGCGCCCCCCCGGAGCCCCAGACAGACTCGGATGGGACCCGCCCCCTTCGCTTCCTTCGAAGACGTCTCGGATGAGGTGAGGGTTAAAGTATGTATCTGTATCTCTTTCTCTCTAATCTCTCAATCACGCATTTCACCGCTTGTAATGGTAATGGTTTACATATATTTTTTGCAATTATCAATAGTAGGAAATGTCACTGACACATTTTTTCACTAGGCATAAAACATTGTAGACACACGCCTGTAGTAGGCGGATATCACTTGTGAATCTTTCACTGGGTGCAACAAATGCCTTCAATTATAGACGAGTGTCACTTTTACAATATCACACTAGGCGCAACAATGCCTACAGTAGATAGAATAGATGTCACTTCTACTCGTATAACTTCTTACTGGGTACAACAACAGATGCCTTCAATACGTAAGTGTCACTTTTATAATTTCTTACTAGGTAAATAATATAATAATAAAACGCTTATTCATCAACAGATTTTTTACAGTATTATACATTTTGTTCTTTTATTATTGAGTCTATTGATGAAAAGGTCACTGCTCAGCTACAATTCAGAATTTCTCCTGGAATGCAGCTGGTTTTCAGCACTGCCTCCAGGTATACCTAACAAATGCCTTTAGTAGACTGGTGCCACTTGGCTAATATCTCACTAGGTGCAACATAAACCTACAAAAGACAGGGTCAGTTGTGCAATTTCTCACACCTCTAGTAAACAGATGTCACATACGTGCCTAATGTCTACCCCCTGGGAGATTTTAAAATATCTCACTAGAGGTCCTTAGGTGCTCACAGAAGGCATGGATGTCACTGCAGCAAAGGTTCAACAAACATCTATATCAAAAAAATCAAAAAATTTCACTATTAAAATTTCTCATTAGTTTCAACATATACCGACAGTAGACAGGTGTCTCTTGTACCTATAATTTCTGAACAGATTCACCTAATGCCTACAGTAGGTAGATAGCAATCGCACTATTACAATTTCTCACTAGGTTCGTCAAACGCCTATAATAGTAGACAGGTGTCACTAGTACAATTTCTCACTAGTTTCGTCATACGCCTATAATGTTAGTCAGGTGTCACTAATACAATTTTTCACTAGTTTTGTCAAATGCCTTTTGTAGTTAGGTGTTACTAGTACAATAGGCCACTTACATCACATTTAAAAAAAATCCGGTTCAGGCAAATATTTTAAAACGTTCTGTATATATATATATATATACATATATTTTTTATCGTATTTTTGAAACCCTGGCGATTTTTTGAAAATTTCAGTCCGAAAAATCAGACCATTTTTTATAAACCGGAAAGACGGGACATAATTTTATGTGTGCGAAAAAACGATAATTACATAGCCGAAAATCATTTTAAAAAAAAGAACGTTTTCCACACGAATAGAAATAAATTGTACGGGGTTCTCTTCGTAACATCTGTAAAAACACCGCCATATTTATCAAAAAATCAAACCAAAGGATAAGTTCGTATAGAACAAACAATAAATCTAGTGAACGTTAAACGCATATTCAAAAATTCGCCGGAAATCAAAGTGTTGCCATATAACAAAAAAAAATCAGTGTGGAATTTTACAAAATTAAGGGAACATAATCGGAGACGCGATTTTTTAATGTAGTGACGTCACGAGCTCAAATAATGCATTTATTTATTTAAAATTAAAAAAAAAAATTTACTAACATTTTCGTGATCTTAGTAAAAAAATCTGTCCACACGATTTTTTCCAAGACGTTATAAAATCCATGCAATTGGCCTATTCTCACTAGTTTCGTCAAACGCTTATAATAGTAGTCAGGTGTCACTAGTACAATTTCTCCCTAGGTTTATCAAACGCCTATAATAGTAGTCAGATGTCTCTTGTACAATACTTATATCAATAGTTGTAAGAGATGCCTACCGTAGCTAGGTATCATTTGTGCTTGTCTCACTAGGTGCAAAAGATGCATTCAGTAGACAGGTGTTACTTATACAATTCCTTACTAGGTGCAACAAACGACTACCAAAATATAAGTGACTCAATGAAATTTTTCCACTTTGTTAAAAAAAACGTTAGACATTTACAAAGGTGACATTTACAAAGAGTTAGATACGTTAGACATTTACAAAGTTTGACTCTAAACACGCTAACCAACGAAATCAAACGAATCAATTCATAACAATACTCCGCACGCCCCCAACGTGTTTGACCTAAAACACAAATAGCAAAAGAAAATAGAATTTACCATCAAGTGCAACAAATATGGAAAGGTGCCACTTTAAAAATTAGATTTTTTTTTCATTATCGTTGCGTTCTCCAAACAAACAAAAAAAAAACACTTTAACCTTTTAACAAACAAACAAAGACTAAAGATCAATAGTTTAATGTCTTTTTTAGATTAATAAAATGTTCTTCATGTTGTAACTCTTTCCTGTAATAAAAAAAGTCATTACGGGTTAAAACTCATATTAAACTTATCTCTTCCCTGTCATTTAACATGCTTTATAAACTCAGTGTGTAATCCGGGAAATTTGTAGAAGTAAGGAGAAATCTCCAAGGGTTCTTCGTTCGCTGGGTAATTAATTTAACGGCACCTCTTAAAGGACTTATTAGATCTGGGGGCACTAATGGCTCAAAGGCAGTTTATGTACGAAGCCTGGAACGGCCCACTGATGCCTTGAAAATTACCAATTCGCTGAAAGCATGCTTCTATTTAACTTGCTTAGTAGTTTTAAATGTCCTGGAACTCGAAGTTGAAACTGGAAGGCGAAAAATTAAATTTTTGTCATACTTTGACAATTTTTATGTTTTATAAATTCTACAGCGAATTTGGAAATTTAGTTAAAACATTGCAGCTATTGTGAAAAGCTTAAAAAAGGATAACATAATTCTATAACAATGTTGTTACTCTTGATAAAACGGGAATTAAAATGTCTCGTTTTAAGCAGAATTTTACATAATATTGTCTTAAATCAAACAGTTTTAATAGCCTAGAGACTGTACGGTTGAAATTTAAGAAACCGGCTAAGAATGCAACTCTTACGCCGCGCCTTACGCAAAACCGTTTTCGTGGAGTTTGTATACAAATCTACTATTGTAAAAGAACCGAATTAAATTAATGCCAAAAGAATGGCGCCACTTACGTTAACAGCTGGCATGAGGAGCATCGCCTGGCAGGCGAAAGTAGTGTTGGATTTGTGATTTCGTGAATCTCTCCGGATGTAGGGAAATTGACGACGATATGATTATTATATGTGACGTCAGTGCCTGTTGCGGTTACTTTGTCCCGGTGGCTATCTGTCACTGAATCCGAGGAACCGATTTTGGAACCAGTTCCTATCGTATTTATAAAATGGTCGCTCACACTTAAACAAGGCAAAACCGAAACAAAAGCCGCACGCAGCAAAAACCTGCGGAGCGGGTTTTTAACTGTTAGTGATATTATTATTATAACAATTTAATGAGTTGAATACGTTATCTAAAATTCTTGACAAATTGTGCAGAAATTAAGAGACAGAAAACAGTTTTATCAGAGCATTTTCTCAATGGTTTTGAGAGTTTAAAAACTCCACCCGCTACAGTTTCTAAAAAGTTACCAATCATCGTGATAATCCATGTTTAACCGTCAAAAAATCAACTGCCTCTCGCGTGATTAATTAAAGCCTATTTTTTTAATGAGACGTAACTAAAAGTTCGCCAATCAAGAAAAATGATTCAGTAAAACGATTAGGAAAAAATGTCGACACCAGATTTATTAATTTTAGTTAACAATTTTTTTTACAAATTGAACCATTCATGGCTTAAAATAATATTACAGATATTTTTAGTCTTTTCTTATTTACTAACCAAGATAAAATATACAATTATATTTTTTTTGTATCAACCATCTCACTAGGTTGAGCGTGCTCCGAGGTGGCAGAAATGCAATCTAATTTTAATATCTTAAGGGCAATAAATGAAAAAAATTAAGGTAAAAATAGAAATGATTAATAAAAATCAAACGAAATAAAAGTTTTTTTTTTTAAATAGAAAAAAGAATTAAAGAAATAAATAAAAATAAATGAGGATAAATGAAAAAAATACAGGCGTAGATAGCAGCGCTTTCATAACTCTGTACCTTCTCTCGGGGACATCCTACACGCTACTGACTAAATATTAATATCTAATAAAATAAAACATTTGTGTTTTAAAATATTATTTCGTTCGTCAGTTCCTCTTTTGGTCATTTGCAGGTTATTATGATATTAAAAAATTACTCGTGTTTTATATATGATATTAAAACCCACTTAAAACCGAATAAGATCTGAAAACTATATCCATAAAAAAATTGTAACATTTATAAGTAACGATTGCCTGAATCAATCTGAATTTAATTTGATAATAATTGTTTAATCGAATTCAATCTTCTTCCCTTTGACCGTCTTTTATATTTATTATTTAAAGGTCTTTTCGTTTCTGTGCTCATTCCTTTAGATAATTGTATTAAATGTGTTTCCTTTGCTTCTTCTTTCATGATGTTTATCATTGCTTTATGCTCCAGCTTCTAAAATTTCCATTTTTTCTACTGTGAATTCTTGTTGGAATTCCATCGTTGTAAGTATAATGAAATCAATTTAAACTTTATTCCACTTGTTGATTATTGTTTAAAGTGATGGAATCTCAGTTTAACTAAACTAAAATTGTTGTATGATATGTTTGTTCGCGTTATGGTTATTTACTTTTACATGCATATTATTTATGATTGTATATTGTTAAGTTCATGTTATTTTTTATTCTGTATTTTAAAGAAAATCACTGTGTTTTTATGTATGTGTTTTTTTTCGAGATTGAATTAATGCTTTTCAGGGTTTGAATTAATTGATGTTGTACCAATGATTTACTTAATTGCATGAAAAACAAAATTAATCTATGTTTCTGTTGCCATCGTTGTTTATTTGATGTTATCGTCTTTTCTGTTGGGAATGGGAATGATGTTTTCGTTTAACTTGCTATTTTGGTAAATTATGTACTACCAATTTATGATATTGTGTCTGTGTTTATATTAAATACGATTATATTATTATCATGATTGTTTATTTGTTTTTGCTTTGAAATTTTGTTTTCTAGTTCATTTTCTACCAACGAGAATGTTGGAATTTTATTAACTTACAATATTTTAATTTAAAACGAATGGTGAGGAGATATATTTTGTTTATCATCAAATTATTGTTTATAACTAGCCTTAGGTTGGTAGGTAAGTACTACTTTGTTTTGCTAGAGATAATTGAAAAAAATGAACAAACTAGATATCAGCAATAAATTATGAAGAAAATGACGACGCCAGCTGAAAATACGTCAACAACACGGAAAAACTGTAAGGCTTTCATTAAGACTTAATTGAAAAGCTTCTTCCAGAGGCGGGTATTTGTACCGCCGCCCCGGGAACATTTTAGTAGATAACCAACACCTTTGCCATATGACACTACAAGTGGTTCGTTACGTTTGATGATTTAACAGGGACCCGGTGAAGTGGTTCATGGGTGAAGTTTGTCCGTGTCTTGACGGCGGGTGTGTATGCCCACCAACTGTGTGGCAGGCCGGATCGGAGGAGATTGATTGAGGGAGACCCTTTGACCTCTCCAGCAGGACTCTCTCGGAACACTTGCGACACACAACGACTTACTTGCACTACAGTGGGAGGGATGGATTCATATATCCGTCACTCCTGGACACAATTACCCCAAGATTCCTACCCGCCCCTTATACCCTTTTCCTTCCTAGAACTTCCTGCCCTTTTCTATAAAGATTCTTCCCTACAGCATCCCTAAAGATGACATAGGCCCTGTGAAAATATTTCCACAAATTTTTTTTTTTTATTTATTTTTTTTTTTTTTTATTTTTCTTTTTATATGAATACCGCACAAGAGTCCCAACTGCTCCCGTCTGAAGCCAGTGAGACTATGGCATCCCCATTTGGGGTATGTTGTGAGGCTGAGGGTATTGGGGAGGGGAAGGAGAAAGGGAAGAGGGAGGTGGGGAAGTACCTGGATATTCAGATGTGGTTCACCAAACACGACTAATGCCATTTCAAGCAACGTTTCAATTCTGAATGGTGGTCTAACACCAGGGCTATACTAAGAGTATCTTCCACTATGGAACGTGCCGCAAATATACTATATATTATTTTAAATTAATAAATTGTGAAATAACACAACTTAATCAAAAAAACATTTATTTGCCACGTCGGGATTCGATCCCGCGACCTTCGGTGTGCGAATCAAGCGCCTTACCGCCGCACTACGCCGGCCGTTGGACACGCAAACCGATATTCTATCTTATGCTTAGGATTAGTAAAGGATTCACGCTATTATTGAATAAAACCAGACGTCGCCGTCGTGAGTTCAATTTCTCGTATGGCTAAGTCCTCCATCACGATACAAACAACATTTTCCGCTTACTGTAGTGGTATAAGGAGATTTTCAAATATTGTCAGGTTATTCGTAACCCTGGAATGTTTATCTTGTCACAAAACAATCGTTAGTAATTCTAACGATTTAAAATGATGACAACATTAAACATTTATATCAGAATACATAAACATTTAGCTACGGTTGCAGGATCTATAAATTTATAATTAATTCCAGTAATCGACCGACATTAACATTAATTCTCTCACCAATATCCGGCGCCGCTGGAGCTGGGGTAATCAAATTTCAATAATAATTTCAAATTGAAACGGGTGGGTCGATCTATAAATCTATTCTATTATATTAGTATATTCGACGATACATAGATTTTGCCAGGGTCATAATATTATTAGTTAAAGACATCGAAAACACTGTATTGTTGTCTGCGTATCCGACATAGGTTTAATTATCCTAGGTTTATTATTATCTATTATGTAATTAAACATGTTATTTATTGAAGCGAAAACTTCTTTAGTACCGTTATGATTTGAAACTCGATGAAACGAAAAATAGCGACACTGAATAGAGACCATCACATACCTCTCGAGGTTTTGACCCGCGAGAGAATGAGATACTATAATCGGCTCCTCTTTGTGCGGTGCTTCGTAGCCTCCCTTCTATTGTCTACTTTAGTTTTCTGAAGGTTTCATTTCTACCCCGTGCGAATTGCGCATTCTGTTTTTTATTTAATTTTTATTATTTTTAACTTAATGAGTAAAATTTTTATAAGAAAAACTTTCTTTTTATACTTTTTTTAAGGTTATTCCCATCAGTGAAATACATCATATTAGAATAAGTTAACAATAATAATCTAAACGAAAATATGAAAGAGAACAAGACACAGAAAAACAGAAAAAGACAATGGTCGCAACTGGGACACGAACCCAGACTTCTCTGTCTAACCGGGACGAGTGCGTTAACCAATTTCGCTATTGCCACCTTCTGTCAAAACGTCATAATTGCCAATCTCATATTTTCAAATTTTCAGAATTACATTATTATACACAAATTATTTTTCTCCATATTATCGATGGTCCAGTACATATACAATGGTCCCACTTGCTACCATTGTCTTTTTCTGTTTTTCTGTGTCTTGTTCTCTTTCATATTTTCGTTTAGATTATTATTGTTAACTTATTCTAATATAATGAGTAAAACCTCAAATTGTAATACTCAATTAAATGAAGAAAAACAAAAGGCGAAGGTCCTGGATTCGAGTCCCATATGTGACCACATATTTTTCTGATTTTTCTGTTTTCAGATTTTCGATTGAGTTTCGCTAATATTGTCTTCATTTAATTAAATATTACAATTTAAGGTTTTACTCATAACGTTAAAAATTTATATAAAGATCTTTATTTATAAAAATAAAGAATATAGATAAAGATATGTCGCATATATCTTGTCGCATATTGATAAAGATCTATATTTTTTTATCATCACTCTTAATGACATTTCTGAGATGGTTCTAATTTGGTGTTATTCTGAGTTGGCCGGTCACCCATCCAGACATCTTAGACTTATCGGGCACGCTGAAAATGAATTCTCTTTATAACGAGAATTCTCTATATAATATAACTTTATAGTGATAATGATTTCAATAAAACGTTCTTATCTCATAACTGTTAAACTTTTAATTTGTTATGCGAATACGGGTACTGCCGCCCTGTATAACAAAACTGTCGTAGGTCACCCCAAATAGCTTGCTATATTTAGTAACTTAGCAGGGCTGCCCGGGTTCAATGAGGAGGCTTGTCTTTATCTTGGCGGTGATTACTTTTGCCCGCCTATTACTGCGTGGGGTGCCAGATCTGTAGAGACTGGTTGAGGGATATCTTTTTACCTCTCCAGCCGGACTCTCTAGACCCATCGCCTTGCACCGCAGTGGGAGGGATGGATCACTCATGATCACATTGACCACCAGATTCCCACCCATCCCTGATACCGTTTTCTTCCCAGAACTTCCTCCCCTTCCTTTCCCTAAAAATACCATACACACAGCATGATCAAAGATGACATAGGCCTTTTTTTTCGGGGAATCCTGGGTTGAGATAATGTTAAAAAAACAGAATAAAGTTCGATTGTAATTTGAAATTTCGTGCTCAGGTAAAATTGTTCATAAAACAGCCTACATCCAGGCATAAATAATTGTTAAGGTTGCCTCTAACATCATGAAAAAAGAAAAATAATTTAGCTAACTTCCTGCACTCAAAAATACAAACTTTGTAGCCTGGTAACGCAAGAATACTCTACGAATTAATTATTTTATATGTAATCAGGTAGTCAGGAAAAAAAGTTCTCAGGCTGTGTACTGTGTACTATTAAGCTCCGTTCGAAAACATGAAATACATTATGGAATTTGGGATAAAAATGAAAATGGGTTCACCGGTTTTAAAAGAACACACATTTACAAACAATTCGGCATGTATTTCATAGACTATAAAAATTATGCTTTATTATGGAATTATGAATTTTCTTTCATTTTTTGACTGTGAAGATTTCAATTTGAAGATTTTTGTCATTGGAAACCTTTATACATTTTCCTATCTCCCTTAAAGAATTTACAGATAACCATTTGTAGAGTTGCTTGAGTTAACAGACTGCAAAGTAATGTGCAGCACCATTTTTGAGTGCCCCTTTTTACAGCTCTACCTTAGAGGCCCAGAGTCATGGCCTATGTAATCCTTGGGGATGCTGTGTGGAGGGTATTTTTAGAAAGGAAGTTCTGAGAAAGAAAAGATATGAGGGTTGGGTAATATACCAATAGGCCAATATATCCAAGAGTGACGGACATATGAGTCCATCCTTCCCACTGCGGTTCAATGTAATGTGTCGAGAGAACTAATTGTGTCTACTTCAATTAGTCTCCCAACCCAGCCTGCCACACGCATTCGCCGCCAACGCCTAGACAAACCTCACCCCATGAACGGGGTGTTGGTTTCTCCAATAAATGGTTCCCGGGACGGTAGTACCCAAACCCGCCTCTCAAATCAAAGTATTTTAACCTTAAATCCAAAACAACATTTGGCCATCATTCAACAAAATACGAGATTGCCCATTTTTGCACAGCATCTAGAAAATTTCATATATCTTCGAACTCAAAACCAGAATTGGCTTAAATAACTCAGCAGAAGGGAGCACTTGTGATTTGTATAGGGTCAGCGGTTGTGTTATTCTATTAAGCATGTATTTCTACTTAACGAGGGTTACTTCTACCATTTGGCTTTTAGGGTAAGAAATATATTTTTCGAGTTGGTTTTTATGATTGCCAAGATTCTTTTTACTTTTGATTAACCGTTGTATTCTTTTACAATAGCTTACACGACTTTCCTTCTATATACAATTAAATGAATCGGTTAGTTTGTCGAGCGGTCCAAAGCGTTGAGTTCCCACACATGCGATCGGGTTTAGTCATCTGCAAACGCAAGCAAGCAAGTCCATAATGATTTATTTGTCTATGTCTTGTTCTTTTTCATATTTTCGTTTAGATTTATTAGTATTCTTCCTCAATGATATAATTTTAATTAATGAGTATAACCTTTAAAAGTTATCATAACAAGAGATATTCTAATGAAAATAAATAAATTGTTTTTTATTAAAACAATAAAATGACTCGAATTTTTATTAATCTTTTAACTTGACATTAAGTCTGTATGTAAATTTGTTTGTGCGTTCCGTTCCCATTTTAAGATGGTGGTCGTAGCGTTTCTGTCGTGCGCCGCAGTAGCCAATAGGCATTTAACCCGCTTTGCAATAAACCCAAATAAATGGACAGATCCGAAAACTAAAAACTGTTTTTGAAAGGTGATGAAATACGCTATCAATATTTTATAATTCAAATAAACAAAAATTTTCAAATATAAAAGTATTAAAAAGTTTTCAAAATGACTGATAACGAAAAAAAGAAAAAAAACACACACATATTTTATTAGGCAAATGTATTATTAACGTTTTCATCAACTCACCTTTTTATCGTTTCATGTAAAAATAATTAATAAAAAATTCTCAAAGTTAATTTTTTTTTTTCAAATTGTGGTTCTTAAAGGTTTGAATGTTTTAGATTTGAATATAACGCATTATGTTTTCTCTTTCTAACACCGTTTAGATCATTACTCCAACCATTATAATAAGGGAGACAACGATTTCCGAATAAATAAGCGGGAAAATTTTGATTCCGATTTTAATTACGAGAAAATTAGAAATATCCTTCTTTGGACGCCAGGTCTACTGTTGACAGAACTATTGGTATTAAATTTTGATAGCTTTCTTCGTTTTTAATATTAGGACTTGATCTTCACTGTTCCTCCTGACAACCATTTCTAAGAAACTACTCCGAAAATGCTAATTAATGTTTGTATAGCCCAGGCTTTTAATTATAGGATCTCATTAATGAAAGTGAGATTGGTCCTAACATGGTAAAGATATTTCTAGAAAATTGCTCGTACTAATGCTCCGCTTTGTACGTTACGATATTAATTTGCCAAACTTTTTTTGTTGGTTAATTAATGAGAGCCGCTATATTTTTTTAATAAAATTTGTGGGTTTCTTGAATTTTGTTGGATTTTTTAACAAGTTCGTCGAGTTTTCATTAATTTAAATATCCAAAAAATAACTAATTCAATTACTCTACTGTATTCATGATATTAAGCGCCCTTGAGGTGATTTTTCACAAAATCGGCGCTATACAAGTTATCCAAATATTATTATTATTTTAAAATAGAAGCGTCATTATTAACTGAAATTTCTCCGGAATTACGACATATCAAAATCTGATAAAAGATCAGCGGAGTAAATTCGACAACCATTTTGATTTTATGATATTTACTTTCCCTTCCTCGGCCCGATTCAGCATTTGATAAAATATTGATGATTTATCAAGCATAATGAATACTGTTCAGTTAGTTAACAAATACAAAAACTGATTAAAATTTGATAGAACGTTAAAAAGGGTCAAAGATCGGCGTCACTCCCGATCTGGCCCGTCACGCAGTAGATGGGCAAACACATTCGCCACCGAGATCTAGACAAACCTCACCCCATGAACCCGGGCACCCCTGCTAAGTTACTAAACATACCAATCCACTATACGAATGCAATGCAAATTAATAAAATTGATACATGTGTTAATGTTAGTTACGAAGTTTGTATATTTTCATAAATATTATCAGTAAAGAAAGACTATGTCTGAATTTACTTTAAGGCCTGTCTTAAATTGGGACTCATTATTTAAACTTATGTTTATTTTGCATCATCCGTCAATGTCAATATTCATCCCCAACTTCTTTTTCTCTCCACATTCTCGTAAAGACATAAAATGAGCAACCACTTTATCTGGAATATAAATCCTCATAAACAGTCATAAACATCCAGGAACTCGTTTCGTAAACTTAACAAGTCCATAAAACATATTTCTAATAAAATTGGGAAAAATTAATGATGTTAGAACCGCGAGGTTACGTTACGAGATTGCTTGCGAAGTCTAGAACACATAAACATACCACATAAATATCTTACCACCTTACTCTCAACCACCAGTATTTTAACTGCCTTACTCTTAACTATCTTACTCTTAATTACCTTACTTTTAACAATCTTACTCTTAATTACCTACTCTTAACTATCTTACTCTTAACCGCCTTAATCTTCACTACCTCAGTTTTAACTACTCTACTTTTAACCACCTTACTCTTGAAAACCTTACTCCTAACTAACAACCAACAAAATGAACTCGTAAATAACTCTCTGTTAACAATCACACTTAAAGCTAACTAACGCCTAACAAAAGAACATATCCAAAAACCAAAAACTGATTTTGAAAGGTGATAAAATATGCTTTCAAATTTTATAAATGGAGATAAATATAAAATTTTTTAAATATGAAAATTTTGCATGCAAACGTACAATAGTTTTAAGAATATCCCACCTTACGTTTTTTCTAAATAAACTAACTGATAATGAAAAGAATAATAACACACATAATCTATTAGCCAAATGCATTATAAACATTATCGTCAACTAACTTTTTATCGTTTCACGTAAAAATGATTAATAAAAAATTCCCAATTTAATTTGATTTTTTTTTCAAATTTTGGTGGAAAACTTTCAATTCTTAAAGGTGCACTTAATTATTTTGCAGTTAACTTTTAGATTTGAATATAAATCGTGAAATTTTCTCTTTCTAACACCGTTTATATCACATTTCTCACTATGATAGTAAGGGCGGCAAAACAATTTCGATGATATCTATTTATTTTTTTAAGTAAAACTTCTTTACGGTGCGAACGGTAATCGATGCGAACGGTGATCGATGCGAACGGTGATCGGGCGAGGCGAACGGTAGGGCCTTTATGCACGCTTGACTTCGGGAGTAAGAAGAATGAGGATAAGGTCGTAGGTCGCCCCACGGTCGTAGGTCACATCAATGTCAATGTCAATGTCATATGTCAATGTCACGCATGGTGATTTAATAAATCTTATCTATAGAAATGTCAAATATTAGTAAAATGTACTATATAAATAAATAAATAAAACAAATAATTTTAAGATTTAAAGGAAGGCTGTTAAAGTAGTTATTCATAGATTGAGGTTAGAATTACTTAGTAGAGAGTTAAGAGTTTAAGAGTTTACATTATTCATCCTTTTCAGTTCGGAAGTCGTCAGAAAATCTAATTGCAGAGTTTATGGGCTGAAATAAAGTCAAGGCACGCATATCGCCAGACCCGACCGGTTCAATGCCGTGGTACATAGGAAACGGCCTTAGCCTGAATAACTGAGCCGAGATCGAAATAGCTCGTGGTGGAATTATGTTTTGGGTTATCGAATAAAACGGTAAAGAAAAAAATAAATTTGATAGAGCACTGAGCTCTATAAATTATTTAAAAAATAAATAGGTAAATTTGGTTTTTTCACAGAATTTTATTGTATGAATAGGTAAATACTTGATGTTGACAGTTTTGTACGATTCTCTGATACTGGTTCATTTGTCTCATTTTTTCGAATTTAAATTTTCTGAAGATTTCACTTCTACTGCGTGTGCACTGCACACTTGATTTTTTTGTTTTGTTTTCATACTTTAATTAAATAAAATTTCTTTACTACATTAATGGCATATTTCTAAAATATGGTAACATTGCTTTCTGCTTAAGAAGCAATTTAATCCAAATCGGTATGCTGTGCACCATATTTTTTCAGTTGTTTTTTTTCAAATTATTTCTTGGTTTTATACAGTTTTACATTCTGTACATCTTTTTTATACAAGGAGCCATACTTGAATGAGCTTCTTGTGGTTATCTTTTTTATTTAATTCTTTCTTCAAAATCGACCATAGATTTTCGATAGGGTTCATATCTGGGCCATTTCTAGGCCATGGAATCGTTAAAATTCGCATATCTTGAACATATTTGGGGACAACTTTGGTATTATGGCGGGGAACCTTGTCGTGCATGACTGTTCCATCACCATTTGGAAACCACGGTTAATTAATTAAATGAAAAATAATTAGATTAATCTTCTAATATATAAAAAAATGAATGCTTCTTTGTTTGTTCATTATGCGCTCCTAAACCATTCATCCGATTGCGATGAAAATTTGGTGATTTGATGTACGATGCCCGCGATGGTTTCTATATATAATAGTGAGCTCTGGCATTGTGAAATTATTTCCTCTACTACTCATCGGATTACGATGAAACTTTGGTGAGTTGTTGTGTGCACATTCGCGAAGGTTTCTGTATACACTAGTGAGCTCTATCGTTATGAAATTTGTAATAAAAAAATATATTATGTGGCGTGAGAGTTGTTTGAAACATGAGTGTATTTCATGTAGTTTAGAGGAAGGGAGGGTGAAGGAAATCCGGAAGGGGTGGAGATGAATGAAGGGGGGGGGAAAGTCGAAGGGGGTGGAAAGCGAATGCAGGGTGGTTAAGCGGAAAAGGGAAGGGAGAAAGGCGAGGAAGGAGGAGGGGGAACGCGGGAGGGGAAGAGGAGGCGGAAAGGGGATGGGGAGAAACAAAATATTTATTTAAGTAGCATTGCTACTCCCTATTACATTATAAAACTAATGTAAAAATTACATTCCAAGAAGAAAAACATGCGAATGTGTCAAATGATGGGTCAAATGATCTTCACAAGTCTGTAAATAACAAATCGGGGATGCCCTAGCACCACTGGGCCTGGAAAGTTGTCAGTCTTGTGCGGTTACATCACATAAAACAATCTTCCTGCGTTTTAAAAATGCTGGTTAAAACGTATTTTTTTAAACTTAAAAAAAGTAATATACTTTTAATTTAAAACGTTTAAATTTCTATGAGAACGTTAACAAAAAGTTTTTTCACCTTGTCCCATAAATAAATGAGCTACCTACCCTACGAACGTGCCTGTCAGGGAGCATAAACGATAAGGCTTTACTCTTAATTAAGTGATATTTATGTTGTACGTTTCTCTGGTTATTTTTATTGGCCTTTTGTATTATTTTTTTGAAAAATTGGTACAATTGCTTTGTACTGATTAAAAACAAAAATTTTAATCAGTACAAAGCAATATTTTCCCATGAAGGCTTATTTATTTTAACTACTCTTGCTGGCGGAAAAAAAAACGGATTTTACTCTACAGTATATAAACGAACCTGCAATGACTTTTTGTATGTTTTTTAAATATTTTTTATCGTGGGGCCATTAATTAAGCCTTGTGGAAACCCATTTGAAAATCGCAGTAATTGATAACAAAAATATAAGTGAATAAATAACAGTGAACAGCTGATAGTAACCCCGTGGCGTCTGCTTTAAAAAAATACTAACGAACCATCACGCCGTTTCTCCGCAGGGGTAGGTAGAGAGGACGGACCTCCGAACAACTCGGTCTTGGCACACACTCCTCGACTCGTTTACATTCATACATCGTCTCATACATGCTCTTCTATTTTTCTGACCCTTGACATGGCCCGACTCGAGTGTCTGATTCACTTGGTCGTACCATGCCTTCCTAGGCCGTCGTCATCTTCTTCTATTTATCAGAAATTCGATTTCGTATTCTTGAATGAATGCAAAATTCAGAAGACGAAATTAATCCACTTCCCGACATCCTACAGAGCTGAAACTCAGTAAATAGACTCGTTGTCGATTGCAATGCAAAAATTGGATGACATTATATTTAAAAAAAAATTCAGCTGTTAATATACGAAATAAATTTCCGTACTGTCCAATTGGGATTTGACTTAAGTGGTAGCGGTGTTCATTTATTTTAGTCAGTCCCTGGGGAGGAAGGTCCAATCCTCAGAAAGACCATTTTATTTGTATTTTTTTTAAATACGTTTCAATGAAATTGGCTACCAACCGGCCCAACAGGCGCTACTAGGTCGAAAATTGAAAACAGACGTATTATGTTAAAAAAACTTTTTTACGGGTTGATTTTTTTTTTAAATTTGAATATTTGAATACGAAATCTAATATCAAAAAAAGTTTTACCACAAAATCGGCTTTTAATGCGATTTCCGCTTATATCATTATTTTACCTGACCATCTACTCCCATATATTATTATTTTCCTATTTGGGAGGCGGGTGCGGGTACCACCGCCCCGGGAATCAATTATTAAATTTATTGGACTGCAAGAGGTCACCCCAAGTGGTTCGCTACGTCTGGTGACTTAGCAGGGGTGCCCGGGTTTATAGGTGTGGTTTGTCCGGGTCTTGGCGGCGGCACCTGCCGTGCAGCTGCCCACCAGCTGCATATCAGGAGAGAATGATTGATGGAGTCCCTTTGACTTCTCCAGCCATCACTCCTGGACACACTGACCCCCAGATTCCTACCTACCTCTAATACCCTTTTCCTTCCCAGAACTTTCTCTCATTCCTTTTTTAAAAAAGACCCTCCACACACCACCCTCATAGATGACATCCCCCGAGGGAAATTATTTTTCGCAAGGCTTCCTGTGTGGAACTAATGTAAAAAAAGAATAATATTTTGAATAGCGAGCGTACGACATAATATGTCATATATATTACAAGCCATGCTTTAAAAAAAGCTAATCAAAATATATGTAGGTGACTGAACAATAACACATTACTCTCAACTATTTCTTTCCACATGTTTTTTTCATATTTTGTTAATGGATTTAAAAAAACTTGTATTTTTAAATATTTATTTTCGTCGGTATAATTCCTTTTTATAAGTCCTTTTCCCCTTTCAATAACGACTATTATATGAACATTAGGTACGTGTCCTAAGCTGATCGTCGATTTGATTGGAATCAAATTATAGGCGTATTGATCCGCCATCAATATTTCACGACTGCCCTGTCCAATAGTGAAATGTGAAGCCTTACGGATACAGGTTATATAATAAGCCGATGTTATGTGGTTTTTTTGTTAGAAAGGTCGTTACACCTGCGGTTTAATTTAGTTTCGAACGAAAATAATTCGGAAGCTAGAAGTTAAAGAGAAATAAATAACAATTTAGTATTGTTTTTGTTTTATTCTATGACTTACATATATAAATATATGCGTTACCTGTACATTTGAGGTTATCCACCACTTGCCCACCCTGGTATAAGTAACATACTGTTACTCCTTCAAGGCTCTCGCAAGGACTCTAATTTTTTTGAATGAACGAATCTACATTTAATTTTGAATGAATCTATACTTTCAGTGTCCCTGTATACGTTGTTAGTAAGCAGTATGAAAGTGTTTAGCGGAAAATCAAGATACAATAAGTTTTAGTATGACTATAGACAAGACAATGGGATAGGACAATGCGTTACCTGTACATAAGGGAATATTTGTATATACTACCCGTTACTGTATCCATCGTTGTTATTAACAGGAATGCTCAATTTAATACCTTAGAAGCCCGCCGAAAAATATTTTTAGGTAAACATTTTTTTAAGCTAATCTCAGGTACTATAATAAATCCAAATATACTAAAAGATTAACATGTTCCCTAACAAGATCCCACACACTTTTTTATGCTCCGAAAACGAGAACTTCTGCCTATTATAATGCACCATTAAACAAACCAACTCAACTGCTTAAGAGGGAATAACCAGACAAAATCGGAAATATTTCATATTTAAATAAAATTTTAGACGTATTGGCTCTTTTCCACAAAAAAATATAAATTGATTTCAAAAGACTGTTCTTTTATCTAGTAAAGCTATGTTTTAAATTTTGAGAAAACATGTTAATTTTTAGTACAATAAGGTTTTACCGAGGGTCGTTTAAAGATTTGTTAAATTTTCTAACAAAGTTTTGTATTACAAAACACACATTTCAAATCATATAATCATGTAGTAAAATAAATCAATAAATTATCTGAGAAAGCTATGTTTCAGAATTTTAATTTTAGTTGAAATAAAATCATTAAAAAATAGATCCGTGCACGTGTTTTGCGACGAAAATATTTCAGTTTGTCTATTTATTTACGGTATTACAAACTAATATATTTAAAAAAAAATTACATTATTATTTGGCTTAGACATTATTGAAAAATTATAAATACTTATGATCAAAAAATAATTACAAAAAGTACATCATTTTAATACATAGTTTAATCATCACGAGTTTGAGTATTTTTGAATGTAGGTAAATACCTACATTAAATTTGCAATTTGCTCTGATCAAAGCAAATTGTGAATGAAATAAAATCGACATTGATTGTGTTATGTTCAAATGCTGGTACGGAGAATAATTAATCTTTCTCATCGGAACCGCCCTGTACAGTTGCAAGGGTACGATCGCAAGATCATCGTTAGACGTAATTTAAATTCCCAGCCGCTTGTTAATGGCTCTTAACGATTCAGCATTGATCATCGATATCTTCAATGTCACCTACAGAGAGTTCAGTAAATATCTTTTGACAAACGTCACAACATAGTATACTGCCCGACGCATTTAAAAAAAAAATGTTCTTCATAAATAAAACTTCTCCATAATATTTTAGTGTATAACAGTTTTATGGAAAACCTGAAAAAAATATATACATGCATACAGTATAATTGAATTTTTCAATTCAATTGGTACTTTTTCACGGTGACCTGACAACTCAGAATGAAATCAACTCAACACCTCCAGTTATTAAAAGGGGAAAAATTATTAAATAGTTTACGTTAGGTTAGGTTATGGGCTATTTTTATTTATTTTTTCATATCTTTTAATGACTTTTCTAATAGGTGTTGTGTTGAGTTGATTTTGAGTTGGTATGGCACCCTTTTTCACAAATAAAGTATTTTAGAATTTGTTATACTCCAGGTCCCAGTAATTATTTTAGAAGTGGTGTAGATAAGAAAGGGATAATCAATACTTCGATAACGAATAATGCTGAAATAGGCATCTGCGTTGAGTTAGGTAGCATTATGGTATTATTTAGTAGATAAGATAGACCTTTATTGCTGCTACGAGCCACTAAAGTATTAAGGTAAACGTGAATTTGAATCGAATCGAGCTATATATAGATAAAATACAATATTTGATAAGTATTGTTTAACATTGAAATATAAAAATTGGGCGTATTTTGTCTCATTGCTTTAGAAAAGAAGAAATAATTTACCTTTCAAAAAACTTTTAAAATCCCTTACCAGACTATTTTAGATAGTTACTTCTTTTATATGTTTTGTTTTATAAAAACAGTTTATTTATAAACGAGTTTTTCTATTATGATTATTGATTAATGACGCGTGACAGCTATTTCATCTTCTGAAGGCATTATCAAACTGTGGTTATACCACTTACAGAGTCGATACATTTATATTGCAGACGATACATTTGTATTACTGACGAAACACTGCATATTATTTCTAGATAGGTAATTCTGATGACATTTTTTAATAATTATCATATAACTATCATCAACTGTAAGGAGCACCCAGACAAGTAGTGTGAAAGAGGTAGAGCTAAATGTACAAGAAAAAACGTGCTAAAAGGACAAGAATCAAAATATATTAAGTCAGTGGCGACTGGCGACGTTGGTTTTCATTTCCATTCAATTTTTCATTTTGGGAGGCGAGTATGGGTACCACCATTTATTAACCAATTATTGGATAACCAACCCCTGCCGTAAGTCACCCCAGGTGGTTCGCTACGTTTGGTGATTTATCAGTGGTGCCAGGGTTCTTGGAGGTTTGTCTAGGTCGCGAATGACTGTTTGAGAGACTGTTTGAGGCAGACGTAATCTAGACTTCTTCAGCTGGACTCTCGCGACCTGTCGCCTTGTACCGCAGTGGGAGGTTTAGATTCATACGTCTCTTACTCCTGGACACATTGACCTCCAGATTCCTTCCTACGCCTCATACCTTTTTCCTTCCCAGAAATTCCTCTCCTTTCTTTTCTTAAAAAGACCCTCCACACATCATTCACAGGATTGCAATCTTTAGAGCACAAGCGTCGGGTGGGAATGCTATCCTTGTTCTACCGGTATTTCAATGGAAGATGTTCCGAGGATCTAGCGTCATTGATCCCTTTGGCACCGGTGCATAGTTGGGAAACACGCCAAACGCGTACACGGTTGACATTTGGCACATGAGAACGGGTCGCTTCTTGGGTTCAACAGCTCGGCTGTGGAACGATTTTCCGGCCTCTGCGTTTCCTCCTTCCTAAAACATGGGTCTCTTCAAGACGAATGTTAATTCCTTCCTCTCCCCGAAAAGACCCTCCACACAGCATCTCAGATGACATAGGCCCTGAGGGAAATTATTTTCATCGGGGTCTTCTGTGTGGAGTTAATGTAAAAAAAAAAACCATGGAAGGCATTTCTAGCGTGTGTTATCTATTCATTTTTTTGTTTGTGTTGCGAACATAGAGGTAGATTTATGTCAACGAAGCTTTATGTTCAGTTATCACGACATATTATGGAAATATTTGGGTGGGTCAATACTATCCATATACGCCATTAAACATGATACTTTAATACCCAGCGGGTTTGCGGATTAAAAGTTTGAAATGAAATAAAAATTAAATCGAGGATTAAAACACTAACTTTGTAATATGCCACATTCATTTCATATATTATTTTTTACATTAGCTCCACGCAGGAGGTCTCATGGCGTATTTGGGGTTGTTGTGTGGAGAATGTGTTTAGGAGAGGAAGTTCTAAAAAGGAAGAAGGTTTGAGGGGTGGGTAGGTGAAATGTTTGGTATTATTCACATTCAAACAATATTAGTTGTATGGGGGTACTTCTTAATAACAAGAGTTCCTTAATACAAACGGATTTATTATGAGTTTACGTATTTAAAATAATTATACTACAAGTCACACGACCTGTCTATACTAGCGGCTAATTGAATCTGAGCTGAAGGCTGGCGAGAAGCACTCTAGACGGTCACCGACCACCGGCCACCCCTGTCGGCAAGCGATAGAAGCACTTTCCCTGCTGGCATCTGTCGGCATCCGATAGAAGCTCTCTCAATACATAACAGTAGGAATCTGAGGGTCAGTGTATCCTGGGGTGATGGACGTATGAATCCATCCCTCCCACTGCAGAGGTCAAATCTCTCTCTCAAGTCGACACATCCGCCGCAAAGACTCGGAAAAATCTCATCCCATGAACACGGATAACCCTGTTAAGTTTCCAAATGCAACGAACCACTTGGGGTGACCTATGGCAGGGATGTTGGTTATCCAAAATATGGTTACCGAGGCGGCGGTACCCATACCGCCTCCCAAATTAAAGCTTTGATAATGCTTTTAAACTCAACATTTGTTTTTACCGGTTTTGATTGATAGGGAGATTAAATTGGACAGATCGTCATATTGAGTACTAATTGTTCTTTGAGCGTTTAATAAACCTCACGTCCAAAAAAGTATATTTTTAATTTTATTTTGTTTATAAATATAAACGAGAACTCCAATCAATTCAAAATCAACGGAAATTTGTGGAATGATTGTTATTAAATGTATATCAGTTTTGGAATAACACACTTGCGTTTTGATCAATCGTCAAGCACAATAATATCTAAAACGACCAAAGTTGAAGGCAAATCAAAATTTGATCACACGCCGAATCGGGCCTGTAAACGGTAATAATAATAACGGAGGCTGTTCAAATTTGATTGATGTCATCAAATGTTAACATGTCGGTTTAACTAACATCATTAATTAATAACACAGAAACCACATCATTAACGTTAACTCATTAGGTATTATATTTTACGGAACTGCGCGTTTTCATCACGCTACAAAACATCCTACGAACGCAACATCCTCCAACAAAATATCTTCTAAAACCTAACTTAACATAACTTTACGGGATGTCTGTATTTTTTTTGTCCCATTTTTTGTTAGGTTAGGTTTGAGTACATATTTGTTGGGGGATGTTTTGTTCGTAGGATATTTTGTTGGGGATATTTTGTCGCGGGATGAAAAGTCGCGGAACCATATTTTACAGCTTATATTGGTGGGTATGGCGATTTTCTCTACAGTGCGTTGAGGAGGTGAATTCCATAAAACAATACACGAAAACTTGTTAAGTAACCAAACTTATAGCGCGCCATTCAAATTCCATCCCAATGACATTCGCAATGCCCAATATTGACTTTGAAATGAATCACAAATCCCATATGATTATCAGCACCTATGGGACATTCCATTATATTTCTAAGGTTCATACAAATCCAGTCACTTAAGCTAAAAAAGGGGACCACTTCTAAATGAAACGGAATAAGCTGAAAATTTGTATAAACTTTTATTTTGGTATTCTACATATTTTCTCAAAAGTCTCATAAGGTCACGTGTGAGCGTCTTTGGATATTCAAGGTCAAAAGTCACAAAAACAGTATTTTTTGGAAATATCTCGATTCCTTTGCCTCGAATCGTATTTGCATTCAATTTAAAAGTTGTAGAGTATAAAATTCTCTATAAATTTTGTCTCAAATATTTTTTTATACGCTCAACCATTTTTAAGATTGAGCGTGAAGAGTGCGGAGCGCTAGGTGATGAAATACGTTTTCAAATTTTATTATTACTCGTAGAAATAAGCATGTTTTTTTTTAATATAAAAATATCACGCAAAAATAAAAAGATTAAAAAATGACTCACCTCATATTTTTTCGAACTAAAATGACTAAAATTGAATTTTTTTTTTTATTAGACATATATCGACCGGTCAGTGGTTGAGTGGGCATAGCGCTTGGGTCCCACCCGGGCGTCGCATGTTCGATTCCTCGGCTGGATAAGTCCTCCATCAAAACACAAGCAACATTTTCGGCGTTCTGTGGTGGTAGTAGGAGATTTTCAAATATTGTTGGGTTATTCGTAACCCAGGAATGTTTGTCTTTCTTTTAAAAAAATTAGTTTAGTTTCATATGTATTATAAACATTATCATCGTTAGACTTGTTTGTCACTTTATGTAAAAATATTTAATAAAAATTCATTAATTCCAATTTCAATTAATAAAAAAATAATTAATTACAATTTCATAAACTGCGGTCGGAAACTTTGGGTTTCATAAAAGTGTAATTTTTAATTTTTTTGTTTTATTTTATGGTGTATTATCATATATTTCATATTTCTCATTACGGGAGAGTTAATGATTTCTATGAGACCTATGTGAGCAAATCCTAAAAGCGAACAAATTAGCCTGACCGGTTAACGCACATCAACGCCCCGCCTTTGTTTCTACCTAAAAACTAAGCGCATATCATTCATTTTTTTTATTATTTTTTTATATGAATACCGCACAAGAGTCCTAACTGCTCCCGTCTGAAGCCAGTGAGACTATGGCATCCCCAATCGGGGTATGTTGTGAGGCTGAAGGTAGTGGGGAGGGGAAGGAGATAGGGAAGAGGAAGGTGGGGAAGTACCTGGCTATTCAGATCTGGTCACCAAACACGGCTAATGCCATTTCAAGCAACGTTTCAATTCTGAATGGTGGTCTTACACCAGGGCGATACAGAGAGTATCTTCCACTCTGGAACGTGCTGCAAATATAGGTACTATATATTATTCTAAATGAATAAATTGTGAAATAACATAAATTAATCAAATAAGATTTATTTGCCACGCCGGGATTCGATCCCACGACCTTCGGTGTGCGAGGCAAGCGCCTTACCGCTGCGCTACGCCGCCGCCTTAATAGTCCGTTCAGTTTGATCATAGCTTGGCGACAATCGGCACGTTTCCACGCGATAACTCCATTTGTTTCTATTATCTATGGTTTTGTTGCTGTTTTCTCTGATACTGAGGACTGTAGGTACGATTTAAACCATGTTAAAAAAACAATAAAAAAAATGTAAGTTGGTAGATACCTATTTTAAAAAAAGTAGACAGGTAAATTATGTTAGAAAACATATTTACCCAATACTCATGTTTAAAGTATTACGTTGTTAAAATTACGTCGTATTGGTAAAATGTATATGTAGTTAGAATACAAAGGAAAACCAACGGTAAACACCAACCTACATCAGTACACAGTGTGGCCCATCATTCAGTCGCCTGGCCATGTTTGCTATGCCAATAGTTCCCAATGCGGAAAACGGCCTGGACTCGACCAGGCTACAGGCTATTTCCACTGTATACTGTACCGACTCAGGACCGCATTTACGCGCTGGCTATCAAGGCTGTAGCCTGTGGGCCCGTACCACGGGGAGGCTCGCACCACAAATTATTTTCTCAGCATTGAAAGTTATATTTTAAGACAACTAAATTCTGAAGATATCAAAAGCAGCAGATCAGTATGGGCGCATACCAATTAGCCACAACTTTCAGACTTCCAAGCTAAGTTCAATCTTCAAACATTGCAAACTTATTTATTGGCAACATTTTAATTCAAAATTAATAAAACGCTTAGTTTTAATTAATTGTATTGTTTAAAAACCTACATGTTTCGTGAGCAATGCTTACTTCGTCAGGGATTACTTAAAACTAATTACAACAATAGAGGTCGTAATTTGCAAAGGGAACAAATTTAATACGGCTCAATAATTTTTTTTTGTTATTTAAAATATTTAGGTTCATCCTTACATTCTTTCTAATTTCCAAGATTTATGATGATGTATAAGATGTACGTGATTTTATGATGATGTATAAGATGTACGTGATTTTAATGATATCCATAAACCATAGAAGACTGAAAAAAATAAAATACTGATTTTTGATAATTTGGGAACACATATATGAATATTAACTTTAAAAAACAATGTTTTTCATGGCAATATTAAAAAATCGTGTTAAATATTTTTCAAATATTTTCATTTCAAAATTTCATCAACTGTTAAGAACTCTAATTCTAGTAAAATTTACTACAATTTAATAACACAATTCAAACACTGACCGGTCAGTGGTTGAGTGGGCATAGCGCTTGGGTCCCACCCGGGCGTCGCATGTTCGATCCCTCTGCTGGCTAAGTCCTCCATCACAACACAAGCAACATTTTCGGCTTTCTGTGGTGGTAGTAGGAGATTTTCAAACATTGTTGAGTTATTCGTAACCCGGGAATGTTTGTCTTTCTTTAAAAAAAAAATTTATCGTTTTTAGTTAAAAAAAAATTAGGTTTTAGTTAAAAAAATGACTGAATTTCAATTTTTGCAGGTTAAACTAAAACGAAAATCCGGGGTTTTGATTTCCTGCTTTACTGTTGGTCAAGATATTTTTACAATAGCACAGGAGGTCCAGAGGAAAATAATTTTCCTCAGGGCCTGTGTGTCATCTTTGGGGAGTGTCTGTTATAGAAAGGAAGGAGAACAAGTTCTGAGAAGAAGAAAGATATGAGACATGTGTAGGAATCTCAGTGGGTCCAAAAGTGACGTATGTGTGAATTAATCCCTCCCACTGCGATGGGTCGAGAAAGTCCTGCTGGAGAGGCCAAATGAATTCCTTCGACCAGTATCTATTTATCCGGCAGACGAATCCGCCGCCAAGACCTAGTCAAACCTCACCCCATAAACCCAGGCACCCGTGTTAAGTCACCAAACGTAGCGAACCACTTGAGGTGATCTTTGGCAGAGGTGTTGGTTGCCTACTTGACGGTGGTTTCCATACCCGCCTTCCAAATTACACTCACAGATCCGCCGTTAGGGCCAGAACCACAAGTTCAGCATCGAACAGACCCTAAATACGGTCCCCTCCCGATAGAACACAGGCTGGGATCAAGAGATGTAGTCTCTACGTATGGTGTGACATGAACTAGGAAATCCCACCTCGCAAAATAACACTTTATTGTGATTTAATGATTTTTAACTTCCTGTTTTTTTTCTCACACACAAGAGGAGTAACTGAGGGGGGAGTGAGACGAGGGAGGGATTGAAAAAGAGATATAGTAGCGGTAGGGGAAAGCAGGGGGGGGGAAATTTGGAAAATCCTCGCTTCTCACACAGAGAGCTTTATGCGGCTTTATGTCGGAAAACCTTCCGATTTATTCGTGAACGTGGCAGATGGAAAAACAAAAAATATTGCGTATCCGAAAGGACTTCAATAGACAGAATAAAAATGCAAAAAAATTCTCTGAGTGGCAGTGCAACGCGTTCCGGGTATTCGTTAATATGTAATATTTCAATCATGCTCATGTGTCCATATGAACAACTAATAAAATGATTAACAGCAGTGGTAGATAATAATAAATGTAAACGAATAATTTTGTTTTGAAGAGTTTTACGAGTATTTCATATGTACCTACATTTGTTTCTTAATTTTTATTTATCTGCTACCGGTTTCGACACATCCATAATACAATTTAATATTTTCTGTATTTGTATACATTTAAAGCTGGTCTTAAGATTACTAGTGAATGACAAGGATATATGTCGAAACTGGTAGCAGATAATAAATAATTTATGTGCTACCGGTTTCGACATATCATAATGAAATTTAATAATTTCTGTATTTGTATAAAATTTAAGTTTTTTTTTTTTTTAACATTTACTCCACACAGGAGGCCCTGAGGAAAATAATTTCCCTCAGGGCCTATGTCATCTTTGTGGATGCTGTGTGGAGGGTATTTTTGAGGAAAGGAAGGAGTGAACATGGGTCTTGAAGAGACCCATGTCGTAGGAGGGGGAAACACAGAGGCCGGTAAATCATTCCACAGCCAAGCTGTTGAACTCAAGAACGAGTCGTAAAAACGACCCGTTCTCATGTGACTAATGTCAACAGTGTGCAAATGTTGGGCACGTGTTTGGCGTGTTTACCGACTATGCACCGGTGCCGAGTGGATCAATGACGCTAGTTCCTCGGAGCATTTTCCATTGTAATATCGGTAGAACAAGGACAGCATTCCCACCTGACGCCTGTGCTCTAAAGGTTGCAATCCGTCTGTTAAGATAGGAGAATCTATCAAACGGACCGCCCGTTTCTGCATAGAGTCAAGGGTTTTTTTAGGTGTTTTGGAGCTCCAGACCAGAGGTGACTGCCAAATTCAACCGTGGGGCGCACTTGCGATTTGTACAGGGTTAGCAGTTGTGTATTATTAAAGTATTTTCGGGCCCTGTACAGTACGCCCAGTTTCTGAGAGGCTAACTTAACTCTGGTTTCGATGGAGCCCCCATACTTGAGCTGGTCACTTAGAGTTACACCAAGCATATCAATGGAGGTCCTGTTCAGAAGAATGCTTCCGTTGAAGGAGACTAAATTATCATTTCGATCCCTTTTAGACGTTATCAAACAGGATTGGGTCTTTGAAACATCAAATTCGACGAGGTTATTCTTACCCCAAGTGAAAATACTCTCGAGGTAACCGTCCATTCTTTGCTTCAAAGCCCTCCGAGCTATTGGGGTTTGTGTGCTCTTTGGAGGCTTGTCAAACAAAAAGCTATCATGGACTGTACTGTCATCCGCGTAACAATGAATCGGTGCACATTGGTTGGTTTTAAGATTACTCGTGAATGAAAAGGATATGTCGAAACTGGTAGCAGAAAATAAATTATTTATCTGCTACCGGTTTCGACACATCGTAATAAAATATAATAATTTCTGTATTTGTGTAAATTTTAAGCTGGTCTTAAGATTTAGTGGAAGACAAAACTAAACTGGTAGTATATAATAAGAAACAAATGTACATATGAAATAAAACTCTTCAAAACAAAAAGGAATTGTTACATAGTTATTGCCCAAGAAATAGACAAAATTATCATCCAATTTCATTCAACTTACAAATGACTTTTTTTTGTTTTTGTGAAAAATTTATTTGTGACCTATGTACTAGTCAGTATCGAGCTCCGGTCCTGTGTGAGTACACACGCTCCGGTCCTGTGTACGGGATTTTCTAGTACCATAAGGGAATGGTTTTAAGGCCTGACTTGTATATTGTGAACCAATGCTGAAGCGTATCCCCTGCACGATTCCGGTGGGGCGTTGGCGTCTCGACGTCACTAACGGACGGCGGCGCGTCTACCGGAAATAGTTGGAACTACAACTACAAAAAATCAACAACAACCTGTGTATATTATTATGGAGGAGAAAGTTTTCATTATATTATATCGGCATGGATCCACGGGAGACAAAGCCAAAACATTTTTCAAACGGACTTGATTATTACAATTAAAATGGAATATGGAAATTGTTATATATTCGCAAATTAAGACTATGTGACATCCCTTTGTTTGTATAAGTGAAAAAACACTGAATATACTCAAATCACATTAGTGTATACAGTATATAAAAGTTTTTTTTTCGAGATATTAACGTTTAAAGTTACATTATCAAATTGATTTTCAATTCATTGTTTTAGATTTTTTTGTACCTATATCACAGGGGAAGTACATTTTATTCGTGTAACACTCGATTTTTTAAAAATAAATCGTATTAGCATTATTTCTTTTGTTTTAGGATCAATAAACGTGAGTATCAAAATATTTTTATAATATTTCGGGATGGAACAATAATGATTTTAGATTAATATGATAATGCATTACAATATTCAATTTTCTATTGTTATATTGCGGTATGTGTAAGAACTTCGTATGAGTTTAATACTTGAGTAAATCAAATAAAAATTAAACAACAAATATAAACATCCCATTGACATTGGTGCATTACCATGTTATATTATAATAATTTAGTAAATTAAATATCAAATTGGGAGGCAGGTATGGAATAATTTATTCGATAACCTGCACCTCTGCCATAGGTCACCCCAAGTGGTTGATTCATGGGGTGAGATTCGTCAAGGTCTTGGCAATGGATGTGTTTGCCCAAATACTGCGTTGCGGGCCGGATCAGGGGAGACTGATTGAGGGAGACCTTTTGACCTCTCCAGCCAGACTCTCGACCGATCACCTTGCGCTAGTGGGAGGGATAGATTCATACATCCGTTATTCCTGGATACATTTTACCCCAGATTCCTACTCATCCCTCATCTCTTATTACTTTCCAGAACTTCTCCTGCCCTTCCTTTCCTTAAAAAAACCCTCCACACAGCATCCCTAAAGACGACATAGGCCCAGAGGGATTTTTTCATCAGGCCTTCTGTGTGGAACTATCTAAAAAAAAGTATTTTCAAAGTACTCAATTACTGCGCATTTCAAATGTTATTTGAGTTGTTAAAGCAATAAATAAAACAAAAAGCTGATAAAACTGCTTTATTAACTAAATAATGGTAATTTTGAATACATTATAGTACGCGTGGTGCAAATATAATAAAACGATAGAAGTAGTGTGTTGCGTGCGTGTTCTCGTGCCTGAAGTTAGTTTAATTTTTCATTTACTTCTGTGAAATTAATCAAACACTTTCAAGTATCAAAATTCTTTCTTGGACAGATAATCAATTTTATTGGTCTTTCTGGGGTTTCAGTTTTCTTTGATATCTGTTTAAAATAAGAAAAATTAGATATTTATCATCATCTTTTATTTACCTTATATATGGCTACTTGCAGCAGGAGGATAAGTTTATTTATTTGTCATCTGATTTAATATTTATCAGTTACAATTTTCAATAATTAAATGCTCATTGAACTTGACTTAGAGGAATATTTCACATTACCGTGGGCTAACTAAAACGACTTTTGGACAAAGAAATATGCAATACTTCTCTATAAAATTATTTTAAATACTCCTTCTTGCAATAAAAAACCATTAAAAAAATAACCGACTTCAAAAGAAGCAATAAGATATAGATTATGGACATTGGAATGAAGAATAAAGATATAATTTTACAACCGAACAACGATTAGTGCTTGTATTGTACTTTCTTTTAGATATAACTTTATAATTTTCAACTTGTAATATTTTAACGTAGGTATTTACTTATATTTCATACATGAAAACATGTACAATGTAACGTTAGAAACCAGTAAAAAATATATATGGACGAATTGGATGGTTGAATTTACATAAAATATAAATTATAAGGACGCCATGTTAAATAACAGAGTATGGCAATAAAATGCATTATTATGATTTTGGACAACTTGTTAGTAAATTATAGCAATTAATTATTAATGATCAAATTTTTAACGTGTATATGCCCTGATGATGGACATTGTAACGCTGTCTGAAACGTTGGTTAAAGAAGGAGGTAGCGCAACACGACATAACACCCCAAAAACAAAAAGTTTAGTGCAACTAAAGAAAAAACAAAATAAAACAGTATTAATAGCCTAATGACTGTACGGTTGAAATTTAAAGAATCCGACGAAAACAAACTGATGCCGCGCCTTACGCAAAACCGTTTTCATAGTTTGTTTCATCGTTTTTAGTAATATAACCGAATTAAAGCAATGCCAAAAGGTGGCACCACTTACGTTAAAAGCTAGCGTGAGGAGCATCGCCTGGCAGGCGTAAGTACTACAGGATTTGTAATTTCGTGAATCTGTCCGGATATGAAGAGATTGACGATAATATGATTATTATTGTAACTGGCAGTTGGGAATAATAATGCCACGCATCTATATATTATATTTGACATCATTGCCTGTTGCGGTTACTTTGTCTCGGTGACTAGCTGTCGCTGGACCCCAGTGGATCCGAGGAACCGGCTATTTTTGGAACCAGTTCCCATCGGGTTTATAAAATGACCATCAACAGTCAAACTGGGCGAAGCTGAACCAAAAGCCGCCTTTTTTAAAATATTTTAGCTAAATTAAAACAATTTTCAGAAATCATTAGTATAATAAGTAATATGTTTATTATTCATAAGACTAAAACCTACTTGTGGTATTAATGCAGAACCACAGAAATAATAATGTTGTCGCAGAATATTTTCTAACCCAGGTTGAAATAATTGGAAGACGAACAACTGAATAAAATTGATTGTCTACTCACAGAAATGGCTTCCAATCAAAACGTGGTCAAAGAGATTGCTCTTTTCCCGAGAGAAATGAATATGGCGTATTCTGGATCGATTTTTTAGAATCCCAAGAGGGAGATTATTAGTAAGAGAGTAGGGGTCTACCACTGAATATATGAAGATATAGAAGTGTTGCAAGTGTTGTTGTGTGTTAGAAGTAATTTAATTTTTTTTTTAAATTAAATTATGTTATTATCAAGTTCTGCAAGTATTTTAGTATTTATTTTTATTAGATACAGCTGTTTCGGCTTATAATACCATTTTCAAACTGTGGTTAAACCACTACAAACCACGATTTTAAATGTCAATTTTTGAAGGTATCTAAGTTGATTTATTACCGGTTAAACCAATTTGATGAGACACTAATTGAGACAGGAGACACTATATTATGTGGGGTTAGGAATCTATTATCCCCGCACTAAATGTTAATTGTTTTATTGACATTTCTACTCTGACTCAATTAAGTGAGTAATATTGTTTAGGTTTTGTAAGCACATTAAGAAATAAGGAATAAATATTTTTTCTTATTTCATCAATTAGGGTTACCTTGGGGTTAGAAGTAAGCGCAATTATTCATACTTACTGTGGAAATGATTAAATATTATCAAATTCCGAAACTCTTTCTAGAATTTTTTATTTTATTATTTCAGAAAGGATCGGTATCTATGTCATTTAGGATATATCTGAGGGTGATTATGTATATTTTCTTCTTTGCTGTGTAGCGAAAATATTCGAAAAAATCCTTCATCGGCATCTGTACAACCATGTCAAACCTCTTCTTGACGATCGTCAACATGGGTTTAGACCTCAGATGTCAGTATCATCAAATCTACTATGCATTTCCGACTTACTATCAAGAACTCTCGACCAAGGAAACAAAGTAGATGTTACATACTTTGACCTTGAAAAGGCCTTTGACAAGGTCGATATCGATGTCCTATTAAAAAAATAGCTACGTTTGGCTTTTCCAAAAAACTTTTATTACTTTTTGCTTCATACTTCACTAATCGCAAACAATACGTTTTTATAAGGGTTCTCGTTCTGCTGAAATCCTGGTTTTTTCTGGAGTCCCGCAAGGATCAATTCTTGGACCGCTTTTATTTTTGTTGTTCATCAAAGATATTGGCTCAATCATCACTCATTCCTCTTATTTATTATTTGTTGATGACCTAAAACTCTACCGCATAATAAAAAATCTTGCTGACTGTGTCGTCCTACAAATCGATGTGAACTCTGTCGCAAACTGGACTAAAATTAACTGCTTAAGCTTCAGTGCACCAAAATGCAATGTAGTCTCTTTCACAAGGGCAAAACAGACGATCATATTTGAATATTTAATTAACGGTAACTTTTTTCATGGCTTTAGTCAAATAAAAGATCTAGGGGTTACTTTTGACAGCAAAATGACATTCCACCAGCACAAAAATGATTTATGCAACAGAGCATATAAACTGCTGGGCTTTGTCATTCGCAATTCACGCTCATTTCAAAACCCACTAACAATTAGGCTACTTTATAACTCACTGGTGCTAAGTGTACTGGAGTCGAATTGTATTATCTGGACCCCATTTGAAGCATCCTATATTTTAAAAATTGAAAGAGTTCATAAAAAATTCCTTCGTTTTTTATTTTTACGCCTCTATGGAACATATCCATATTTATATCCATCGAGATTTATTCTAGGTATGACTAACTACCATTCACTAGAAACTCGTAGATGTTTTGCGTTGCTAAAATACTTCTTTCAATTAATTAATGGCCTCGTCTCTAACGGTGAGATTCTGGCGCAAATCAATTTATTTGTACCAGAATCTCATTCTCGGGGACGTCACCATAACATATTATATTGCCGATTGAGTGGTACAAATCTGTACCCGAATTCGCCCGTGGGAAGAGCGATACGCTATTTAAATATATTAGATAAAAAATTTCGACATATTCTTCGAAAAATTCAATGAGTT
This sequence comes from Limnephilus lunatus, assembly GCA_917563855.2. Taxonomy (NCBI): domain Eukaryota; kingdom Metazoa; phylum Arthropoda; class Insecta; order Trichoptera; family Limnephilidae; genus Limnephilus; species Limnephilus lunatus. The sequence continues at coordinate 47,417,844 of OU830602.1, forward strand.
TGTAAGGTTCTTGGCGCTACATTCTCACTGTGAAAATGGTACTATTACAATTAATTAGATAAACTATCTGTAATGTTGTAAATTTTTGTACACAAATAAAATAAATAAATTTTATCGGACAGGGTTTGTGTGTGTGTGATAAATGTGTTTGAGTTATATTAAATAGCGGGGTGTTTTGAGTGCGCATTGATTAAACGTATCATGTTTATCTAAAATGACGGCAGAGAAAGCAGGGAATATAAAATCAATTTCATTTAGCTTCTCTGTGTCAAAGTAGTGGAAATGTCTTATTTAAATTATTGATGATTTTCAAATCACACTAGATCACCCTTCTTGAGATTATCACTTCAGTGGCATCTACTGACTGAGTGCCGATAACACCCTCCAGACATGAGATAAATAATTTTCTTTTTCTCATTTTCCAACGACGAAACTAAGATTATTTTCCATTTGAAAATAAGGAATTTGTTTTAGCTTCCTTTACACTCATTGGATAAATATTGGTGTACAGCAAGGGCGTACACTGTAACCTCTTTTATTTAAATTTCACCCTATATCAATATTTAACGAAGCTTTGTAGGTATATACTCGTATATGGGAATTTTGTGATTATTGATGTTTTTTTGTATTAAATCCACTTAGGAGGCTAACTAACTAACTAACCATCATGCCGTTTCCCCGCAAGGGTAGACAGAGAGGACGGACCGCCAAACAACTCGGTCTTGGCACACACTCTTTGCCTCACTCACATTCATACATCGTCTCATACATACTCTTTTATTATTCCGACTTTTGACATGGCCCGACTCAAGTATCTGATTCACTTGATCGTGCCATCCTCGGGCATCCCCGACTTCTTCTACCATTCACATTTGCGTCATATATTCTTCTTAGACTACATTCTTTGTTCATTCGCTCAACACGTCCAAACCATCTGAGGGTCCTTTTCTTGGTCCTGAAACCTCAGGGCCTATATCATGCTGTGTGAGTTTTTTTTAAGGAAGGAAAGGAAGGAGAGGATGTTTTGGGAAGGAAAAATGTGTGAGGGGTGGGTAGGAATCCGGGGGTCAATGTGTCTAGTAGTAATGAACATATGAATTTATCTCTCCCACTGCAATTCAAGGCGATGATGGGTCGAGAGAGTCCGGTTGGAGAGATCTAGATTAGGTCTCCCTCAACCAAACTCTCAAATGGTGGGCAAACGCATTGGCCGCCAAGACCTAGACACACCTCACCCCATGAACCTGGGCACCCCTGCTAAGTCACCAAACGTAGCGAACGACTTGGGTGACCTATGGCAGGTGAGGGTTGCTGGGGCGGCGGTACCCATACCCGCTTCCCAAATAGAGATGTGCCCATAAATAATATCGATGATACAATCGCACTTGCCGACCATATAAAAAGGTTTGCAAAGCAACAAATAAGACTGAAATAAACATTCGAGTAGTCTTAACATGTTCGCTTATCCGTAAACAACACAAGGAAAGAAGTAATCAACAATAGACCAATAAAATTCATCGTTAATGTAAATATAAACACTTCATTAACAAAAAATAGACCCATCTAATGAAATAAAGGTTTGAATCGAGATGTCTAGGAGCGCCTCACGATTAATAAAGTATTTTGTAATCGAAACCTAATGCTAAATTTGAGGTTAAAGTTTCCTTTTTATAGACTCCTCCTTATAGTATGTATGTATGGATTGAAAAGGACGCTAATAAAGTAGTTGTGAAGTGACCAAAAAATTTAACATATTTTTTAAATTGTGACATAATAATAATAATAATTCTAACTAATAATAATATCCCCAGCTTCTGACTTTTCCATTTATTGAGTTGGCAGTACGATAAACTAGCACCTCTAGCGGCAAAAGTTATGTATACCTAGGGGTTGGTTTTCTTTTATACTTTTTGATGGATAATTTTACCCAAGGTTGTAGAAAATGCTTTTAACAAGGTTAGCGCATACGGGCCTTTTTCGAAAAAAAAACTCGTCGGGCCGCTTTCGAAATTTCGAACGTGTGACGTAGTAAAAAATTGCCACTTGTACTGCAGTTAAGGTGATCCAATAGTCCATGAAAAATCGAAATCGGAATCCACGCCTCTTTTTGGGAGGTGTTTAAAAATACTTGAGAAAAAGCTTTTGGAAAGGATGTAAAAGATATTTGAGATTTTTTTTACAGGTTGATTCGTAAAGGCCTGTAAAAATCATTAACTCATTTTTCGCATTGTTTATTGTTGTAATAACAAGGAAATTTAAAATTTATTTCACGAAACCAAGCGACGCGGAGTCTAGAACGTCTGTTCCTCGTCGCAGGCGGGGCGTTATTGTCATGAAATGGGTGTGCCAAGTGCATGGTTCTTACGCCAATGGCATGGCAAGGCATTCACTTTAAAAATCCAAGTTCGTCGAGTGCAGGCCGTATTGATTGATGTCAAAAATAACGACGAGAAAATGCATATTTTATTTTATTTTGTGAAGTTCGGGCGAAAATGTAATTTTTTTGCGATTATTATAAAAGAAACTGAATTTGTCACATTAAATTATAAAACCATACCCGAAAAAGGGTTTATAAATAGGAGAGTTTGCACTTGAAAGTGTTTTTTTAATTTCTCGGAGACAGGATTGGCAGTTATAATAGATTTTCAGAATCCATTTTCTGAATCTCCGGTACCAGACAACTTCCCGCAATACGACAGAAGAAAGATATCTAAGATTAGATCAGGAAAGTAATGCAGAGATAAGAGATATTTACAAACTTTGGATTTCCACGGGGCCTTGCGGAGACAACTTTGACAAATTTGTTCAATTTGTTTCCAGAAAACAAAATTTAATCTTTTTAAATTTTTTGACATTTCGGATTTCTTTAGCATTATCTCCACACAGGAGACCCTGAGGGAAAAAAAATGTTTCAGGGCCTGGGTCATCTTTGTGAATGCTGTGTTCAGAGTCATTTTAGGGTCAGGAAGGAGAGGAAGTTCTGGGAAGGAAAAATGGCCTACGCGGTCGAGGGGTGAGGCTCTCAACTCACAATCCGAAGGTCGCGGGATCGAATCCTGGCGTGGGCAAATAAATTTTATTTGAATAATTAGTGTTATTTCATAATTAATTCATTAAAATAATATATATCTACTATACTACTATATTTGCGGCACGTTCCAGAGTAGAAGATACTTTATTTATTTTATTTTAGGGAAATCAACAATTTACATTTTTCCAGTTTGTAAATGTTTGTATAGCCAAAATAAAACCAATAATGGATTTCCTCCTTGTGACTTTGCCTCTGATTAAACAGCATAATAAAAAAATAGAAATAAAAAATGTTTAATTAAGGAGTATGAGACCAAAATTTTTGTAAAACCAAAGATTATATAAAACTAAAATTTACAAAAAACATAAAAATATCAATTATTAACATAAATTATCGCCCTGGTGTAAGACCACCATTCAGAAATGAAACGTGCTTGATATGGCTTTTGCCGTGTTTGACGACCAGATATGAATATCCAGGTACTTCTCCACCTTATTCTACCCCATCTCTTTCCACTCCCCTCTCCCCACTACCTTCAACCTCACAACATAACCTAATTGGGGATGCCATAGTCTTACTGGCTTCAGATGGGAGCTGCTGGGACTCTTGGTCAGGTATTAACTAAAAAAAAGGTGATTACACAAATGACATTTCCCACTCACTGTAAACATGAAAAAGTGATATATTCCATAGAATCAAGTTTAAACACTACATATAATAAATAACTATATTGAATTCTTTCATAATATAATATTGGCGTTCAACAATGCAAACTTTGAACAAAACAAACTAATAAATATAACTAAAAACACGGCGTTTGATATAATTAATATCCTTACCAGGAACGACGCCTGAATACACGTTTTCATTTTTAAATGTTTTCCATTTCCTTTATCAATTTTTCACAAAACGCCCACTTTATACTTTCAAAGAACTTTATAATTTATAATAGAGACACCGCAATGCTTTTAGAGGGCACCTTCCCTCAAATAACAAGGTGCTTTGTGTTTTGCTTTCTTCTAAAATTCTAAAGAAAAAAACAAGTTTCTTCACACGTTATAGGCTAATAATCTAAGGAATAAATTGTTATTTTATAGGTCTTAGAAGAATAAGAAACAGTAAACAAAAACTTTTTTTAAGACACTTTGAAAAAGCTCTGTATCTTAAAAACATTATTTTATTGGTTTGTAGCTATGTATACAAATAGTACTCAATATGGATTCGTGGATTGGTCTCAATTTATCGACTTTTTTCTCTTTGAGCTTTTTAACTTGAAAGATTCACGAACAGTTTTTTTTGCCATAAATACGTACTTTACTTGATGAACGACTTTTGTTACAAAAGTTTTCATTATGAATGGAGTTTTTGAAAAGATGAATTATTGGATGATTATGAAGCTTAAACAAAAAGGGATTGATGATATTTTAGAATAGCCCTTCAAAATATAGATATTATCCTCAAAGTCTACGAATAAGTACATAATATTTTTGCTAACGATTACCAACTTTAAGTTTTTGACTTGTTTTATATTGCACCCTAGTTAATAAGTTGTATTTATCTTTTCTTGCAGCACGACAGTCCTGACGAGAGGCCCGTGATCCGCCTGCCTGATATATCCGAGGACTCTTCCAGTAGCGCCCCTCCGGATACCTCTACCACCTCCCTTCACAACATGGAAGGCCATGGCTCGCATACTCCCACCCTCGGGACCATTAGCCTGCAGACCCCCTCCACCCCCAGGATAGACATCTCCAGAGCATCCAGCTCTAGTCACCACGACTCCAGAGATAGTTCTCCAGAAAACGCTATCTTCGGAGTCGAAGACAGAGACCCGGAGGGAAACAAACTCGGGCTAGGATTCAGAGAAGACGGAACGGCAGACCTCAGATCCTCAACTGAAGAACTGGCCTTTCTAGAACCCAATCCAGGGACGGCAGAAAAAGAGACATCAAACAAACCAGCGCGCAAATCCCCTCTCATGTTTAAACCTGAAGACACGCACAGAAAAGATAGTCAGTGCTCTGATATTGTTCTTCTTTCCATTTCTGGAAGAACTAGTAGACTGTCCAGCATTGGCAGTCAAGGGTCTGGACATTCCAATGCGTCGGGACACTCCAACATGAGCCACATATCGGGGCACAGTAATGTTAGTCACATATCCGGTCAAAGCAGGTTATCAGTTATATCGAGCGTATCGAGATCCCCGTCACCACATAAAATGCTGTTGGAAACATCCTTTTGTGGGCCAAAACCTCTGGAAAATGATGTTGGAGTTGTCGGTAATGATAAGCATCACTCTGAAGTCCTTGAACAGGTTTTGCTTGCAAGAAAACATGATCCCAGAGAAGCTATTTTAGCCGAGGGAATATCAATGAGAAAAGCAAAAGAAGTCAATAATAAGCCATCACCACCACCCGTTCAAACTCGTTTACCTGACAAGTTGACACCAGCTTCAATTCCCGGAAAAGCAAATAACGCGAGGAAACATTCAATAGAATCTATACGAAAGGAGTCACTTACATCACCAGTTATTACACTCTCCACACTTGGTGCTAGTTACAAAGAGAGAAGACCGGAAGATACTCGTCATATGCTCTCCAAGCCGATTATACCACCGAAAGTTAAAAAACCCAAAAAGCAAGATCTTCCAAAACCAGTCATTCATACCGAGGCAAATACTGAAGCTGGTTATATAAGGATAAAGCTAAAACCAGATCATATGTACGAAGATGACGGAGAACAGGCGAGTCAACTAGAATCTTCTCTGCAAAAACCAGTGAGCTTAAATTTAAAAGAGCAAACAAAAAAGAATGCTCCCCATTTTTCACAGTTGGTAAAACGCGAAGATAGTTTAAATAAAATTAGCCGATATTCGGGTGAATTTGATTCCCAAAAACTTGGATCTCAGACCAAGTGTAATACTCGGTCTCCAAGCATAACGCCTACCGCAAGCCCCAAGTTAGGAAAAAAGACAAGTAATGGGAGTAGAACTCCTTCACCGGGCATAACAGTGTCAAGAAAATCATCTTTCTGCTCACTTTTTAAATCGAGAGAAACTATCGTGAGCCCTGATTCACCATCGGGAAAAGATAAGAAAAACGCCGCGGTTCCTACAAAAGATACGGTAGACAGTGTTCACAGTTCACGGTCAAGAAGTAAAAGCAGAGACCGAGACAAATCAGGTACGGCAACTCCGGTATCTGCCGGAAAGCCTAAAGGATCTGTTTTAGCAATATTCAAACCTCGCAAATCTAGCGCATCAGCATCACCCGTGGCGCGAGAGAGTCTTCCTAACCTAGATGGCTTATTACATCCTATGGGAAACAAGCATAGCACGGAAGCTAAAAGTGTGCAAAATTTAAGGAGCAACTCCAAGTTAAAGTATTACGATGCCCCTGTTGATGGATTCATAAGAATACCATTACACACACCTTCAGATGAGGACGAGAAAAATCTCACGGTAGAAAAACCTCCCGCAAAAAATACGTTTAGAGAAGAACCTCACCAACTTAAAATTGACCGTCCAAAGAGTGCGCCCAGCTCCAGTAGACCTTCAATTAGTCATCAGGCGGTAAACATGCCAGATAAATACGGAATAAAAAAAACTGAACCACTTGGAAAGCAGGTGGTTTTGCCCGACGGTAGCATCAGAATACCTCTTCATTCTCCAAGCGAAGATAGATTGGTTCGCTGTGATCTGATGACAGAAAAGGAGATAGAAGAGTTGAATAAGATGTGCAGTAACATACAAACTAAAAAAAATGCCAAATCTCAACCAACTCCTAAAACAAGCGTTTCATCCTCCACCGCAGTTTCAAAAAGAGAGGTAAAGAGCCAAGAAAAGGTAGAAGTGATTCACCACACACAAAACAATAGTAAATTTGATCATCAAGAAAAAATAATAACACAAGAAAGATTTAGAGAGACAAAGCCACTAGAAAAATTAAAAGAGATCTCAAAACCACCAGAAAAGTTAAAGGAAATTCCATATTTGTCGGAACTAAAACTAAAACAAACTGCCTCGCTCCCACAAGAGTTAAAAAAAACGGAAAATATTCCCAAAATCGAGGAAAAAAAAAACGCCAATAAAATTTTAATTTCACAAAAAGTTGCAATAGAAGAACCTGTAGAGCCCATAGCACCCGTAGAACCCGTAGAGCCTCTAGAACCTGAAATGAAAACCGACGAAGAAAATTTAAGTAATCAGACTAAAAAGCATATCATTTTTACAACGAAAGTAGGAAGCAAAGATCAAATTTTCAGTTTGCAATTTAGTTTATCAAAAACCGATAGTCAATCAAGTCAAATGTCTGACAATAGAAGTCAAATATCAGAAGATAGTGTTATCGAAGTTCCGATATGTGAAAAGCGCTCAGACGGCTCAACCCATCATTCTCCATCAACCGACAATAAATCAGATAAAGTGAGTAGTAAGTCAGATTTAGAAATCACCAAAATTGTGACTGATGAAATTTGCATTCACTCATCTGAATTGACAGATTCGCAGCATTCAGATTTATTTCCAATTTCTAATAGTGAGAACACACTTAAAAACCCCCCAATTGGCAGTTGTCGAGGAGATTCTGCTTTCAATGACAACGTTCCAAGTCCAAGAAATTCTGTGGACGATGCAGGAGTCGACTCCTCTGAATCAGAGAGGGATTCGGAGTTAGATTTTATACGAAAAAAACAGTTGCTCGCGCTAGAAAAAGCAGGTCACCGAGAACCAGGAACAATTGACCATGAACGAAAGGGACTCGTTCTTCAGCAAGATTCTTTTGATGATGAACTTCCCTATGTACCGACAACGCTGCCGCTGGAAAGGTCAGTTGCTATTCCAATTGTTCCCGTGAAACAGCGGCTAACCCTAGAAATGAAGACATTTCCAATAGAGAGACCACGATCAACAACACCAATTAATCCCAGTTGCCTAGAAGAGTATTGCTCAGATGAAGTGTATACACCGGATTCAATAAAAGCGGAAAGATTAAAGATTAGTTTGCCAAAAGAAAAAGATGAGACTCAAGAAAAAGCAAAAGTAAAACAAAAAGCAAAGTCTCCGCGGAGGATTTCGTCAGGGTCTTGTACAAAGACCTGGTTTGAGTTTGCGGAGCAGGGAATTTCAAATGCGGGAACCAGGAAAAGCTCGACGAGTCATGAATCTGATTCCGATCAAGCTCCTCCCCTTCCGCCGAGAGCGCCAGTGCCAAAATCTCAATGGATTAACTTTGAAGATATTCCAGAGAGAAGAAAATTACCCAAACGAATACAGACTATTCCGAGTCGAACCAATATAGAAGTGGCGAATGACGCAACTGTAGTGTACACTTATGTGAATCCTGAGGATTGTAAATGTGAGTGCCACGAATCGGGAAAAGATGCGGAAGATGGAAGTCCCGATAAAGAAGAGGACGAAGAACCCCTTCTCGAAGACCATGGAGAAGTAGACGGAATAAGTGCTCCGGTCACGCGACTGAAGGGGGACCCCAAGAAAGAAAGGCGGAACATCACTAGGTAAGCACAATTGCAGTAACATTCAAAAGAACAATTTTTTAATGATATTAGAATAAGTTAATAATAATAATCTAAACGAATATATGAAAGAGAACAAGACACAAAAAAACAAAAATACAATTTTGCTATTGCCACCTTCTTCCAGTTGCATTGGTTAACGCACTCGTCCCGGTTAGACGGAGAGGTTGGTGAGACTGGGTTCGAGTCCCAGTTGCGACCATTGTATTTTTCTGTGTCTTGTTCTCTTTCATATTTTCGTTTAGATTATTATTGTTAACTTATTCTAATATGATATATTTCACTGATGGGAATAACTTTCAAAAAAGTATAAAAAGAAAGTTGTTCTTATAAAAATTGAATTTTTTTATGCATTATTGAAGAATGTTTCAATAATCGAGGAGAAAATGGGATTTAATCGATGTGTAAGATGTGCCGTTCCATTCCATGTTTTTAGTAACTTAGGGCTGAACGAGGAGTGTCATTTTGCACAAGCAAGCAGAAACCAACAGCTATCATACAAATAAAAGTTGTTTTGTACATTAGGGACCTTCCATAAATTACGTCACACCTTAAGGGAGGTGGGGGTAGAGAAGTGTGACATTATGTGGCAAGGTTTATGGGGGAGGGGGGGTCATCAGCTCTGTGACGTCACATGTAAAAATCTAAATTATTAAAATGCTAAACTTAAAAAATGTTAAATTCAAAAATATGTGACTTCACACTAGGGGGGGGGGGATCTCAGAGTGATGATGTGTGACAGGGACGGGAGGGGGGAAGGGTAAAAAAATCATGAAATTCGTGTGACGTAATTAATGTTATATCATAAATTGATTTGTTATTTGGTTTAGAAAGCGGGCAATGAACTAGGTGAACCTACTTATACCTACATAGGCAACGCAGCGAGAGTTGGAAGCAAGAAAAAATATCCGTATTCGCTTCCACCACCAGCGAGAAACAGCCCTCTATCTTGTTTAAGCCTATTTATTGTCACTAGCGAAGAGGGACAACACGTGTAAACTATGCTCGTAAAAGCTTGAAATTTTTTCCATACATATCGGTCCTAGTTCGATCGGTGCACGAGATAGCGAGTGTAATAATCTCAGTTTTTATTATTTTTGGTTATTCGTTATTAATTAACTTATTTAGGGTCAGTTTTCCTGCGACAATTTATGTATTTTACTTTTCATCTCATTTATTCATTGGATTGCATATACTACCAATAAATATAGGATATAGACAAAGACAATGACAGGTGAGCTGATAATACATGCACATTACACATGGGGGAAATTCAGAAAGTTAGTGTACTGTGATAGAGGGAGATCATCTGACCAGAGCGAGTAGGAACACGGTTGTACGTAAACTCACTTTTTAGTGTCCAATTGCGTGAAAGATCTTGGTAAGTTTTTTTTGCTAGTTTCTTGAGCGACTTGAATTGAATGGTAAGAATTTTATGAGCTCAATTTTGACTGGAGATGAAATGTGGATTGCTCATTACAATCCTGAGATAAAAATACAGTCATCATAGTGGCATCATACCAATTACCCATTTGCCAAAATATTCAAAACCACAATTTCGGGCAAAAAAGTCAAAGCTTCGGTGTTTTGGGACCGAAAAAGCATCATTCTGATCGAATTTTTGCCTTAAGGGTGAACCTGCAATGCGCAACGATATTGTGAAAACCCAAAAAAACCCGAAAGGAGCATTCAAAACAAAAGGAGGGGAATGCTGACGATAGGAGTGTGCCTGTTGCACGACAACACCCGTCCTCACACAGCCTTAGCCACCAAGACGCTTTTGGACTCCTTTGGTTGGGATGTTTTGAACCACTCCCCGTAAACCCTGATTTGGTGCCTTCAGATTATAATCTTTGACCTCCCTGAAGGCACACATGGGTGAATTAAATTTTCAGCAATTGCAGAAAGAGGTTCTGAAGTGGGGAAGGAACTGGTGGGAGAGTTCTTCGAGGAGGGCATAAAGAAGCTTGGGCCACGGCTCACCACATGCATTGAATGGGATGGAATTATGTGGAAAAATAGTCAAGAAGTGTATCGAATGCATACATTTTTTGCAGATACATATTTTCTAAAAAAATACATAATCTAGGTATATAATTCAGCCTTGAAGATTATCACATAAAGATAACCTGTATTAATAAGCTTCAGTATTTTAATAACAACGAAATGTAACATTATTTGGCAAGTCCAAAAACGTTCCATATAACCGATTTAACAGGCTTTTGCTTCCAACTCTGAATTGTGAAATAATCATTAATTGCTTTTTTTTAAATTAAAGTCAAAACAAAACACGCCGCACGTATTAAAGTAAGTTATGCATCTGTGTGAGTAATGTGATGAAGTCAACTAAGGGTGATCGTCTTACACATTGCAAGCGCAGTACCTACAAATACTTTTAGATTAAAAATATTCAGGACCTTTTAATTCTTAAGTAGGTCACTGCCTCATCGGAATCCAGTGCTCATTAAGAGGAAAGCTGAGCCCCTGAGATGCAGGAATTGAAAGCATGCGGCTATGTCATTGACGTTCGTTGAGTCTCTAGGCTCTAGGCCTTCCCGAGAAGTAGGCTAGTCGGTGGCGAATAAAGGCAGGAAATAAATGTGTAACCTACTATATTACAGGTTTTCCCTGCGGTAAACTTCGCAGAATTTGAGAAGTTGCAGGAGTTGTCTATGCATAGGAATCCTATAGGCTTGTTAATTGTTGTTGGATAACCTCAAGTTACCCCTTTGCGCTGCTGGGAATTACGTTAGAGTTGGTTGAATATAGTGGTGGTAACAGGTTCGTTGAGAGTTGTCATTTTGTATGGTTTGTAGATACGTTACTGCACATCTTATTCAACTCTTCTATCCCATTTTCTGTCATCGGATCACAGAGAACCAATTGTTCACTGGGTTTTCGATAAAAAGATTTCAAACGGGAGGCGGGAATGGGTACCGCCGCCCCGGGAACCTTTATGGGATAACCAACAACTCTGCCATAGGTCATCCCACGTGGTTCGCTACGTTTGGTGATTTAGCAGGGGTGCCCGGGTTCATGGGGTGAGGTTTGTCTAAGTCTTAGCGGCGGACGACCATGATACGCTGAAACCCAGATTCCTACCCTTCCCTTTAAATATTTTCCTTCCCAGAACACAGAACACTCCTCTCCTTCCTCTCCTTAAAAAAACCCTCCATACAGCATCCCCAAAGATGACGTAGGCCCTGAGGGAAATTATTTTCCTCAGGGCCTCCTGTGTGGAGCTCATGTAAAAAAAATGCATGGTTTTTAATTTTTTAATTTAAAAACAAACCTTAGCAAGATGACTTTTTACGATTAGGGTTAGGGTTCTCATTGACACCAATTTATCAATTTTTTTCAATGACTATCAGATTTTTGGGGATTGTGTGTTTATTGTGTAAGTGTGTAGATGGCAAAGCGAATAAGTAAGACGATTCAATACTTACAAGTTTATTAACACTATTTACAGACACATAAATCTCCAATTTAAATATATGCAATAATAAAGAAATGTGAAGGGCGAACAAATATTATAGACCAGCGACTCCTGACCGAGAGTTAAAGCAGAATGATCGTTAGTTTTTTGATGCAACGCGAGGCAAGTTGCTTGAAGAAAGGTTTGCATCCCATTGGTGCCTGGGGGACCAATCGGGTGGTCAGACGGTGCAGATCAGTGTCCTTTGTTCGTCCTCCACATCAGCCCCCTTCCCGAAGACTCCTACACCATTACAACCCCTAGTGAGAAGGCTCCGGGGGTTGGTCAACGTCGGGACCTGTTGGCATGGAAAGTGAATTGTTAGAAAATTCAAGAAATGTACCTATTATGGCAATGTATTAGTCTCTTATATTGGCTGAGATATAAAAAAGTTTGAATTGAGTTGAGTTTTAATTTATTATAATTTTTTTAAAGATTTGAAAAATTATTTTATCAGACTTATTTGGTTCAATATTAAATGATAAAAGAAGATAATAATTCAAAAAGTTTCTAAACTCTAATTGAAATTAATAACAGCTCAAGTTGATTGCAATGAGTAACTGTTATAAAATAAGGTACTTCGAATCGGCCAAGCGCAGCGCATTTCAGGACTGGAGTACATACATAGGTACTGTTGGGGTTTCAACATGTACCCGCAAAGCGGAAGGGAAGGAAAAATTTGGGGATTGCCGACTTACCCGCAGATTTTCTCCCTTCGCTTATCTAATTTGCTCCGCTGGTTCTTCTTTTTGAGTTTTCACAAAACATTTATTAGAGTAATATTTTGCACACAGCACGGCTGTAATATTTCCACACAAAACATTCACTTATGAGTTTCACTTTAAAATGTTCGGTACAAGAGCTCCGTATTCAACATATGTGTTGACAGAACAGTGGATAATTTGTAACTAAACTGTCTGGTCGGCATGGGTAGGTATGATTTGTGGGTAGGTGGGTAGGATTGGTAGGTAGAAATTAAAAGTTGGAAAAAATAAAGGTAAATGAGCAATGCTAGGCACCAACATTTCCGCCCACCTAATTTTATCGAATTAACCAAATCGAATTAAATTACAAAGAATCCCCATGGAGGGTACAACAAAAAAAAAATATATAAAGCAAGATAAATTGTTCATGCAAGCTGTATCTGTACTGCTTCGAAGATACTTTCAAAAAAAAATCAAATAAAATAATAATGAATGTGTCGGGAGTACGGTTCCCGCAGAAAACAAAAAAAAAACAAAAAAAATATTTTGAAAAATAATGAAAATTTGTAAAGACACCTCGGGTCTATGATGTGAGTAGGATACTAACGAGAATTCGAGTATAGGCATCAAAAAAAAAAAAAATAATAATAATAAATAAAATAAAATTAACGAAAATTGAAATGGAATAGGCATTTCCCTTTTATACATACTGAATAATTACTAATACTAGCTTTATTCTACCGGTAACGGACACAGTTTTATCACTGGTCGAACCAACGAACCAGTTTGAGTCTTAACCGTAGCTACTCTAACTATCCCATCCTTACCGGGATGAACATGGATAATTCGTCCTAACAACCACTTCATAGGTGGAAGACGATCGTCCTTTATTAACACTAATTGCCCTATCTTCATGTTAGGATTAATTTTGCACCACTTTGATCGTTGTTGAAGCGTATTTAAGTATTCTAAATGCCAACGTTTCCAGAAATGTTGCGACATTTTTTGGAGATGTTGCCACCTACTTAATCGATTAGACGCGGTGTCAAGAAAGTCATATTCAGGCAACCCCAATAAGAATCCACCGATTAAAAAATGACCTGGGGTGAGTCCATTTAATTCTTCAGGGTCTGAGCTCATTGAACACAAAGGGCGGGAGTTGAGGATGGCCTCAATTCTGGTAAGAACTGTCGCAAATTCTTCGTAAGTTAGAACGGTCTCACCTATTACCCGCTTTAAATGGTATTTCACAGACTTTATCCCAGCTTCAAATAGACCTCCAAAATGCGGACTAGACGGAGGGTTAAACGACCAAATAATGCCACTTTGAGTTAAGTGATTAGATATAACATCACGATGTGATGCCAAGAATTTATTTATGTCGAGTAGGTACCGATTTGTACCTATGAAGTTGGTAGCGTTGTCGCTTATAATTTCTGAGCATAACCCTCGACGATCCGTAAACCGGCTAAGGGCTGCAATAAAGGCTTCAGAAGATAAATCAGACACAGCTTCCAAATGAACTGCCTTCGTTGCCATACATACAAATAAACACAAATAACCCTTTGACGTTTTAGCTCCCCTCCGTTTATGATCTTTCAAAGTGAAAGGACCTCCGAAATCAATTCCGACTCGAGAAAAGACACGGCTCTGTTGCACTCGAGAGGGTGGTAAATCAGCCATCAATGGAGGTGGTAACGTTGAAGATTTCATCTTATGGCAAACAATGCATTTTGAAAGTTGCGAACGAATTTTATTTCGTGCCGCTACTATCCAAAACTTACGCTGAATTGTGAATTGAAGGCTTCGCGGGCCAATATGAAAATATAGTTTATGATAATAATCTATAACTAAATAAGCTAAATGACAATTTTTCGGTAATAAGATCGGAAATTTATTTTCGTAAGACAGATCGGAGTACTTGAGTCGACCGCCCACCCTGATAATACCGTGGCTATCAAGAAACGGTTTCAAATTTAGAATTTGCGTTGAACATGGAACGTTATTTCGCATGTTACATATATCGACAGAAAAATACGTTTCCTGTTCGAGAAGTATAATTTTCAAAAGCGAGTCATTTAATTCGCGAGAGCTAAGATAAGTAGAGTTCGTATTACCTGTACCAGGAAGTTTGCGACAATTATTAACGAAACGCATTATCTAAGCGACGACGCGTTGCAATTTATTGAATGAAGAATATTTACTAATAATTGAATTAGGTACGATTTGAGATGATACAAAGGTTTTAAGGTTGCTAGTTTTGATTTCTGGTACCTCTTCGATAGATTGATTGGACACACCTGAACACGGCCAGTGTGCCACTGGTTGACTAAGCCACTTTGGTCCCGTAAACCACAATGGGTGTGAGATAATGTCTGCTGGAAAAAGACCCCTTGAACCTGAATCGGCGCAATTTTCCTCTGAGACAACATGTTTCCAAATAGCATTTGGTGTATTTTCCAGTATTTGGACAACGCGATTTCCGACAAATGTTTTCAACAAATAGGGCGGCGTTTTTAGCCAAGCTAGTACAATAGTCGAATCTGTAAATAGAAAAACGTTTTCTATTTGTTCGGTAAATTTTACAGATGATATAATATACTGTATAAGTTTTGTGAGGAGTACAGCTCCGCACAATTCTAATCGTGGAATTGACAAAGTTTTCAAAGGAGCGACCTTCGATTTCCCCATTAAAATGTGAGTGGTATTATTACTACGCTCTAATAAATACACCACTGCAGCATAACCTAACTCTGAGGCATCACAGAATCCTATGAGGACCAGACGGCTTGTGCCCACTGTGTTATAATATCTTGGGAGATTTACTGTTCGAAGTAATGAAAGCTGAGTTACAAATTTACTCCACATATTACGAATATGTGGTGGAACTTCACAATCGTCCCAATCAACCCTTAACTTCCATAATTCCTGTAATAGACATTTAGCAAAAAATGTCACTGTGGTGATGATCCCAAGTGGATCGAATAAACGAGCTACCGTTGACAAAATAGTTCTTTTTGTGCATAACTCGTTTCTAGGTATGTTTACCTTGTAGGTAAAATTATCAGTCATCGGATTCCACTGAATGCCTAATATTTTCACAGTTTGATCAGTTCCGGCGTTATCGAAGGAATGACCATCTTGCTGGTATTCTTGCGAAACCTGATCCAAAAGTAAAGATGAATTAGATTGCCATTTACTGAGTTCTAGTTTCCCAAGATGCAATAATGCAATGATTTCTTGTTTGAGTTTGAGGGCCGTGCTAATCGTGTCAGTCCCTGTTACCAAATCGTCTACATAAAAATCATCGCATAGAACCCTGGCGGCGTCAGGATATTTTGATCCTTCATCTTGTGCTAGCTGACGAAGGGTTCTTATAGCGAGGAAGGGTGAGCTAGAGAGCCCATAAGTTATCGTTTGTAATTCGAAATCAATAACCGGTTCATTCTGAGACTCTCTCCACAAAATATTTTGAAATTTACGCTGAGCTGGAATAATTAATATTTGCCTATACATCTTACAAATATCGGCTGTAAATACATATTTATGAAAACGAAAATTTAAAATCATACGTGGAATTTCAGTCTGCTATTTAGGACCGTTCAATAAGAGGTCATTTAGAGATAAATTTTGAGGTTGGGTTTTTGCCGACCCATCAAAGACCACCCGCAATTTCGTTGTTTTACTGTTAGGATTCAAAACACAATGATGAGGTAAATAGAATGCACCTAAGTTCCAAGGCACCCGTTTCATATGTCCTAAGCTTTCATATTCTTTTATAAATTTTCCGTAATCAACTGCTAATATGGGATCCCTCTTAAAACGAATTTCTAAGTTGTTCAATCGTGATTCGGCAAGTTTGAACGAATTCTGTGCTGGCATAGTTTCAGATTTTATTAACAACGGAACAACATACCTCCCGTCACTTTCTCGATAGTGTTTTGAAGCATAAATTGTTTCGGCTAATTCGTCTTCCGGATTAGTCAACATTGAAGGCGTTTCTTCAATTTCCCAAAATTTCCTAAGATCATCGCTCAAGGAATTTGTCCCAACAAACAATGACAAAGGCGTTTGACATGCTGAATTATCTAATTTTCCCATTATAATGTAACCGAAAATGCTATTCACTGCACAAGGATATCCACGAATTATTTCATGTCTACCATTAAATATATCCAAGTATATGTCAGCACCTAACAAAATGTCTATTGGGCCTGATTTGTCGTAAGATTCATCAGCTAATTTTAAATTACTAAATTGTGACGTCACACTCAATGGTAAATCATATGACGGAAGATTAGAAGTGATTTCCGTAATCACAATAGTTTGACATTGAAAAATAGGCCCCTTTTTATTTTTAGGTTTTATAAAACATTTTGTTGTGCCATAACAAGAATTTATACTACAATTACCTAAACCGTTAAGTGGAATTCGATTTGCTTTTATTGACAAACCGAGACGCTTGGCGCATCTTTCTGTAATTAAAGATACCTGACTACCACTGTCTATAACCGCACGGACAGGTAGATACTCATTATTTTTGCTACGAACTTCAAGTTGAATTGTACCCAGTAATATAGTAGATACGCACGGTGCATTTTGTAAAACTGTCGCTGCTAGGGTTGTTCCCACATTATTTAAGTCGTTATTACCCGATGGTTCGGCGGCCATATGCAACATTGAATGGTGTTTTTTATTACAAAACTGGCATGTAAACTTTGAAACACAATCTTTAATATGGTGCTGTTTCAAACAATTGAAACAACGGTTTAAAATTTTAATTTTGTCCCTCCTCTGAAGGGGACTTAATGACGTAAAAGTTGCACATTTATAAAGAAAATGTGAACCTTGACATAACGGACAACGAATGTTATTATCCTTATTTGCCGTTAACAACGTTTTCAATGAACCTTTTTTCTCTTTTGTCGTAGGTGGAGATGACATCTCCAACATGCGTGATTGATTTCTAAGAAACCCGAAAATTGAATCTGACCCTGGAATCTCCTCGTCAGCTAATTTGGATTCAAACTGTCGTTTTGTTGTCGGATCCATTGCTCTTATTATAATGTGACCCACGAATTTATCAAGGATATTTTCTACTTTCATCGCATTTATCGCGGCGTAATTCTCCTGAAAATTGCTTAGTATACGCGCTACACCTGCCGCTGACTTGGTTTGTAGGCATTTGAAATTAAGAATTTCATCAACGTAATGCGTAAAAAGCATTCTAGAATTTTGATATTGATTTACCAGAATATTCCAGGCTATGTCATAGTTTTCTTCAATAAGAGGCAATGATTTTATCAGTCCTAGTGCTGGCCCTGTAATTACCGATAAGAGGTAATGAAATTTTCCTACATTTGTGTACGCATTATTATTGTGTATAATACTTTTAAATAAAGAATGAAATGTACACCAATTTTTAATTTCACTGTCAAAAGTAGGTAACTTTATTATTGGAGCACGAACCGTTGAATTATTTGGCGTTTTAACAATTGAATTTTCTAAACTACTACTGATAGCGTTTTTCGTTTTCAATATATCAAAATACCATTCATCTACTTGAATAGCAATCACTCCTAAATCAGACATTTCTTTCACTTTGTCTAACTCCAATAATTGTTCTTCAATCTCCTTTTGAATCCATTCAAATTCCTGTAACCACTCTTTTATCTTTTCACATCTAGCCAGAAATGTATCTTTTTTCTTTGTATCATCGTAAATGTTAGCTATAAGCTCATGTGTTACACGAATTCTCGAAACTATCCGGTCACATCGGTTTTTTAACAAAACTGCCTTTTTCTCCGCCATTGTTACGACAAAAAAAATATTTTTGTGAAGAATTGAATTATGTTCACTTTAAAGAATATTATCAAATCAATTCCACAGTATATAATCAAAATAATAATAATTTGTAAGCAGTAAGGTATTTTTTCACTACCTACAGAAAACTTTTGCACACAGCACGGCTGATGCGCATTTCACAGATCAACTTTATGAACAATTTAATCCTGATGTATATTAAATTAATGAAAATTTTCAATTTATCTTGGCTCGAATCGACCAAATGTTGGGGTTTCAACATGTACCCGCAAAGCGGAAGGGAAGGAAAAATTTGGGGATTGCCGACTTACCCGCAGATTTTCTCCCTTCGCTTATCTAATTTGCTCCGCTGGTTCTTCTTTTTGAGTTTTCACAAAACATTTATTAGAGTAATATTTTGCACACAGCACGGCTGTAATATTTCCACACAAAACATTCACTTATGAGTTTCACTTTAAAATGTTCGGTACAAGAGCTCCGTATTCAACATATGTGTTGACAGAACAGTGGATAATTTGTAACTAAACTGTCTGGTCGGCATGGGTAGGTATGATTTGTGGGTAGGTGGGTAGGATTGGTAGGTAGAAATTAAAAGTTGGAAAAAATAAAGGTAAATGAGCAATGCTAGGCACCAACAGGTACATATGTTTACTAAAATAAAATAAAATACTGTTTTGTTTAAAACCACGAGTTTTATTAATTTTTTGAACCGACCGGTTTCGCTTTACTCAAGCATCATCAGGGTACAAATTAATACTACAGTATTAATTTGTACCCTGATGATGCTTGAGTAAAGCGAAACCGGTCGGTTCAAAAAATTAATAAAACTCGTGGTTTTAAACAAAACAGTATTTTATTTTATTAAATATGTCAAACCACAAAGTGATTGCTTTCTACAATAATACATATGTTTACATTGCAAGAGCTCTTAATGCTAATAATAATAGTGTTCGCTGCCTATTGTTGATTTTAAGTAGATAATATTTCTGTATAAGTAGATAGATACCTGTGCGCTCGCTAATTACTTGCTAATAGTATTATTAAGCGACAAACGAATACATCGGATTATTGAACAAATAATAATAGTGTTAGGAATGCAGTAAATTTGACTACTTGAAAATGAATGCATGATGATAATTTAAATTCAGTTAAGTTATGATAGGAATTACTATTAGAAAAAATGTTTTTGTTTTTTTTTTACAAGGAAGTGCACAAAAAAAATATTTTATTATTATTGTTGTTTTTTTGTTGAAAAATATTTTTTTCTTCTTTCTTGAGTAACATGGCGATGCGACTGATTGCTGGTTGCTGTCGAGTGTTACGGGCAATGGTTTTGGACATGTTTTGGCGGGAGCTGTGTAATTTTGTTTGCTCTGGAAGTAGTCAAGCCGTAGGTGCAAGGTTTGTTTTTTCTGGTGACTCCAAGTGACGATACGTTGTTATGTGCAGAACCGAAAAATTATGCTGTATCCAGCATTGCCGCGAGGTGCGGTTAGCAATGGTGGAGTTGGTTTGCGAGGGCTAGTGGCTGCCGCGAAACCGGTTTGGCTGCTTGTTCTGGTTGAACAGAGGCAAGGCCCTCTGCCTGTTCTGGTTGAACATGAGCAGAGTTAGCTAGACTAGTTGTCGTAGCGTGATACTTCTGTGAGTGAAAACGGCGACATGCTTCAGACCACCTCCGTAGTCCAGTGGCTAAGACTCTTGACTCACAATCCGGAGGTCGCGGGTTCGAACCCGGCGTGCGAAAATAAATTTTATTTGATTAATTTGTGTTATTTCACAATTAATTCATTTAAAATAATATATAGTAGATATATTTGCGGCACGTTCCAGAGTGGAAGATACTATCAGTATCGCCCTGGTGTAAGACCACCATTCAGAATTGAAAAGTTGCTTGAAAATGGCTTTAGCCGTGTTTGGTGACCAGATCTGAATAGCCAGGTACCTTCCTCTTCCCCACCTCCTTCCCCTCCCCGCTACCTTCAGCCTCACAACATACCTCAATTGGGGATGCCATAGTCTCACTGGCTCCAGACGGGAGCCAGTTAAGATTATTGTGCGGTATTAACTGTAAAAAAAAAAAAAAAAAGACCGCGCGTCGTGGATTATGATTGTTGTGCCAAAGTTGTTGAAGATGTTTGAAATATCGCAATTAGGGCGATGATTTTTCTAAATTATTCGAATTGAATGTGCACGGCGCTATACATTTGTAGGCTTTTCTTCCAAATTGATTGTGGTAAAAACAATATTGGTTTGTAGTTCCATTTTGTTGAGACGAGTTCCGTCTTGTTGAGTAGTTCGCACGAGTTGGCAAATCATTATTGTCGCCTGATTTTTGGCGAGAGAATGTTCGTCGGCGAGACTGGTGTTGCGAGCCTCGACCGTGTTGTGACTTCAAAATTTCGATTTCGCTGGTTAAATCAGTGATTGGTTTTTGAAGCGTGATGAGGAGTTTCTCGCTGGAAGTGGTGAGAAATCCTTGATGTGAGTTGTCGACACTGCATGTTTCGGATTTGTTGTAAACTTCGAAAATTTTGTCAGCTTTTTCTGCCATGATAGAGAGTTGTTCCTCCGGAAATACAGAAAGGATTGCTTGAATATTTTGCGGAAGTCCTTGCATCCAGATTGCACGAGTGATTGCGTTGTCGGCGAGACCCGGACCTGCCAATTCTTTGATGTGGCGGAGTAGTTCGGAGGGTTTTCTGTCTCCCAACTGTAATTCGGTCAGGAGACGTGTGAGTCGTTTATCTTCAGATTCCTGATACCTGGAGATGAGCGTGTTTTTTAGCGTTAGGTATTTGTATTGAACAGACGGAGATGTGACCAGGTCGCTGACTGTTTTTAGTGCTTCGGCATCCAACGATGCTATGATGGTAAAATACTTGGTGGAATCGCTGGTTATTCGGGCGTTGGTGGACTGAGCTTCAGCCTGAATAAACCATAGAAGGATATTTTGTTTCCAGCAAGTTTGTAGTTTGACGCCAATACGATATAATTCAGGAGCACCTTGAGGTTTGCTTCAAGAATTTGAGGAGTTTGCTTCGTTGGTAGACATGTTTTCGTGGATTAGATTACTGAATACCAGTGGAAAATATTTTGCGACAATAAAATATTAATTTAAAAACCTGAAATACAATCTTCAAAAGGACACTATATTGTGGGGTGCGATACAGTACCTTATACAGGAAGTTTAAAAAGGATACTTTTTTGAAGTAAATTCGCTGTGCGCCGAGGCTGATTGCCTAGCGCTGGAATTATGGAGGCCCGAGATGCTGGGTCAGCTCTGTGCGGCTGCTTGTTGCCCGGCGCAGGCTGCAGGCGCTCGATAGGTATTTGGCTGAAGATTCCTCGATGATGGATTTCCTGAAATGTAAATTTACGCAAGCTTAATCCGTTGCAAAAAATGTTTTTTTATTGTGGGTCAACATAAATTTATTATTTGAAAACAGTGTGAGTAGTACTGTGTTACTGGTTGTAGGTAATATTAATTTAAAGTATTGACGACCGGGCGATAATTGATCGCAAACAAAATTTTTAACAATAAATATTGGCAAGTAAGAATAAATCGTAATTTACGATATGAATGTTTAAAATATGTCGATATAATATAAATTATTGTAGTAGTAATAATAAAAATGATAAAAATACTCACAGATTTAATTCGCCCGGGATTCTGCAATAAACCTTCGGTCAAGAGGTTTGGTTGTTGGTTCACTTTATAGTTAAATTCGTGTTGATTACGATTGCAAATTAGATATTATTTCGCGTAATTTGTTTATTCACAGGGGTCACCACTTTGGTGATTGTTGGGTTCCAAAAATACCAATATTTTGAATAAATAAACTAATCTGGTAGTTCTGTGAATAGTAGACATCGCGTCAAAAAAATGTATGTTTCTAATGTTCTCTTATTTGATCAATCAAAACTCTCTGAAATAAGATCTGTAAGTAGCGTCTTAAACACCTACCTACATAATTTTAAACTGTATATAACTTAAAAAATAATAAAGTCATCATTTTTTTCAATAGAAATAACTTTATTAAATAATAAAACGGGTCTTTCATAAAGCGCTTCCTATAAAACAAAGTGTGTCTGAGATATCATCGAATTTTTTTATTCGTTTGAAAGGCCTATCGATGCCATTATGTATGGAATATAATATCGTTCAAATTTCCGCCATGGCGCATCTGAAATGTCCAATTTTTCATGACTGGCACATAAACCAGGCTGAATTTGACCGATGGCATGGGTTGCTGCCTTTACAAGCCGGATTCTATACCTGAACAACTCTGGGATCAAGGTGTCTATGTGTACCGGTGCCTTATTGAATATATAGTATTTATGTGTGCTCCACTTACTTGTCCAATACACCACACATTTTTTGAAATATTTATCTTTAAAATTTTCAATATGGATTTTTTTTGAGTTTATTAGGGAAACAAACAGTTATACATATTATAAAACAAGCCCTATTAATCAAACATCAAAAACCGCGAACGATTGGAAAGAAATTACCTATAAAAAGAGAAAAACCTCGCGTATTCTAATTAAAGGAAAAAACGAGAGCTCCGGTTTAAAAGTCCTTCCAAAACAGAGATATATAATAGCCTCCAGATTCGATCCCGAAACAACTACCGATGAAATAAATGGGCTATTGATCTCCCATAATATACACTGTAAAATAGATAAATTTATGGCAAAGTCAGGCGAGTTTGCCACTTTTAAAATTGGATTTAATATCGAAAAATTCGAAGAAATCGTTAAAGAGGAAATATGGCCACCGGGTATAATAGTACGAAATTTTATTTTTAAAAAACCGATCTCTACGCTGAACACAGAAAATAAGACTTCTAGAAATGGATCCACGTAAAAATAAAAACTGTCTACGGATCTTATCTCAAAACTGTAGGTCGATTCGACGGACAAAACATTTTGTAAAAGATTTATGTGAAACAAATGACATAATACTGCTCCAGGAAACATGGACTCTACCAAAGTCCCTGAAATTGGATAATGATATATTGTACCCTTAATTTAATTTAATTTACCCTTACTTGAACTGTAATATCTAATATTAAAAGTATATATATATACTGTTATTTGTCCTTCTAAAACTATTTTTTCTAAATTATGTACCTTTGTCAAGTAATATTTGTATTTATTTTCATAAGTTCTTTGATCATTGTTTAAACATCTCACTAAAACACTATTAATTTTTTTTTTTGCATGTTAATACTCCTCCCATAAACACGAGCTCTTGAGCTCAATTTATGGAGTAGTAGTAATATAAAATGAATTATTGTATAACCTTGCACATGTAACCATTTGTATTGTAAAAACAAAATTCTTGAAATAAATAAATAAAAAAAAAAAAAAATAAAAAAATAAAAAATAAAAAAAAATATATATATATATATATTCTCAAAAATTCATCCCCAATTTTCAGGATGGAACTTCAGCCGTAAATTTAGCTGATGGCCCTCTAATTGGACGACTTTATGGTGGAGTTGCCATCTTATGGCGGGATTCACTTTCAGTCGACATTGTGGAATGCTTTGAACCAAGAATAGCGGCAATACAAGTAACTGTAAACAGTGGGAAAATATTAATTTTTTCAATTTATATGCCCACAAATAAACCAGAAAATCTTGAGGAATTTACAAACTGCATGGGTAAGGTAAACGCAATAATCAATGAAAGGAACTCGTCCAGTGCGATTATCTTTGGCGATTTTAATGCAGATCCCAAAAGTCTGTTCGGCCGAGAACTGGAAAAGTTCTGCGAAGAGTTTAAGTACGTTTGCGCCGATACAAAGCTGATGAACTGTGATACTTTTACGTATGTGAGTGATGCCCATAGCACCACAAGTTGGTTAGATCACTGCGTCGTCACAAAAGCACTGGAAAATGCTATAAGTAGCGTAAATGTACTATATGATGCGGTGTGGTCCGATCACTTGCCAATGATTATAAATCTAAACCTTCAATTTTTACCAGCCTTTGTGGAATCGTGTAATGATAATATAATTGATCCTTCTAGATGGAATCCGAAATCTAATGTTGATATAATGAGATACACTGAAGCTATCAATAACAAACTTCTAAACGTAATTCAAGATTTCTCCCAATTAGAACTTGATAAAAAATCAACCGATGAAACACACAAAAATCAAATAAATTCCCTATATAAAAATGTTGTAGACGCACTGCGAAATGCTGCCTCCACCACATTCAATAACCCAAATCGAAAAAATAGAAACATTCCGGGATGGAATCATATGGTTGCAGCCAAATACGCAGAATCCAGACGCGCCTTTCTTTCATGGCTCGAAGCCGGAAAACCGCTCTCAGGGCCGGTTGCCGAAGACAGGAAGAAATACCGAACGATTTTCAAAGTAGCTCTGAAAAAATGTCAACAGACAGAAATACAAAAGCGAATGGATGGTATTGCCACCTCACTAATAAATAAAGATTTTCATAAATTTTGGCAAAAAACATCTTCAGAATTGAAAACGAATATGAAAACTCCTCTCTGTGTTAATGGAGTAAGAGGAAAGGAAAATATCGCCAATGAATTTCGTAATTTCCTCTCTATGGCGGGTGAAGAAGCGGCAGAAAAATCTCTGGATATAAAATTTTTGCTTGAAAACTGAATGTAGTACCACCGCTATCAGTATTACTCCGTATATGGTTGAAAAAGCTTAAAGAGAAATGGCAGCAGGAAAAGCCACAGGACATTACTCAATAGCTCTTGAACACATTAAGTATGCTGGACCAGCGATTCATTTCATCCTAGCAAAACTATTCTCAAATATTTTGCGTTACAGGCACATCCCGAATGAAATGACAAAAAAGGTAATTATTCCCATAATTAAATCAACAAATCTTGATCCATCCGTGATCAATAACTACCGACCAATTTCACTCTCAAACGCCGTGGCGAGATTATTTGAAAAAAATTTATCCGTTGTTGTAACAGACCATCTAAAAACAGAAGATAACCAGTTCGGATTCAAACCTGCACTGTCAACATCTATGGCAATATATTCCCTAAAAGAAACCATCAGCTATTATAAACTAAGGAAAACGCCAATCTATACCTGCTTTCTAGATCTAAGCAAGGCGTTTGACCGTGTACGTCGTAATAAACTGTGGGAAAAACTAAGGAAAAGAGCAGTTCCGGAAGATGTAATAGCGATTCTTTCAATTTGGCACACGCAACAAGAAAATATTGTGAAATGGTCTGGGGAGCTGTCTAATCCATTCTATTTAAAAAGTGGCGTAAGGCAAGGAGGAAGCATGTCTCCGGTTCTGTTCAATCTGTATACCGATGATCTTATTAAAAAACTTAATGCCACGAAAATAGGATGCCATATACATGGAGTATGTGTGAACAACATTAATTACGCAGATGACATGGTTCTTCTTGCACCGTCACTAAGCGCATTACAGAAGTTACTAAGAATTTGTGAAAACTTTGCAAAAAAACATAACCTGTTATATAATACTACCAAGTCAGTAGTTATGGTTTTTAAAAACAAAAACGAAACCATTCAAACACCCTCAGTATGGTTAGATGACAGGAAAATGAATGTTTATCACAGCGTTAAGTACCTGGGACACATCATCACAGACGACCTTAAGGATATCGAGGATATGGAAAGGCAGAGAAGAGCGATATCTGTTAGAGCGGGTATGCTGTCAAGACGTTTTTACCTATGCAGCCCAAAAGTAAAAAGAATATTGTTCAACGCTTTCTGTACCTCGCTGTATACATCAGAACTGTGGGTTGACTACACTGCATCCCAATGGAACAAGTTAAAGGTTGCTTACAACAACGCATACCGTCAACTTTTCCGCCTACCGAGATACTGCAGTGCTACGGAAATGTTCCTGGAGGGACGAGTGCACACTTTCCAAGCACTTCTCCGCCACCGCATGGGAAGTTTATGTCGCAGACTACGCCAATCGAAGAATGCAATCATCACCGCCATGACTACCTGGTTGGAGTCCCCCCTGATGGCCCTCTGGAGACGGGAGACGATAAAATACCCTCCGTAAACAGCTGCATGAATTAATTTTACTGTTTATTATTATTTTTCTCATGTTGTTCATGCTTATTCGTTTTTTTTTTTTTTTAAATTTATTTATATGTTGTTATTTACTTTATTTTTAACATTAACCCATTTTTTGTTTCAAAATATGGAATGTATTGCATTGCACTACCCCTGCATACATTCTGGAATAAACTTTTATTACGGTGCTCCAGATTTTATGTCCGGGTTGAATCTTTCCCAAATGAAAGACTAAACCCTTCCACACACTTTTCCACAAATGAATATCTAGTAAATGAACGCAATGTAAGTGCACTATATAAGAATAAAACAATACAAGAACAATACGTTAATCCACCAGAAACATAATGGGAAAATATTTCACCGACTCCAGATATTTTCATATCAGAGGGTTCGGCTCTGATGAAATCCTAACTGGTCCGATAAATCCTACTGATCCCTTAATATAAATATTTAAAAAATCTTTCGTAATCCTACATGTATTTAAAATGACCGACTTTTGCATTTTTATGTACAAATTTTTTGACAAATCTAATACGCCTAAATTTTGAATGAGAGAGCTAGGTATAATGCCAGTAGCCGAAATAACAAATGGTAATATTTTTATAGTCTGAGAATGCCAAATTCTTTTAATTTCATTTCCTAAATCTGTATATTTTCTTATTTTTTCAGAAACAGTTTTCTGAATATTACAAGAATTTGGAATAGCGACATCAATGATATAAGTTATTTTTTTAATTTTGTCATGTAAAACTATATCGGGTCTATTATGACTAATTGTTCTGTCTGTCAGAATAGTTTTATCATAATAAATTTTATAAAATTCATTTTCTAAAAATGAATTTGGTTCATATTCATAATATGGTACATTACGGCAGTCAATCAAGTTATGTTTAATTACCAAACTTTGATGAATTATTTTTAAAACTTGATTGTGCCTAAATGTATACTCGGACGGCGCTAATACAGAACATCCCGATATAATATGTTCTATAGTTTCCGGAAAAGCCAAACATTTTCTACATAAATCATCAATTTGATTTGCATCTTTGATGATATGCTTCCTATAATTTTTAGTATTAATGACTCTATCTTGTATGGCAAGCATAAAGCCTTCTATTTCTGCGCTCAACTCTCCAATACTCAACCATTTGTTTGACGAAAATTTGTCAACATATGTTTGGTTGAGATAATTGAAGTGTTTTGCGTGAAGAATTTTATTTGACCAGGTATCTAATAATTCCTGGTTGGTATTTATAAGAATGCTGGCATTCTCGTCGTATAAATTTAATGGTGAAATATTTCTATCTGCCTTGCAAATAATTTATTATTATTATAAGGTAATTACATATTACATGGTTGCATTAACTAGCGAAGTTTTCGAAAAATTATAAAATTTGTCCAAAAAATCGTCATCACCACAATGACAATTATTTTTTCAAACTTTCTTCAGGCAGGTAGGTTACCTACAATACCATAATATTGAGAAAAAAAATCGAATAAGAAAATTCAAATGAACTTTAAGATTTCAAACATTTCATCATTGAACCATTAAAATAGCCACCATCTTGAATCGGAGACGGGACTTACATACAAATTTACACACAGACAAAATGATCAAGAGTTCCAGATCCCTCGATGAGACTCAAGATCAAGTATAATACCTATTATGAAAATAATATAAGGTTTCTGAAAACATTTGGCGACCCATTGCAGAACAACACTGTTTTGGCATCATTGCTTTATAAATGTGTTTTTTCTGGCGTTATGAGGTATAATTATAACAGTTTCTTTAACTTTTTGAAAATCTAGTCTCCTTCAACGGAAGCAGTCCTCTGAACAAGCCCTCCATTGATATGCTTAATACTATAAGTGACCATCTCAGGTACGGGGGCTCCATCGAAGCCAGAGTAAAGTTAGCCTCTCAAAAACTGAGCGAACTGTACAGGGCCCGCAGATACTTAGTATACAACTGCTAACGGTAGAATTTGGCAGCCACCTCTGGTCTGAAGACCCGAAATACCTGAAAAAAATTCTCGACTCTGTGCAGAAACGGGCGGTCTGTTTTGATTGATTATCCCATATTAACGAACAGATTGCAATTTTTCACATGAGAACAGGTTTTTGAGTTCAACAGCTCGGCTGGGGAACGATTTGCCGGCCTCTGAGAGTCCTCCTTCCTACATCATGGGTCTCTTCAAGACCCATGTTCAATCCTACCTCTCCTCAAAAGACCCTCAACACATCTTCTTCTGGGGGAAATTATTTTCTTCAGTGCCTCCTGTTTGGGGTTAGTGTAATGTTAATGTAAAAAAAAAAAAAAAAATTAATGTGAAAACTATAAAATAAAGTTTATCTTTCTTGCGTTACGATGTTCAATTATAACAGTTTATATTATAAAGTTTAAAATTTATTTCGTGTAGTTTACCGATATTGTCTTTTACTTCGTTATTTATCGTCATTCAAATTAAGGTAACGAAGCCGGAAGATTGCAAACACTGTTTATTCGGTACCAAACAAACAGATATAAATACTTGGCGACCCTTTTCAAATAAGTTACTGAAGCCCGTAGGCTATCTGAGTTTGTATCTCAAAATAAGCAAATAATTTGTATTCTGAACTGCCACGAAATATTTATCGTGTAAATAATAAACAAATGATAAAATAATATTCTTATTTACGGGAAGAACGCTTCGTGAATTTTATTATTATTTTTTTTTCAAGGTACAACCCCGTTAAACCGCAATTAAGCAGTTTTAAAAAAGGATCTTCAAGTTCAATTACTATTTAAGCAAACATTCAAAATACTATTTGTACAATTAACATACAGATTGTCACAATTAACACACATACTTTATATAAACCATCTTTATTTAGTAACCATGCTTTCTGCATATATCTCAATCTATTTGTAGAATCGCAGTTTTTAATATTACTTGGTAACATGTTAAATATTTTGGGCACGTTATATTCGCCGTCCGTAGTTATTGTTATATATTTTGGAACAAGCATTCCTTCATTCTTTGTGAACCTAGTATTATGTTCACGTACCACTTTTCCTCTTATAATCAGACTTATATATATTATGTTGAATCAATATTTTGTACCAATATAAGGCCTGCACCGGTAATAGAGTTAAATTCCGATACAACAATGAAACTCTGTGAAAAAATATGTTCTTGAACTAGTAATCGATAGAATTTTGTACTTTGTGGTTTAAAATAGTTGCCCCAAGTGGTTATTCCATATCGTAAAGTTGATTCTGCGAGTGATAACTAAATACTTTTTAAAATATTCACCGGAAAGAAACATTTCAGTTTGTGCAACGTACCCACTATCGCCAATAATATAAACGATTTAATGAAAATTATTGCTGACTCATGGGTGGTTTGGTATATTAATGGCTGACTCTCTGACAATTTGCATTAAAGTAAAATTGGTTAGGTTAGGAGAATTTCTCATAGTACAGAAGTGTTTCATTTATTTATTTTTTGTTACGTGAAGAACCAACAAGAATCCCATCTGTCGGGAGACAGTAGGTCTTTGGCATCCCCAATTGGGTATTTTGTGAGGCTTAGAGAAGTAAGGAGGGGTAAGAAATGGGAAATAGGAAGGTTGTGATGTAACATTAGCTATTTAAGTCTGGTCAGAGCTAAAACCATCCCTAAGCAATATTTCGATTCTGAATGAAGGTGTTCCTCCAGGGCGATACTGAGTGCTTCTAACCGCGAGCTCTTAAAGGACAACAGCCAAACTCTTGAAAGATATTTCCTCTGGCAAAAGCTCTTAAAAGATATTATCTCAGCAGCTTATTAACCAGTGACACATTATGTCTTGGAACTCTAACTTTTGTATATTTTCCTAAATGTATATATGAAATATTCTTCAATTAACTGTGTCTAGTGTGTCTGGTCTGTATTAAAATCTATGTACCCACTCTCTTTATTGAACATTTTTAATATTCTTTTATAAAAAAATATTTTTTTAAATTTTATTATGTTGTCCTTCCTGAAATGAGTTTTATTAATATTAATTATTTTATAAAATTATAATATATTTAAAAGTTTTTTTTAAATTAGCTCCAGTCTCCACACAGGAGGCCCTGAGGAAAATGATTCCTCTAAGGGCCTAAGTCATCTTTGGGGATGCTATGTGGAGGGTCTTTTTAGGAAAGGAAGAAGATGAAGTTCTGGGAAGGAAAAGGGTATTAGGGGTGGGTAGTAATCTGGGTGTCAGTGTGTTCAGGAGGGACAGACGTATGAATCCATCCCTCTCACTGTGGTGCAGGGCGATGTTCCGAGAGAGTACGGCTGGAGAAGTCAAAGGGTCTCCCTCAACCATTATCTCCCGATCCGCCCTACCAGGCAACGATGATGAAGACCCGGACAATTTCTCACCCCATGAACCCGGGCAACCCTGCCAAGTCACCAAACGTAGATAACCACTTGGGGTGACCAATGGCAGGTGTGTTGGTTATCCAATAAATGGTTCCCGGGGCGGCGGTGCCCATACCCAACTCCCAAATTGAGGATATGATGATAAATTTGTTGTTAAAATCATATAACAAAGAAACCACTTTTGATTTTTTTACTTTTTTTAAATTTTCCTGTGAATTTTTGTGGGTCTGTGCTAGTATTATTCTAAAAAAAAATAGCCATGTGGAAAATAATTAAACATCTAACTCGACATGCTTTGTTCGGTTCCAGTGAAATTAATAGACTTTGATGTGGGTACGGTACGAACCAAAATGGTTAAACAAACCGAGGTTATACATTCATACTTGAATTACTTTCGAGGATTATTATTCCTTATAAAACATTAAATTTAGTAAACGTAGAGTGAGTTTGGAACAATGACTTTTATTGTAGGTAAAGTAACAATATAAACTTATATGTCTCTTAGCTCGTTTTTTCGGATAATCTAGCTGCTTTGTTTCATTCAAAACTCATGAACAAATCGATGTACGAGGGATGTTCAGAAAGTAAGTGTACTGAATTTATTTTTTTGAAAAGTGTATTAGAAAAAAAATTACATATCGAACATTTTTAAAAATAATGTCCAACCCGTTCAATGCATGTGGTGAGCCGTGGCACAAGTTTCTTTATGCCCTCCACGAAGCCAGCTCCTTCCCCCACTTCAGGACCACTTTCTGCACCCGCTCGTCGGTTAAAAATTTATTTTCATCCTCACATGCCTTAAAAAAGGTGAAAAGATAATAATCTGAAGACGCCAAGGCAGGGGATTACGGGGAGTGGTTCAAAACATCCCAATAAAATGAGTCCATGATCGTATTGGTGCTACACTTCTCTGGTCAGCATTCCCCTCCTTTTGTTTTGAATTCTCCTTTTCAGTTTTTTCAGGGTACAGAATATTGTTGTGCATTGATGGTCTTAACCTGAGGCCGAAATTCGACCAAAATGATTCCTATTCGGTCCCAAAACACTGAGGCCATGATTTTTTTTGCCCGAAATTTTGGCTTTCAATTTTTTGACAGATGGGGAATTAGTGTGACGCCACTTGGACGGCTGTTTTTTTCCCCAGGCATGTAATGAGTCACCCACTATCATCTCCAGTCACAATAGAGCTCAGAAATCCTCACCTTTTTTCTTGTAGGTGTTATTCCTTCCATGAGTAAAAAGCGGATCACAGCACTTTTTTTAACAATTTTTAACCGACATCTTCCACGCGACTTGTCACTACAACGTGTGTCCACGTACTGCGGTGTTCCTGCGATATTTGCTCTTTTCAGAAGACCCCCCTCTACCACTCAGTGTTGCTAAACCACAAAAAATCACAGCCCGCTATGGTCACAGTACACTTAATTTCTGAACATCCCTAGTACGTACTCATATCAAATCGATGTACAAAGAAGTGACATTTTTATGGTATGAAAGTTTGAACGCAACATTGAAAACATTAGCTTACACAAAACATCCGGAAACTCCATAAGTTTTCGCCTATCCCGGTCTTGCTTCCATCTAGCAACTACCCGCACCAGGTGAACAGAACTTTACAGAAGTTTTACCGCAAAAAATGTTATTTGTTCGAATATTTGTGCACATAAAATTATTAGTTGAGTTAAAAAAATGGATTGGAAATACCATGAGTGGTGTGCGTCGAGCGCCAAGTATTTTTCTCTATTGGTGTCATTCGTAGAGGCATTACACCGTAAGGCGCCGTATCCCCGCTCAAAAAGAAGAAGATGGAGAGATATGTAATTACAAATGGTCACCAAGGTTGTTTTCTATCGGTTCTGATTCTGAGCTTTCAAATTTCGTTACCTGTTTTCTTTCCTGGAGATATTCTTTGAATAGATTCAGAGCTACGTCAGAAAGACCTATGTCTTCTAGTTTTTCCAAAAGTATTTTCCTTTCTATCGTTTCAAATGCTCTTTTGAAATCTAAGAATGCTGCAATGGTGATTTTTTTTGTCTGTTTCTTTTTTCCATGTATCAATCACTATATTTATCGCCGCTTCGCAAGAGTTGTTGTTCCGGAATCCTGATTGCTCGTCACATAATATATTATGTTTTTCCAAATACTCAACGAGTTATTTTTTCATTACAATTTCTAGTAACTGTTCGTATTTTGGTAACATATTTATTGGTCTAAATTCTTCACATTTTCTGGTATTAACAACTGTCGGAATCGGGATAACAGTAGATGTTTTCCATGTGTTTGGAAATTTTCCACTTCTTAATGATTCATTTATTATTTCCAGTAAATGAGGTCCTATCGCTGGTATTGCATCTCCCAAAACTTTAAACTTATTCCATCTGGACTCTCTTTTGATTTGGTGCTGTTAAGAATCTGTAAAAGATATGTTTCATCAATCTCTTTAAAAACAAGTTTTTCTCGGTTTAGCCGAACATTTCTCACGTAGGTGTCTTTCTTCAGTATTGGTATACTCTGATGCAATTCTATTATGCTGTTTACGAAATATTTGTTGAAACAGTTTTGTATGGTACGCTGTATCTGATGAGGAAATTCAATGTAGCACTTCATCCCTTTATCTTCGGTTTGTAGTAATCCTTTTATGGTATTCCACATTTTTTTAGTGTCTCCTTTTTCAGAGATAATTTTGCTTTTGAAGTAATCGTTCTTAAAATTTTTCAATTGTTTTGCGTATTTATTTCTCATATTTTTTAATGCTTTCCAGTCTTGAGAGTTTCTTGAGATTTTTGCAATTTTTTACAATCTATTTCTTTCATTTTGTATTGTTTGTAGTTCTATATTATACCATTTATTTGTTCCTGTTATTTTAGTAGTTTGGATTGGTGTTAACTTATCAATTACTTCTTGTAGGTTATTTATTAATGATTTAGACTTTTCGTTGTATTCCATTTGATGAAATTCATCCGTATCACCCAGAAGTTCAATTAATCTTTCACCGCTATATTTTTTATAGTTTCTGTATTTTATTATTTTGCTGGTTTTTGTCTTATTTATTTTTTATGTTATCTGTAATGTGGATAAGGTTATGATCGGTTATTTTTGGTTCATCAAGAACTATTACTTTTAAAAATCGAGTTGGCAACACCAGGACTGTGAACATCCTGACATTATTCTTGTGCTTACTATAATATTTTGTTTATGCTATCGTATTCTTTAATGTGCTTTATGCATAAATAACTTACGTAATTATCACTCAGTCGGCGATGCAGTACTAAGTAACGCAAAACGAATGTTTTCTGTTTGAAATTTGATTGCTCAGAAATAAAGATACTTTAGTTAAATACTGCGGGTGGAAATTTTGCAAAATTCACTTTGTGGCACCATTTAATTAATGAAATATTTTAATTATTTCACATATATTTACCTTCATAATAATCCAGTATTTTTTTGGTAAGCTTTTTTAAAAACCCATTAAAACTATAGTATCAGGCCTATAAAAACTGCTTTATATCTCTGCTAAAAATCTCCTACTTACGAACCCCTTTTCGGTTACGGTTTTATTGCATAATGTGGAAAATTAAATTATTCGTTCCGGTGTAAGACCACCATTCCGAATTGAAACATTGCTAGAAATGGCTTTAGCTGAGTTTATTGACCAGATCTACAAATTAAAACATTTGTTAAAGTCTTGAAAAACAAAACCAGGTACTATAGATATTTTCAATTACGTCTATTTGAATTTTGATTTTGTTTATTTGAATGAATGAAGTGGAATCTTGGAGTGGAAATTAACCCACTTTCCGACATCGGATAGAGCTGAAACTCCCCAGAGAAACTCAATATCGATGACACTTCATCAATTTTTGGCCAGTTAACACTTTATCACGTATTCACACACGGACACACCCTCACTTCCTCTGAATTTCAGGGACATTACAGCAGTTAATATATGAAATCAATGTCGGTCTTCTGGCCCATTAACCAGTAACTGTACAGGGCGGTTCCAATGAGAAAGGTTGATTATACTCTGTTTGGGAATATTTCTATCCTGTTTCCTTTCCTACATATTTCCTTCATACACACCTACCTACCTACATACTTCCTCCTACCTACGAATGACATTGCAAATCAGTGCGGTGACAACTTCCAAACAAATAAGCAGTGTAAAATTTATTTACCAGTGTCTATGTATAATTCGTATTAAATGCTAAATTACAAGTTTATTAAAAGTCTAAAAATTCTAACTGTTGGTGAACAAACAATGTGTGCACAGTTTGGAACATTTATTGGAATGTGGATTTCTTACACCATCGAACCAGCCTGCTATATTATCCTACAGTGAGTTTTACGTTTCCTATTTTCCCACCTTCTAAGAAAGTTTCTAACATTCTCCGTACTAGTATTTTTAACGAATAATATCGATTTTATTACATTAAAATTTTAACTTAACATATACCTAAATTCAAGTTAGCAATAAAAATGCTCAAATGCGTGATTCATAATTTTTCAATAATGTCAATTTGGGAGGCGGGTATGGGTACCGCCGCCCCCGGGAATCATTTATTGAATAAACAACACCTCTGCCATAGGTCACCCCAAGTAGTTTGCCCGAGTTCACGGGGTGAGGTTCGTCCACGTCTTGGAGGCGGATGCGACTGCTCACTTGCTGCGTGGCGGGCCGGATCGAGAGTGACTGGTTGAGGGTGACTTGACTTGACTTGTGACCTTTCCAGCCGGACTCTCTTGACCCACCGACAGTTGAAGGGGTGGATTCATACGTCCGTCACTCCCGGATACACTGACCCTTGTACCCACCCCTCATACCTTTTTCCTTCCCAGAACTTTCTTACGCTTTCCTTCCTTAAAAGGATCATCCACACAGCATACCTTAACACAGGCCCTGCGGGAAGTTATTTTTCTCAGGGCCTCCTGCGTGGAACTAATGTAAAAAAAGCAAAATAAATGTTTTAAAAAATCTGACATTTGTTAGTTTGTAAGACCATAAATAAATAGACAAACTGAAGTATTTTCGTCACAACACGTGCGTGGATTTTTTTTAATTGGTTTTATTTGAACTAAAATTATACCTGCTGACAAACTACATAAGTAGTTTAGCAGGTTTAAATGTTAAAATAAATAAATAAAAAAGTGTCGTAAAATAGAACATTTTTTTGGAAAATTTAACAAATCAGTCAACAACCAACGGTGTAACTTTATTATAATAAAAATAAACATACTTTTTCAACATTTAGAGATAAATAACAATCTTTCGAAATCAATCATTTTGTGGAAAGGAGTCGTTACATCCAGAATTCAATTTAAAAATGACATATTTCCGGTTGTGCCTGGTTATTCCCTCTTACCAACTCGGTATTTAGCGTGGTTGATTTCGTTCACCGGGTAGGAAGCTTCAATTCTCGGTCAAATTATGGTACAATAATTTCTAACACAAGCGATCGCTCAAGACGTTTTGCAAACTTGCCGTAATTCGCCAAAAATCGTTCGAGTGGGGACAATAAACAGTTCTGTTGTTTATATAAAAAAAATTCAGAGAATTTACTGTACTTATGAAGTTTATATCAGGTTCAATTGGAATTCTAGACTAAGATATTTTTCACTGCATTTAATTGTACCTACTTACCATAAAATGAAGTAATTTCTGCTACATATTTCTGAAACCCACATTAAGTTCAGATGAAATAAGACAAAGTTGTTTGTAACGCGAATACTTAAGCAGACACTTTAACAATTTAGTCTGAAATGAGAAACGAGGACATTGTACAGTACATTATTATACTCCATGTTTCAGGGCGGTACCGCCAAACTACATTTATTCTATTTTCTGTAAATCGGTAGATTATACTCTCAGTATCGCTCTGGTGAAATACCTTGATTCATTATCTGAAAACTTCTTTAGAACCGTTATGATTTGAAACTCGTCGAAACGAAAAAGCGACTATTGTCATATTTATTTCATGATCGGGATTTATAATGGACTTTTTTTATATTTCAAACACTTTTTGGCTACAGCTTGGATTGAATCAAAACGTTGTAAACTTTATGTACAGCCCGACCCCCACTAAATCTGCTAAAGATAGCCTTTTACAATGACAATATTAATGCGACAAATATTTAAAGAGACAAACACATACATCTATAGGATTTAGCCTGCGAGAGAATGAGACAGAATAATCGGTCTCCTCTTTGTGCGGTTCTTTGTAGCCTCCCCACTCTTGTCTATTTTAATTTTCTGAAGGTTTCATTTCTACCGTGTTTGAACTGCACTCCTGTATTTAATTTTTTATTTTTTTATCCTTCCCCCGGCGTACCTATATTCAATAGAGAATAGACAGTCGGTTTAGAGAAAATACGGTATACTTACTTACAAAAAATATAACTAAGTTGTAAAGTAAATTTGGACACGGGGGGCGCCGAATGTAATGTTATTACATAGCGGAGAAAATATGTGAGAATCGACTCAGGATTGTTGGGAATATTTGTGTAAAGAAGGGTACAAATTCTACTTAACAAAAAGAGGTTGGTAGGTAGGAATATGTATTTAACAAGTAGACGCAGTGGAAAATATCAGAACATGGTCCTAAACAAACGAAATAGAGAAAAATAATTATAAAGCATATCTACCTGTGGACCATGTTTGCAAAACTAGCAAATTCACTCTGTAGAGAACAAAAATTACGCACCCAAAACGTAAGCGGTAGCCAGGGAGATCTAAGCCATATAAACCAACAGCAGCAACCTCGTGTAAACTCGTGCAAAACTCGTGATTGGTGCAAACTCGTTCAAAGAGGTCCCGAGCCCACGTGTTGAGTACAAGAAAGACGACACTAATCAAATGGCAACAAATGAAGAGTAGACTTCGAGATAGAAGCGACGTCAAAATTGCCTTCGTACTATTTAACATGCATCGGCCCGAATCACAACGTGGCTTCGATTAACCATTTTCTAATCATCGGCAGCATGTGAGAATCACTTTCCAGTGCATCGATCTCGCCTAAAATCACTCCACATAAATGATGGATCAAAACTATTTTGTTTCCCGAGTAAAGAAATGGCGTACGGCACAAAACATCCTTGTAAAAAAAGGATTCCTTGACTTAAGTAAAACAATTTTATAACGTAGTCCAATGTCCGTCTCTCAGCTCCAAAAGGCGGCCGTTAGAAAAAGTGCCTGTTCCGAAAATCGACCAAATAGTGTTTTCAACCTATTAATTAAAATCTTCTTCTTCCTTGCACCGTCCCAACTTATTGTCTAGGTAGGTTGTTTGGGTCGGCTCTTCTCGTTCTCAGGTTGTAGCTTCTTCGGTTCTGGGTATTGCCTCCATCCAGGTCATTTCTCTGTAGTATTTTGGAGCATTGAGTCATCCGTGATTTCTTTGGTTTTCCTCTGGATGACTTTCGATGAAGCCCCATAGACACTGCCTGCTTCGTTGTGTGGTCTAGTGGTCTCTGTATTATGTGCCCATACCATCTCAACCGTCGCTCCTCCAGATTACTGTTTACGCCCATGACACCCAGGCTACCACGATTGCATGAACTTCTATTCTTATCTTATAGTGATACTCCTGCCGACCATCTAAGCATTCGCATTTCTGCTGTTTCGGTTTGCCTAGAGTAGGAGTTGTATTTAGTCCTACATTCGGAGCCATACACTATCGTGTGTCTAACAATAGTCTGGCATATCTTTCTTTTAAGTTTTATAGGCATTTTCGAGTCACACAATTTAATCAATCCCACACCTATTCTATGGTTGACATCCGCTGCACATCCTTTGTGAATGAGTGAGCCCAGTTACTTAAATGAGTCACAGTTGGCTAATGTTACTCCATCCAGTTGCATCGAAGGAGTTACAGCAAAGCGATTAATTAATAGCTTACTGGCCAGGTAAACAGCAAGTAAAATTGGCTTATTACTTAAAAAATAAATAATTTAAGATTTCTAGGTTAAGAAAATAATTTTATCTGAAAGGAATAATTACTTTCGTGACAAAGTGTCCCCGAGGGGTTGGGCAGAGAGGATGTACCGCCGAATAACAAAAGTATAAAAGATATTTTCATTCAAATGTATGAAGGACAAAACTTTGTCAAAATACTGTGTATACATACCAGCAGCGTTTGCACAAAAAATCAACACTATAAATAAATTCGTTTTGATATCCATACAACTTATTATTAAAGTTTTTTAGTTTTGAAATTAATAAATAATGTATAAAAAATTAGAATTACATCATTAAAATAATGTTGGGGGGGGCAACTATCAGGGGACCAACTGTCGGGTCACCGTTTGCGACAGCTTTAAAAAAAACGAGTGTGCTTTAAACCATTCGACTGAAGTAAAACTTCACTAACTTATAAAAGAACATATGACATTGGGGTGACATATGACATTGGAGTGGTATATGACCATGGGGTGACCTATGACCTTGGGGTGACCTATGACCTCTTGGGGTGACATATGACCTTGGGGTGACATATGACCTTGGGGTGACCTATGGCATGGTTATTCAATAAATGATTCATTGTGCTCGCACCCTTTCTCTTACCCCTATAGTAATATACGAAATGTAACTCTCTCTTTCTATCTTCACTAACTTATATCTCCATCTCAACTTCCGTTCGCTTCGCCCGATCACACTTTTCGTAACGGTATCGTCACGCATTCACCAGCTTACTCCCCAAGTCAAGCGTGCGTAAAGAAGTTTTACTTCAAAAACTTTAATAGGACTTTTTCTAGAATATCATGAAAAACATTTCCGAACTTTTCGCGGTACCACCCTGAACCACAGCGTACACTGTATAAAGCTTGCCCTTGAAGTGCTCCAACTAAGAAGACGAGCGTGGTAATGGGTCTAAGTTAATATTCCTCTCCCCATAATAAAACGATCCACTCCAAATAACATCGTCCCAAGAGCGTTATATTCTCCAAACCGTGGAAGGTTGAATTTTTAAATTTCAGACAGTCATCAACTTTGGAACTTTCCAATCCTTGAATTTCATTATGGACACTGAACTAAAAAAAATTAGAACTGTGTGATCTATCATATAGAGTTGAGAGAAAAATATTTTATATAAGATCTTTCAATTCAATGAAGCCCTAGTCTCATCACCAAACAGACTTGTTGTCATTTTGATCTTAAACTTTCACCACGGACGTACAAAATACATGGACTTGCCCTAAGCGATAAAAGGCGTATTATTTTCCCCTCCCATTGGAACCATTTTTCGGAACCGGCTGGGCTTGCGAGAGCCACGCGTCAATCTAAAAAATGTGACGTCATCATTCGTGTCCGGACCAGTGTAGAGCTCTCATCGTAAATAACACGGTAAAAATGGTGGCTTGTGCTATAAATACGTGTAAACATAGAAGAGAAAAAGAGAATAAACCCAATTGTGGTATTACATTCCATAAGCAAGCATTATTTTACACTATTTTAAGCTAATTCAGATCACATAATATGATCGTTTTTGAACATACACCATAAATATATCGAACCACCCATACATACACTATCACTCCGAGATACATGGCGTGTGCCCGTCACTGTTTACTGGGGTAAGTAAATTATGAAACATTTGTAAAAGTGTATTAACTAACTACAGGAGCAAAATATTGGACTCGACCTTATAGGCGACCTTACTTTGACGTATTTGAACTTCAAATTTGTTCATTGCGTGGCGAGCAATTTGCGCTCCCATGTAAAAAGGTCTATTCATTCAAAAGCAGAGTTTACTTTTAAGAACTAAATGGCGATTTTATAATGCGAGATGCCTATATACTGTCAGATTGAGTTTTGGCGAATCACGTATCACCAAAGCCATCTTCCTGCCCTTCGTCCCGCTGTAGTTGGCTTCTACCCCTCACCTTTATGTTCTGGTCTATCAATATTCATATGTCTATGACTTTCACCGATTTCACCCCAACGTTTTTTTTTAAATGTGAACACCGCAAAAGAGCCAACTGCTTCTAAGAAGGAGGTGGGGGGGAGAAGGATATGGAGAAGAGGAAGGTGGGAAAGTACCTGGCTATTCAGAGCTGGTCACCAAACCCGGCTAAAGTCTTTTCAAGCAACGTTTTAATTCTGGATGGTGGTCTTACACCAAGGCAGAATCTGGGAGAATCTTCCACTCTGGAACCTGCCGCTATAATATTACTTATACTAGCAGTTAAAAACCCGCTCCGGGATTTTACTGATACACCCGGCGGGTGGCGGGTGAGACAAGAGTAGCTTTGTAACAAACTTCAAGTACGAAAATGGTTTTGAATAAGGCATGAACCCGAGTTGATGTTGAGTGATATTCAGTGATGAACCCGAAGACGGGTTTTTAAATTTCAACCGTACAGACGCCAGCATGTCGCTCTCAGATAATTTTAAATGATTAAATTGTAAACTTACACAAATCAACCAACAAAAATTTATTTCGGCACTTGAATTAAAAAATAGTTTGTAATATAAAATAATATAAAGTATGTACCAAGGGCGTATATATGGGTTGTTGGGAGGTTCATCCCCTCCTCCCCCACCCCTCATAGTTCTCAGTAATAATAATAATAAAGTTTATTCATCAATAGATTTTTCACAGTATGATACATTTTGTTCTTTTATCATTGAGTCTATTGATGAAAATGTCACTGCTCAGCTACAATTCAGGATTTCTCCTGGAATGCAGCTGGTTTTCAGTAGTGCCTCCAACATTGCGTAGGAAAAGTGAGAATAGTACTTATACATAGGTTACATTCCTGGAAAATACAACAATATTATTGACACCATCTATTATACAAATATGATGTTTTTAATAAATAGGATTGCAAGTCCGAAGTTTAATTAAATGAAGACAATATTGGAAAAACTCAATCAAAAATCTGAAAACGGAAAAATCAAAAAAAAAATTGTTAACCTCTGGGACTCGAACCCAGGGCTTTCGCCTTGCCGGGCGCCACTCTACCAACTGAGCTATTGTATCCCTATCCGGTTCGGTCATATTTAATTGTATCATACTTCGACTAAGAACTACCAACATTGTTTTCGTTTTCTTAACGAATATTTTTATTGGCTGCTATCTTTATGCACGATTGCAAGATTCAGACCTGAACTATCTAGATGTGTCTTTATCCATTTTTATTTTTAATAAGCGACATCTATTGACCTTTTCCTGGGTTCGAGTTCCAGATGTGACCGTATATTTTTCTGTTTTTTCGGTTTCAGGTTTTGCATTGAGTTTGGCTCATATTGTCTTCATTTAATTAAATATTACGATTAGAGGTTTTAATAAAACTCATTAAGTTAAAAACAAAAAAGTCCAAAGTGTTTTTTTGACCTCAAAGTTATTTTTTAAAGAATTTGTGAGATAAACCTGGAGTTTCAAGAATTTATAAAGTTAGTGATTGCTTTCTGGGTTACATCTCGACTTGAAGAGCTGAAATATTTTGTTTGTTTTCCTTACCTACTTATATAATCTAATTCCATTTTGAATGTTGTTGACCTTTTCTTCGGTCCTTTACCCTAATTAATATTTTCTCCGGTCTGTCAATCACACAAGTCTGAACTTTTCACTTTTATCGCTAATTTTAATGGTCGAGATGGACTTCCGGAAACCAATCTTTAATTAAATTAATTATTTGTTAAGAGGTCTATCGGAAATACTTAGATATCATGGATAGCACAGAGTAGGTAAACGACAAGCGTTTTCTGACACGAAAAGTAAAAATCATTTCGTCAGAAAGTACTTTACCATTGCAACAATATATGAACTAACACAGAATTAAATTCTGCCACGAATCGACAGCATAATTCAGGAAATGAGAACTATATTGACACCCGTGTTGAAAGACTTTTATTTTGTTTTTACAATAAAATAATTTCCCTCAGGGCCTATTTCATCTTTAGTGATGCTGTGTAGAGGGTATTTTAAATGAAATGAAGGGGATTATGTTATGGGAAGGAAAAAGGTATGAGGTGTTGGTATGACGCTGGGGGTCCAGTTAATATAACCTACTTAATCATTGAACATTTTCCATTTATTACAAATGGGTTAGGTACTTAAATTAGCAAGGCGTATATAATTTTAACATCAGTAGAATTTTTTTCCCTTCTGGGTAGAAATATGGGTGTCAGTGTGTCCAGGAATGACGGATGTGCGAATCCATCCCTCCCACTGCGGTGCAAAGCGATAGTCAGGAGAGTCCTGCTGGAGAGTCAAAAGGTGTCCCTCAACCAGTCTCCCGAACCAGACTGCCACGCAGCTGATGGGCATGAGCATCCATCACCAACAATCCGGGAAACCTCACCCCATAAACCCGGGCACCCCTGCTAAGTCACCAAAAGTAGCAAACCACTTGGGATGGCTATGGCAGTGGAGTTGGTTATCCAATAAATGATTTCCGGGGCGGCGTTTTACTTAACCGCCTCCCAAAAATCATAAAATGTGTATAATAAGCAGAAAATTTGAAAAATTTATATCATGACGTAGTAGGGGGGCAAACGAATTCGCCGCCCAGACCGAGACAAACCTCACCCCATAAACCCGGGCACCCAGTTAAGTCGTCAAACGTAGCGAACTACTTGGAGTGACCTATGGCAGAGGTGTTGGTTATCCAGTAAATGGTTCCCGGGGCGGCGGTACCCATACCCGTCTCCCAAATTGTTTGCTTTCACCAAACCGAAAGTAATTTTTTAAAATATTTATTGTCATCAAGTTTATTTTGTAGTGCTCCATTTTAATTTTTATTTCTTTTATCTTTTCAATAATATTATTATTTAATTTACAAACAAAGTTTTGTATAAATAAGTTCTGTTACGTAATTATTATCCGTGACAGCTGTTTTTGAGTGAGTGGCGTCTACTAATATCTACAGGAATTCCAAAACTGAACAAATCGGACTAATATCTATGAGAATCAATGTTCTGACTAATATCTATACGAGGTATGTTGGAACAATATCTTTGGGACCCAAAGTGAGGACGAATATCTACAGCTCAAACTGCTGACTAATATCTAGGGAACAGGTGATGTCGACGGATATCTACAGCACTGACAGAGGATGGGTTAGGTT
This sequence comes from Limnephilus lunatus, assembly GCA_917563855.2. Classification (NCBI taxonomy): domain Eukaryota; kingdom Metazoa; phylum Arthropoda; class Insecta; order Trichoptera; family Limnephilidae; genus Limnephilus; species Limnephilus lunatus. The sequence goes on from OU830602.1 coordinate 47,461,945, forward strand.
AGGTTAGGTTAGGTTAGGTTAGGTTAGGTGCTCAGCTTTCGTCACCACTGGGACCGTCATAGATATGTATCCGACCTTAGCTCTGTAGATATCAGCCTTCACTGTGAAGTTAATAGATATTTGTCCAACATATGAGCTGTAGATATTCGTCCGACATACAGGCTGTAAATTTAGTATCAGGAGTCTTACGAGTACTCTACGAGCGTGATGTATTGAAGATTATTTGATTTATTAGACTGGTTGACAGGTATCCGACATTGACTACTTATTATCCTTAAAGTAAGAGTTTTAAAGTTGGCTGAAGTTATTAAGTTACATATTTATTACAATATTTAAAAAAAACATGCTTGAGGGCATGACGGGGTAATGCCATCATTTTTCTAATATATATATGTGTGTTTAATAATAATAATAATAATAATTTGATAATTTATAGAGCACCGTTTTTTGTGAAAAATCACCTTAAGGGCGCTGTACAATTTATTCATAATTCTTAGGTTCTATCTAATTTTAATATTTACAAATGGATACAGAAACATACTTACCTGCAGGTCACTTCCGATAAACACTTTAATTATAAAGTTTGTGCTTGGAGAAGATACGGCTTTGCACGCGGAGGACATTATATTTAAAACACTGGACATTGCATGATTTTACATTTGCTACCCCCATCACTATAAGTATTACATTTTAAAAGATTAGTGGAAAAAGTGGAGTTGATAATATCAAAATATGTATTTTAAAATACTGGAGAATTTAGGACTTTTTAGGGCTGGAGAATGTTACTGAAATGACCTTTAAAAACGCTTACAAATAGTTATTTTTTACTTATTTTTTTTTTCCTCTACATTTTTAGGTTAGTTATTTACAGTGTCGCGGGCATTGAATGTGAAGGTGAAAGAATTTAAGTTTATGGATACGACTGTCTGAAAAGGTGGGTTTTAAGTTTTTTAGCTCTAAATTCTGCCGAGTCTGTGATCGTTCTTAAGTCATGTGGCAGTCCATTCCTGGCTTTAGGTCCCGGCACTCCGAAAGCGCGCTCACCGAACTTAGTATCTGGTGTGCGCTTTGGTTCCTTTAACCTTCCAACAGCTGATGACGCTGCTGACCTGATAAGTATGCCGGAGCCATTCCGTTAAGGGACTTAACCTCTCAGGCATAGGCTTTTGTATATTATGTGTGCCTTTGAAAACTGTCAAAACGTGATAATATTTGTGTTATTTACGATTTTTACTAAAAGCTTCATAAATCACGTTTTGGGAAACGTAGCCTCATTCTAAAAACTGTTTTGGAAAGATTATGAAATGCACTATCACATTGTGTTATTATAAGTAAATATTTGCGTTTCTAAATATACATTTTTTTTATGAAAACGTCAAAAATATTAAAAAATCGCTTACCATTATTTCAAAGCCTTGAAAATGTACTTTTTTCTAAAGTAACGTAAAGAAATAACACTTTATATATTGAAGAAATATATTTAAAAACTATTTGCCACCTCAAAATATTTACCGTCCAAACTAAAAAAATTTAAAAAAATTATTTAGTAAATAATTTTATCACCTTTTTTTACGATTTGAATTCAGTATGGAGAATATTAAATTATTTAATTTCTATTTTTATAATACGTAATTACTACGGAAATCGATTTCAACAGATGCATTATGGTCGTATATATGGGATGATATACAATTATTATTACTGTAATATAAAGTAATGCCTAAAATTCCGTAAATTTGAAATAACCTACAAATACGAGACACATTTGTGACGTCGTGATTTCACACTGAAACTTAGCATTTGAATATTGTATTTACTCAAAAACGTTAGCACACAGGTCGAATTATATATAATTGTTGAAATCTATTGAAAAAATGTAAATATACACTTATTTACTATAAAATCAAAACAACGAAATCGCGCGCGAAATAGCTCGAAAAATGTCATTCACCACTGGTTTTGGAACCGAAGTGAAGTTAGCTTCTAATAGGGATGTGATAACTTTTGAAATAGTTCGAATTTTTTCGCACACCGGCAAATTTTTTTGCAACCGGCTCGAAACAATTTCATATTCATAGTTATTATTGAATGTAGTTAGACAAAAATAAAAACACATGATTTATGTATTTATTTATTGTTTGTTGTTAGCTCGCCAACAGAATATATCACATACAATTATTAATTTATTTATTATTTCATCAATGTTTACATGTTACATTTTATCCATTTTTTAAACTACCATACTAGGCTATTGCCCGTATTGTGGTAGTCATACATGAAATATTATTTTATATAAACAGATAATAAAATATAAGAATAGGAGAAAAAAAGAACATATTTAAGGATAAATAAAACTAAAAAATACTACTATAAATAAAAATATAAACAGAATGCTGAGAAATAAAAATGAGGAAAATTTTTTTTAATAAGAATTATTCTCCTTGAAATAAAAATAAAATTTGGTAACTATTCTTCTACACGAGAGTACATGTTTATGGTCACTTTCGAGTAGTTTTGTAGTTCGTTCTACAAAAGAAATTGAAAAATAGGTGCGCAAGAGTAAGTTTTTTTTATTTTTTATTGATTATTAATAATATTATATAATATTAAGCTCTTATGTGTATTACAATAAGCATACAAATTAAACATGGTTACAGTGACAATTCCCATACAAAACAGTGACCCATGACGTCCTGTGCGGAGCTCCAGAGAGTATGACAGGTATAATTTTTTTCGTGCCATTCGGAAAGAAAATAAACAGTTATTAACAATAATAATTGGATAATTTCTATAGCGCCGTTTTTGTGAAAAATCACCTCAAGGGCGCTGAACAACTTATTTTGAATTCTTAGGCTCTATTTAATTAGTTATTTACAATGTCGTAGGCAGGTAAGGTGAAGATGAAAGGTTTTTGACTTTATGGATACGACTGTCTAGAATTATTATCTATAGCGGCTGCAGAAACTGGAAATCTGAAAATATAAGAATAAGACACAGGTAAGTATGGTCCTGTATATTTCTAAAAGTGTGAATGGTAGAAAACGGCGCTATACAAGTCATCCATATATTATTATTATTCTCATGGACAAATGCTGCAAAAGATAAATCAGAATGTATTAATATAATATATAATAATGCATATACCTTCTATGTGACTACCGCTTGCTTGTCCAGCTTCTGCATCACTGTCAACACTTTGCTGCTCCATCTGCTCCCATTCTGAAAATATAATGCAAAGGCAGCGCAACATAAATAAAATTATATATATATATACAATTTTATTAATAATATTAAATATATATATTTATATTTATTACAATGTATATACCTTCTACATGCCCACCGCCGCTTGCCAGATCTCCACTGGAGCCTTGGGTATCAGGAGCCACCATCGAATGATCATCCATCAAGAGCATTTGATTCGCTTTTGCTCTTCTCGCAAAAAACAAAGTAGCCTGAAAAAAAATTTGAAAAACATTTTATTTTATTGACGGAAAAAAAATAAACATTAAACAAAGTATTGATATTAATTATATAAATTTCGTCATCAAATGTCTCTTCGGGTTCCTCGATGTCAGATTCGGGGGCCTCCTGAATTTCCCCAAAGCTGCTGTTGTTGCTATCGGCTCCAGAGGAAATCTCGTCTTCGGCCTTCTCGTCTTCGGCTTCCAGCAGCTGTTGAAAAGAATCCGGTATGGGTTCGTCGGAATTCCAAGGCTATTCGCAGAAAAAATATAATGTTTTACTCAAAAATATCAGTTCACACAGAAAAAATTCGAATACGAATTTTTCAAAAAAAATGGAAGTGACATCACTAATGATCAGAAATGGCGGATTATGACATATTCGACTGTATTTGCCAATATTTCACAAAAACGATCAAAAATAACAATTGTGTCATGAAATTACTAATGTTTTTGGTAAATATTCTAAAAGAATACATGCTTTTATGGATATATACAATTTCAAGCAGTAATAGCGGCGATTTATTACGAAATCAACGTTCAACGCGATGAAATATTCTAACTACATGAAAGTTGGCCGGAAAATAACGATTTTTACAAGATAAACACTTCAAACCAACTAAATACATGACAAAAGAGTGGCAGATATATATCTCAACAATAAAATAATTACTTACTTGTCCATTATCGGGTATTTATCTTCAAAACACGAAAAACGTCACTAGGGTGTCAGAGCAAACTCAAAGAGAATTAGAATCAAACAATATAGAAGTTCCATTCGGCTCAGAAAATTAATCTCTAAGTTCCATAGATATTTTTGAATACAAACGCGTAGCGTTGTTCATTATCGATATTCCGTTTTTTATTTCACGGTAATCCGTATACTAGTGATGGAAATAAATCATTTTTTGTAAAATCTCGCGCGTTTACGTCAAAACACGTTCTAATGTCTTGACTGCTATTATTAAATTCACGTCTTTTGACGTTCTAATGTTCTGAGTGGTTAAATACCATCCAGCAGAGATTGAAATGGATTCTTTCAGGACACTTGAGCCAGTGAAGTGAAGTTTGTATGTAATTATCTTTAGAAATAAGCCCTGATGAGGCTTGAGCTAAGGGAAACCTATTGACTGTTAATTATTAATTCAAATAAAAAGTGGTGTAATACAATACCCCCGACAAAATATCCTACGACAAACTATCTTACGGACAAAACATCCTCCGACAAAATATTCTACAGACAAAACATCCCTCAACAAAATATCTAATAAATCTAACTTAACCTAACCTAATCTAACCTAACGTAACAAAAATTGACAATAATAATACAGAAAACCTGTAAAGACAATAAACAATTGTCCAAAAATGGGAAAAAAATAAATAGACCTCCTGTGAAGACAATATGCAATTGTTTAAAAACAATAAAATGTAAAATAAGGTTAGATTAGGTTAGTTAGGTTTCAGTAGACATTTTATTGGAGGATGTTTTTTCCGTAGGATATTATTTTGTCCTTGGGATATTACGAGTATATCGAGGAATATTTTGTCGGAGTATATTGTGTCGGGATATTTTGTCTTACAAAGTGAATTTTTTCATTTTATATTCAATGTCACACCCAGTATTTGCTTCCTTTAATAAAAAATTAAGTATACCTATTAATTCGTTGAAGCATTTCAGCACAATATTTAAACTTAATTTATTTTAAGTTACCTTTATTACAAATAAAAAATAGAATAAAAAAAAACATTTTTATGCACGAGTTTCCAAAGCCTTCCATCGTCATATTTCCACGAATAAATACACGGTCTCGAATTCGTATCAATGCGAAAACAATATTTTGCCCTTTTCTCGGGAAGGCCCTTTGCCTTTTGCCCTTATGTCTGATAGCGGCTGGCAGTGCTTCTAGCGAAGAGAGAGATAGAGCGAAAGAAGTATATAAGGGATGCAAGAAAAGAGTAAGTGTTGGAGTGAAAGTACTAAAGAAACGTCTGGAAAAGGAAGAGGGAATAAAAATGACAAAAAACTTCCAAGAAAACATTAAACTGTTTTGGAAGGAGGTCAAAAAGTCCCGGAGCGGTCCAGAGAATGGGAGCCTAAAAGTGATAAAATCGAAAGATGGAAGAATGTTGACGAATGAGGAAGAAATAAATGAGAGATGGATGAAATATTTTGAGGAAGTCTTCGAAAGCAACCCGAGTGATAGTGAGGCCAGCGGCGAATCGGGTATGAACGATGACGGAGTGAATGTTATCAAAATCAGCATGGATGAAATTAAAAATTCGATAAAATGCATGAAGAATGGTAAGGCTGTAGGTTTCGACAATATTGCGGCCGAATACTTTAAAGGAGATAGCCATATTATTCTCACATGGTTGTGCAAACTTTTTAACCAGTGTTTAGAGGAGGGTTACACGCCATTAGATTGGAGAAGGGCTGTAATCATGCCATTATACAAAGGTAAAGGGTCACGTATGGAATGTGGGAATCATAGAGCTATTAGCCTGCTAAGTTCAGTCGGCAAGTTGTACGGAAGAATATTGATTGAAAGGGTAAGAATGGAAACAAAGGATAAAATATGGGATGTGCAAGGTGCCTTTATGAGTGGAAGGGGATGCATGGACCAGATTTTCTCCTTGCGTATGCTCACTGAGAAGTTTCTGGCAAAAAACAAAAAACTTTTTTGTGCCTTTGTAGATCTACAAAAAGCATACGACCGAGTCGACAGGAAAAAGCTATGGAAGGTGTTGTCCAAGTATGGAGTGAATACAAATCTCATACAGGCAATTGCGTCTCTGTACGAGGGAAGCGTTGCATGTGTTAGGGTGAACGGTGGTTTTACGGGGTGGTTTGACATCACAAAAGGTGTTAAGCAAGGCTGCGTAATGTCACCATGGTTATTCAATTTATACATGGATAATTGTATGCAAGAATTGAAAGAGATGGGATTGGGCGCGAATTTGAGTGATCTGAAAATATGTTGCCTGTTGTATGCTGATGATGCGGTGCTGATTTCTAACACTATGGAAGATCTACAGTCTCTCGTGTCTAGGATGAACGAAGTGTGTATGCAAAATGAGTTAATGATGAATGTAAGTAAGTCTAAAGTCATGGTATTTGAAAGGGAGAGTACGAAAACAGTGTGCAATATAGTTGTGAATGATGAATACTTGGAGCAGGTGGATGAGTTTGTGTACCTGGGTAGTATGTTTACAAGAGATGGGAAGACTGATAGAGATATTGAAAGAAGAGTAAATGCAGGTAACTCCATTAATGGAGGACTGAATGCCGTTGGCGCTAATAAAACACTGTCAAAAGACGCGAAGCTAGCAGTCCACAATGGAGTCCTGGTACCTACCTTGATGTATGGCAGTGAGGCATGGAGTTGGCAGAGGAAGGATGAAAGTAAACTGAATGCTGTCGAAATGAGATCCCTGAGGCGAATGTGTGGCAAAACCATGTATGATCGTGTGAGAAATGTGGATATCCGCAAAGAATGCAAGGCTGATGTAAGCATAATGAGTAAGATTAAGAAAGGGACCCTCAGATGGTTTGGACATGTAGAGCGAATGAAAGAAGAAAATAATGTGAGAAGAATATATGACGCAAATGTGAATGGAAGAAGAAGTAGGGGACGCCCGAGGAAGACATGGCACGATCAAGTGAATCAGATACTTGAGTCGGGCCATGTCAAAAGTCGGAATAATAGAAGAGTATGTATGAGACGATGTATGAATGTGAGTGAAGCAAAGACTGTGTGCCAAGACCGAGTTGTTTGGCGGTCCGTCCTCTCTGCCTACCCCTGCGGGGAAACGGCGTGATGGTTAGTTAGTTAGTTAGTTCTCGGGAAGGTTTGCCCTTTGAACTTCGATTGACTCTAAATGAGATGATGATATCCAATAACTTGTATGTCTTCTGACTGGAAGTTACTCTTTCTGTATTTTGAATAACGACTGATATCTTAAAGGTCACGACAAATAGGTAAAATAGGTTTTATTGACAATATTATTATTCATACTAATTCAGAAACAATACACACGGTATTCGGAAAATCACAGTACAAACGGGAAACTGGTAAATCTACATACTATATGAAGTAGATTTTTTTTAAAGTGAAAACTTCTTTGGCACAGTTGTGCCAAAAAACTCGGTGAAATGAACAAGCGACACTAAAACGAGACAAATGCATGCATCTATTATTATAGAATTTAGCCTACGAGAAAATGAGGTAGACTGATCGGTCTCCTTTTTGTGCAATGCTTCCAATACATACTTTTCCCCACTCTCGACAACTTTAACTCGACACAAAAAAAAGTGAAAACTTATTTATCACCGTTGTGATTTGAAACTCGATGAAAAGAAAAATTGCGACACTAAAAAGAGTTAAACACATATATCTAAAAGAGTTAGCCTGCGATGCCTGCCATGAGATAGATCGGTCTCCTCTTTGTGCGGTGATTCGTAGCCTCCCCACTCTTGTCTACTTTAGTTTTCCAAAAGTTTCACTTCCACCGCGTGTGAATTACACCCAAATTATGAAGTGAAAACTACTTCTTAGTACCGTTGTGATGAGAAACTTGATGAAACAAAAAAATAGCGACACTAAAAAGAGACAAACACATACATTTATAGGATTTAGGCTACGAGAGAACGAGATAGACTAATCGGTGTCCTCTTTGTACGGTGCTTCGTAGCCTATCGGCCTCCTCTTTGTGCGGTGCTTCGTGGCATAAAATGTAAAATAATTTTTAAACTTGATAACAATATTATAATAAATAAACCCTACAATTATCCTAGTTCCACGCCAACTCAGAATCAAGTCAGCTCACCACCTCTTTGAAAAGTCAAAGCTATAAAAAAAATGAAAAATCGCCGACAACCTATTTAACCATTTTTGTATTTTTTTTTCATTGCATTTTATGGCTTTTCCAAGGAGGTGATCAGTTGATTTCATTCTGAGTTTTCCGGTCACCAATTTTCCTACTCCTGATAATTTGCATTTGTCTCATTCTCTGGTAGTTTAGTTTTCTGAAGGTTTCATTTCTACCGCTTGTGAACTGTACATATGATTTTTTTTTTACATTAGCTCCACAAAAGAGGCCTAGTATTCCTCATTATTTGCGAAAATATCTCGATGGGAATGCGTATTCCCACTGGCTGTCAGCAATTGGGAATCTTGTTCGGTATTCACATAAAAATGCTTAATAATTTATTTTTTTCAAAAATATTAAATGTTCATTATTAATTGTTTTCAGTGATTCTTCGAGTTGCAGTCACGATTCGGGAACGCACCACGCGAGGAAAGTTTTCAAAGGAAACGATTCCGAAGCCAGCAGTAACAGATCTAGCGTCGTTTCACAGGTAAAGCACGAATCCTTTTAGTAATATCTTGCTTTATGTAAAATGACCATTGATATATATAAATATACTACCTCTATGAAAATGACCGCTTTACTGTGATGCTGGGTTGGCGGAATAACAGTCAGTAGACTTAGGGCCGGTTTTATAAACGAAGTACCAAATTTAAGTTACATAACCAACCGTTTTTCGTTAACGGACCGCTATCAGTTCGTTATCTTTTTTTACGTATTATAAACAAATGTGCATTACTAGCGGTCATCGGTTACATTTAGTCCGAAAGTTTTATTACTTGGGTCACTCTCCGTATAACAATGCACTACTTGCATTGTTATCCGGATGCGTCGACTTGGAGATTCCTGTAAAATCGCCAGCTGCTTGCAGCGTTGATAAGTTATTATTAACGTCGTGTTAATAATAACTTATTTACTGTTATTAAGTTTAATTTGTAGAACCCCAATTTAAATTTTTATATATTCTAAAATTATTATTAATTTATAAATAATATTTTTATTCAATTAAAAAAAAAAAAAACAGTTTACTTATAAACAATTTCTTCTACGTATTAACTATTATGACGCATGACAGCTGTTTCGCCTTCTGAAGGCATTATCAAACTAGGCGAAACAGCTGCCACGCACAATAATAATTACATACCAGAACTTGTTTATAAATGAAGTTTTTTTAAAAATTGAATAATAATATAATTAAATATATAAAAGAAATAAAACTGGGCTGGCGTTACTGACCGATTTCGATAATAAATAAATAACTTCCTACTTACAACTGTCAAAAAACGTCAGTAAACGGATTGTTATCCATTTAACTGCCCAAAATCGGTCCGTAAAGTATTAACCGCTACATAATCGACCGGTAGCCTTACGAATGTTTATAAAACGGCAAAATCAAGCGGTAGACCAAATATAAGGTAAAAATGGTATCAAGCGTGACGAACGGATGTTTATAAAACCGGCCCTTAAACGACCACGGAGTCAGCTGCAGCATGTTACGGAAAAAACATGAACCTTTTTTTTAATCTAAAACTAACTAACGAAGGTAAATAACTAAATAACAAACTAACCATCACGTCGTTTCACTGCAGAAGTAGGCAGAGAGGACGGACCGTCAAACAACTAGGTCTTGGCACACACTTTGCCTCATTCACATTCATTAATTGTCTCATACGTACTCTTCTATTATTCTGACTCTTGACATGGTCCGACTCAATTATGTGATTGACTTGATCGTGGCGTGTCTTCCTCGGGCGTCCCCGACTTCTTCTTCCATTCACATGTGCGTCGTGTATTCTTCTCACAATACTTTTTTCGTCCATTCGCTCTACATGCATAAACCATCTGATGGTCCCTTTAATCTTACTCATTCTCTTTGCATTCTCTGCGGATCTCCACATTTCTCACGCGGTCATACATGGTTTTACTACACCTAAGTCTCATAAATCTCATTTCAACAGCATTCAGTCCACTTTCATCCTTCCTCTGTCAGTTCCATGCCTCACTGCCATACATCAGGGTAGGTACCAGCACTCCATTGTGGACTGCTGGCTTCGCTTCTTTTGACAGTTTTATTAGCGCCAACGGCATTTAGTCCTCCATTAATGGACTTACCTGCATTTACTTCTTTCAACATATCTATCAGCCTTCTCATCTTTCGTAAACATACTACCCAGATATACAAATTAATCAACGTGCTACAAGTATTCATCATTCACAACTATATTCCACACTGTTTTTTTACAAACTCTTTCAAGTACCATGACTTTAGAATTACATACATTCATACTTTGTTCATCCTAGACGAGAGACTGTTATCTTGTGTTATGAATGTATATCTTCCACATTGTCTAATAATCCCCATTTCAGCTTTTAACGCTTACATAATCGAAACAGTGCTTAGAGTTATTTACTATGCTCCTTTTCTGGCGGTGATTGAGAACAAACCTCTTTTCCATCTCATCTTTTCCCCCTTGTCTCGTTCTGGTTGACAAGGTGCCTTCAGTCGTACCTCTCTTGCGCTACTTCGGTGGCCCACGTCCATCGTAGCAGACACAGTCTCTCCTCGTAACGCCTCTGGAAAGTGAAATATTGTAATAGTTCTGTGAACATTGTTCGTCGCATCCAAAAAATTATGTATATATTTATCCAAAAAGTATAATACGCAGAAAATTTAACTTAAGCATAGTAACTAACAAATAATTGAAATGAATCCAATTAAAATTATAAACATAAATAAACAATATAACATATAAACATTATAACATATAAAATACTAATGAGATTCATGTCATTATGATTTTCCACGATATTAGTTTGTAGTTTTGGACTAATTTCACTTGGTCCAATTATAAAAGAGATTTAAGATGCTCATCGGTTAACTTAGTCTAACTTAATCTGTAAATTTCTCTAACCAACGAGGTTATTCGTGAAAAAGTACTAGGTACTAGCGCTATTTGTTAGCGATGGATAGAGGGTACTACCACTACCTATTTTCGCGAAAAACCACCAGATATCGTCAAGTGTCGCAGTCGTGACAATATAGTACAACACAATAGTTATTGAAATAGCGAATTTTACAAGCGTATGCTCGCTCAGGGAGCGTACTCAGCGACTAACCTAAAAATTATCTATAATGGCAGGAAAATTAAAATGGTTTTGGCCCTTGGAACTTATGATTTAATCAGTGTGGCCCTAAGGCTGGAAAGTTTGGAGACCTCTGCACTACAGTATTAAAGTTTTTTTTTAAATTTGGAATGCTACAATAATGATTTTAGATTAAAGCGGTAAATGCTTTAAATATTATTTTTTTCACTGTAATATTGCGGTAAGAGTAAACATTTCCTATGAGTTTGATACTTGAGTACATCAAGTAAAAAAGAAATACACTAAATGATCAAAAATGTACATCCCACTGATGCATTACAAGATTATATCACATATATCCCCATATCCCCATGCTTAGAACTACCACGGCTCAGCACCATTATCTGTATCTAGGTGTAAGATGGTGCAATATATTATTATCCAAAAACAAAATAAGTGTAACTGAAACATTGAAATATGAACAATTAAAAAAACAAATTAAGTCCCTGAAATTGGATAATGATATATTGTACCCTTAATTTAATTTAATTTACCCTTACTTTAACTGTAATATTTAATATTTAAAAAAAAAGTATTGACCTTGTATAACTATTTTTTTCCTAAATTACGAAACTATGTCAATTAATAGATATTTGTATTTATCTCATAAGTTCTTTGAATATTGTTTAAACATTTAATTAGAACATTATTATTATTTTATTTTTTGCATGTGAATAAATACTCCTCCCATAAACACGAGCTCCTAGAGCTCAACTTATGGAGTAGTAGAATTAAAAAAAAAATGTTGTGTAACCTTGCATATGTTATCATTTTTTAATGTAAAAAACAAAAGTCTTTAAATAAATAAAAAAAAAAAATATAGTAAAACAGTCAACCTCTTAAAATGTTTTGAAGATACCATAGTGAAGTAACTCAATTACAATCTAAAAAAAAATATAATTTTTTAAAAGAAAGACAAACATTCCCGGGTTACGAATAACTTAACAATGTTTGAAAATCTCCTACTACCACCACAGAAAGCCGAAAATGTTGCTTGTGTTGTGATGGAGGACTTAGTCAGCAGAGGAATCGAACATGCGACGCCCGGGTGGGACCCAAGCGCTATGCCCACTCAACCACTGACCGCTCAATGTATTTCAATTGTTATATGACTTACTTTGATAACCCCTCGGGCTAATTTGTTCGCTTTTCGGAACAACTTTTGAGTTGTAGATCTCATAAAAATCGTTGTGTCTCCCTTACTATCATAGTTAGAAATATGATCTAAACGGTGATAGAAAGAGAAAATACCAAGCATTATATAAAAATATAAAAGTTAATCACAAAGTAATTAAAATGTACACCTTTATGAAACCAAAATTTCCGAGCTCAATTTGAAAATAGTTTATGAAACTTTGGGAATTTTTTATTAATTATTTTTACATGAAATGACAAAATGAGATGACTATAAGCTTTTTAAGACATTTGCCTACTGAACTAATGTGTGTTTTAATTTTTTTTGTATTATCAGTAATTTTTAGTTAGAAAAAACGTAAGGTGAGCCTTTTATAAAACTTTTTAATGTTTGCATTAAAATTTGCTATATTTCAAAAATTATATGTATTTTCCAATTATAACTAAATTTTTTAGATTTCGGATGAGTTCAGACATATTCCATTTATTTGGATTTTATTGCAAAGCGGAAATATATTGACCTTCCGACAAAATTGGCGTGAGACCTGATGGTTTAAAACATCCTGCAAATTATGAATTGTTAAATATAAAACGATAATGCAAAGTTATTGAATTGAATAATATAACTGCCATTGTTACATTTCAGGATGGCGATCAATCCTCGTCCAGTGGCTCCCCCAATGAAGGACCATGCGCTCCTGCCCCACGGCGCCACTGAGGACTAGGAGAGACCGTGACTGCTTCTACCATCCCTATCCTACCCCGTGACCCCCTCGTCCACCGTACCTATCCGCAGAATAACTGTACCCCACAAAGCGGCGTTATTGATCCCTTAGACCTTAGACACCAAGTGCTACCGCTCACCTGTTATTATTCAGTATTTTTTCGCTAGTGGTGACTGTTGCAAAGAACGATAACTCTTTTTATCAAGTGCTGTTATATGAAATTCGCTACGTTTCGAAAACAAGTTGGAACCCTATTCAATTCAATGGAATCTGTTAGGAATTAAACATTCGACTGAAGATCCTCATCAATGATAACTTTTGTTAATCATAACTCAGAAAAATGACTGCTTTACATTCTCGGCGAGACTAAACGAGGTTACCTAAACATAACTCTATGAGTACCTAGTTACATAAACGTACGTCATACAATCTACAGGTAAATCATTTTGCTTGTGCAGGGTGTACTGAAAGGATAAAAAATGAATGTATAAAACTTCATTTATGTGGCTGGTCAATGTATTACCACGACCAGATTTTATTTTTTAATTAAATGAAGACAATATTAGCGAAACAGAAAAAAAAAGATATGTGCACATATCTTTTTTTTGATTTTTCTGTTTCCAGATTTTCGATTGAGTTTCGCTAATATTGTCTTCATTTTGTTAAATATTACCTACAATTTGAGGTTTTACTCAACACCAGAAAGACCAGAGTGGTCAAATGACCCCAATGAATTTTTGATCAATCATATTATTAAAACCATTGCATTCTAGTCATCGTCGTTTTATGACTTTTAATATTTCGTCATTGTTTACATTATTTTAATCTGTGTGCACCGATAGCACGATAAATATTTATTAAAAATGATTACCCACCTAGAAAAATCGCAGTGGTCATTCGACCACTGCGGTAAATATTAACATTTCGTTGAATAAACTCGTCACTTAATTGTTTTTTTTTTTAAATAAGTATTAAGTTATTTTATTTACTACTAAATTTATCAATCAATAACGTATAAATATAAAACCAAAACACACGAATAAAGCATAACAACCTACGAATGTCAATAGTCATTTGACTCCACTTTTTATTTATAGGTAGTTCAAAATTTCGGTCTTAAAAAATTATAAATTAAAGATTTTATTTTTACTAGATACATTTTACAGATCACGTAATTTTTTTACCATTCCATCATTAGATCATTAGAATCAATCTAAATCTGAATTGCGGAAAATTCTCGCCAGAATGTAAAGCAGACATAACAAGTAGAAACATAACACCACGTGTTCGTACTGTTTTTGTAAAACTCACCCTTCATTCATTAGCAACGACCTTCTGTGTAATAAATAGCTCACCAAAATATTGTTAAAATAGAATTGATTATCCAATTAACAGCTTTTCCCTAATAGAGGTAGTAATGTAATTAGTTATTTTTTAACTTTTAAATAACTAGCCCCTGTTTTCTCCACTAGTTATGACTTATTAATAGAGAACCTTGTACCAATTATTTATACGTCTTTTTATTGTTATGTAAGTCGATAATTTTAGTTGGAGTCTTCGATGGTGCTTGCTTCTAGATACCTTATTGAAAAGTAATACTTCATTATACCTAAATTCATAAAACCTTTCTTATAAAAACAATTAAGATAAATTTGTTATTCTTTCAAATTTAATAGATTTGTTGTTGTAATAATATTGAGGTTTTTATGAGGTGCTGGTTGTAAACATTGTTTTTAATGTGTTTTTGCTGCAAAAATGCTATTTTTTTTACAAATAATTCTCCCTCTGAAGCGTATACCATTAACATGTCGTCATCTTCATAAAATCTTACAGTTTTTTAAACCACTTTATTGGTTAATCATTTTTATACTTATTTATATCTTTTACTGATTGATTAAGGGGGTATTTCACCGTCCTCCTAATATATTTTTAACACATTTTCGATTGATCAAACACGATTTATTTATTTAAAAAGTCTGAGTTTATTAATCGATACTTATGAATAGTGGCTAATTATAGTTTTTTAGATATTTAATATTTTTTGTTTGCTGAATTTTCGTAGCACCATTGGGATAACTAACATTAGATAGTGTGTCCAAACGATGTATTTACGTAGCTAGTCCAAATGTCCATGTAAAAATGTTAAAAACCTGATTAAATTGAAATAACTAGCGTATTAATTATTAATCTGTAGACAATAGCGATCCTTGTAAGGTTAGTTGAGGTTAATGAGTCCATGGGGGGCAAGTGCATCACTTCATGCTCCTTCATTAAGAAAAATATGTAAACCTTTATTACCTTCTGATCCAACACATTTTAAAACAACATAAATAATTACTAAAATTTACATAATAATTACATAATTTGCTGTTTTCATAATCCAACTGGGCGGCATTCAACGAATTTGGATTTGGGAATTAATCATTATGCCGTCTGCAAAAAGACTATGTATCTATATGTACATTTTTCATGAATACTACATGTATCATTAATTTTATGTAGCGATAATAACTAAACTAATAAAAGTGTGTATTCAAGTTTTTAAAACTTATTGATTTTCTTTTTAAAATTTATTTCATGAATTGAATGAAGGATGTGAATTGTTGCAATTGCCCCCTGGACACATTTACCCCATGAAACCCTATTGACTTCTTTCCGAGCCTTTGATGTCAATACTTTTAGTGATACTTGACTTGTTTGCGAATATTTTTAATTTTTTTTATATACTGACAGCAAACTAACAAAGTTATGTTATCAGTTTGTTTGCTGATAAAAAAAGCTTTTAAATCAGTATTTTTTTTGATTGAGTTTAATCGTTTATTCAATCAGTTAATACGTAAACTGGTCAGCTTATGGCTATTAAAATATGCATGCATTTAAAACAAATACGGAGGATATACAATATGTGTCTATTGTTTTATTGATTCACCTCATTACATATATACTTGTTCGGTACCCAATTTTACACTGGGCTCGTTTCACTTTTATGATATTGTGATAAACAAAATTTGTTGTGATTTAAAAAAAAAAATTAACCGGCTTGAAAAAGCTCGATTGTGCTTAAATTCTAAAGAACCTTACTTACAAACGTGTTTTAAATTTTACACAACTGATAAACAACTAAATATCCAAGTATCGTAGATGGTTATTTATCAGGTATGTAAATTATAAAACACGTTTATTAGTAATGGAATTAATACACCAGCCACATATTTAATAATATAATTTGAAAATTGGCGTTATATTTTGTGTAGGTACATTTCAATACATGTAAAGTAATTATTTAACATCATTTAATTTTTTTTTCATTGCTTTCGAAGCGCTGAAAAATCATGAAATATCTAAAAGTTCTTATGATTTCTTATGATAATTTTTTTATGTTCATATCACAAAATAAGCGCAGGTAGTTAGACTGCAAGAAAAATTCTCGGGAAGTTAAATTATATTTTAATGTTTCTGGGAAACCATAAAATAAGATGCATAACCTACATTTTAAAGTACAGTGAACTAAGTTAAATTAAAAAAAAGGTAAAAATCCATACAGATTTGTCTTCAATTACCTACGAATAAATATCAACTTCTTTACAGATACTTCAGAAAAACTATTTACACATAGAAATATTTCAAAGTCACAAATTTGAAAAAAATTACGCTGTGTTCAAATAAAATTACCTATATGATACCCTTTTATGTATCTAATTTTATGCTTTAGAGTATTTTTTATTATTATTTTCACCTAACTTAACACATAGTTCATAATTTGTTTGAATAAAAAAAGCATTTAATGTTTAAATACATAACATATAATAGGATAGTGTGATCGAACAGTGAAATTATTCATAAAATGTTAAAAATATAATCATTAATTCTTCGAAACATTTTATTTTATTTAGGCTTTTTGTGGTGTGTATAATGCCTCCATTTAAATATAAGGCTTTGCAATACTTCTTGAAATTTGAGATGCGTATAAATGTATTACAAACATTATTAATTAAAAAAGATATATCCAGTAATATTGTATACAAATGTATTTGTTATTATGTAATTTGAAAATATTATAAAATATTGTGTAATAATGATGATTTGGTTTGCTCATAAACGATAAAAAAATTAATCTTTAAGAGGGGTTAAACAAATAATATTGGATGCATTTCGTCGGAAGTTAACTTGATGATAATGAAAAGTTAATCATTTATATTGTTAGCGTTCCAACAATCAACTGTTGACTCGTGTTACAAAAATGTATGCAATTATTTAAGGTTCAAGTTATGAGGCGTTGTGTAAATTTATCTAAAAAGTAAATAAGTACCACTCAGGGGTAGGTAATGAGGATGGAATGTGGTACTGGCCTTGATGGAGGTTTTACACTACTTTTTTTTCATTCGGATCTCCAAAAGGAATCTATATCGGGAAATCTATCCATAAGAAAAATCTTTGCTTTTCACGATCTCTTCCCACCTTTCTCTTCCTATTTCCTTCCCCTCTCCACTATCGTCAGCCTCACAACATATCTCAATTGGGGATTTCGTATTATCTCTAGTTCCAAACGGTTGGGAGCAGATGAGACTCTTGTGGGGTAATCTCATAAAAAAAACTCAATTTTCACACTTATCTACTCTTTCACGGCGAATCCATATGAAAAGATAACCGAATGAACGAACAAAAAAACATTATGTAAATCGCCCATAACTCAATTCGAACGCATTGTGTTAAAATGCCCATAACTGTATTCGAATGCATTATGTAAAACGCACATACCTCAATTCGAATACATTGTGTAAAACGCTCATAACTCTATTCGAATACATTATGTAAAACGCTCATAACTTAATTCGAATGCATTGTGTAAAACGCCCATAACTCAATTCGAATATGTTGTGTAAAACGCCCATAGCTCAATTTGAATATGTTCTGTAAAACGCTCATATCTCAGTTCGAATACAATCTTCTGTTATTCAGATTCTCAAATATTTGTTTTAAAGAAAGACAAATTATTTCGTGTTGACGGTGATAGCCTGGTTAATTTAAAGTCCTCCAACTAACTAATTATAAATGTTGCTTGTGCAATGATGGAGGATTTGGAAGAGGTTTGAACCCGCGAACAACCAATTTATTTAATCACGTTTTTATGCAAGCTTTGCTCTCGTAATCTTGTAATAATTGGTACTTTATTTCTGTTTTCAAAATGCCTAATTACTTGTACATGGTGAGTTGTAATACCACTGTTACTTTGTGTATACACATTATATTTATTTATACGAATTCGCCAACCGGTTTCGGCGCAACTTAAATTTGTCTGAGTCGAGGTAAACTAACGTAAACAAGGTATTATAAGAAAACTTTCACCATTCCATTCTTAGGTACTGTCAAACGTCAGGGTTGGTTTCAAAACGCCAATTTTGAATAATGGTAATTATTATAAAATCAGTCCTGCTTGTTTCATAACTCGAACCTTGTGTGTTTTTTAGGAAATCTTTTGGTTCTAAGCCTTTTTGATGGATATTGTCGTTCTTTTTATGCACTTACATAAATATATATTTACTAAGCACACTTTACGTATTTATATTTACTATTTTAAAATACTTCTGAGTGTAACTAAAACTAACTTACATCCTTTTGCTTACCATAATGATAATATTATGCAAATTGAAAACTCTTTTTAATGTGTAATTGTATGGCCTTTTGTAAATTCATTATAATATGTAATTATTTGGAAAAATAATAAAATTGTTTAATCATTCATTACATAAAATTACCTAATCTTTGTCGCTTTTCGATTTTTTTGAGAAACGGTTATTTATCTATTTATGTTCTTTAGATACCTAGGAATTAATGTTATACATTTCTTTTGGAAGTGATTGTTAAAAAAGGCATTTTTAATAATATTTGCAAATGTTAAGGAAAGGAATGTAGTGCCCATAAATTTTTATACTTACACCAAAGACCAAAGAGACAGCAAAAAAAACTCCCTTGAAACTGTACTAAAATATTCAGAAATCTTAAGTTATAATTTACGCTCTTATTGATACAAATGTCAACCATCAAAAAAGAGTTTCTTACATAAATTAGACGAATATTCAAAAACTTATGATTGCTACAACTTTTTTAAATTTTTCATATCCATTTATATGAGCAACTTTACAAAAATGTTTATTATTTATGTAATTTTTCACAGTTTTATGGGAGGCGATAACTATTTGGATTTTAAATAATCAAAAATATAAATCTTTTATTCCATACATACATTCATAAAGCAATGAAAATTATTAATCTTGCGGTTATTCATACGTCTAAGAAATTTTATTCACTTAAAATGGTGTTTATATGATGCATTTTTTTCTGAACAATTTGTTGTGAGTACATTTTACAATTTTTATTCAAATTGTCTTTGAAACTGTTAGGTTTTTATATTTATTTTATTATAAGTTCTGTATTATTAACGTAGATATATATCGTTACTTCCCCAGAGATATAGGAAATTGTTAGAGGTTTTTACAGAATGCCTCGGCATACTTATTATTTTTAATATTTTCGTTGATATAATATTAATCAACATAAAAGTACACAATAAAAAATGTATATGGAAAAGTAATCTAGTTGCTTTATCTAAAAAAAATCAAAAATACAGAATTTTCGCACGTGTATATCTACTGTATACTTAAAAACAGAAAATAATAAAAACTTTTTTTATACATATAACTCTGTCTAGATTTTTTTTTAAAATCTTCTGTGAAGAACTAACATTTCAAAAATGATTTTTTTTACTTGCACCCCTTAATTGCTTAGTTTTGATTAAGGCCATACGAAGGAGAGGTGTTTCGAATAGGTGAATTCAAGTTAAAAGAAAATAAATCTGTTTTGCCGTCGTTTAAACACCTTCTAATTAAACTCATCAACATCGTCAAAAAATGGCGGTAGAAATATTAGATATCATAATAAAGTCATTAAGAATCATTGTAAAGTCATTAGATACGAAATAATAAGAATCTGCAAATCACAATGATAACATTAAACATAATCGTAAACCGAAAGAAAACAGAAGAAGCAAAACCCCCCAAAAAGCGATAAAAATATTTGTAAAAGGCCAAAAAAGACATCGCAATGGTTAAACATAATCATACAATAGTAAGTATTTAATAAAACTCGATGTCTACATGAAATCACCTATTATAAAATCTATATTATTATTCCTATATCTCGCAGTTTGAAAACCCGTTTTTATTTTCATGTAAAGATCACATTTTTAATGATTGTTAAAGTTAACTGTTTATGTTGTTGAAGGTGTAAATGAAATATTTCATTGATTTTAATGTAAACAAGTAATAATAAAGGATTATCTATGTTAACATTTACGCTATTGGATGTATTATTTTTAAACCCACCTGTCCAGGAACTAACAAAGTATGTAGATATTATCATATAACATTTAAATGGCCACTACTCACTCCCAGTACTTTAAATGCGATGCCGTTTAACAGAGTTTAACTTTCGTGTCCATCCATACAGGTAGGTAATGCTGCATCGATCAAGAGCTTTGTGAAACAAACTCTTCATCAAGGTCTTTTTGGTGTGAAATTTTGTACGAATACAGGTTCATGTTTAGATGAAAAAAAAAACAAGATAATGAATTGAAAATATGTATTAGTAGTAATAAGTTTATTATAAAAAATAATTGTAGGTAAGCATAACATAAATGCAACAGAAAATTATGTATAATTAACAGCTTGCACGGGTAGATTAGATGGTAGATATTTAAAATCGGTAATCTTCCCCTTTTTATAATAAAAAAACATTTTAAAATAGAACTAGAAAAGTCTTTGGCAGAATCATTTTTTGTTTTTCCTCGTCTCAATCCTGTCGACGCGGATTTTGTCGCGTTGTAACGCCTCGTTATTTTCTTGGATCAAGCGGCGAATCCTATCCAGGCGGGCCCCATGTAATTTGCACTTGTTCTCCGTGTTGTTTAGATCTGCGTTGCCTTCCTCCTCGATGCTTTCGTATTTTCCCGTACTCTGGTTTTTGGTATCGGCGTTTGCTTTTTCTTCGAGTTCAACCTTGGAGTCACAGACTTCGTCGGTGCCGATGCTGACAAATCTTATTCTCTCAGGATGTTGCCACAGGAAGTCGTCCAAGTCTTCACAGACAGCGTTTAAGAACTCGGGAGAACACCTATTAAAATTTAAGTAAACCTCTACTTTTTAAAAAATATTTTGTCTTTGTTCTAATTTATTCCAATTTGTCTATACTTGTTTGTCATTTATTTTTCTTTAAATTAACATATCCTGATGAAGATAACATTGTAATCGAAACATGTAGATATTGTTTATAATATAGTGGTTTAAACAAAGTGATATATTATTCATTATATGTTTCTTTGTGTTTATTAATAATAGAAATCGTACCGTTAAGAATTTTATGTAAATAGTATATAATAAGTTTCCAATTAAATATTCTAGCAAGTGAATGATTAAAAATGCATACAGTAAAAAGTAAACTTACAGTAAAAAGTAAATATTTTATACAAAATATATTATAACTTTCAACCTAAGTAAGAATCATGGCTCTCTTATCAGGCACAAGAGCTCCTCATTTCTGATAAGATACTATACATGACCAAAAACGACCTTTAATATAATGTTTTGTAAAATATATACATACGTATGTATGAAAATCATATTTTTTATATTAGGTGGGTACAATAAAAATAAATAAAAATAAAACAGCTGTACCGAAAAGCTTTCTATAAACATCTGAAAATTAAAAAATGCATTTGATTTAAACATTTAAAGCAACTCATTTTTTTAACCAGACTCACTTCGCAGGAGACATTTCTGGAATTTTTTTGGGAAAGATCATTTGAGGGCGATTTTAATTTCATAACAATGTTTGACAATTGGTTTCAACCGATTTCTTGGAAATATCGATAAGTGAACATTAAGGGTGGAAATGTTAATCACCTGGACAGATTACTTAATGCCCGCTCTTGGTGACTCATAATAATTATTATAAACTATTTATGACTCATGTTTGAGTTTATCTGAATGTGTGCGTGTAGGTAAACTTGCTACCCTTTTTTATAAAATTAAAAATAATGATTTGGTCTAGAAAGTACGTTTCTACGAACGTTTAAATTTTTATTTTATTTTTGTCATTTATTTTTCTTTATATTAACATATCCTGATGAAGATAATATTGTTATCGAAACATGTAGATATTGTTTAAAATATAGTGGTTTATACAAGTGATCTGTTATTCATTATATAATTAATGATGCCACAAAGTAATTTTGCGAAGTTTGAAGAAGTTTAAATTTTTGTTTGTTTTTTATTACTAACTAAAAAATTTGCCGTTTCTGCAGTGGCAGGCAGATGTGAAGGTCTACCACATAATTCTGTCTTGGCACATACCCTTTGCTTCGTTTACATTTACACATTGCTTCATAAATATGCTCGATTATTCTTTTTTTTTTAAATATTTTTATTGTTTAGTTTTTTGTAAGCTTTTGTTAAATCGTTAATATGCCTATGTGAATAATAATACATCTTTATACTTACTTAATTCCATTTTTGAATGATTTTATGTTAAGTGCGTAAAATATGCACGAAAAATTTCACATTAAATAAACTTACCTTTTATTTAAATTATTTACAAAAAAATATTTTTTAAAATCGGTTCAGATATTAAAAACAATATATCGACACAAAAAATAAACGACGCAAATAGTTTGAAATTAAATTTGTTCAAATTGTAGAATATGGCTCACGACTAGCAATCCATTTGTCGTTGTTTAACTCCGGACGTAGGTACACAAGTAATTCGCAATTATTTGATAATATCACATAATGTAAACGTATTTTTGCAGAATGTACGTTCCAAGGTGAAAGACAACCATTCTGAATTGAAATGTAGCATGTAGCACACAGGGGGCCCTGAGGAAATACTTTCTCTCAGGGCCTGTCATCTTTGAAGATGCTGTGTGGAGTTTGAAATGGCTTTAGCGGTATTTATTGAACACGTACGAATAGCCTAAGAGGTTATTCCCTACTTCCCCAACTTCCTCTTACCTATCTCCTTTACCCCACCACAATCCCTTTGGCCTCACACCATTCTCCAATTGGAGATGCCTTAGTCTCACTGGCTCAAGGGAGCATTTGGGACTATCGTGTATTATGCACATATTTTATTTTTACTTCCCGATCTTCCTCTTCACTGACTCTTTACCTTACTCCGCGCGTTTCGTCCTCACACCATTCCCCAATTATTGCAATAGTCCTACTTGCTAATGCAGATTTATTTAAAAAATACAATGACTATTATCAAACAGCTAATTCAAAAACTAAACATCACTCAGTAGTTCCCTGCAGGGTAGGAAGAGAGAATAGACCGTCATACAGTTGTGTCTTTCCACACATTCATTGCTCATACGTCTTCATACACAAAAAAACAATAATGGAATTTCAATCACTCATCAGAAATTTTTTTGTGTTATTACACATCGGTAAAGTGCATTTGCCGCTAAGCTCAATGTATTTTTAAATACGAATTATCAATGTTGAATGTAGTTACAAATGCAAGTAGGAATACTCCAAAACAATGAATTGTTTCTACCTATTTTTCTTCTCCTAGTCATACATTAAATAACAATTAAGGTAAAGCTACCATTATTCAGTAGATAGTTAGTTTCTCCAATGGATAATATGAATTTTAATGGTAATGTAATAGCCTCTCCGAATATGAATACAATAAAGTCGTTTTAAAAGAACATCAAATTAATGACGGTAAATTTTAGGAAAATACCAAAAGTTGAGTATACGTGAGGTATAATGATAATTAACAGTAGATATTGTTGTTAGTGACTAAGTCCAATTTTGATGCACTTCGGAGAACGAAATGATAAAAAAATGCGTTGACTTTATTCTGATCTTTAAGAAACTTAACATAATATACTCGTAACTACTTACTGACGTTCGTCATCCTTACATTTTCGTTTCACTATATTTATTTTGCCCTCGATTTAATTGAAAATATCAAGGGTAATCCTACCATAATTTATTGAAACACTCATGGGTTACCGCAAGGCTTAGTAATGAGATCGATTTTGTTTATACTTTTCATAATGGCTTGATCAAATTTAAAATGTTCTGCAATTCGTGTTATAGTTTATACGTAAGATTAGAAATATGAAAATGAACTGTGTTTAGTACCTTCCATGCATACAATTACAGCTTTTACGAGTATTTAATTAAGTTATGTTACAAATATTTACCTCTCTGAATTTACATAAACGTTTTAAAGAATATCTGAAAATAAATCTAATGTGTAATACTTAATACTAAAAAGCAGAACTTTTACGGGGGTACACACAAGTATTTAGATAATTTAGATTATCTTATAGATATTATAAAGGCGAAAGTTTGTGTGGATGAGTGTTATTCTTTCACGCAATAAAAACCGAATAGAATTTAAAAATTCTTTCACTAATCGAAAGCTACATTATTTGCGAGTATCTAACATAGGCTATATATATTGGTAAGCTCTGGCATTATGAATAAGCTGTAGCGTTATGCAATTATTAACAAAATCGAGTTATTGCAAACGTCAAACAAATTGTTACCTTGGAAAAAATGTGTTTTTTTTTTAAATTAGGCAATTCACTCTAAAAATAGTGCTTTGTTGGCGTCATAGTTAATATCTACCAATCTCTAAAAATGTTTATTGTCCGGACGAAAAGCATAGCGTCGATATGTAATTATTTGACGTGGGCTGTAATTTTGTTATTTCTTTAGGATTTTCTCTGGATTCAAATATGAATAAAATACCGATTCCTACTTGAGGCGAAATCATCAAAATAAATTAGGGGAGTAGGTACTTAAAATAAATTTCTATAATTTAAATATTTTCTAAAATAGAATTTTTATTTGCGAAATGTCATTCTCAAATTTTGAAATTTTGTGTTAAACAATAATTATTTTTTATTAGACAAAAAAGCAAGAATAATAACAATTATGCCAGTATTTTCCCACTAATACCATACGAGCGAAGCCGCGGGTAAAAGCTAGTATTATAATAATGCATTTACATATCTGAATCAATGACAACGTTTTAAAATTTTTTTTGTGAATGCAGATAAATGGACACCTATATTAATACATTACCAATTCTACTATATATGACTTGGAGAATATATGACGCAAATGTGAATGGTAGAAGAAGTCGGGGTCGCCCGAGAAATACATGGCACGACCAAGTGAATCAGATACTTGAGTCGGGCCATGTCAAGAGTCCGAATAATGGAAGAGCATGTATGAGACGACGTATATGAATGTGAACGAGGCAAGGAGTGTGTGCCAAGACCGAGTTGTTTGGCGGTCCGTCCTCTCTGCTTACCCCTGCGGGGAAACGGCGTGATGGTTAGTTAGTTAGTTAGAGTTTATTTTTATACTATTTTTACTATACAAAGTATATCATGGTAATAGTGAACCAAATACAGTATTTAATTCCCATCATCAAACTCTCAAGTGTATTTCAGCTTCATTGATCTCTTTACATTATTTTAAATCTAAAATTAATTAATTAATTGAATTAACAGAAAGCATTGCATCTAAAGTGTATTTCAGTTTCATTGATCTCTTTACATCATTTTAAACCTAAAATTAATTAATTAATTGAATTAACAGACAGCATTGCGAGAAACATATATTAGTTAAAAAAACATTAACGAAAGAATATCGGTGCCAGAAATTAAATATTTTACAGGGTAACGCAGAGGACAAAATAAATGTGCAGACATCAAAAAAGTTCTTCCGCTGCAGTTTTTGGTGATGGCAGACAAAAAACTTTTCTGTATGGAAGGAGATCATTAGCGGAGTGTAAACGTCAATAAAATCATTATTCATACAAATTTTATATTAAAGTCGAATATTCAAAGTATAATTAATGCATATTAATAAAACACGTTTATTGAATTAGATTTAAGAAAAACATTTTTACCCTAATACGTTTAAAGTCTCATGTCACTATGCAAAAATGTCTAAATAATCTATACGCACTTCTTTAGAGTAGGTACGATATTATTTTGATGATTTATTCATATATTTTACATCGGACATAAAGGCGGGATTTAAAAAATATATCTTTTGAAGGTTATATCCATCAATGTAATGTAACATTGAAGAAGAAGATAATAATATTAAGAGCGTATAACCAGAGAAAACCAGAAATATTTCATTTATAAATCAGTGTAGACGTATTGACTCTTTTCCACAAAAAAATATAAATTGATTTCGAAAGATTGTTCTTTTATCTAATAAACGTATGTTTTAAATTTTCAGAATTTTATTTTATTTTTAGTATAATAAGGTTATACCATAGGTCGTCGGCAGATTTGTTAAATATTAAAAAAAAAATTGTATTATACAACACCCATTTCAAATCATATAATCGTGCAGTAAAATAAATCAATACATTATCTGGTAAACGTATGTTACAGAATTTTAATTTTAAGTTTAAATAAAATCATTATAAAATATACACGTAGGATGTGTTTCTTGACGAAAATTCGTCCGTTTGTACATTTTTGTTTTTGTTTTATTATTTATTGAGTTAGTTTATACTACATGAATATAAACTAATAAGCACAATGTAACATTTCATTTTATAAATTTTAATATTTTTACAGTAAACATAACATTTATTTTTAAATAAATTCATTCTTTCTTCATTCTTCATACTTTCAGGCATTTCATCATACATCTTTAGTCCCCTATACATTAGGCAGTTCTGTGATTTTGATTTCTTCATTTGTGGCAATCGAACTCTGTAAGACGCTCCGAGGAAGGAGTGTCTTTGATCCCCTCGCCACCGGTGCATCGTCGGGACACACGCGAAACGCGCCCCCAACACATGTACGCTGTTGATATTTGTCAAACGAGAACGTGTCGCTTCTTCAACTCGTTATTGAGTTCAACAGCTCGGCTGTGGAATGATTTGCCGGCCTCTGTGTTTCCTTCTTCCTACAACATGGGTCTCATCAAGACCGGTGTTAACTCCTTCCTCACCTCAAAAAGACCCTTCGCATAGGCCCTGAACGAAATTATTTTTCTCTGGGCCTACTGTGTAGAGTTAATGAAAAAAAAACTAATATCTACACGAAATAGAATAAGACACAGAAAAAAAGGTACGGGTCGCAGCTAGGAAACGAACCTAGGATCTCATTGCGACCGTTATCTTTATATTTTTCAGGTTTTTATTAAAAAAAAAATCATATAAGTTTTTATAAAATGAAGCCATAAATTTTACTTATTTAATTATACCTTCTAATTCCATTACTAGCCGCTGTAGTCGAATCTAAATTCGGGAGGGGGTAGGGGCTAGGGTGAGGTTGGATCTTACCATGACTATATAAGCACATACTTGTCTATTTTAAATTCATTCTTACCTGTATATTTCATATAGAAAGAACAGTTAATCACTCTTCTATCGTTGATACAGTAAACATAAAGTATTGTTTTTGTTATAAGTTTATCTCAAACCAAAAGCTATAATAATTATTAAAAACAAGTTTTAAAAATAGTCATTGTCTCATAGTGACAGTGACAGTGACAGTTACTATTCCTATCGTCGAAAAGCTTCGTGCTAGAATGAATAACAATATAAGCCTCGGCATCCTGTGCTCCCACCTTTACTGGGCTCGCCTCAGTATGGAATGGAAACCTCGTGAAATCGACATCCAAGACAAGATTTTGCGAATCCTCGACAGCTGCCCAAATAAAAATACTCTCAATGCGTACTATCAGAACTATGAAAACCAGAAGAGGAGCATTGCCATTCGTCAAAACATCCGAATCCTGGAGAAAAGGAGAAGGTCGATGGGGAAATATCACAACAGCTTTCATCCAAACGTGTCACTAGAGAAAAGGAGGATGATATTTGCAGATATGGTTAACGGGCCACCGTCACTTAGGTCCTTGAATCATTCCGTCATTGGTAATAGTACTGCTACACTTCACTATCAGCATGGACCATCGCCACCTTCAGATTCTACTGACAGTTTTTACGAAACCCTCTACGGGGCTTTGGAAGTCTTCCTGGTGAAACACCCGGAAAGGGCAAGAATTTACAACATGGACGCTAACAATTCTACGGTTCATGAAGACATATCTCACGTCCCTGGAGAAGAACTAAGAACACCCAAGGAAAATAAAGGAAAATCAAACGCCGATAAGAACACCATTTCCGAAAAATTGGTGAGAATGGGGAACCTCGTGCAATTAACCCCCAAGATGAGATACTGCTAAATAAGATCTTCGCCGTACAAAAATTGAAAATACGCCTTAATAACACGAGAGGCATTGGCGATCTGTTGAACTTGTTGATCCTGTTGAGTTTGAACAAGCCGATAGATAAATTTGCGAGCACTCACCTGAAATCACCAGGTAGCTATAAAATGTGATTTAAGCTAATTTTTACGTCGAAATCAGAAATCGAAACTTCCATCACCACCTGCCGAACCAGTCTAAAAGTGAGGACTTCGTTGAAAGCAATGACCAGCTTAAAACTCATCCAATTCGATTCGTTGAATTTTGTAGCTAACAGCTACTACCCTTTTAAGTGTCTCTGATGTTTGTTATTTGTCAAAATCTGATCAAGACCTGGTTTTCGTTGATGTTAATCTATTTATTGAATTTTAAAACTGTTTTGTATTGAAACCCACCGCAATAAAAAAAATTACCTCCAGTTAAAATTCGTGTTCCGTAAAATTTGGATTCGGTCATATATCTGATATGTCGGTCATATCAGAGATGACTTCGCTTTTTTGTCATGTGTTATATAAGTGTCATTTAACTTTTTTTAATTACAATTTATTTCAAAAAATAAAATATAAAGTCATATTTAACAATTTAAAAAACCTATTCTTATCTATAGTAAAAGTTGTTACATTCTTTTCACTATTATGAAAACTAATATCTTTGGTGTTATTCATTTGTATAGATAAATCATTTGAATAAAACAAAAAATTATAACTGTATGTAAATCTTAATATATTATGTTTTGTAGATATCTGTGTACGTATTAATGGTGTCTGTTCACTTCTAATCACTAGAAACCGAATTTACTGTCGCTACTTGAAGAGAAAATAGTTTGAATTAAAAAAAAATTGATGTTAAGACCAAACCTAATAGAGTTTTATATTTAATTGTAAAATTGC
Source organism: Limnephilus lunatus (assembly GCA_917563855.2). Classification (NCBI taxonomy): domain Eukaryota; kingdom Metazoa; phylum Arthropoda; class Insecta; order Trichoptera; family Limnephilidae; genus Limnephilus; species Limnephilus lunatus. Next base: position 47,491,488 of record OU830602.1, read on the forward strand.
TTAGTTCAGGTGGCTTAAAAAATAATATTTATGCATGTGATAATAAATAAATAAGAATTTCTGAAAAAAGCAAAGGCCACAATACCAGCTTAATGTGTTTTTTAAGACAGGTAAAGAATATTACTACAGGCGGGTTAATATTTGTGTAAACCGATTATTAGTGAAAAACCTTCTGAGTCATTGTCCATTTATTAGAAATGGGTTACTTAAATTAGCAAGGAGTATGTAGTTTTAACATTGTTTGGTTGAATATTACATACATTAAATGACAATTAAGGTTGATTTACCATGGTTCAACTAATACGTACCATGTATTAATGGTGAACCCCTTCGACAACAAAAAAAATATCCGAAATGAACATGATAATGAAAATCACTAATGAATTCTCATTAAATTTGAGGAAAATAACAAAACTGGTGGGTTTATAAGAAATGTACAGGTGGTCGTTTGTGACGTATTTACTAATTGGTATTGCCCTCGAAAGTAATATATTTTTGAAGAGAATTCATTAAGTAATGTTAAGTTGGGGATCGCAATGACTACAAAAAGTATCAAGATAGATAAAAATACATTTAAGATATTTTTCTTTATATTATACCTAATGTAAAAGAAAATAACAATATTTGAACAATAATATCATTTCTTGATTTCTTCACGAATCTTACAAACTATATTTGTTTCACATCCTCGTGAGGAGTGGGAATGAATTTGGCAAAGAAATTGATAGTTTCGTTCATATCACCGTCAGAGGGATCTGTATGGGCCAGGATGTTTTTGTAAGGAGAATTTTGCGCGCGACCACATCACGCACCAACTGGACATAGTTAACGATTTCGACGCGGTGCGCGGTGGCGCGAGTTTAAAATACGGATTTTAATGGAGCCCTATTTATAATGTGATTATAAACTTGTTTTTTAATGATTCCAAACTTGTTTGATAATAATATTATATATTATTATAAAAAGTTTTTGTTTTATGTTATCATCTTTCATTGGGGGTTCACTGCACAAACGCACTTTAGAGAAAAGTTCCACTGGTTGAAATATATAATATATAAAGGAGAATGTCTGTATGTGGTGGACGAGCGGGCTGGCAAACGGGCGATGTAGATTTGATTTATATGCAAAGTAAGGTCACTATCCTCGATTTGATTTCGAAAGCTCTGTGTAAAGTCCGGGCATCGCCGGGGATTTCAGTTGGTAATTTTTAATTATTATTATGAGTCACCAAGAGCGGGTATTAATTTATCTATGCAGGTGATTGACATATCCACTATTAATGTTCTCTCATCGAATTTTCCAAGAAATTGCTTGAAATTAGTCACACATATATTCAATTGATTGGGTTGAAAGTAAGCGTGCTTTTTAATTCAACTTTGATAAGTTACTTTCTCGGTGTAATTGGCAGCCGGATTTAAAAATTGTGTATCCATGTCGTAAAGAAAGGCATTTATTTCTAAATAAATGAATACAGGAATCGAACCTCGTGGAAATTAAAATAAATTGAACAATTGCATGTGAACCTAAATGCATACAAATTTCCATTTACAGTTTAACACCAAAAGGGCACAAGTACGGAAACTGGTTAAACAATTTTTTTAATTTTTGAAAACAAAAACGCTCATCAGCTTGTGTGCATGTTGTGAGGCTGAAGGGTGTGAGGGGAGGAGAGGTAGACGATAAAGAGAAAAATTGGGAAGAATCTGAATATTAAGAACAAGTCAAAAATGATCAAAATATTTCAATATGTTGTTATATCTCCATCTATTCAAGTTATATATTCTCCTAATATTCCCTTCTCTGTTCTTCCACACAACATGCTCTAACTTTTTAAATTAGCCTATTTCGATCTCAAAGCGTCTTATTTAATTTATATGAAAAACAAACAAAAAAACATTTAATATTTAAAATAAATAATCAAAATATCGCTTCTAGTTACATCTCATAGGGACAATACTTTCTTTGAAAGGGAAAAGTTTTATTTTTATTTAGTTATTTGAATTTTTAATTTTTGATTTATATTAGGTAGTAGGAGTACTGCTAAAACTCATAAAAAAGTAAGTAATGGAGAACCTTAATCGTGGAGGTTTTCTTTTTTATTTCAAAAAAAATCTAGGTATTTGTAATAAAATTAATGAATGTACAATTTAAGTGCATCATATATTTAAGTACCTACATACATAAAAACATATAAAAATAAAAAATCCCGCCCGATTTCTAATGAAACTACCTACACATTATAAAGTATATTAAAATAACCCTTACGCTCCTTTGAGTGAAGACAATAATCATTGTCATTATCCCTTAGTTAGTTCCACTACTGGCCGCTAGTGTCGCAACTGCTTTAGGGTGGGGGACGGACTAGGGTGGGGGTGGGGGCGGAGCTTTTGATGACTATTTAAGCCCTTATTTAGCAATATCGGTAATCATTCTTACTTGATATTTCCCTTCGATAAGAACAGTGAATAACGTTAAAATCCCGAATCAAAGTTAGAAGTACCAATTATTATATTAATATTCAATTTAAAATATTTTGTGAAATAGTGATATTCTCGTATTGAAAGTGACAGTAAATAATTATAATTTGTATTAACTCGTTTATGGTGATTCAGTTTTCGAGTTCTACTGTCAAAACTTCAACCATGAAAATGGACCATCACATCAACCGGGGTATTGTGCATTCCAACCATTACAACGATATTCGTCTCAGCATGGATTGGGAACCACATCCAATCGATATCCCAGACGAGATCCTGCACTGCCAAATCCTCGACAGCTACCCAAACCCAAAAGCTCTCGAGGAATACTACAAAAACTACCAGAAACAGATGAGGGGCAATGCCGATCATCAGAACATTCGTGTCCAAAGGAGTAGCACAAAGCCGATGGGGAAATATGACAGCATCCAAGAGAAGAGGAGAAAGATATTTGTAGAGATGATTAACGGGCCACCATCACTAAGATCCTTAAATAATTCTGACAACAAGGACGAGACTACGATATTTTCATCATCAGGTTCCCGTCTGGTCGTAGAGCCTGATTACATCGACGTTCAAGACGCCACTAACCCAAATCAACATGCGATGAAAATATATTTTAAAAACTACCAACTCCAGACGAGAAGCCTTCCAGATCGTCAGAACTTGCCAGTTGGTAACCAGAGTACGAGAAAATACAAATACATAAATCCAAACCTGTCACAAGAGAAGAGGAGGGTGGTTCAGCCTTCTTCACAACCGGAGAACCCCAAGCGTTCGACTGACATCCCTTACTTAATTTAATAACATATCCGTATAATATATTTATTTTTATACAATATTGTTTTAATTTCAATAAATTTTATATTAATCTCAACACACTGTTTATTTATTATTTGATTGATTTAGTGTGTTCTCAATAATTTGGTCATAACCATAATTTTTATGTTTTATCTTAATTTTTTTAAAAATATATACATAAATATACCATCAGTGGCGGTCCGTGAGTTTTCAGTGCGATTGCGAAGATTGAAAAATAATCCTGAAATGAGGATACGGCGCATCCACAAACAGAAAGAATCCTGAAAATCTTCATAAAAAATATTGAAATTTAAAAAAATATATATTGTCAGCTACATCAACATCGATTAGGTCGTGTTTTTCAATCTTAGCACTCTAGCTCAGTGGTCCCCAACCTATGGGCCGTGGACCAAATGGTACTGGGCCGCGCAAGGGCTTGTTTTAAAATCAAAATTCCTTTGAAAACCTTTTACTAATGATAAAAATAATAGTGAGCATAATAATAATATTGAAATCTTTATAAAAGTAGAAAAAGTGTTTGCTTTGAATGCAATAACTGTACAGTTACAGTAAGAATCTCCAGTACGCACACATGTCAACATTAAAAATGGGTATACCGATTAAATAATTCATAATATGCTTGTTCAAAGATGGCAGTAATTTAATTATTTGAGGAAAAAATCCCTTTTTGTAATTTATGCTGTAAAATATTAGAATGAAATGTTTGTTTGAGCCGTGAACCTGAATATATAACATATAAACATGAATAAATAGTTTTGTCCGTATGAAAACTCAAATCTTCCAAGAAAGGCATAAAGGTTCGAATAACGAATATTGTATTTGTATGAATTGGGTTTTTATACGAAAAAAACTTTTTTTAAAGCAAATTTTTTTCCTAAAATAATTAAATTAATCTTTGGACGAGCAGATTATGAATTATTTAAACGGTTTACCCATTTTTAATTTTGACATATTGTGTGCAAACTGGAGGATTCTTACTTTAATTGTGTAGTATACCTCAAGCAAACACTTCTTTACTTATAAAGATTTCAATATTATATAAATTCCAACCTTTATTTAAGCACAATCAAACACAAAACAAATGATAATCTGCTCTTTCATCGATGCCGCGAGTATAATTATTTTATGAAAAAAAACTTTTTGCAGGTTATAATTCAAAACTTTAAGATGGATTAATTGTTTTAGCCCGTACATACGCAATATAAAAATGAATAAATAGCTTTGCGCCCTTGAGGTGAATTTTCGCAAAAACTACTGTTATAATTATTATTTTGCCAATAAACCAACTCAAATCTTTCAAGAAAGGTTAACAAATGCATGGGTGATTCAATCCAATATTGTAGTTGTAGTTTTTGAGTATTTTTTATGGATAAAACCACTTATTCATATTGCGTATGTGGGCGTTTACCAAAAAAAATGTCCGTTACGTAATGGAATTCTACCAGAAATTTTTTTTTTTGGTAACAAACGATTTTTTATTGGTGTATAATATATCTAACTTCGTAAAAATAGTAAATATAAATAAGAAAAGTCGACTATTTAGTAGAAAATCAATGTTTTAATGAAGTACAGGTGATGAGAAGTTCCATTACGTCACAAGCTTTAGGTAAGATTTAAGTAAAATTCTGTGGCAATTTTAATTAATTATTTATTAAACTATCATTTAAATTAAACAGTCTTCAAAAACACATAACTTAATAAAGGTAATTAAATGAAATAAAGTATTTTCTTAATAAAACTATTCCACAATGCTACTATATGGTAAATTCAATGGCACAATTTAGTCTTAACTTTGGCATTTTGGTTTTAAAGTAATATAATTTTAAATGTATACGGATAATAAAATTATCATTTTTTTTATATATCTAATCTTTATGTACTTTAAAATAATTAAACTCGCGCCATCTATGAAAGAGAAGATTATGACTTCTTTTATATCAGATTATTTTTTTTTGTGTTTTCTCTTTCAAACGATTTCTATGAGACCTATATGAGTTGTTAAGAAAACAGAACAAATTAGCCTGAGGTGTTAATCAAAATTATCAACATGTGTCGAAACCAATTGTTCCTTCGTCAGGAAAGGATATTCTATAAAACAATATTAAATTGGTTATTCAGATGTAATAAAGTTATTTAAATAAAAATGAATGGTGCAGATAATTTGAAATTTAATTTGATCAAATTTTTGTATGAGGCTCTCGACTATCCAGAAGTCGCGGGTTCAAATCCCGATGTCCATAAATAAAATTTATTTAATTCTTTGTGTAGTTTAGAAACCATTTAATTTAAAATTTAATAATTAGGCGTACTGTACAGGGCCCCAGAAACTGAAATAGTATACAACTGCTTACCCTGTACAGATCGCCAGTACGCTCCGCGGTTGAATTTGGAAGCCGCCTCTGTTCTGATGCTTCAAAATACTTGAAAAACCATCGTCTCGGCCCAGAAATGGGTAGTCTATTTGATAGATTCTCCCATTTTAACAAAACGAATGAAATCTTTAGAGCACAGGCGTCGGGAGGGAATGCTATCCTTGTTCTACCGGTATATAAATGGAAGATGGTCCGATGAACTAACGTCATTGATCTCTTTAGCACCGGTGCATAGTCGGGAAACATGCCAAACATGCCAAAGTATACGGTTGAGGTCACATGAGAACGGGTCGCTTCTTCGACTCGTTCGGGAGTTCATCAGCTAGGCTGTGGAACGATTTTTTATCCTGTGTTTCCCCCCTTTCTACAACAAGGATCTCTTCAATACAAATGTTAATTCCTTCCTCTCCTCAAAAAGATCCTCCACACGGAATCACAGATAACATCGACCCTGAGGGAAATAATTTTCCTGAAGTTAATGTAAAAAACTTCTTCTTCTTCTTTATGTGCCTTATCTTCCTTCTAACTAACCTTCAGAGTCAAAATGGAAAATGTATACTCCACATCCCGCCCCATATCAGCTGGGGTCCCCACAAGGCAGCCAACTCTCACCATCCTTATATAATATCTATTGTAGCGATATTCCTAAACCCGTGGATCATAATGTTAAAATCACTCAATTTGCGGATGACACTAACATCATTTCTAGCTCAACTGTCGAGGCCACTGCTACACGCCGCGTACAGAAACAAACCACTCTAACTGAAAAGTGGTGTAAAAAGTGGAGAATATCTATTAACCCGACTAAAAGCGTCGCGACCGTTTTCTCAAAGACACGGCCAAGGCGACCCCCATTCATTATACTGTTTGGGGAAAACGTTCCATGGGAAAAGTCAATTAAATACCTAGGTGTAACGCTCGACTCCAAGCTCACCTGGAAGAAACACATAACTGGAAAAATTAAAGCAGCTAATAAATGTTTATCATCACTGTATCCATTGATGGGGAAAAAAAGTCGTTATTATCAACGAACAACAAATTACTTTTATATAAAACAACAATAAGGCCCAGCTTCACCCATGCTTGTCCCGTTTGGGGGCATGCGGCACCCAGTCTCATTCAGCAAATACAAATATTTCAAAACAAAGCCGTTAGACTTGCTCTCAATGCGCCTAAATGGAGTAAAATATCTTGTCTCCACAAAGACTCCAACATCCCGTTGATAAAGGACTTCATTTTCTCAAAAGCAACCAAATTTTTCGCCGGCCTACCCGGCCACTCTAATCCTACGATTAATACGCTCGCGAAATATAGCGAAAATGATAAATTTAAATTTAAAAAACCAAAGATAGTCCTCCGGAAGGAATAAAAAACCTGCATACAGCCGCAGTATAGTAGTTAATCACATTAAAAATCACACCTAAAAAATAAACTCAAAGTAAAGTATCATTAGATAATCCATATATAATTATGTTAGAGTCAGTAAACTCATGTTTAGGAACTCTGTAAAATAAGTCAATCAAAAGTCAAAAGGTCCCCCCGACGTTGGCGATCACTCTTGAAAAGGTCTCTCTGTCTTGCGCTGCCCGGAATAGCTCCTCCACACTTCTAATGCCGGTCCACTCTCGTATGTTTCGCAGCCAAGACATTTGTCTCCTACCAGGCCCTCGGCGACCCTCTATCTTGCCTTTCAATATTAAATGGAGCAAGTGATAATTCTCCCCTCGAAGTATATGACCCAGATATGAAATTTTCTTGATTTTAATTAATGTAAGCAGTTCCCTATCTGCTCTAGCCCACCTGAGAATTTCTATGTTGGTGATCATGTTGGTCCATGGGACCTTGAGCATTCTCCGGTGAAGCCACATTTCGAAAGCCTCTAACCTGTTCATGGTATTTATTTACAAGGTCCATGTAAAAAACTAATAATATTAAATAAAACAATAATATTATAAAGTATTTTTGAGGCACATTCCAGAGTGGAAGATACCAACAGTATCCCTCGTAGTGCAAGACCACCATTCAGGATTAAAATGTTACTTCAAATAGCTTTAGCGGTGTTTAGATAGGTACTTTACTACTTCCTCTTCTCTATCTCCGTCACCCCACCGCACAACCTTCAGCCTCACACCATTCTCATATTGGAGATGCCATAGTCTCACTGGCTCCTGGCGGTTTGGAGCATTGGGAATTTTTTGTAGTATTCACATATTTTATTTTTACTTCCCGATCTTCGTCTTCACTAACTTCTTTCCTCTCCTGCTCGCTTCGTACTTACGCAATTCCCCTATTATTGTAATAGTACTACTTGCTGCGGGCTGTTAATAATATTGAATATATGATAAAAAAAGGAATCGGACAAACTAACCATTATTCCGTTTTCCCACAGGGTAGGCAGAGAGGATAGATAGTCACACAACTGTGTCATGACAACCATTTATTGCTCATTCGCATTCATAACTACACAAACAAAAAGGATGGAAATTCAATCACTCATTGGAAAAGAAATTTTTGCAGTGTTACCTATCGGTAAAGTGCGTTCACTGCTTAGCCTAACGTGTTTTAAAAATACGATTTATAAATTTTGCGTGGGATAACCAAAATTTTCAAAAACAATCGAAGTATAAAAAAAATAACTGAAAATGGTTAAAATCATTGACGTATGATATCGAAGGTTAAAATACACCCTCTTAGTCACTATCCATTTATTAGAAAAGAAGTAAAATTATCCAATTATTAGGAGCTTCTGTCTAAACACACATTAAATAACAATTAAGGTGAAGATACCATTATTCAGTCGATAGTTGGTTTCTCTAATGGGATAATATGGATTTTAATGGTAATAGCCTCTCCGAATATGAATACAATAAAGTCGTTTTAAAAGAACATCAAATTGATGACCACATTTTAGGAAAAATTGAGCATAACTAAGTTGTAATGTAATTAACAGTAGATATTGATATTAGCGACTAAGTCAAATTTTGATGCACTTCGCGTTCTCCGAAGTGCATCAAAAATGGTTAAAAAAATGCGTTGACTTTATTCTGATTGTTAAGACACTTTATATAATATAACATGTGTATGTATAACTACTTACTAACGTTAATCAATAGTATATTTTCTATGACAGTTTTTCTTTTGCCTTTAAATTTACATTAATGTAACTGAAAAAATAAAAAGTAATTCTACCATAATTTATTTAAAACTCTCCTTGGTTATCATATGGTTTAGTAATGCGACTGATTTTGTTTATATTTTTTATAATGGCTTGATAATTTTTTTTATGTTAATCGTGTAATAATTTATATGTAAGATTACGAATATGAATATGAACTGGGTTTAATAGTATTAAATTAAATCATGTTATATACATTTACTTCTCTGTATTTATGAAAACGTTAGTATGTATTTATATCTGGATATTACTGGAAAAAAATCTAATGAGCAATAAATACCTCATACACAAAAGCAGAGGTTTTTCAGGGGGTACTCACGAGTGTTTAACGAAATACAGCAGGTCGTCAATATTTCAGCCCTTTGACCTTCTATCTATATTTCCGAGAGAGTTAAAATTGTCTCTAAATTATTTGCCGAACTATTTCTTGAAGTATCACCAGCGATGTGTCATTAATAAAAATCCGTAAAACGAAATAATGTTTGTAAATATTCTAGCTTACAATTTTTTTTAATTACCTTTTTAATATGTTTTGAAAGTTATACCCATCATTTTTATGTACCATTGACGAAGAAGTTTCAATTAATTACTCTAAACCATAGGTTCTCATTCAGGGGGGGGGTAGAAGACCAAGAGAAAATTAGAGGACGTTTCAGAATTTCAGGGGGGCAGTAGAAGACCCAGAGAAACCCATCCCAACCCCATCCCATCCCGCCCCATCCCATCCCATTACGCCCCCCCCCCCCCCTTGTAGATATATATACGTGTTAATTGAGCCGTTTCAGATTCGCGACGACAGATGATATTATATATTGTAATATATATGGTTTTATATATTATACATCCCGAAGACGGCGTGGCCTAGCGGTAAGGCTCTTGACTCGCAATCCGAAGGTCGCTGGATCGAATCCCGGCGGTCAATTTTATTTGATTAATTTGTGTTATTTCACAATTTATTTATTTAAAAAAATGTATAGTATATGTGGAATATACTCTCAGTATCGTCCTGGTGTAAGACCACCATTCAGAATTGAAACGTTGTTTGGGTAATAGTAAAAAAAATCTCAACGTGGGCGGTGGGCAAAAAAAGGTTGAGAATCTATGCTCTAAACTCTTAACGAAAGTTAAATTTGATAAGAAGCTAATACCATTTCGTGATTTCTTACGGAATTAAAAAAAAATGTATTTGTTTTATATCCTCACATGAGCTAGACCAAGATAATTTTCAATTTTCCATTTTTATTTAATTTTATAAAAAAGTTTAGCAGGTTATTTGAATTAAGTTTAAGCACATAAATGCACATCTTTAGCTTTACCAAAATATAAGTTATTTAGTTTATAATTATTATTATTATGAGTCACCAAGAGCGGGCATTAATTTATCTATCCTGGTGATTGACATATCCACTATTAATGTTCTCTAATCGATATTTCCGAGAAATCGCTTGAAACTAGTCACAAATAAAAACAATTGATTGGGTTGAAAGTAGGCACGCTTTTTTTAATTCAACTTTGATACGTTCCTTTCCCGGTCCAATTGACAGCTGGATTAAAAAATGGTGTATCCATGTGGCAAAGAAAGGTAGGTTTTTATTTCTAAATAAATTAAGAAAGGAATCGAACCTCGTGGAAATTAAATTAAATTTAAAAATTGTAACTGATCCTTAATGCATACAAATCATTTACAGTTTAACATCAAAAAGACAGTACGAAAACTGGTATAAGAATTTTTTGAGTTTTGAAGAAAAAAAAAACGCTCATCAGTTGGTGTGCATGCTGTGAGGCTGAAGGGTGTGGGACGAGATGAAGACGAGAACGAGAAAAATTGGGAAGTATCTGGATATTTAGATCAGGTCAAAAAGCATAAAAATATTTCTGTATGTTGTTATTTCACTAGGGCGATACTCATAGTATCTAACCATCCTCGGGCACCCCAGATATCTCCATCTATTCAAATGATATATTCTCCTAATATTCCCTTCTCTGTTCCTTCACTCAACATGTCCTAACTTTTTGAAATTTACAATTAGCATTTAAATCAGCCTATTTCGATCTCAAAAGGTCTTATTTAATGTATATGAAAAACAAACCAAAAACATTTAACGCTTTAATTAAATTATCAAAATTCATCTCACGGGGAAAATACTTTCTTTGAAGTAAAAAAGCCTTCTTTTTATTTATTTATTTAAATTAATGTTTTTTAATGTGATTAGGAAGTAGGAATTCTGCTAAAACTCATCAAATGAATATATTGGAGAATCTTAAGGCGGGTTTTTTTTTATAATATTTCAAAAATACGTAGGTATTTGCAATTAAATTACTGAATGCACAATGTAAGTACATCGCATATTTATTTATGTATATCAAAATGTGTAACAAAATAAATAATCCAGCCCAATTACAAAATATTACTACCTACATAAAGTATATTAAATAGCCCTCATCCTCATGCTCCATTGAGTGAAGACAATAATTATTATCATTATCCCTTAGTTAGTTCCGCTACTGGCCACTAGGGTCGCAGCTGCTTTAGGGAGGGGGGTGGGCTAGGGTGGGGGCGGAGCGTCTGTTGACTATTTAAGCCCTTATTTAGCGATATCGATAATCATTCTAACTTGATATTTCCCACCGAATAGAACAGTGAGTAACGTTGTTATCCTGAATCAAAGTTAAAAGTACCTATTATTTTATTTATTATTATTTTATATTCATTCAATTCATAATATTTTGTGAAATAGTAATAAAACTACAATTAAAAGTGACAGTAAATAATCACAATTTGTATCAACTCGTTTATGGTGTTACAGTTTTCGGGGTCTACTCTCAAAACTTGAACCTTGAAAATGGACCATCACATCAACCTAGGTATAGTGTCTTTCAATCGTTACTGGGCTCGCCTCAGCATGGATCGGGAACCTCACTCAATCGACATCCCAGACGAGATCCTGCACGGCGAAATCCTCGACAGCTACCCAAACCAAAAAGCTCTCGAGGAATACTATAAAAACTACGAGAATCAGTTCAGGGGCAATGCCGATCATCCAAACATTCGTGTCCGAGGGAGTGAGAAAAGGCCGATTGGGAAATATGTCAGCAACCACCCAGGCGTGTCCTAAGAGAAGAGGAGAAAAATATTTGCAGATATGGTTAACGGGCCACCATCACTAAGATCATTAAATCATTGTGACAACAAGGACGAAACTGCGATATTTTCATCATCGCCATCAGATTCAAGTGGAAGATCCAATTCCTTCAAAACCACTTGTGAAGCCTTGGAAAACGAAGAAAACGAGGCTAGAGCAAACGGGGAGACCCGTCTGACCATGGAATCTGATTTCATCAACGTTCAAGATGAGATCCTACACCGCCAGATTCTCAACAGTTTTCCAAATCAATATGCGATGAATATGTATTATAAGAACTTCCGCAACAAGACGAGAAGCCTTCCAGATCTTCAGAGCTTGCCTGTTGGTAACCAGAGTACTAGAACATATGAAAGCTTTCACCAACGTGTCACAAGAGAAGAGGAGAATGGTATTTACAGAGATGATTGATGGACCGCCGTCACTTAGATCTTTAAATCATTCCATCAACAATGTTGAGAATCTTGCAACGCCATCTGCAGAGCCTACCCAGAAAATGAACGGTTCTGACATCATCACTCGCTATCCTGAGAGTCCAATGGGGACCGTACCTACTCCGATGATCTGACGGATCACGAAGACAATGCATACGACCTTGATGAAGATCTCAGGATATTTGATAGCGAGTCCGATGATGAGGTCATCGTAGAAAACCTATGCCAATACTTCATCAGCCTTCTTCACACCCGGAGAACCCCAAGGCTTCGACTGACATCCGTTACTACACTTGATAACATTCCCATGTAACATATTTATTTAGTGTATAATATTGTTTTCATTTGAATAAATTTAAAAATTATCACAACATACGGTTTATTTGTTATCTGCTTCATTCTGAATGTTAAAAATAAGAGTATGAGAAGGCACCTGAATAGTTCAACACAATTAATTTTTATTTGAAATTTTAATTTAATTTTTTTTTATTTTAGCCGCATATTTATAATTTTTTTAAACTTTATTTAGAAACATACAGTTGTAAATATACATTCATTGAACATTTAATAGTGAATATAATTATAAACCAGTGAAGTTTCATTGATAATTTAAAATAAGAAATGGTTACAGATTAGGAAGCAAGTAGATATTGATAGTTATAATACTAAAGTATAAGTAAAAAGTGGGAAGAAAGAAAAAGTGAACAATAAAGAAATAATAGTTTTGTTTTAAGTACATTTTAAGGTTAATTTAGTTTTAAACGTTTTAAGGGAACAGTGGAAAATATCGATATCTCTTAGGGCGTTGTAAGATTTGCAGATACGTCCGAGTAAAGAATTTTGTGCATAATTCGATTTGAAATGTTGTATAAAAAATAGGGTATTCGATCTGGTATTGCGTTCGGGGCAACGAAATGCAATCCTTTCTAATAGATCTGGTGAGTCAAGAAGTAATTTTTGTTTTATTCTAATTCATTATCTAGCAACCTACAAAATATAAATGATATTTAACAAATTGGCAAACCTTTTATTTTTGACTTCTGTGCATAAATTTGGTGGTTTGCTACGTTTGGTGACTTAGCAAGAGAGCCCGGGTTCATTGGGTGAGATTTGCTCTATTTGGGAGGCGGGTATGGGTACCGCCGCCCCGGAACCATTTATTGGATAACCAATATCCCTGCCACAAGTCACCCCAAGTGGTTCGCTACGTTTGGTAACTTAGCAGGAGTGCCCGGATTCATGGGTGAGGTTTGTCTAGGTCTTGGTGGCGGATAGGTTTGCCCAACCACTGCGTGGCGGGTTGGATTGAGGGTGACTGATTAAGGGAGGCCTTTTGATCTCTCCAGCCGGACTCTCCCGACCCATCGCCTGGCACCGCAGTGTTAGGAATAGACTCATACATACGTCCGTCACTCCTGGGCACACTGACTCCCTGATTCCTACCCACCCCTTGTACCTTTTTCCTTCCCATATCTTCTTCTCCTTCCTTTCCCTTAAAAAAAACCCACACAGCATCCTTAAAGATGACATAGGACCCGAGGTAAAATGTTTTCCTCGGGGCCTCCTGTGTGGAGCTAATATAAAAAAAAATTTGAAAGATTTGAGTATTGAAACACTTTTTTCTACTTTCTTGTAGATTTCGTATTCTACCTAAATATGTGGGAGGTTCAGCGACCTTAATACGGCAGAAATAAATGCAGCCATTTTTTATATCTTATTTGTGAATATAATTATTCAAGTTCAAAAGGCAAGAAAAAAACACAAATAAATATGTTTTTAAATTTGTACTGAAGTTGGAAGCAGATTGATACATTTTTACACACATTTTCTTTAGAATTGGAAATATGGATCAAATAAATGAAACGTACTAAGACAACATTATTAAATTAATTCCAACTTGTTGCGAATAAAACATTTTCTTAAAAGTTGAAAAGGATAAGATCTGAAAAGGAATATTTGACGTGGATCAGAGCGCTTCTTATTTTCTCTTAAATCACAATCAAAAATTCATTTGAGATCATAAGTAAGATGGCAAATAAATGCATTCTTAGTTAATTATAAACAATATTTTCTTTCAAATAATAAATTATATAATTTATCCAGAACCCAATGATAATTCTTTTATCAAAAGTTCTTCAGTGCAGGTAGGTACCATAATATTGAAAAAATACTAAAGAGGAAGCCTATGTTTTCGCATTTGAAAAATAATATTTACTGAATCATTAAACGGCCATTATCTTGAAACCGAAGAGTTAGGAATCAATTTACAGACGGACGAAATGCAAAGCGGTCGAGTGAAAGCAGGACTTCGCTACGCTCAGTCGATGACACTTATTTTATTTATAATCTGATTTCCGATTACTTACTCCAATTCAATGTAAAAAAGAGTTACATACCTTTTGCTTTATCTACCTAAGGATTTTTGTTTTTTTAAATACAGTCGATTCCATTTAATTGGTACAACGGTTCATTAGGACAGCCGATTAATTGAGACAATACAAATTATAAGTATGAGGTATATTTTTTAATAAAACTTCTTTTCATGATGAAGGTAATACGCAAACATTATACATGGGTATCTTGATCAAACAATTTCGTGCACAGATAGCATATAAATATAATATAATTTTCATGAAAAATAAAATGTTGCAGATGATTTTGAATAATTTTAATAAAGTAGATGATGGTATAAAATACAATAATAAATATAAAATTTCACTGTCGATTTGTGTTGAAAGCTGAGTAGAGGTTTTCAACGAAGACATCATCGTCGGACTCGTTATCCGCATTGGCTCATTGCTTTTGTCTCGATTTCCTCAAATATCCTGAGCTCTTCTTCCCAGTAGTTGGCGTTGTGTTCATGATCCATCCAATCCTCGGAGTAGGTACGGTTCCACCTCGACCTCTCAGGATGGCGAGTGAGTCGCTCGATCAAGGCTTTACAGATATTGGCGCAGGAAGTGATACGTGCTGGGATAAGCTCTGCAAATGGTGATGCATGGCTCAGACTCTCAGCATTGGCGATAGAATGATTTAAAAACCACAATGATGGCGGCCCTTCAACCTTCTATGCAAATAGCTTTCTCCTCTTCTCTTGTGATATGTTAGGATGAATGCTTTTATACTATCCATCACTCTGGCAAGGGGCAAAGTCACAAAATCGAAAAGGCTTCTCGTTCAATTGCCGAAGTTTTTATAATATGCTTTCATTGCATTATTTGGGTCATTTTTTATTTGGATAATCTTAAAGTGCAAGGTCAAATCTTCAACGTCAATGAATGTTGTTTACAAATCCATGGCCAGGCAGGTCTCCATTTTTCGGATTCGCTTACCGTGTCGGTGTTTGCTCTTGCCTTGTTTAATTCGAATTCTCGGAGTTCATCCTCAGAGTCGTATGCTTCGTCTTCATCGGTATCGATGCTGACTAATTTTATTCTCTCGGGGGTCTTCCAAGGCTTCACAAGCGGTGTTGAAGAAATCGAAAGAATTTGCAGTTGAATCTGAAGGTGATAATGTAAATAGCGCAGTCACATCCTTGTAATTAGCACTTCACATAACATGTGACTCCTACTCCTGGCTTAGAAAAATCACCATTACAGCTGAATTTATTCATGTTTATTTATTCATTAGGTTTGTTTGACAGATATTATTGTCACACTGTAATTTTGGCTAATAGTTTTCGTTGGAAGCGTTGTTTTTTTAATTTTTTTTTTACTGTTTATTATACTTTTGAAATTGGACTCAGATGAGATAACACTTGCGCACTTAGAAGAACTTTGTTTTAATGCTTTTATAAGGTTTCAGAGGTTAAATAATGATAATAAACACTTGTTAAACATTTTCTAGTTTGCAGACGCACAACTACAATCAACTGTCAAGTTGGTAGGTAATTTTTATTAATTACTTACATTAAAATGAATCGAAGTTCCTTTATGCATGCGCCGTTCCTGATACCAATGAATAAATGAAAATATAAACTTATTGTAGTATTTTCTTATTATCTACTTTTTCACACAAATCAAATAAGGTCCCTGAGATGTTTACGCCGTAAATCTGAGATGAAAGACCGTATCACGAATGTGGAGTTCTGATTGAATTAAAAATTGCAAATTTAATGAGTTTAAAAAAAGTTTCTTAGATGGTTCGAGTGGAGGAACAGAGAAGGGAAAGTAAGGACACTATATGAAGTGAATGTTAATGGAAAAAGATGTCGGGGGCGCCCGAGGAAAATTCATAAGAACGTACCTACCTTAGATAGTTTTTAATCTAATGACTGGATTTTATTCAGGTGTGTTTGTATTTCATTTGGTAGATCGCCTAATTCATTCAGAATTGAAACGTTGCTTGAGATAGTTTTAGTAATGTTTGGTGACCAGATCTAAATATCCAGGTACTTTCCAACCGTCCTCTTTTCGTTTTCTACCCCTCCCACTCCCTTCAACCTCATAACCTACTTCAATTATTATTATTTGAAATGCAAACACAAGATACATTATGTTTTGATAATTTACTTTTAAGTATGTATATATTACTTTTATGATATTTTAAATAACTATGCTAAGCAACCACGGTTATCTTTCCTGTATTAATTGGTTATTATTATTATTATTATTTTTAATTCTTTCTCTTCTCTTTTTTTCTTATTTTATACAACCCATCTGTGTAGGACTATGTTATGCAATGTTTACACGTTTGTTTTATATCTATATGTTTTAATCCTCTGTAATTAAGTACCTACCAAAGTAATTAATATTATTTAAAAAAAAAAATGCTAAAAAAAGAACAGTCACTTTGTTTTAATCTTTTATTTTAGACATTTTAAAATGATAATCTTCCCACTTTTATAATAAAAAATAAAAAAATTAAAATGGAACTAGAGAAATCTTTGGCAGAATCCTTAGACGGGCTTCTTACTTTTCAACTCAGAAGAACTCTCAAGAACTCGGCTAAACCAGTTACGCACTTAATCCATAATTGCATGGTGTATTAGAATGATGCACTCGACTTGCATTTTTTTTCACCAGTTTGTTTTTCGTCGTCTCAATTGCCGCGTTTAGGAGATCGACAAGTCTCTGTATCCTGTCGACGCGGATTTTGTCGCGTTGTAACGCCTCGTTATTTTCTTGCATCAAGCGGCGAATCCTATCCAGGCGGGCCCCATGTAATTTGCACTTGTGCTCCGTGTTGTTTAGATCTGCGTTGCCTTCCTCCTCGATGCTTTCGGATTTTCCCGTACTCTGGTTTTCGGTATCGGCGTTTGCCTTCGCTTCGTTTTCCTCGAAGTCTTGGAGTTCAACATCGGAGTCACAGACTTCATCGGTGCCGATGCTGGCAAATCTTATTCTTTCAGGATGTTGCCACAGGAAGTCGTCCAAGTCTTCACAGACAGCGTTTAAGAACTCGGGAGAACATCTATTAAAATCTGAAAGTGATGATGAAAACGTTGCCGTCTCATCTTCGTCGTCAGAATTATCCAAGGACCTCAATGTCGGTGGCCCGTTTTCCATCTTCGCCAACATTCTTCTCTCTTGGGACGCGCTCGGATGGATGCTGATATGTTCCCCTTTCAGCATTTTCCCATTCCCTCGGACACGAGTGTTTGGACGATCTGCATTGCACCTCCTCCGGTTCTGATAGTTTTTGTAGTGTTCCTCGGCAGCTTTTTGATTTGGGTAAATGTTGAGGATTTGGTCGTGCAGGACCTCATCTCGGTTCACCATTGAATGAGGTTCCCGATGCAAGCTGAGGCGAGCAAAGTATCGGTTGAAAGACGCTGTACCCAGGCTGATGTGATGGTCCATTTTCGTGGTTGAAGTTTTGACGATAGAGATTCTAAACTTAATAACCAAAGATACAGATTATGATTACTTGCTGACACTTTTAATACGACACTATGTCTATTTCACAAAATATTATGAATTAAAAATAATAATTTTTTGTTTTGGAAAACACTGATGATCAAGTTATTAACTGTTGTTCCGATACGAAATATGAAGTAGGAATGATTTTCGATACTTTTGACTTTTGACTGACTTATTTTACAGAGTTCCTAAACATGAGTTTACTGACTCTAACATAATTATAAATGGATTATCTATCTTCTTATAATCGTCTTCCCTCAATACAGAGTAAAATTGATTTTTTTAATATTTTAAATCAATCTGGGCGATTTATTTTTTTATTCTTTAACATCTAATAATGCCAAATGAGTTTTATGAACCACAAAAATGTATCGTTTTAATTTATGCTTTAATAGTAAAGTCAGTATTAGAAAATTAATATTAATAATGTTTCTTTGTGTTTGATAATAATAGAAATCGTACCGTTTAGAATTTTATGTAAATAGTATAAAATAAGTTTCCAATTAAATATTCTAGTAATTGAATGATTAAAAATGCATACAGTAAAAACTAAACTTACAATAAAAAGTAAATATTTTATACAAAACATAGGTAATATTGTAACTTACAACCTTACAAAGTATGAATCATGGCTCTTTTATCAGGCACAGAAGCTCCTCTTTCCTGGTAAGATATACATGACCAAAAACGACCATTTATATAATGTTTTCTAAAATACATATGTATGTATATAAATCGTATTTTTTATTTTAGATACAATAAAAAAACAGCTGAACCGAAAATCTTTCTATAAACATCTGAAAACTAAAAATTTCATTTGGTTTAAAGCGACTCATGTTTTTTTAATGTGACTCACTTCGCAGGAGACATTTCGGTAGTTTTTTTGGGGATGATCATTTGAGGGAGACTTTAATTCCATAACAATGTTTGACAATTGGTTTCAACCGATTTCTTGGAAATATCGATAAGTGAACATTAAGGGTGGAAATGTTAATCACCTGGACAGATAACTTCATGCCCGTTCTTGGTGACTAAAATAATTATTATAAACTATTTATGACACATGTTTGAGTTTATCTGAATATTTATGTATAATAAACCTGCTACCCTTTTTTGTAAATTTAAAATAAAAAAATTAAAAATAATGATTTGGTCTACGTTTATACGAACGTTTATTTGTTTGTTTGTGTTTTATTACTAACCAACCATATTGTCGTTTCTGCAGTGGCATGAAAATGTGAAGGTCTACTACATAATTATGTCTTGGCACATACCCCTTGCTTCGTTTACATTTACACATTGCTTCATAAATATTCTTCGATTATTCATTTTTTGAAATATTTTTATTGTTTACCTTTTTGAAAGCTTTTGTAAAATCATGAATATGCATTATACATTAAATAACAATTAAGGTAGAGCTACCATTATTCAGTAGATAGTTGGTTTCTCCAATGGAATAATATGAATTTTAATGGTAATGTCTTTAATGGCCTCTCCGAATATGAATACAATAAAGTCGTTGTAAAAGAACATCAAATTAATGACGGTAAATTTCAGTAAAATACCAAAAGTTGAGCATACCCGGTATAATGATAATTAATGGTAGATAGTGTTATTAGTGACTGAGTCAAATATTGAAGCACTTCGGAGAACGAAATGATTAAAAAAATGCGTTGAATTTATTCTTATCTTTAAGAAATTTTATATAATATAAACGTAATTACTTACTGACATTTGTCATCCGTAAAAATCCTACCATAATTTATTTGAAACACTCATGGGTTACCACAAGGCTTAGTAATGAGACCGATTTTGTTTATACTTTTCATAATGGATTGATCAAATTTAAAATGTTCGGCAATTCGGGGATACGTAAGATTAGGAATATGAAAATGAACTGTGTTTAATACCTCCCACACACCCAATTACAGCTTTTACAAGTAGGTATTTAATTAAGTTATGTTACATATATTTACCTCTCTGCGTTCACGGAAACGTTTTAAAGAATATTTGGATATCACTGAAATTAATCTAATGTGCGATACTTAATACTAATAAGCAGAACTTTTACGGGGGTACACATAAATATTTAGATTATATTATAATAATGCATTTACAAGTCTGAATCAATGACAATGTTTTAAAAATAACTAAATTACAATGAAATTTATTTTTTTTGAATTCAGAAAAATGGACACCTATATTAATACATTACAGATTCTGGCTTTGAGTTTATATGACGCTTGAGTCTATATGACAAGGAGAATATAGGACGCAAATGTGAATGGTAGAAGAAGTCGGGGACGCCCGAGAAAGACATGGCACGACCAAGAGAATCAGATACTTGAGTCGGGCCATGACAAGAGTCACAATAATGGAACAGCATGTATGAGACGATGTATGAATATGAACGAGGCAAGGAGTGTGTGCCAAGATCGAGTTGTTTGGCGGTCCGTCCTCTCTGCCTACCCTGCGGGGAAATGGCGTGATGGTTAGTTAGTTAGAGTTTATTTTTAAACTATTTTTACTTTACAAAGTATATCACGTTAATAGTGAACCAAATACAACATGTAATTCCCATCATCACAATCTCAAGTTTTTTTCAATTTCATTTATCTCTTTACATTATTTTATTTAAACCTAACATTAATTAATTAATTGAATTAACAGAAAGCATTGCATCTAAGGTATATTTCGGCTTCATCGATCTCTTCGCATTATTTTAAACCTAAAATTAATTAATTAATTGAATTAACTAAAGTGTATACATCTAAAGTGTATTTCAGCTTCATTGATCTCTTTACATTATTTTAAACCTAAAACCAATTAAATAATTGAATTAATAGACGGCATTGCATCTTAAGTGTATTTCAGCTTCAATGATCTCTTTACATTATTTTAAACTAAAAATTTATTAATTAAGCCTCCGCCACCCAAATTCCTACCGATTTCTTACATATCTTCCTTAAAAATTTGAAATTTTTAAGCTCTGGAAAAAATATATGAAAAATTTCCCAGGATTCGCTGAGTGACTGCCGTCCGCGACGGTCGCTTCTCTGGCTTGGCATATGCCATTCTCCGACATTGTCGCTTGTTCCACGCCCGTTCGCCTAGTTCGTGAAAACCACACCCCAGTGAATCCAAAGTGCCTTTCCCAGTAAAGGAACCAAAAATAACCTCAGTCTATAGTGCTTGTTCGCGCCATTTCATACCGTCCCTTGTGCTTTGAACTACAGTGCTTAAAACATTCGTGCCTTCAGTTATCCTAGTATTTTCCCCCATTCTATACCATCATGTCCTCCCCCCTTCTCCAAACCTCCGACGAATACCAACGCCTTACTCTCGAGATCCAGTCCTTCTTTGCCAACCACCCCGACCCCAACAACATGTCCCTTGAAGACAAAGAACATGTCTTCAACCTGGCCTCCCAACTCCCCCTGCAACTTACCCAGCCCCGCCCAGCCAACCCCCCCCAAACCTCCCCCTTACTGCCCACCAAACTGACCCACCTATCACCACTCAAACCGACCACCCCCTTACCGCCCCTCAAGATAACCGCCCTACTACCGCCCCCCAAACTGTTTGCCCTCCCATCGCCTCTCTATCAGATCGCCCCCTCACCGCCTCCCAACCCCTTGGCCCTCCAATCGCCCCTCTAACCGCCCCCCAAACCGATTGGTCCTAAATCGGTTTAGGTTTCCTTACCTTCCCCCCCAACCCCCCCAACCAAGGGGCAAAGACATCACTCCTCATCCTCGCGCTCCAGCGTCACCAAAGAGCCAATCCAACCAACTTCCGACAACCCAGGCCCCGAGGTAACGGCCTGGGTCTGCGTCAGACCATCCCGCAAACGAGTCCGTCTAAAGAAACCCCCCCACCCGTTCTCATTCCAAAATACCAAGAAGTTCCTTCCCAAACTAGTAAACCGATCCATCAATCAAACCTGCTTCAAACACAAGCCCCACCCCTCAGTCTACCACTCCCCTCACCCCTCGACATGCCACCGCCCCCCAAGCCTTCCTGCTCTTCCCCCAAGCCCCGACATCTATCTACCTACCCCCCTTCCATCTCTCTTATTACCCCCTCCCCCTCCCTACCCCTCTTCAACGTCCACAATAAAATAAAATAAAACAATCAACAATCACTAAGTTCTACAACCATAAAACAAACTCATGATGAAGGAGAAAGGGGCCATATAACCCGGTGCTCCGAAAGACAGTATATCACAAGTCACAAGTCAGATGCGTTCTACGCCGAAACGCACATTATATTAAATTACCTCGATAGAAAAAAATCGCAAAGTATGCTCCGAAAATTATTATAAACACGTTTGTTTCAGTTATTTTACAAGTCATAGTTATGAAAAAATTCACAATGTTTCTTTAAATGATTCTTAAGATAAGGTCCACGAAATTTTTTCTCTATTCTAGACGAGTCGTGTTTTATTAAACATTTTCGCAATTTTCGCATCGATTTAATCGCTTGAAATATTAGCGCGCTCCTTTAACATTTGTAATTTCATATCTCTCCGTCTTCTTCTTTCTGAGTTCGGATGCGGAGCCTTAATTGAATTAACATGCAGCATTGCGAGAAAAATATATTAGTTAAAAAACATTAACGAAAGAATATCGGTGCCAGAAATTAAATATTTTATAGGGTAACGCAGTGGACAAAATAGTGTAGACATCAAAAAAGTTCTTCCGCTGCAGTTTCTGGTGATGGCAAATAAAAAACTTTCCTATGTGGAAGGAGATCATTAGCGGAGTATACACGTCAATAAAACCACCATTCATACAAATTTTATAATAAGGTCGAACATTCAAAGAATAATTAATGAATATTAATAAAACACGTTTATTGAACAAGGATTAAGAAAAACATTTTTACCCTAATACGTTTAAAGTCTCATTTCACTATGCAAAAATGTCTAAATAAATCTACATGCACTTCTTTAGAGTAAGTACGATATGATTTTGATGAGTCATTTATGTATTTTACATCTGACGTAAAGGCGGGATTAAAAAAATATATCTTTTGAAGGTTATATCTATCAATGTAATGTATCATTGAAGAAAAATATATATTAAGAGCGTATAACCAGAGAAAACCAGAAATATGTCATTTTTAAATCAGTGTTTAGACGTGTTGACTCTTTTCCGCAAAAAAATTATAAATTGATTTTGAAAGATTGTTTTTTTTTTATCTAGTAAACGTGTGTAAACGTAGATTCGTTAAATTTTCAAAATAAATTTTGTATTTTACAACACCAATTTCAAATCATATAATCGTGCAGTAAAATAAATCAATACAATATTAATTTTAGTTTAAATAAAATCATTAAAAAATATTCACGTACATTTGTTTCTTGAAGAAAATTGGTGCGTTTGTGCATTTATTTGCGCACTTACAGACTAATATTTCAGATTTTTTTTAGATTTTTATTTTTCTCAGACAATGTTGAAAAATGATAAATACTTATGATCAAAAAATAATTACAAAAAGTACATAATTTTAATAGTTTTATCAACACGCCTTTCAGCATTTTTGGATGTAGGTATAAATTAAAGCAAATTTAGAAAGACATAAAATCGATATTGAGATATAATTTTAAAAAGCTGGTAATGAGAGTAATTAATCTTTCTCATTGGAACCGCCTTGTACGATCGTAAGAACATCTTTCGACGAAATGTGGATTTTCGGCCGCTGGCTGGTTAAACGCTCTTAAGTTAAATTAGCCTCCAAAAAATTGGGCGTAATGTACAGAGCCCGCAGATACTTTAATAATACAAAACTGCTAACCCTTCACAAGTCGCAAGTGCGCTCCACTGTTGAATTTGGCAACCACCTATGGTCTGGAGCTCAAAAAATCTGAAAAAACCCTCCACTCTGTGCATAAAGGGGCGGTCCGTTTGATAGATACTCCCATCTAAACAAACAGATATTTCAATGGATGACGCCCCGAGGAAGGAGCGTCATTGATCCCCTCGCCACCGGTGTATCGTTGGGACACACGTGAAACGCGCGCCCAACACATGTACGCTGTTGATATTTGTCACATGAGAACGTGTCGCTTCTTCGACTCGTTATTGAGTTCAACAGCTCGGCTGTGGAATAATTTGCCGGCCTCTGTGTTTCCTCCTTCCTACAACATAGGTCTCTTCAAGACCAGTGTTCACTCCTTCCTCACCTCAAAAAGACCCTTCACATAGGCCCTGGGCGAAATTATTTTTCTCAGGGCCTCATGTGTAGAGTTAATGTAAAAAAACTAATATCTACACGAAATAGAACCAGACACAGAAAAAAGGTATGAGTCGCAGCTAGGAAACGAACCTAGGATCTCATCTTTATATTTTTCAGGTTTTTATAAAAAAAAATGATATCAGTTTTTATAAAATGAAGCCTTAAATTTTACTCATTTAATTATACCTTCTAATTCCATTACTAGCCGCTGTGGTCGAATCTAAATTCGGGAGGGGGTAGGGGCTAGGGTGAGGTTGGATCTTACCTTGACTATATAAGCACATACTTGTCTATTTTAAATTCATTCTTACCTGTATATTTCATATAGAAAGAACAGTTAATAACTCTTCTATCGTTGTTACAATAAACATAAAGTTTTATTATTATTAAAAGTTTATCTCAAACCAAAAGCTATAATAATCATTAAAAACAAGTTTTAAAAAGATAGTTGTTATTCATAATATTGTGTGATTTTCTTTGGTGATCTATCGTCGAAAAGCTTCGCGTCACAATGAATAACAATATTAGCCTCGGCATCCTGTGCTCCCACCTTTACTGGGCTCGCCTCAGTATGGAATGGGAACCTCGTGCAATCGACATTCAAGACAAGATTTTGCGAATCCTCGACAGCTACCCAAATAAAAATTCTCTCAATGCGTACTATCAGAACTATGAAAACCAGAAGAGGAGCATTGCCATTCGTCAAAACATCCGAATCCTGGAGAAAAGGAGAAGGTCGATGGGGAAATATCACAACAGCTTTCATCCAAACGAGTCACAAGAGAAAAGGAGGATGATATTGGCAGATATGGTTAATGGGCCACCGTCACTTAGGTCCTTGAATCACTCCGTCATTGGCAATAATACTGCTACACTTCACTATCAGCATGGACCATCGCCACCTTCAGATTCTACTGACAGTTTTTACGAAACCCTCTACGGGGATTTTGGAAGTCTTCCTGATGAAACACCCGGAAAGGCCAAGAATTTACAACATGGACGCTAAAGATTCTACGGTTCATGAAGACATATCTCACGTCCCTGGAGAAGAACTAAGAACACCCAAGGAAAATAAAGGAAGATCAAACGTCGATAAGAACACCATTTCCGAAAAATTGGGTGAGATTAGGGAATCTACTCCAAAGATGAGATACTGCTAAATAAGGTCTTCGCCGTACAAAAATTGAAAAAACACCACAATAACACGAGAAGCATTGGCGATCTGTTGAACTTGTTGATCCTGTTGAGTTTGGACAAGCCAATAGATAAATTTGCGAGCACTCATCTAAAATCACCAGGGAGCTATAAAATACGATTTAAGCTAATTTTTACGTCGAAATCAGAGATCGAAACTTCCATCACCACCTGCCGAACCAGTCTGAAAGTGAGGACTCCGTTGAAAGTTATGACCAGCTTAAAACTCATCCAATTCGATTCGTTCAATTTTGTAGCTAACAGCCATTACCCTTTTAAGGGTCTCTGATGTTTGTTATTTGTCAAAATCTGATTAAGACCTGGTTTTCGTTGATATTAATCTATTTATTGAGTGTTAAAACTGTTTCGTATTGAAACCCACCGCAATAAAAAAAAAATTACATCCAGTAAAATTTCGATTCGGTTATATATCTGATATGTCGGTCGTATCAGAGATGGCTTCGGTTTTTTGCCATGAGAGTGTGATTTAACTTTTTTTAATTACAATTTAATTAAATTTATATCTATAGTATACATATAGTATATTTATATCTATAGTATAGTAAAAGTTGTTACGTTCTTTTCACTATTATGAAAACTAATACCTTTAGTGTTTTTCATTTGTATAGATAAATCATTTGAATAAAACAAAAAATTATGACTGTATGAAAATCTTTTCATTTTATTAACTGGAATATATTATGTTTCGTAGATATCTATGTACGTATTTATGGTGTATGTTCACATCTAATCACTAGAAACCGAATTTACTGTCGCTACTTGAAGAGAAAATAGTTTGAATTTAAAAAAAAAAATAGATCTTAAGACCAAACCTTAATAGAGTTTTATATTTAATTGTCAAATTGCTTGGTTCAGGTGGCTTAAAAAATAATATTAATGCATGTGATAATAAATAAATAAGAATTTCTGAAAAAAAAAGCAATGGCCATAATACCAGCTTAATGTGTTTTAAAACAGGTAAAGAATATTACTACAGGCGGGTTAATATTTGTGTAAACCCATTATTAATGAAAAACCCTCCATAAAAGAATTAGAATTTACCTTCTGAGTCATTGTCCATTTATTAGAAATGGGTTACTTAAATTAGCAAGGAGTATGTAGTTTTAACATTGTTTGGTTGAATATTACATACATTAAATAACAATTAATGTTGATTTACCATGGTTCAACTAACACGTACCATGTATTAATGGTGAACCCCTTCGAAAACAAATACAATAAAAATATCCGAAATGAACATGATAATGCAAATCACTGATGAATTCTCATTAGATTTGAGATTTTAATTATTATTATGAGTCGCCAAGGGCTAGTATTAATTAATCTGTCCAGGTGATTGACATATCCACTATTAATGTTCTCTAATCGAATTTTCCAAGAAATCGGTTAAAACTAGTCACAAATAAATTCAATTTATTGGGTTGAAAGAAAGCATGCTTTTTAATTCAACTTTGATAAGTTCCTTTCCCGTTGTAATTGGCAGCTGGATTTAAAAATTGTGTATCCCTGTTGTTAAGAAAGGCATTTATTTCTAAATAAATGAATACAGGAATCGAACCTCGTGGAAATTAAAATAAATTGAACAATTGTATGTGAACCTAAATGCATACAAATTTCCATTTACAGTTTAACACCAAAAGGGCACAAGTACGGAAACTGGTTAAACAATTTTTTTAATTTTTGAAAACAAAAACGCTCATCAGTTAGTGGGCATGTTGTGAGGCTGAAGGGTGTGGGAGGAGGAGAGGTAGACGAGAAAGAGAAAAATTGGGAAGTATCTGAATATTAAGATCAAGTCAAAAATGATCAAAATATTTTAATATGTTGTTATATCTCCATCTATTCAAGTTATATATTCTACTAATATTCCCTTCTCTGTTCTTTCACACAGCATGCTCTAACTTTTTAAATTTGCAATTCGTATTTAAATTAGCCTATTTCGATCTCAAAGCATCTTATTTAATTTATATGAAAAACAAACAAAAAAACATTTAATATTTAAAATAAATAATCAAAATATCGCTTCTAGTTACATCTCATAGGGACAATACTTTCTTTGAAAGGGAAAAGTTTTATTTTTATTTAGTTATTTGAATTTTTAATTTTTGAATTATATTAGGTAGTAGGAGTACTGCTAAAACTCATAAAAAAGTAAGTAATGGAGAACCTTAATCGTGGAGGTTTTCTTTTTTATTTAAAAAAAAATCTAGGTATTTGTAATAAAATTAATGAATGTACAATTTAAGTGCATCATATATTTAAGTACCTACATACATAAAAACATATAAAAATAAAAAATCCCGCCCGATTTCTAATGAAACTACCTACACATTATAAAGTATATTAAAATAACCCTTACGCTCCTTTGAGTGAAGACAATAATCATTGTCATTATCCCTTAGTTAGTTCCACTACTGGCCGCTAGTGTCGCAACTGCTTTAGGGTGGGGGACGGACTAGGGTGGGGGTGGGGGCGGGGCTTTTGATGACTATTTAAGCCCTTATTTAGCAATATCGGTAATCATTCTTACTTGATATTTCCCTTCGATAAGAACAGTGAATAACGTTAAAATCCCGAATCAAAGTTAGAAGTACCAATTATTATATTAATATTCAATTTAAAATATTTGGTGAAATAGTGATATTCTCGTATTGAAAGTGACAGTAAATAATTATAATTTGTATTAACTCGTTTATGGTGATTCAGTTTTCGAGTTCTACTGTCAAAACTTCAACCATGAAAATGGACCATCACATCAACCAGGGTATTGTGCATTCCAACCATTACAAAGATATTCGTCTCAGCATGGATTGGGAACCACATCCAATCGATATCCCAGACGAGATCCTGCACTGCCAAATCCTCGACAGCTACCCAAACCCAAAAGCTCTCGAGGAATACTACAAAAACTACCAGAAACAGATGAGGGGCAATGCCGATCATCAGCACATTCGTGTCCAAAGGAGTAGCACAAAGCCGATGGGGAAATATGACAGCATCCAAGAGAAGAGGAGAAAGATATTTGTAGAGATGATTAATGGGCCACCATCACTAAGATCCTTAAATAATTCTGACAACAAGGACGAGACAGCGATATTTTCATCTTCACGTTCCCGTCTGGTCGTAGAGCCTGATCTCATCGACGTTCAAGACGCCACTAACCCAAATCAAAATGAGATGAAAATATATTTCAAAAACTACCAGATGAGAAGCCTTCCAGATCGACAGAACTTGCCTGTTGGTAACCAGAGTACGAGAAAATACAAATACATAAATCCGAACCTGTCACAAGAGAAGAGGAGGGTGGTTCAGCCTTCTTCACACCAGGAGAACCCCAAGCGCTCGACTGACATCCCTTACACACATATAAACATATCCGTATAATACATTTATTTTTATATAATATTGTTTTAATTTCAATAAATTTTATATTAATCTCAACACACTGTTTATTTATTATTTGATTTATTTTGTGTGTTCACAATAATTTGGTCATAACCATAATTTTTATGTTTTATCTTAATTTATTAAAAAATATATACATAAATAGACCTAGTGGCGGTCCGTGAGTTTTCAGTGCGATTGCGAAGATTGAAAAATAATACTGAAATGTGTTTACTGCACATCCACAAACAGAAAAAATCCTGAAAATCTTCATAAAAAATATATATTTTCAGCTACATCAACATCGATAAGGTCGTATTTTTCAAACTTAGCTCAGTGGTCCCCAACCTATGGGCTGCGGCCCGGTATTGGGCCGCGCAAGGGCTTGCTTTCAAATCAAAATACCTTTGAAAAAAAAAGTTTCTGCTGTTATTATCTTTGTTCATATGTAAATTTAAAATTTAGATTCAGAAGGTTTTATTTATGAATGTAAGAAAATTCTTTATTTGTCTGTTGCTAACTTACCAAATAACGAAGATATTTTCAACTATCTAATCCGAACAAAAACATTAGATAATAAGTCCACAGTCGAAAAGGAGTTGTGGGAACGGTGCGTGAACAGAGGCATTTTGGACAAAACACATACAACTTCAAAACTTTTAAAGAAATATATAAATAACTTGCAAGTTAATATATCTGCAAGAAATCAGAACAAAATCAAAATTCCGATATTAAACCCTAAGCATTCTCAAAATTATCTATCTTTGAAAAACATACTTTCAACCTTAAAATTATGGAAAATACCTATGAATCCAAAAGATAATTTAAAAATTATACCAGTAATACCGGTATCTTAATTTTCATCTTTATCACACCATTCACCTGGAGAATATGAACGGTATTTAACCAATTGGCGAAGGTACCTTTTACTAATGATAAAAATAATTTTGAGCATAATAAAAATATTGGAATCTTTATAAAAGTAGAAAAGTATTTGCTTGGAATGCAATAACTGTACAGTTACAGTAAGAATTCTCCAGTACGCATAAATGTCAAAATTAAAAATGGGTATACAGATTAAATAATTCATAATGTGCTTGTTCAAAGATGGCAGTAATTTAATTATTTGGGGAAAAAATCCCTTTTTGTAATTTATGCTGTAAAATATTAGAATGAAATGTTTGTTTGAGCCGTAAACCTGAACATATAGGTAACATATAAAAATGAATGAATAGTTTTGTCCGTATGAAAACTCAAATCTTCCAAGAAAGGCATTAAGGTTCGAATAACGAATTTTGTATTTGTATGAATTGGGTTTTTATACGAAAAAAACTTTTTTTAAAGCAATTTTTTTTTTAAATAATTCAATTAATCTTTGGACGAGCAGATTATGAATTATTTAGACGGTTTACCCCTTTTTAATTTTGACATATTGTGTACATACTGAAGGATTCTTACTTTAATTGTGTAGTATTATACCTCACGCAAACACTTCTTTACTTATAAAGATTTCAATATTATATAAATTCCAACCTTTATTTAAGCACAATCAAACACAAAACAAATGATAATCTGCTCTTTCATCGTTGACGCGAGTATAATTATTTTACGAAAAAAAAACTTTTTGCAAGTTATAATCCAAAATCTTACGATGGATTAATAATTAATCCATAAAATTTTGGATTATAACTTATTATTGTTTGAGCCCGTACATACGCAATACAAAAATGAATAAATAGCTTTGTGCCCTTCAGGTGTATTTTCCCAAAAACCGCACTCTAAAAATTATCCAACTACTGTTATATTTATTATTTTGTCAATAAACCAACACAAATCTTTCAAGAAAGGCTAACAAATGCATGGGTGATTCATTTTAATATTGTAGTTGTAGATTTTGAGTATTTTTTATGGATAAAACCATTTATTCATATAGCGTATGTGGGCGTTTACCAAAAAATTGTCCGTTACGTAAAACGATTTTTTATTGAGATTATAATATATCTAACTTCGTAAAAATAGTAAATATAAATAAGAAAAGTCTACTATTTAGTAGAAAATCAATGTTTTATATGTACAGGTGATGAGAAGTTCCATTACGTCACAAACTTTAGGTAAGATTTAAATAAAATTCCGCGGCAATTTGAATTAATTATTTATTAAACTATCATATAAATTAAACAGTCTTCAAAAACACATAACAAAAGATAGGTAATTAAATGAAATAAAGTCTTTTCTTGATAAAACTATTCCACAACGCTACTATATGGTAAATTCAATGGCAAAATTTAGTCTTAACTTTGGCATTTTTGTTTTAAAATAATATAATTTTAAATGTATACGGATAATAAAATTACCATGTTTTTTATAAATCTAATCTTTATGTACTTGTAAAAAACGCTTTTCTTTAAAATAATTAAACTCGCGCCATCTATGAAAGAGATGATTATGACTTCTTTTAGACCACATTTTTTTTTTGTGTTTTCTGTTTCAAACAATTTCTATGAGACCTATATGAGTTGTTAAGAGAACAGAACAAATTAGCCTGAGGTGTTAATCAAAATTATCAACATGTTTCAAAACCAATTGTTCCTTCGTCAGGAACGGATATCTTATAAAACAATATTGTTTAAATTGGTTATTCAGATGTAATAAATTTATTTACATAAAAATAAATGATGCAGATAATTTGAAATTTAATTTGATCAAATTTGTGTATGATGCTCTCGACTATCCAGAAGGCGCGGGTTCAAATCCCGATGTCCATAAATAACATTTATTTAATTCTTTGTGTAGTTTAGCAACCATTTAATTTAAAATTTTATAACTAGGCGTAATTTACCGTGCCCCATACACTGAAATAGTATACAACTGCTTACCCTGTACAAATCACCAGTGCGCTCCGCGGTTGAATTTGGAAGCCACCTCTGTTCTGAAGCTTCAAAATACCGGAAAAACCCTCGACTCGGCACAGAAACGGGCGGTCCATTTGATAGATTCTCCCATTTTAACAAAACGAATTGAAACCTTTAAAACACAGGCGTCGGGAGGGAATGCTATCCTTGTTCTACCGGTACATAAATGGAAGATGGTCCTATGAGCTAGCGTCATTGATTTCTTTAGCACCGGTGCATAGTCGGGAAACATGCCAAACATGTCAAAGTACACGGTTGAGGTCACACAAGAACTGGTCGCTTCTTCGACTCGTTCGGGAGTTCAACAGCTAGGCTGTGGAACGATTTTTCGTCCTCTGTTACCCCCTTTCTACAACAAGGATCTCTTCAATACAAATGTTAATTCCTTCCTCTCCTCAAAAAGACCCTCCACACGGAATCACAGATGACATAGACCCCGAGGGAAATTATTTTCCAGAAGTTAATGTAAAAAAAATAATAATATAAAAAAAAACATTAATATAAAATATTTTTGAGGCACATTTCAGAGTGGAAGATACCAACAGTATTCCTCGTAGTGCAAGACCACCATTCAGGATTGAAATGTTACTTCAAAAAGCTTTAGCGGTGTTTGGATAGGTACTTCACTACTTCCTCAGCTTCCTCTTCTCTATCTCCGTCACCCTACCACACTACCTTCAGCCTCACACCATTCTCATATTGGAGATGCCGGAGTCTCACTGGCTCCTGGCGGTTTGGAGCATTGGGAATTTTTGTAGTATTCACATATTTTATTTTTACTTCCCGATCTTTGTCTTCACTAACTTCTTTCCTTCCCCGCTCGCTTCGTACTTACGCAATTCCCCAATTATTGTAATATGTAAATAAATGCATTCTTAGTTAATTATAAATAATATTTTCTTTCAAATAATAAATTATACAATTTATTTAAAACCCAATGATAATTGTTTTATCAAACGTTCTTAAGTCCAGGTAGGTACCATAATATTGAAAACATACTAAAGAGGAAGCCTATGTTTTCACATTTGAAAAATAATATTAACTGAATCATTAAACTGCTATTATTTATTATTTACAGACGGACGAAATGCAAAGCGGTCGAGTGAAAGCAGCATTTCGCTACGCTCAGTCGATTACACTAATTTTATTTTTAATCTGATTTCCGATTACTTATTCCAACTTAATGTAAAAAAGAGTTACATACCTTTTGCTTTATCTACCTAAGGATTGTTGTCTTTTTTCAATACAGTCGATTCCATTTAATTGGTAGAACGGTTCATTGGGACAGCCGGTTAATTGGGACAAAACAAATTATAAGAATGAGGTATATTTTTAACAAAACGTCTTTTTATGAAGTAGGTAATTCGCAAACATAATACATCATCAATACATTGGTATCTAGATCAAATAATCTCGTGCACCTGCACAAGATTATTCACATTCATACACTCAGATAATATATAAGTATAGAATGTTTTGATTCTTGATTTCTGCAAGCGATCTAAATAATCAAGCATATATTTATTGTTAAAAATAAGCATTCGAATATTGTTAAACATAAGCTCACTTTTTTATAATAATTTGTAATCACGCTTCTATGAGGAATTCATAATTAACATTTTTTCCTTCTATAAATAATATGTATATAATTAAGCAATGAAATATGAAATTATGATATGAATTAAATTTGTCAATTTGACTGACCTTAAACAGGTTCCATTCCTAGTTGGCTAGTCAAAGTTTCCACATGTTTTATTGTATAATTTTATGTGAAATAAGTTATTATTAATATAATTTTCATGAAAAATAAAATGATGCGGATGATTTTTAATATTGAATAACTTTAATAAAGTAGATGGTGGTATAAAATACAATAATAAATACATAATTTCACTTTCGATTTATGTTGAAGGCTGAGTAGAGGTTTTTTAATGAAGACCTGATCGTCGGACTCGTTATCCGCATTGGATATGCTTTTTCCTCGATTTCGTCAAATATCCAGAGCTCTTCTTCCCAGTAGTTTGCGTTGTCTTCGTGATCCATCCAATCCTCGGAGTAGGTACGGTTCCACCTCGACCTCTCAGGATGGTGAGTGAGACGCTCGTTCAAGGCTTTACAGATATTATTGATGCAGGAAGCGATACGTGCTTGGATAAGCTCTGCAAATGGTGGTGCATGGCTCAGACTCTCAACATTGGAGACCGGTCAGTGGTTGAGTGGGCATAGCGCTTGGGTCCCACCCGGGCGTCGCATGTTCGATTCCTCTGCTGGCTAAGTCCTCCATCACAAC
Organism: Limnephilus lunatus; assembly: GCA_917563855.2. Lineage (NCBI taxonomy): Eukaryota > Metazoa > Arthropoda > Insecta > Trichoptera > Limnephilidae > Limnephilus > Limnephilus lunatus. Next base: position 47,525,813 of record OU830602.1, read on the forward strand.
ACAAGCAACATTTTCGGCTTTCTGTGGTGGTAGTAGGAGATTTTCAAACATTGTTGGGTTATTCGTAACCCGGGAATGTTTGTCTTTCTTTTAAAAATTAAATTTAAAAAAAAATTGGCGTAAGAATGATTTAAAAACCTCAATGATGGCGGCCCTTCAACCTTTTATGCAAATACCTTTCTCCTCTTCTCTTGTGATATGTTTGGATGAATGCTTTTATACTTTCCATCACTCTGGCAAGGGGCAAAGTCACAAAATCGAGAAGGCTTCTCGTTCAGTTGCCGAAGTTTTTATAATATGCTTTCGTTGCATTATTTGGGTCATTTTTTATTTGGATAATCTTAAAGTGCAAGGTCAAATCTTCAACGTCAATGAATGTAGTTTACAAATCCATGGCCAGGCAGGTCTCCATTTTTCGGATTCGCTTACCGTGTCGGCGTTTGCTCTTGCCTTGTTTCTTCGAATTCTCGGAGTTCATCCTCAGAGTCGAATGCTTCGTCTTCATCGGTTTTGATGCTGACTAAATTTTATTCTCTCGGGGGTTTTCGAAGGCTTCACAAACGGTGTTGAAGAAATCGGAAGGACTTCCAGTTGAATCTGAAGGAGATAATGTAAATAGCGCAGTCACATCCTTGTAATTAGCACTTCAAATAACATGTGACCCCTACTCCTGGCTTAGAAACATCACCATTAAAGCTGAAACTATTCATGTTTATTTATTCACTAGCTGGGTTACCCGGATTCGCTCAGGAAAACATTTGAGAGTGTTATGGAATGTTTCACAATGATGATCCCGATTCCCTATTCCCGAACACTCACGACATACTCCGCCACCCCTTCCAGAACTTTCTAGAGTTCTATAGAACCTTCTTGAACTTTCCGAAATTTCAAGAGGGCGAAACTTCCAGCCCTTATATCTTCAAAAGTATGCCCTTTAGGTAAAAACCGGTACCTTTTTTCCCGAGAGGGGACAGAGATCTACCACACCTTATAACTCCCTTGATCGTACCGGGATTCGTTTCTGAGTTTTTGCAGTCCGCGCGTTTTTTGGATTTTATTTTATAATATATAGCTGTTTCCCGGCATGCGTTGCAACGACAATTCAAATAAATAAAATGTTACTCCTTGCATGTCCTTTCCCGTGCGTTCCCCTCCAGCGATCCACTTCCACCTTCTCCGCCACCGCTCTCCCGCTCTCCCGTCCCGCCAACCCCCCTGGCACTTCATTTCTTGACTCCTCTCCCGCCCGGCCTGTAGCCGAAACTTTTTTCTAATACTAACATTATTGAACTCGTGATATCTTTCTAATTAAATATCCAAATTGAAAAATTCAAAAAGTTAAATAAAGGTATTGAAGCTGTCTTGAATATGAAGTAATTTATTTTTATATGGATTAACACCAAGATACAAATAAAGAGCCTTTTCAAGCGGCGACATATTGATTAAATTTTGTGAATAAAAGAATAATTATTGTGGCATAACCATAATAGTTAGACATATGCTGTCGCGACCTTTTTTGTAAATAATAATGTGTTCTACAAAGTCGAGGAACATTATTTTATCCTATCATCAATAGTTTTCGCAGCACACGCGATGTAAAGAATATTTAAGGTAATTTTTTTACACCTTTGGTTGAATTATTGGAGTTTTAGTAAGGATCCCTAACTTTTTGGAAAATAAAATATAGCCTGTCACCCGGGGATAGTGTAGCTTCCCTACAACTAAAGAATTTTTCAAATCGGTTCTGTAGTTTTGGAGCCTATTCAATGCAAACAAACACACAAACAAACAAACAAACAAACAAATCTTACAGATATTATTGTCACACTGTAATTTTGGCTAATAGTTTTTCGTTGGAAGCGTTGTTTTATTTTTATTTTTTATTACTGTTTATTATACTTTTGAAATTGGGCTCAGATGAGATAACACTTGTGCACTTAGAAGATCTTTGTTTTTATGCTTTTATAAGGTTTCAGAGGTTAAATAATGATAATAAACACTTGTTAAACATTTCCTAGTTTGCAGACGCACAACTACAATCAACTGTCAAGTTGGTAGGTACTCGTATTAATATCAATTTAGAAATCTTCCGTTAATTTTTATTAATTACTAACATTAAAATAAATCGAAGTTCTTTTACGCATGCGCCGTTCCTAATACCAATGAAAAATTGAAAAAAAACTCAATTCGAGTATTTTATTATTATCTACTTTTTCATACAAATCAAATAAGGTCCCTGAGATGTTATGCTGTAAATCTGAGTTGAAAGAACGTATCACGAATGTGGAGTTCTGATGGAATTAAAAATTGCAAATTTAATGAGTTAAAGAAAAGTTTCTTAGATGGTTCGAGTGGAGGAACACAGAAGGAAATGTAAGGACACTATACGAAGTGTATATTAATGGAAGAAGATGTCGGGGGCGCCCGAGAAAAATTCATAAAAACGTACCTACCTTAGATAGTTTTTAATCTGATGACTGGATTTTATTCAGGTGTGTTTGTATTACATTTGGTAGATCGCTTAGTACATTCTGCATTGAAACTTTGCTTGAAATAGTTTTAGTAATGATTGGTGACCAGATCTAAATATCCAGGTACTTTCCAACTGTCCTCTTTTCGTTTTCTACCCCCCCCCCCCCACTCCCTTCAATCTCATAACCTACTTCAATTGACAAGCGTTTTTAAAAACCCAACAAATCGTCACCTCAGTTCTTAATTGTCCAAACGACCATTTTAGTTTTTATTCAATCCCGACTTTAAAACTAAAAATAAAGCATAAAAAATGATGGTTTATTACTTAACTAAGAATTATTTAAACTTATCAAACCTTTACGTTTACGGAATTAGCTTTATCAATAACACCTATCATAATTTTTCATTGAAATAATGAAAGAAAACTTTCTCCTCCTACATAATTTTCAAATGGTCGAGGAACTGAGGCGACGAAATGCTTTCCCCAGTTTGAAGTGTTCCGTCCTTGTGACTTTTTTGGCCTTAAACTGTAAATCAAAATTTGTATTTATGTTTAACTTATAATTATTTGGTTCCGTTTAAAAAAATAAGAACCTCAAATGTCGATTTTGAAGATAATATCTAGAAGCGTACTACGCCAAATTATATGAAATTCCTTCCTATAATCGCAAAGTATCAATGCTACGAAAATTATTATAAACACGCTTGTTTCAGTTATTTTACAAGTTATAATAGTTGGGAAAAAAATTCACAATATTTATTTACTGTTACTTCTTCTACCATTCACATTTGCGTCATATATTCTTATTTCTACTTCTTCCGTTCATTCGCTCTACATTTAGACGGCCAGCGTAGTCTCTATCAGCCTTCCCATCTCTCGTAAACATACTTCCCAAATACACAAACTCAATCCACCTGCTCTGTTTGATATTCATACCAACTTTTAAGAGGCGGGAATGGGTACCGCCACCCCGGGAACCTTTATTGGATAACCAACACCTCTGCCATAGGTTACCTCAAGTGGTTCGCTTCGTTTGGTGATTTAGCAGGGGTGCCCGGGTTCGTGGGGAGAGGTTTGTCTAGGTATTAGAGGCGGATTACCTGGACATACTGAACCCCAGATTCCTACCCACCCCTTAAACCCTTTTCCCTTCCAGAACTCTCCTCTACTTAATACGCCTTCCGCGAGATTTTTGCTCTATTTGTCGTGTTTTATTAAACATTTTCACAATTGCCGCATCGATTTTATCGCTTTAAATATTAGCGCGCTACTCTAACATTCGTAATTACATAACTCTCCATCTTCTTCTTTTTGAACGGATGCGGAGCCCAACTTTCACTACTGTCAGTTGCACCGGGGAAAGGAATTAATAAAAGTTCATACAAAAAGATATGCTTACATCAATGTACCTACCTATTATAAAAATTTGCTTTCATTTGCAATAGCTGAACCGGAAAGCTTTTTATAAACATCTGAAAACTAAGAAGTGCATTTAATAAAGCAACTTTAGTGCTACTCTCTTCGCAGGATACATTTCTGGGAATTTTTGGGAAATGTCATTCGAGGGCATTGGCTGAGGGCGATTTTGATTCCATCACAATGTTTGACAATTAGTTTCAACGGATTTCTTGGAAATATCGATAAGTGAACATTAAGGGTGGAAGATACCATTATTCAATAGATAGTTGGTTTCTCCAAAGAGATAATATGATTTTGGAGAACGAAATGGTTTAAAAAATGCGTTGACTTCATTTGGTTATGAAGAAACTTTATATGAACCTGCTTACTTACGTTCATCTACTCAACATATTTTTTGAAGTAAAACTTCTTTACGTACGCTTCACTTGTGGAGTAAGCTGGCGAATGCGTGACGACAGCGTTACGAAAATCGAGGCGAACTGTAGTTGAGAGGGAGATATAAGTAGAAAGAGAGAGTTACGCTTGGTATATTAATTGTAGGGGTAAGAGAGAGAGGTGCGCGCGCACATTTTCTTTCTCTCTTCATAAGTAGTTTATCGGGACTTTTTGTCTTGTATTTGTAAAGTGTATAAAATAAATAAATACATAAAATATAACATAGATGGAACACAAGTTTTACTTCAGTTATGTGGTCTAAACTTTAGAGTCTAGAGTACACTCGTTTTTTTTTTTTAATTACTGTTTTTCTTTTGCCTTCAATGTAACTGAAAATATCAATGGTAATTAATCCCGCAATTATTTATTTCAAATACTCCTGGGGTACCACTACAAGGCTTAGTAGTGGAAGTTCTTATGATAGCTTGATCAAGTTAAATAAATCTGGCGATCGTTTAATAATTTATATATAGATACATAAACACAGATTTTTACGAGTACTTAATTACATTATATTACGTACATTTACTTTTCTGTAATTATGAAACCTTAACACACACACAAGCACTGCTCTTTACGAGGGTGTTCACGGGTATGTGGATCAATGTGTGCTTGTTATATTATATTAGTGCACTTTTTATTCTATATTTATTATAATGCTTTAAGAAAATGTAAATAGAACCAAATAAATTTTATTTAATTAATATGTTTATTAAAGCATTATGAATTATATGGTAACGAAAATTAATTATTCAAGATAAATCATCAAATTTTCAAGTATATTCCAGTCGGTATCTTTTCCTTTCTTTAAAGCATTTTGTTTTCAAGATAAAACAGATTAAAAAAACATTAACATGGACAATGGCAAAATAAAAGTAAAGATATCGAAAAAGTTCTTCCGCTGTAATTTTTGATGCTCTCTATTCTATGTTTGCAGCTGATAAAATAAACTTTCCTATATATATGGATGAAGATCCTTAGCGGAATGTAAACGTCAATAAAACTCTCCTCCATATGAATTAAATCTTTTGGTTCTAAGCCCTTTTGATGAATATTGTCTCTTCTATTATATTTACTTAGCAAACTTTACGTATTTATATTTATTATTTTAAAATACTTCTGAGTGTAACTAAAACTAACTAACATCCTTTTGCTTACCATAATGATAATATTATGCAAATTGAAAACTCATTTTATTGTGTAATTTTATGGCCTTTTGTAAATTCATTATAATAGGTATGTATAATTAATAAAATTGTTTAATTGTTAAATATATAAAAAAAACCTCATCTTTGTCGCTTTTCGATTTTTTAAGAAAGGGATATTTTTCTATTTATGTTCTTATATACACCCACGAATTTATATTATACAGTTCTTTTGAAAGTATCTTAAAAAGTTGCCTAATTTCTTTCTGGTTGTTAAAAAAGGCATTTTAAAAATTTTACCATGGTTTTGAAGATCAACAAAATATGTATATTTTTTTCATAATATTTGCAATTCTTAAAAAGTAATGTAGTGTGCATAAATTCTTATACTTACACCAAAGACCTCAGCGACAACCAAAAAAACTCCCTTGAAACTTTAATAAAATATTTAGAAATCTTTAGTTATAATATACGCTCTTATTGATACAAATGTCAACCATCAAAAAAGATTTTCTTACATAAATTAGACGAATATTCATAAACCTATGGTTGCTTCCTCTTTTTTTAAATTTTTCATATTAATTTATATCAGCAACTTTTTTTTCTTCATTTACCACGTTCGACCAAAGAAGGATCGTTTGGTTAAAGTTTACCACTCATCATAAATGTAAACATTTATAATATTCGACTTGATAATATACTAGTTAAAAAGTTTCTGTTCTTGAAAATCCCTAAAATTGGTAGAAAAACCATGAAATGCCCATTCCATGTTATAATGTTTATTATTTATATAATTATTAATATAATTTTTCACAGTTTTATGAGAGGCGATAAATTATTGAATTTTAAATAATCGAAAAAATAAACCTTTTCGTCCATAGATACATTCATAAAGTGACGAAAATTATTCATCTTGCGGTTATTTTATTTACTTTAAATGCTGTTTATATAAAGCGATTTTTCTGAATAATTTGTTGGGAATACATTTTACAATTTTTATTCGAATTGTTTTTGAAACTGTTAGGTTTTTATATTTGTTATATTATAAGTTCGTTATTATTAACGTGTATATCGTTACTTCCCCGGAGATATTGGAAATTGTTAGAGATTATTAACGAATGCCTTCGCATATCTGCTTATTATTTTAAACATTTTTGTTAATCTAATATTAATGAACATAATAGTACATAAGAAAAAAAAGTGAAGTAATCTAGCTGTTTTATCTACAAAAAAATCAAAAAAAGAATTTTTGCACGTGTAAAGGTACTGTATACGTAAAAGAAGAAAATTAACAAGAAAAAAATGTTATATAAGTGTGTCTAGATTTTTTTGAAACAATCTTCTGTGAAAAACTAACATTTAAAAAATGAATTTATTTGACTTGCACACATTAATTGCTTAGTTTTGATTAAGGCCATACGAAGAAGAAGTGTTTCAAATAGGTGAAATCATGTAATATAAACAAAAATTTTAACAAAACAATAAACGACTTAAAAAAATGCGCTAAAAAGTAAAAAAAAATGCCAAGGTAACTACATACATAGGAAGTTATAGGTGAGATGTGGAGATCTTGGCTGACACCGACTCCAAAAATAAATATAATTTTTAGTGCATTTTTTAAGTCGTTTTTTGTTTTGTTAAAATTTTGTTTATTTTTTTACTTTTAGTGACGAGCGTGCGTAAAGAAGTTATACTTCAAAAAAAGAATCATCGAAATCTGTCGGCGTAATATTGAGTTATTCGTCCATTTGTCGCGCATACTTATTTCAAATTTAAGACATATATAGTTTTCTCATGGATCCCATTATCAGAACTGGACCAAATTAAAATGGGACCATACGGGAAGCACAAGCTATCTAATAAAAAAAAACATCAATATCATTTCACCCAATCAAAAGTTCTGAGGTAACAAACATTTAAAAAAAAATAAAAAAATAAAATACCGTCGAATTGATAACCTCCTCCATTTCGAAGTCGTTTAAAAAGAATAAAACTTTTTTGCATTCGTTTAAATATAATCCAATTAAACGTCACAAAATGGCAGTAGAAATATTAGATATCTTAATAAAGTCATTCAGAATCATTGTCAAGTCATTAGATACGACATTATAAGACTGCAAATCACAATGATACAATTAAACATAATCGTAAACCAAAATAAAACGGGAAGAGATATAGCCTATATTGAGATATATACTCCCCAAAAAGCGATTTGAATATTTGTAAAAGGCCAAATAAGACATCGCTAAGGTTAAACCAAATCATACAATAGTAAATATTTAATAAAATTTGATGTCTTCATGAAATCACGTGTTATAAATTCTATATATTTGTTATAAATAAATATTATATAAATTTGTTATAATTAATTTAATTTAATAATTTAATTCTATATATTGCTATAAATAAATATTGTTATAAATTCCTATATTTCGCAATTTGAAAACCCATTTTTATTTTCATGTAAAGATCACATTTTCAATGATTGTTAAAATTAATTGTTTATGTTATTGAAGGTGTAAATTAAATATTTCATTGATTTTAATGTAAACAACTAGTAATAAAGGATTATGTATGTTAACATTTACGCTATTGGATGCATTATTTTTAAACCCACTAGTCCAGGAACTAACAAAGTATGTAGATATCAACATATAAAATTTAAATGGCCCCTACT